>CM038670.1:692421908-693621908 GCA_021605145.1 Aegilops bicornis | reverse complement strand
TGAGCTTGCGTTGGTTTTTCCCTTGAAGAGGAAAGGGTGATGCAGCAAAGTAGCGTAAGTATTTCCCTAAGTTTTTGAGAACCAAGGTATCAATCCAGTAGGAGACTACACACAAGTCGCCTCGTACCTACACAAACAAACAAGAACCTTACAACCAACGCGATAAAGGGGTTGTCAATCCCTTCACGGCCACTTGCAAAAGTGCGATCTGATAGAGATGATAAGATAAATATTTTTGATATTTTTATGATATAGATTGAAAGTAAAGATTGCAAAGTAAAAATAGATTGGAAAATTATATGATGGAGAATAGACCCGGGGGCCATAGGTTTCACTAGTGGCTTCTCTCAAGATAGCATAAGTATTACGGTGGGTGAAAAAATTACTGTCGAGCAATTGATAGAATAGTGCATAATTATGAGAATATCTAGGCATGATCATGTATATAGGCATCACGTCCGCGACAAGTAGACCGAAACGATTCTGCATATACTACTATTACTCCACACATCGACCGCTATCCAGCATGCATCTAGAGTATTAAGTTCATAAGAACAGAGTAACACATTAGGCAAGATGACATGATGTAGAGGGATAAACTCAAGCAATATGATATAAACCCCATCTTTTTATCCTCGATGGCAACAATACAATATGTGTCATTTCCCCTTTTGTCACTGGGATCGAGCACCGCATGATTGAACCCAAAGCTAAGCACTTCTCCCATTGCAAGAAAGATCAATCTAGTAGGCCAAACGAAACTGATAATTCAAAGAGACTTGCAAAGATAACCAATCATACATAAAAGAATTCAGAGGAGATTCAAATATTGTTCATAGATAATCTTGATCATAAACCCACAATTCATCGGATCTCGACAAACACACTGCAAAAATAATTACATCGAATAGATCTCCAAGAGAATCGAGGAGAACTTTGTATTGAGATGCAAAGAGAGAGAAGAAGCCATCTAGCTAATAACTATGGACCCGAAGGTCTGTGGTAAAATACTCACACATCATCGGAGAGGCTATGGTGTTGATGTAGAAGCCCTCTATGATCGATGCCCCCTCCGTGAAAGGCCGAAAAGGCCCCAAGATGGGATCTCACGGCATGTAGAAGGTTGCGGCGGTGGAAATAGGGTTTCGTGGTGCTCCTGGATGTTTTCGGGGTATATGGATATATATAGGAGGAAGAAGTAGGTCGGTGGAGTTGCGAGGGGCTCACGAGGGTGGGGGCGCGCCCAAGGGGGCAGGCGCGCCTCCCTGCCTCGTGGACTCCTCGCTTCTTTCTTGACGTCCACTCCAAGTCTCCTGGATCACGTTTGTTCCAAAAATAACTCTCCCGAAGGTTTCATTCCGTTTGGACTCCGTTTGATATTCCTTTTCTGCGAAACACTGAAATAGGCAAAAAAAACAGCAATTTGCACTGGGCCTTCGATTAGTAGGTTAGTCCCAAAAATAATATAAAAGTGCTTAGGAAATCCCATTAAACATCCAAACATATAATATAATAGCATGGAACAATCAAAATTTATAGATACGTTGGAGACGTATCAAGCACCCCAAGCTTAATTCCCGCTCGTCCTCGAGTAGGTAAATGATAAAAATAGAATTTTTGATGTGGAATGCTACCTAGCATAATTATCAATGTAATTTTCTTTATTGTGGCATGAATGTTCAGATCCGAAAGATTCAAGACCAAAGTTTAATATTGACATGAAAACAATAATACTTCAAGCATACTAACAAATCAATCATGTCTTCTCAAAATAACATGGCCAAAGAAAGTTATCCCTACAAAATCATATAGTCTGGCTATGCTCTATCTTCACACATAAAATATTTAAATCATGCACAACCCCGATGACAAGCCAAGCAATTGTTTCATACTTTTGATTTTCTCAAACTTTTTCAATCTTCACGCAATACATGAGCGTGAGCCATGGACATAACACTATATGTGGAATAGAATGGTGGTTGTGGAGAAGACAAAAAGGAGAAGATAGTCTCACATCAACTAGGCGTATCAACGGGCTATGGAGATGCACATTAATAGATATCAATGTGAGTGAGTAGGGATTGCCATGCAACGGATGCACTAGAGCTAAGTGTATGAAAACTCAACAAAAGAAACTAAGTGGGTGTGCATCCAACTTGCTTGCTCACAAAGACCTAGGGCATTTTTGAGGAAGCCCATCATTGGAATATACAAGCCAAGTTCTATAATGTAAAATTCCCACTAGTATATGAAAGTAACAACATAGGAGACTCTCTATCATAAAGATCATGGTGCTACTTTGAAGCACAAGTGTGGTAAAAGGATAGTAACATTGTCCCTTCTCTCTTTTTCTCTCATTTCTTTTGTTTGGGCATTCTTCTCTTTTTTATGGCCTCTTTTCTTTTTTATTTTTAGTCCGGAGTCTCATCCCGACTTGTGGGGGAATCATAGTCTCCATCATCCTTTCCTCACTTGGGACAATGCTCTAATAATGATGATCATCACACTTTTATTTACTTACAACTCAATACTTAGGACAAAATATGACTCTATGTGAATGCCTCCGGCGGTGTAGCGGGATATGCAATGAATCAAGAGTGACATGTATGAAAGAATTATGAATGGTGGCTTTGCCACAAATACGATGTCAACTACATGATCATGCAAAGCAATATGACAATGATGAAGCGTGTCATAATAAATGGAACGGTGGTAAGTTGCATGGCAATATATCTCGGAATGGCTATGGAAATGCCATAATGGGTATGGTGGCTATTTTGAGGAAGGTATATGGTGGGTGTATGATACCGGTGAAAGGTGCGCCGTATTAGAGAGGCTAGCAATGGTGGAAGGGTGAGAGTGCGTATAATCCATGGACTCAACATTAGTCATAAAGAACTCACATACTTATTGCAAAAATCTATCAGTTATCAAAACGAAGTATTACGCGCATGCTCCAAGGGGGATAGATTGGTAGGAAAAGACCATCGCTCGTCCCCGGCCGCCACTCATAAGGAAGACAATCAATAAATACGCATGCTCCGACTTCATAACATAACGATTCACCATACGTGCATGCTACGTGAATCGCAAACTTTAGAACAAATATTTCTCAAATCCACAACTACTCAACTAGCATGACTCTAATATCACCATCTTGATATCTCAAAACAATTATCAAGTATCAAACTTCTCATAGTATTCAATGCACTTTATATATGATAGTTTTTATTATACCTATCTTGGATGCTCATTACTTTAAGACTAAAATTTTAACCAAAGCAAAATACCATGCTGTTCTAAAAGACTCTCAAAATAATATAAGTGAAGCATGAGAGATCAATAATTTCTATAAAATAAAACCACCACCGTGCTCTAAAATTTATAAGTGAATCACTAAAGCAAAATTTTCTAGCTGAAAAGATATAAGTGAAGCACATAGAGTATTCCAATAAATTATGATTCATGTGTGTCTCTCCCAAAAGGTGTGTACAGCAAGTATGATTGTGGTAAACTAAAAAGCAAAGACTGAAATCATACAAGACGCTCCAAGCAAAACACATATCATGCGGTGAATAAAAATATAGCATCAAGTAAAGTTACCGATGGACGAAGACAAAAGAGGGGATGCCTTCCGGGGCATCCCCAAGCTTAGGCTTTTGGCTGTCCTTGGATTTTATCTTGGGGTGCCTTGTGCATCCCCAATATTATACTCTTGCCACTCCTTGTTCCATAATCCATCAAATCTTTACCCAAAAACTTGAAAACTTCACAACACAAAACTCAACAAAAAATCTCATGAGCTCCGTTAGCGAAATAAAACAAACCACTACTTGAAGGTACTGTAATGAACTCATTCTTTATTTATATTGGTGTTAAACCTACTGTATTCCAACTTCTATATGGTTCATAACCTCCGATACTAGCCATAGATTCATCAAAATAAGCAAACAACACACGAAAAACAGAATCTGTCAAAAACAGAACAGTCTGTAGTAATTTGTATCTAACGCAAACTTCTGTAACTCAGAAACATATACCAAAATAGGACGACATAGATAATTTTTTTATTGATCTACTGCAATTGGAATCAGTATTTTATCACGTTCTGGTGATTTTTAACAATTCTTTTCGTGAGCAGAAAGTTTCCGACTTTTTCAGCAAGATCAAATAACTATCATCCAAGAAAATCCTATAGGTTTTACTTGGCACACACACTAATTAAAACATAAAACCACATATAACCAGAGGCTAGATCAAATATTTATTACTAAACAGAACCAAAAAGCAAGAAACAAAAATAAAATTGGGTTGCCTCCCAACAAGCGCTTTCGTTTAACGCCCCTAGCCACGCATATAGGCAAGGATAGATCTAGGTATTATGATCTTTGGTATGCAATCCATAAGTGGCTCTCATAATAGATTCATAAGGTGATTTTATTTTCTTTCTAGGAAAGTGTTCCATGCCTTTCCTTAATGGAAATCGGAATCTAATATTTCCTTCTTTCATATCAATGATTACACCAATCGTTCTAAGGAAAGGTCTACCAATAATAATAGGACATGTAGGATTGGAATCTATGTCAAGAACAATGAAATCTACGGGCACATAATTCCTATTTGCAACAATAAGAACATCATCAATTCTTCCCATAGGTTTCTAAATGGTGGAGTCCGCAAGGTGCAAGTTTAAAGAACAATCATCAAATTCACGGAAACCTAACACATCACACCAAGTTTTTGGAATCGTGGAAACACTAGCACCCAACTCACACAAAGCATAGAATTCATGATTTTTAATCTTAATTTTAATAGTAGGTTCTGTAACATCCCAAAATTCTAAATTTTGGAATGTTATAGTAAATAGATAGATTTGATTGATTGTTTGATTGTTGGGTGATTGATTGAGTGAAATTTGAAACTTCTTGAAAGTTAAATGAGAGGGAATAAAAGGACTTTCTCAAACTTTCTTTTTGCATTTGTGATCTCTGTGAATTCAACTTCTTTTCACCATAAAACCATGGAGAGAAGATGACATGACTTCTTCCATTTATTTAAATGATAAGGGGTGTTGAAAATATTTGAATTTCATTTGGAAAATATTTCCAACCCAGGAACTTTATGCAACTCAATGATTTTCATGAGCGAAGATAAAATGACTTGTTCAAAACATATGAAATATGAGTTGGGAGTTTCAAAGAATTAAATTCAAAGTTCTTTTGAATTTATTTTCAATTTGGAGTTATTTGAGTTTTTTTCAAATTATTTTTCTCCAAAAATTAAATATATGGAAAATAGGGTAACATGATTCCCTACATCAGAAAATTGGAGAGAAATAAATTTGAATTAATTTTGGTTTTTTTTAAAATGATTTTTGTTGGATTTTATTAGAGCAGTAGCACTGTTTGAATTATTTAAATTAGTGTGAATTTTATTTTATGTTAGAAAAATGTTCATGTCGTAGAAAATAATTTTCTGAATTTTTTTGATATATTATATGCCTATATAATATTTTGTTTTATTTTCGTTTTCTTTTCTTTTTCCCTCTGTTTTTTTAATCTTTCCCCATTGTTGGCGGCCCAAGGCCGACCACCAGCGGCCCAGCCGCCCTCCCATTCGGCGGGAGTCCCGCTCGGGCACGCCTTGCCGCCATGGGAGGCCGTGCCTGCCCCGGCCTCTTCTGCCCCCTCGCCCACGCCACGGAGCCGCCCCGCCCGCCTTAAATACCCTAGGCCCGGCCCTCTCTCTCCTCGCACTTTGCGCCGCCGCTACACTTCTCGCCGCGCTCGTGGAAGCCGCTGCTCCGGCGAGATCCACCGCCGCTGCCCCGCTCCGTTCCGTCGCCGTGGACCACCGCCGACGCCGCCATCCTCCTCGCCTCGCCGCGCCGCCCCTCCCCAGCCCCTTCGTCGCCCTCCTGGACGACCGGAGCCGCCGCCCCGTCGATATCTGAGCTGCCGCCGCCGTCTCCCTCGCCGCCGACAACCACCACCGCCGCAGTACGCCTCGCCTCTCCCCTCTCCGCCCGATCTAGATTCTACGGCCTAGATCAGGTTAGTTTTTTTTATTCGAACCGATATGGACTATATAGCGAACATCCGCTGTTTTAGCCCCGCAGTGCACAGTTTTCGGCCAGTAGTTTTCAGACACGTGGCCAGGGACCTAGATGTAGTGTTTTTTTTTCACAGATTAGTCCCTAATCTTTAAACGTTCACTACTTTTTACTCGTTAGTACAAATCCAACGAAACTAATGCTCACTTCTTTGTTATGGTCCCCTCTATCCAGATAAACAACTTAAACATGTTTTTGAAAATTTAAAAATTGAGTTTAGTTCAGATTAGTATTCGATCTTGTTTCGTCTGTAACTTGAGTTTCGTAACTCCGATTTAGTTGGTTATTTTTGCAAATCGAAGCTCTTTACCTAAACTTTCTGATAAGGCCAAATTCACATAATTTTGGTACTGTTAGAAATTGTTTTATGTTGCAAGAGTTATTTGCTTGGTTTTGATGTTTTCCGAATTGTTTTCTTCGTTCTTTCCGATCTTTTGAGTGATTGCTTATGTGTGGTTACTATTGCTTGCTTACGATAGATTGACAGGAGTGTGACGAGTAGTACTATCAAGAGTTTTGAGTGCGAATCATCTTCATCAACATTGCAGGAAAGTTCACACTTTGATCATATGCCTTTTCATACCCAGTTTTTATGCACTAGATCAATCCTCAAACATTGCATGATTAGGATCTAATTAAATTGTGGGTTTTGGGAAGTAGATGAGGTAGTACCTATTACCTGTTTTATTATCAAACCCTTGGGAGTTACTTCTACATTTGCTTATTATGCCATACTATGCTAGTAGACCTGGATTGGGTGAGTGTATCCATGACAGATGTGAGATTGTTATTTAATGGTTTATTTAAGGTGGCAACTTAAACACACATCTGGGTGGATTGAGGCACCTGGGTATTCCAGCGATTACCTTTTTTTTATGGACCGCCACCCAGGCTCAAAGGGATCATGAGATTATTCATACTAGAAACTTCCGTGTGCAGCCACAAGCTACTATGGGCTCTAGCATAGCTGATTAAGTCGTGCGAACTCTTACAGTGGTAGACTAGCAGATGTAGGGGAAAGTAGGTGTAACTGTCTACCCGATCGTAAGGTGCTAGCGCTTCTGAAAGACTATGTCTCGGTCATCCGTTTCTCAAACACCATGTAGTGCGAGAATCCCAACGGAGGAGATTGAGTCTTGTGGGGAAAAGTGCGCAAACCTCTACAGAGTGTACAAACTAATCATGGTTAGCCGTGTCCCCGGTTATGGACATCTTGAGTATCTAGTACTTGGATTATCATGTGAATCTCATCATGTTACTTTAAATAATTTTGTTGGGTTAATGATGATATTTTTAATTGGGATTGAGAATGTTGTCAACCATTCTCAATGTTTAACAACCACCATGATAGTTAAATAAAATTTATTCCTTTGCAGTAGGGAAAAATTGTCTTTTCGCAAAAACATTATAACCATAGAGCTTTTCCACCAGCCAAATATGCATGTAGTGATAGCCTTTATTCATCATTATCCTATGGTGTGAATTTGCAAGTACATTCAATGTACTGACCCTTTGTGGCTGCAACGTCTCATGTTGCGAGGATCTTCTGACAGTAAGTGATACGTTAGGGTTAGGATTTCTACACTCAACTTTGCCGTTGGTGTTGATGGGAATCCACAACCTTGTTACTTCGCTATTTGGATTGAGGTAATAGTATTTACATTACTTTATACATGTGATTTACCTCTGTTATAAATCCTTGAGTCTTGTGTGTCGACATACCGATCCGTGGATGACACTTAAGCACGGAGACTTGATCCATTCGGGTCGGGTCGCTACAAGATGGTATCAGAGCACATGTTGACTGTAGGACGTGACCCTAGAAACTGGCAAAGCCATAGGAAGATTTTTCTCTACAACTTTCTTTTTCAAAAGGATCTTTTGCCTCTCTTCTCTTCTGAGCTTATTCAAATATTCCCTTTTAGTGAGACTATACCCCTTTTCCCCTTTTGACCATGAAGATTCGGCTGATGAGACCACTCCAAGGAGTACAAGATATCGGACAACTAAGACCACTTTGGAATGAAGAGGATTTTACCGTGCTTTATAATAATGGAAACTACAACGGTTGAAGAATCCGAAAACTAGAAGAATTTGAAGGTTCTGTAGAATTTCCAGATTTGTATGACCTAGGAAGGATACCCTTATGGAATTTGTCAGACTATGGAAGCTGTCAATACCTGAGATCAAGGTGTATCGGAGAAAGACCAGAACATGGAGCATTAGAACTCAAAGTTTTTGTTAAGAAAACCCTAAGGCAGGAGATATCAATTATGGAATGAAGCTCATGGCAGTAATATGGGCATAGACACGGCTGACCATGGTATTATTGCCGCTTATGCTATTGTCACGTGCTGAGATAAGCATGCAGATGCATGGAAGGATTGTATGGTAGAAGGCTGATGGAGCATCTGTCAAGCAAATGATGCAGTTTTAACCTTAGCTGGTGTATCGCCAGTATCTGGAGTATTACATCAAGGATTTTAAGATGGAATGCAGGAAGCTGTATTTGATAAGGGAGCATTTGTGAAGAACTCAGGACCTAGAAGCTAAAAGTAGGCAAGCTGGAGAAGCAAAACCTCTAGATACCAGAGATTCATCGGGAACTAAAGGACAGTAGGACCATGGTTCATGCCAAGGATGTTGAAACCAGAAGTTTGGAATGCAACTGCAGAATATTAAAAGACGTCACAAGAGATTTCGCGTCAACAGAGATGATCTGGCAAAAGAACTTGAGAAGGACAAGCATGATCTGAAGAAGCCATCGGAGACATGAACAAGACTTGAAGAGTTTGGCGACGTTGAAGATTTTATTGACCTTTAGAAGACCAAACCCCTGTTATACACCTACGTTAGATGCGATGTTTGTGAGCTGTCATTTGTTTGATGTTTTTTCCGACAACCACATTAAAAATCCGTCTTTTCAAAACTATTGTTTGTACTGTGTGCATCCCTCTCGATCTCTCTTATCCCACCCCAAACCCATGGACCCAATAGAGGATGAATGGAGATGAGCTCATAGTATCTGGGCCGATGAGTCAATTCGAGATGGACCAATGGATTCAGAACATGGAGGATCACATGAAGAATAAATCTATAGCCGGAAAGGATATGACCCAGCATGCTCTTCAGAGTTCTGAAAGAGGTGCTGCTACTTGGTGAAGGATGTACCAAACCATCAATGGATGGCAAGGAGTAACCACTTGGAAAGAATTTAAGCCGACTCTGCAAAAATCTCGGTTTGTGTCCCTGAAGTTGAAGCCTTATGGAAAGGATATGAAGAAACCTTGTGCATACAAGCTTTGTGGAGAAATAGGACACAACCATAAAAAATAAGGACGAATACCCTCATAAGCGGAGGATTACCAAAGGAGTTAGCAGAGGATCTCAGGGAACTTCAGTTGGAGATTGTTCCCAAAGGTTTTGTTGCAGCAACGGAAGTTCAGTCTACATTGTTGGGAAAGATCCGTGAAGCTCAGAAGGATGACAAAGAGATTGCTGAGGTAAAAGAGAGGATGAGCAAAGGAAAGGCCAGAGGTTTTCGTAAGGATGAGCACGACATCTTATGGTTCAAGGACCGTGTAGATGTTCCCAATAATGCAAAGATCAGGAAGTAAATACTTCAGGAGGCTCATGACTCACCATACTCGATTCGCTCTAGAAACACCAAGATGTATTTGGATTTGAAGGAGTGTTTCTACTGGACTAGTATGAAGAAGGATATTGCGGAGTATGTAGTCGTAGGTGATGTATGCCAGAGAGAGTAAAAGCAGAGCATCAGAAGCCAGCAGGATTACTACAGCCTATGTCGATACCCGAATGGAAGTGGGATAAGCTTGGCATGGATTTCATTACCGGATTTCCCAGAACCCGAACGGGATATGATTCTATCTGGGTAGTAGTTGATTCGCTTGACCAAAGTGGCTCATTTTATCCTAGTGAAAACCACCTATACAAGTGCGAAGTTGGCCAAGATATATTTGACCAGGATCGTATGTCTGCATGGAGTTCCGAGGACCATCGTATCAGATTGAGGAACACAGTTTACCTCAAAGTTTTGGAATCAGCTGCACCACACTTTGGGTACTAGGCTAGAGTTCAGTACAGCCTTTCATCCGCAAACAGATGGATAGACCGAGATAGTCAATCAGATTCTGGAGGACATGTTGAGAGCGTGTGCGCTGGATTATGGATCTAGTAGGGATGATAATCTACCTTACGCAGAGTTCTCATACAACAACAGTTACCAAGCCAGTTTGAAGATGACCCCTTTTGAAGCATTGTATGGGAGAAGGAGTGTCGGTGTCAAAACAGGCGGATCTCGGGTAGGGGGTCCCGAACTGTGCATCTAGGCGGATGGTAACATGAGACAAGGGACACAATGTTTTTACCCAGGTTCGGGCCGTCTAAGGTAAAACCCTACTCCTTCTTGATTAATATTGATGATATGGGTAGTACAAGAGTAGATCTACCACGAGACCAGAGAGGCTAAACCCTAGAAGCTAGCCTATGGTATGATTGTTGTTCGTCCTACGGACTAAAACCCTCCGGTTTATATAGACACCGGATAGGGTTAGGGTTACCTGAGTCGGTTACAATGGTAGGAGATCTACATATCCAGACGCCAAGCTTGCCTTCCACGCCAAGGAAAGTCCCATCCGGACACGGGACGAAGTCTTCAATCTTGTATCTTCATAGTCTAGGAGTCCGGCCAAAGGTCATAGTCCGCCATCCGGACACCCCTAATTCAGGACTCCTCGGTAGCCTCGAACCAGGCTTCAATGACGACGAGTCCGGCGCGCATATTGTCTTCGGCATTGCAAGGCGGGTTCCTCCTCCGAATACTTCATAGAAGATTTTGAACACAAGGATAGTGTCCGGCTCTGCAAAACAAGTTCCACATACCACCGTAGAGAGAATAACATTCACACAAGTTCAATCTGCTGACGTATCCCGTGGCGTGACATCACACCACAGCCAAGCCTTTATTCGAATCGTTTTCACTGTCCCACCTCAACGCGTTTAGTGAGGCGGTTTCCTTGGCACGTCTTGTAAAAGAAGAGATCGTGTCCCCTTATTCCGGGATTCTCATCAATACGAGCTGGGTAACCCAACCGCGCCATTGATTACGGCGCTTGGGAGATAAGCGAGTTTTATCGAGCGGTGGGACGCATAGCTTTGTTCGTCCATATAAGGGGATAAAGATCCACTTTTTCACACACGCCTTCTTCCTCCTTTGCTTATCCATTTCACAAGACTCGAGCTCCAGCGCCCAAGTCCGCACATCCCACCTCAACCTTCTCCAACTATGTCCGGGCGGGAGGCAAGTGGATGGCCTCCTCCGTCACGGAGGGCACATCAAAAGCTGCGGAAGTCCGGATACTTGTCCGACGACATCGCGCATAGGCTCCCCAACAAGGGGCAGCTCATCCCCACCCCCAGGCCCCATGAGAGGGTGGTGTTCCTCCCCCACTTCCTCCGCGGACTAGGGTTTCCACTTCAACCATTCGTCCGGGGGCTGTTCTACTACGGCCTAGATTTCCATGATCTGGCCCCGAATTTCATCCTCAACCTCTCAGCATTTATCCTCATGTGCGAGGCCTTCCTCTGCATCCAGCCCAACTTCGGCTTATGGCTGAAGACCTTCAATGTGAAGCCGAAGGTAGTGGGCGGCCGCCAAGCGGAGTGCGGAGGTGCCATGGTGGGCAGGATGGCCAACGTCCTATGGCTCGGGGGCTCCTTTGTGGAGAGCATAAAGGGGTGGCAGTCGGGGTGGTTCTATATCACCGAGCCGCGTGACTCTCAATGGGCGGCGGCCCCCGAATTCCGATCTGGCTTCCCTACACGGCTCACCTCATGGAAAGAGACGGGCCTGATGTGGGGTAATTCGGAAGAGCTGGCCGGACTTCAAACCTGCGTCCGAAACCTGGTGGACAAGAATCTCAAGCTTGTCAGCGTAATCCAGGTGATGCTCATCCGCCGGATTCTCCCATGCCAGCAACGGGCCTTCAACTTGTGGGAGTTTGATCCGGCACAGCACCGAACCTTGAGCCGGCTCATCGACACTACGTCTGAAGATGCCCGGAAGGTGATGTTCAAGGGGCGAAGCTCCGCATCCGCTACCGAAGATCGCGGATTCAGCTCATGACATCAAGCCAGCGAGGTAAGTTATTTTACCCTTTACGGGACTCTTTTTCATAGTTTTACTCTTTGCAGGATCTAAAACTCCCTCACCTTTGTCGGGGTGGCTGAAGACGTCCGGACAGATCATTATCCGGCTCCCTTGCCGGAAGACCAGCGGACACCGGTTGGCCAGGGGCTGCTGGTTCCGGCACCTCACGTGGTGCGGAAAAGAAGGCTAAGAAGAAGGCCACGGAACTCGAAGGAGTTCTGGCGCCAGTGCCGTCGGACTCATCGTCCGATGACACTGAGCGGACTCCTCCCAAGACGAGGAGGAGGAAAAGAGGCCTCTCCCGGTGAAGAGAGAGAAAGGAAGGCTGCCCCAAGCTGGGAGGCCGTTGGGTCCACGAAGGGAAGGACCCTTCCTCCGGACTACACCGCCAATGCCGACGATGGCGAAGAGGGGTGGGCTCCAAGGACCAAGCCCCTGGTGAAATCGTAAGTGTCCGGACACCAGAATAACACATGGCGTTCCATTTGTCGCACAACATCTTATGACGCCGAATATAACCATGCAGCCCGCCCAAGGATGGGCTCGATGATCCGTCGAGCGGTTCCCTGGATTCGTCAGAGGTGAATAGCACCTCACTTCCAACCGCCTCGTCTCCTCCCGCCGCGGATGACGCCGGGGTGGAGTCCCAAAAGGGGCCCAGCCAGGAGGAGGTGGCTATGGAGGCGCCGCAAAGCGACCTCCGGAACCCGGCTCAAAGGGATAAAACCCCAAAGGGCTTTAAGTCCGACCTGTCGGACTCCGTCACGGAACCTTGATGGTTCCGAGTCCGACAGTGACCCCTTCGTAAGAAGGGGCAAAGGCTATGACGCCCGGTGACCTCCGTCCAACCGGAGGCACCGGATGATTTGATGGAGGTGCTTAACGGCGCTTCCATCAACGAGGAGCACCGCACTGCTATGAGTGCGGTGATCCGGAAAGTTCAGTCCGCCAAGAGCGGGCTGACTGAAGCCTGTGCCAGCCTTCTAACAGGCTTTGAGGTATGTATTTAAGATATGTAAAAATATTACCGCATAGACAGTAGCCCCTGATGCTCAGTTTGGTGTTCGTAAAGAAATAGCCGAACTGAGGATCTAAAAAGATATACGCAGGAGTCTAACATAAGTATGTCAATATGGGAATGCAGGCTGCGCTGCTAACCTCTGCCGCACTGACTGCGGAGGTTGATGCATTAAAGCAGAGCCTCGAGCGGTCCGAGAACGAGCTCGGACTTGCCAAAAAGCAGCTCGAGGACAAGGAAGGTAAGTAATACCTTATGGGAGTATTTAAAAGATGTGTTTGCAAGAAATGAGAGGAATAACGTGAATATTGCAGGGGCCACGAATGAGGTGGCGACCCTGAAGGAAGCGGTGTCCAAGGCCGAAAGCAATGCAACCAGCGGGCTGCCGGCGAGAAGCGGGGAGGCGTGGGTGGCGGAGGTGCGGCAAGAGCTCCGGGCTCTCGTGGAAAAACACGAGAGTTTGGGCGTGACTCAAGACTCGAGTCCGAGGCTCGCCTCGGCCCTTGAGAGCGCCAAGGCCGCTAAGGCGAAGCCCAAAAAGCCCTCCGGGAAGTTGAGGCGATGAAGAAGATAGCGGCGGGTAAGGCATTCTATATGCAAAGCAAGCATGTAAAAGTGAATTATCATTACTTACAGAATCCGGAGCTCTCCAGAGCATTCGCAGATCTGCCAAGATGTGGCTGATGCTGCCGCATTCTACCGAGCCGAGGAGGGAAGCTCGACGGAGAAGGTGTTCGGTCTCGATATCTTTGAGGCGGACACCCGGTGCCCTTAAGCGACCAGTTGAAACAGCTGGTCGAGCTCCATAAGGTGGCCGAACAGGCCATGAACAGCCTCATAGTTCGGTTGTGGCCTAAGGAGGCCATGCACAGGAGCTACTTGAGGTGGTGAGGCGGTGGTGGGCCTTTGTCCATGGGTTGAAGTCATCAAGCGCTCCTTCTGCATCGAAGGTGCCCGTAGGGCCCTTGCCCTTGCTAAGGTGCACTGGGGTAAGATGGACGCTGAGAAGCTTGTGATAGACGAACCACCACCGAAGAAGGAGCATCGCAAGCCTGAAATGTATTATGAGGGCGTCCTGAAGGGTGCCTGCCTTATAGCGGATGAATGCTCCAAAGATATAATTTTTGAGTAGACTCGCATTTGTTATCCTGTCTTGGCTGAAAACTTGTTCATATCTTGAAGCAACACTGTTGAATTTAAAATATTACCTTACATGCGGCCGTTTATTAAATTTGAGAGATGGCGAGTCGTCGGCTTCAGCCCCCATGCCACGAGTCTTTGGGGTGTTCGGGATAAACTTGAGCGCTCTTGTTCCCATTCTTGGGTCCTTCGAGGGAGGCGCTCAACGCAACTTGAACAAGGCAACCGGACTATAATGCTTGAACACTCTCACTTAGCCATAGAATTCTATAATTTTAAATTTCGGCGAAGCCCCTATTATTCGGAAGACCGAGTTAGGGGCGCTATCCACGCCTTGGGCCGGACAATGCCGACTCCTCGCTCTAAGCGGCATAAGTCTTTAGGGACTCGAGAACCTCTCGAACAGCGACCGGCTCTCGCCCTATCATGACGGTCAGTTTTAGCTTTCTCCACTGAGGTGCTTAACCCAGCTCCACCGGGGCACAATCGCAATGGTTCTCCCAGCGCTACCTTAGCCGATATAACGGAACATAAGGTACCAAAACATGGGAGCCGGGCAAACCCAACTATTGACCCAAGACATGATTCGGAGCCGATGCATATAATTCTATAAGTTCGGGGTGCCGCACTTGTGAAAGTGTTCGGACTTATCACACCATATTGTGGGGTACTTAAGCCCCTGGTGTATTGCCCGTACCAAAGTGTACGGTTGCACAATGTCATAAATGAACATATATATATATATATATATATATATATAAAGGGAATTCAATAATAGGCAAAAGCTATATATTGTTTATTCAAAAGGGCTGCAGTAAGAGCAGAACGATACAAATAGTGAGATAAGCAAGGGGAGGACTTTTAACATGTCCCCCTCCAGGTAAGCAGCGGGATGGTGTGTATAACAGATATATTGCTCGTAATAGAGACCACTGGACACTCGGCGTAGCTTTACGCTTCCTTGGCTATTGCATCGTGTGTTCGGCGATTCTAATGCGGACGGGCTTCGTGAGAACGGAGTCACGAAAGTAAAAAGAAAGAAGAAAAGAATGACACAATCGGGGCCCACAGTGCGGTTGAGCCGCGTGCAGGCATGCCGTGGTCGTGCCCTTCCCTATGCCCATGGTATTTCCAGGCGTAATTATATGCAGCGTAGTACTGGTTCGCAATTTCACGAGGATCGGGATTGGGCCGCAATGCTATGCGTGCTTTCCGGAGCGTGCCAGCGGTCTTGTTGTAGGTTACTCGGGCGTGCTTGGCGGTGTCCGGACGTTTAATAGCCGGACTCGAGAATTGCCTTAGAGGCAGCTTTGTACTTCCGCGCGAGGGCCGCCGTATGCTCCTCCGTCCGGAGAAGGCGTTTGGTGTTCCATTGACCGTAATGACTCCTCGAGGACTGGCATCTTGAGCTTGAGATATGCGTAGTGCGGCACCGCATTGAACTTTGCAAATGCGGTTCGTCCGGCGATCGCGTGATAGCCGCTATGAACGGGACTATGTCGAAGATTAACTCCTCGCCCGGAAGTTATCCGGGGATCCGAAGACCACTTCAAGTGTATGGCGAGCCTGTCAGTTGGCCTCTACACCTGGTATGGCGCCTTTAAAGGTCGTCTTTGTGGGTTTAATCCTTGATGGGTCTATGCCCATTTTGCGCCTTGTATCACGATAAAGCAGGTTCATTGCTGCCGCCGTCCATTAGGACTCTAGTGAGGTGAAATCCGTCAATGATTGGGTCTAGAACCAATGCGGCGAATCCGCCATGGTGGATGCTAGTGGGGTGGTCCCTTCGATCAAAAGTGATCGTGCAGGAAGACCATGGATTGAACTTTGGAGCGACTGGCTCCAACGCATATACGTCCCTTAGTACACGCTTCCGCTCCCTTTTGGGTATGTGGGTTGCGTATATCATGTTCACCGTCCGCACTTGCGAAGGAAGCCCTTCATCCTCTATTGTTCGGTGGCTGGGCTCCTCCGCGTCATCGCTATGCAGCCCCTTGCCATTGTTTTCGGCATTTAACTTGCACTGCTTGAACACCCAACAATCCCTGTTGGTGTGATTGGCTGGCTTTTCGAAGTGCCATGTATCTGGCACGAGCGATAGAGTAATCGGTCCAAATTGGACGGGCACGGAGTATTTCTTTTAAATGGCTTTTTCCGCTGACCGGGTTTAGAGCCTCTGAATCCGGCATTGACTGCCGTATCCTCAGCCTTATCACCGTTAATGCGGCGCTTGTGCTTGTTGTGACGCGACCTGCCATTGCTGTCCTTGGTATCCGAATTACCAGGGCTCTTGGTCATGTTGTTACTACGAGCTAGCCAGCTGTCCTCTCCCGCGCAAAAGCGGGTCATGAGTGTTGTGAGGGCTTCCATGGATTTCGGCTTTTCTGTCCTAGGTCTTTGGGCAAGCCACTCGTCACGGATGTTGTGTTTGAAGGCTGCAAGGGCCTCTGCATCCGGACAATCGACGATTTGATTTTTCTTGGTTAGGAACCGTGTCCAGAATTGTCTGGCCGATTCCTCTGGCTGCTGAATTATGTGGCTTAGGTCATCGGCGTCTGGTGGTTGCACATATGTGCCCTGGAAATTTTCAAGGAATGCGGCTTCCAGGTCTTCCCAACAACCAATTGACTCTGCTGGCAAGCTGTTAAGCCAATGTCGGGCTGGTCCATTAAGCTTGAGTGGGAGGTATTTGATGGCGTGTAGATCATCACCGCGGGCCATGTGGATGTGAAGGAGATAGTCCTCGATCCAAACAGCAGGATCTGTTGTGCCATCGTATGATTCAATGTTTACGGGTTTGAAACCCTGAGGGATTTGATGATCCATTAATTCATCTGTGAAGCATAGTGGGTGTGCGGCGCCTCTGTATTGGGCTATATAGCGATGCAGCTCAAATGAGCTTTGTCTACTGTGTTCGGCCCGGCCGGAGTTGCCATATCCGGCGTGACGGTTATCGTCACATGTCGTGGGGCGCCCACGCAATCCGTAGATCGATCTTGTCTGCCTTGCCTTGTCCTCCAATATATCTCGCCGGTCTGGCGCATTTCCTCGCGCCTTTGTATTTTTTGAGCGGCGCCGGGGTGCGGCTTGAGTTGAGGGCCAAGAGGCCTCTCTGTCGCGGCCACGAGGTGGCCGGTCAGCCATGTCATGCACTGGTGATGTAGGTTTGGGTGCTTCCTCCTCTAATCGAGGTAGCAACCTACGTCTTGGGTAGCTCTTGAAGGGGCGCTCGAGTTCATACTCTTTGGCCGCAAGGACTTCAGTCCATCTGTCAGCTAGCAAGTCTTGGTCAGCTCTAAGCTGTTGCTGCTTTTTCTTGAGGCTGCTTGCCGTGGCCATGAGCCTGCGTTTGAAACGCTCTTGTTCGACGGGATCCTCGGGAACGACGAATTCGTCGTCGTCGAGGCTTGCTTCATCTTCGGAGGGAGGCATGTAATTATCGTCCTCTACCTCTCTTTCTGTCACTCTCTCATGAGGGCTGGCTTCTCCATCCTCCTCGCTGAATCCTGCCGAGAGGGTTGTCTTCGGCACATGCAGGGTGTTATTGTCTCCCGTGCTGAATCACCGTTTTCTTTGTGGCGGGATTTAGAGCGGCGCCAGACGCCGACGCAACAGGCTATTTCTTGGAGGGTCATCCTCCGTTGTTCCATCGCCATTCCCATCTTTTGGGATGTCCACCATGTATATGTCGTATGGCGAGGTGGCCTTCCAAAGGTGCCACTGGGCGCTGGTTCTGGTCGTCTCCTGCATCGTCGTCCATACCGTCGATGTCTTCGGAGTCGAAGTCGAGCATGTCGGTTAAATCATCGACAGTGGCTACGAAGTGGGTGGTGGGTGGGCTTTGAATTTCTTCGTCGTCCGCATCCCAACCTTCCTGACCATAATCCGGCCAGGGCTCTCCTGATAAAGAGAGAGACTTTAGTGAACTCAGGATGTCGCCAAAGGGCGAGTGCTGAAAGATGTCCGCGGCAGTGAATTCCATGATCGGCGCCCAATCAGATTCGATTGGCAGGGGCGCGGAAGGCTCGAAGTCCGGAGAGTAGTCCGGCATCTTGGAGTTACGAGCTTCACAAAGGCGGGGTAGGTGTACGGCTCAGTCGCCGTAGAGATTGCAGCCCCCGAGGCGGTGTCCAGCCACCCGTCCTCGATCGGCGCGGTCGGCTCCGCGCTAAAGGTCGGAGCGGACTCTGGTGCGGCCTCCAGGACACTGTTCGGCGGCAGAGCTAGATCGTGCCCCTCGTGACGGTGCGGCACGCTTGGCTGTGGCCCGAACCCATCAAAGATCAAGTCTACACCGATGTCAGCCGTGTAGTTCAAACTTCCAAATCTGACCTGGTGGCCAGGGGCGTAGCTTTCAATCTGCTCCAGATGGCCAAGCAAATTGGCCCGCAGTGCAAAGCCGCCGAATACGAAGATCTGTCCGGGGAGAAAAGACTCACCCTGGAGCGCATCGTTGTCAATGATAGGAGGGGCCATCGGGCCTAAAGATGACGACATAGAGGAACTCTCAATGAAAGCACCAATGTCGGTGTCAAAACCGGTGGATCTCGGGTAGGGGGTCCCGAATTGTGCGTCTAGGCGGATGGTAACAGGAGACAAGGGACACGATGTTTTTACCCAGGTTCGGGCCCTCTCAATTGTAACACCCCGGATGTAACTTTCCATATTTGTAACTCCAACTCTTGCCATTTTCGGCATTGTGATATGATATTCCCTCTGTGGTTGGGTTTTTCTTCATTTTTTTGCATTTTGTCCATGTCATGCATTTCATATCATGTCATCATGTGCATCTCATTCGCATACGTGTTCGTCTCATGATTCCGAGCATTTTCCCCGTTGTCCAGTTTGCAATCCGCACTCCTATGTTCCCGGCGTCCCCTTTTACGTTTTCCTCGAGCGGGTACTAAACTTTCTCGGAATGGACTGAGGTTTGTCAAGTGGCCTTGGTATACCACGGTAGACCACCTGTCAAGTTTCGGGTCATTTGGAGTTCGTTTGGTACTCCAGCAGTTAACCGCACTCTCTCATGAAAGGCCTCTTTTAAGTTGCAGCCCAACACCCTTTCAAAACAGCCCAATAACCCATCTAAGTCACTTCCATGCTCTTAAATCGTTCGATCACGATCGTGTGGTAAAAACTACACCTCATTTGGACTCTCCTAGCTCCCTCTATGCCTATTTAAACACCCCCATTCCAAATCGCGGTACAAACCCTAGCTCCTTCCTCCTCCGACGGACACGTCCCACCCGCCCGGGACGTGTCCGCCCGTCAGCCGCCCAGCGCCCTAATCGGGCAGCGCCATGGGCACGCCGCCGCGCTACCCGGCCAGCGAGGTCCGGATCGGGCCCCGAGCCCATCTCCTCACGCCGCACCGCCGCCCGCCCGCCGCTGCCGCGCCCATGGGCCGCCGCCTCCGTCGCCTCCGTCGCTGGCCTCCCCTCCTCGGCCGGCCCCCCTCCTCTCCTCCGGCCCAGGCGAAACTCCGGCGAGCTGCTTTCGGCAGCCACCGCTGTCGGGTCCGATCGGATCTAGATCGGGACCCGAGGGTTGACTTCTTCCCCCCCTTAATTTCGTCTAAGTTTTTGTCTCGGTGATTAATTTGTGGCATTTTCAACGTGTCATAACATTGCACCTGTAGCTCCGTTTCGTGCGTGTAATATGTCAAAATGTTCGCCCCGAAGAGTGGATCACTTCAGCTCATTGCATAATTTTCATTTGAGCTCATCTTAATGCCCGAAATGCTGTTGGAAGAGGGCTATGTGATGTTAGTTTCTGTTACGTAACAAAACATGCACTTTTGTTATTTTTGCTATGATTGATGTGTGCACCCTATAAATTTGAGTCCTATAAGTGTTTTGAAATATGCCATGCCATCTTTCCAGGGGTGTATGCCATGTATTTTTGTGATCTATGTGGTGACTAGCACAAGCATGCAAACTAGACTTCATGATGTTGCTGATTTCAGCCCCAGTTTTGCTTATATTTTTATGCCATGTTAACTTGATGCTACCGAGAGATCAATGCATATTTTGAGATACTTCAGTAAGGATGTTTTGAACATATGGTTATGCTCTATCCATCCATGCCCTTGTTTGCAATGATGGAGTGCCATAGCTTGAGTGAATCGAGCTCTACGTTTGCTATAAAATGTTTCCTGGCAGATTGTTTACATGTTATTCAATTTTGCCAAGGTTGTTGTGTTTGATCCATGTATTCTATGATATTGTTCTTGCCATGTATATCATCTATGTCATGTCTTCTTGATGGATGTATGCTTAGTTTATCATGAGATGCTCTGTAGTGAGTGCATCGAGCTCTTAAACATGCCTACTTGTTATCTGTTTTTGTCATGCCCTGTTGCTGAATCTGTTAACGAAACTTGCGATATTGACATGAATGTTACTATATTTTTTGATCCTTTTTGGATTATGGTCAGTAAGGGATTTTGTTCCATGCTTTGACTAGATTCATGCCATGCCTTGTTTTGCTATTATAAGTTCCTGTAGCATGTAGTTTTCTTGCTCTGAACATTGCTACCTGATGCTGTTTTGCCATGTTCAGTAATTTCACCAAGTCTGTGAAGCTGATATGTTTTGCACTTTTGCCATGCTTGTTTGAACCTTTTATGGTGTGATTTAGCCGTAGCTCAGTGTTCATCTTTTGTCAAGCATCTTGAGTGGATCTCTGCCATATGCTTTTCTGGTACGTTTGGGTGCAGTAGCTTATATTCTTGTTGCTTGCTAAGTGGTATCATGCTGTTAATGGCAGATTTGTGCCATTCTTGTTTTGCTTGTCATTTGCAAACCGTGCATCCGATTCGGTGACCTTTATATCGATTTCAACGAAATCATCTCATCTTTCCAGCGGCATACTTGGTTTGCCAAGTTGATGCCTGGTTCATCATTTTCCTTCCGGAGCACGCATACGCATTGCATATCACATCTCGCATATCATGTCATGTTTTGCATCATGTTACTTGTGCAGTGCACCGTGATTTATTGTGATTCCTTTGCTTGTGTTCTTGCTTTGGGTAGAGCCGGGAGACGAGTACGTGAACGAGGAACCTGTTGAGAACGCTTACGAGGATCAAGCTTTCGACAACTCTGGAAACTTTGCAGGCAAGATGACCATACCCTCGAAATCACTTCTATCTTTGCTATGCTAGATGCTCGCTCTTTTGCTATGCCTATGCTACGATGCCTATCACTTGCTTATCATGCCACCCATATTGCCATGTCAGCCCTAACCATCCTTTTTCTAGCAAACCGTTGATTGGCTATGTTACCGCTTATGCAGACCCCTCTTATAGCGTTGCTAGTTGCGGTGAAGATGAAGTTTGTTCCTTTTGGAACCTGGAGATGTTGTTCCTTATTGGGACATGTTTACTTGTTGGGGATATCACAATATATATCTGCTATAATTATTGCATCTATATACTTGGTAAAGGGTGGAAGGCTCGGCCTTATGCCTGGTGTTTTGTTCCACTCTTGCCACCCTAGTTCCCGTCATACCGGTGTTATGTTCCTTGATTTCGCGTTCCTTACACGGTTGGGTGATTTATGGGACCCCCTTGACAGTTTGCTTTGAATAAGACTCCTCCAGCAAGGCCCAACGTTGGTTTTAGCATTTGCCACCTAAGCCTTTTTCCCCCGGGTTTTCGCGAGCCCGAGGGTCATCTTTATTTTAACCCCGGGCCAGTTCTCCTCTGAGTGCTGGTCCAACCTCGTCGACCGCCGGTGTATCGGGCAACTCTGAGATGGCCTATCGGAAGCTTGGACAATCTGGTGTGCCACGAGAACGAGATATGTGCAGCTCCTATCGGGTTGTCGGCACATTCGGGCGGCTTTTTGGTCTTGTTTTATTCTTTGTCGAAATGTCTTGTAGTCCGGGATTCCGAGATTGATCGGGTCTTCGGTAGAAGGAATATCCTTCGTTGACCGTGAGAGCTTATAATGGGCTAAGTTGGGACACCCTGCGGTATTATCTTTCGAAAGCCGTGTGCGGTTATGAGGCAGATGGGAATTTGTTAATGTCCGGTTGTAGAAAACCCGAAGTTGACCTCAATTAAAATACACATCAACGCGTGTGTAACCGTGATGGTCTCTTCTCGTGAGTCCGGAAGTGAACACGGTGTTGGAGTTATGTTTGGCGTAAGTAGTTCAGGATCACTTCTTGATCACTACTAGCTTCACGACCGTGCCTTGCTTCTCTTCTCGCTCTCTTTTGCGAATGTAGCCACCATATATGCTAGTAAACTGCTGCAGCTCCACCTTACAACTCTGTCCTTCCTACAAGCTTAAATAGTCTTGATCTCGCGGGTGTGAGATTCTTTGAGTCCCGTGACTCACAGATTCTACCAAAACAGTTGCGGTGCCGGCGATGCCGGTCAGGTGGCGAACCGAGCTCAAGTGGGAGTTCGACAAGGAACGTGGTCGTTATTATGTGTCTTTTCCCGATGATCGTGGTAGTGGTGCCCAGATTGGGACGATCGGGGATCTGTTGCATTTGGGGTATCTTCTTTTATTTTGGTTCCGTAGTCGGACCTTGAGTGTATTACGGATGATGGATGTTTATTTATGTATTGTGTGAAGTGGCATTTGTGAGCCAACTATGTATCTCTTTCCTTATGTATTACATGGGTTGTGTGAAGATTACCTCACTTGCGACATTGCTTTCAATGCGGTTATGCCTCTAAGTTGTGCTTCGACACGTGGGAGATATAGCCGCATCGAGGGCGTTACAAGTTGGTAATCAGAGCCTTCCCCGACTTAGGAGCCCCCTACTTGATTGTTTGCTGGTGTTGTTTAGTCTAGAACGGAAAAATGTTTTGAGTCTTAGGATTATATATATCGGAGAGTAGGATTCTTTTTACTCCCCATTCCCTTCGTCGCTCTGGTGAGGTCTCCTGACGTAGAAGTTTTGACTCTCCTTTCCTCAAATTTCACTAAAAAAAATTTTAGGATCACGTGGGTATCTTGGGATCGTTCCGATGGTTTTGTGACGAGAACATTGTTCTTGGTGCCTCTGACATTTAGGGGTTGTGGCGGTGTCCGGGGAGTTGAGCTCGAGGTGTTGTCGTCACAATTTTATCGTTGCGATTCTGGAATACCTGAGTTTTACCGACATCGAAATCTCTTTTGTGCAGTTGTTGGTGAGATAACCCGATAACCCAAAGATCTTTGGGCGAGCTCGGGAGTATTGCCATGACTCGTTATAACGGATGTTTTTGAAGGTCGAGGTACACGATTTCGAAGGTTTCTTGGTTATGTGTTGTGGATGGATACAATTTGGATCTAGGTATTGTTAGTTTGGGTGATATATTTTGTGTCCCTGTATCCCCAACACCAGATTGCATAACCAGAAAGTTTCGGGAGTTTATAGGTGGGAATTCTAGTAGCTTACGGGATATCTTTCCGGCGGATGTATGATTTGAGATTGGGGTCCAACGTCTAGTGGTCCGCCCATTCACGGTCGATTCACGGTGGTCGCGAGGCGTCTTAAAGAATCCTTGGCTATGCTGATTCGGGACGTCTTGTTTGTCATTCGTGACGGCCTCTATCGTCGTGGTCCGTGTGGGCCCCACCTCGAACACTTTGGGCGAAATCTCTATCATGTGTTTGTTCCGGCTTATTCTAGAAGCCAATCTTTGTTTTCAGTTGTGATATTCGAATTGTTTCAAAGGCAGATGATGATTCCATACCTTTATCTAAGTGGCTTCTCACCTTAATGGACGTGTGATGTTAGCTTTTGGAATTCATTCGTTCATCCTTGTTCGAATGTTTATTGTGAAGACTATATGTTGCAATTTCTATCCGTTGATTCAACTTGTCTATCTGTCTATCAAGTGCTAACGGATGTCACCCTCTTGAGGATGGCTCCGCCAACGTCTGAATCCGGATCGCAATGATGAGAATCAGCCGAACCCTCCACCTCCACCTCCGCCTCCGGAGGCCTGGCAAGCTATCATGGCAGCCACCAATGCCAATGCTCAGATGATTTTGCAGCTCTTGCAAGAGCGTACTCAAGGGCAAGGCAATCAAGGCAATCAAGGTCAAGGCAACAACCAGCCGCACTTTGCTACCCTCAATCAGTTCCTCGCTAATCAGCCGAAGTCTTTCGGTTTACGTAGCCGAGGCCACAGGCGCCGACGATTGGCTTGTGGACATCTGCAAACATTTTGAATGTAGCAATGTCGGACACGAGGACTTTGTCAAGTTTGCTTCGTTTCAACTCAAGGACCAAGCTGCCGAGTGGTACCCGGCAATACAAAGATTCCAGAGGAGGTCGTGTCATTACCTGGGATGAGTTCCGCAGAGACTTCAGAGCTCACCACATTCTGAAAAGTGTTGTTGAGAGCAAGCGTGAGGAGTTCCGCAATCTCAAGCAAGGCAACATGTCCGTGTATCAATACAATATCCAGTTCCAGAAACTCGCTCGCTTTGCTAAGCAAGACGTCCACGATGAAAAGAGTATGATCTATCAATTCAGAGGTGGTCTCGGAGAAGATCTGCAATTAGCTCTTGTGCTTTTTGAGCGAGAAAAGTATGATGAATTCTACAACACGACCTTTGAAGCAAGAAGCTGCCCAGCTCAAATGTGAGGCTTCTAAGAAGAGAATCAGGGATGCGATTCAGTCTTCTTCTTCCTCTCAAGTGGCGATTAAGCGGCGAAGTTCTACCTTCCTCCTCCTCCGTTCAAATCGGCCTTATCGGTGAGAAGAACTCAGGTGGTCGTGGATCTTCCCACCCGCCCAACCCAGGCTATCGAGAACAAGTCTAATTCTCAAGCTCCAAGGTCAAATGCTCCTTATCACCGTCCGCTCTCGGAGGTGACTTGCAACAAATGTCGTGAGAAGGTCACTATGCGAACAAATGCTTCAACCAGGCGCCTTCCGCCTCCTCCTCCGTGAAATCTTCAAGCAATGCGGTGGTCAAGCATAATTCCAAGTTTGCAAAGGTCAACATGATGAATGCAGCTCAAGCGGAGGAATCTCTTGATGTGATAATGGGTAATCTTCGATTAATGATATTCCTGCAAAAGTTCTTTTTGACATTGGTGCATCGCTTAGTTTCATCTCAAAACCTTTTGCATCTAAGCATGAGTTGTCTTTCCAAGTTTTGCCTAGACCATTAGCAGTTGTCTCTCCGGGTAAATGCATGAACGCAAGCTACATGGTTCTGGATGTTTCTATCAAGATGGGCGACTATAGATTTCTGGCAAAACCAATTGTTCTTGGTGACTCGGATATTGATCTAATTCTCGGGATGGGCGGCTTTCTCGACAAAGCTCGGGTTGATTGTGCTGCCGGGGAAATTCAATTGACTCACTCCTCTAATGATGTGATCATCTATGCGCTTCGTGATGAAACCATTCGGTTGTTTTCTCTCAATGAGAAGGGCGAGTTGGATGCTATCTCTCGATTCCAGTCGTTTGTGAGTACCAAGATGTCTTTCCAGAAGAGCTTCCAGGAATGCCTCCTCACCGGCCAGTTGAGTTCGTTATCGATCTTGAGCCTGGCACTGAACCCGTTGCAAGCGTCCATACAAGCTTGGACCTAATGAGCTGAAGGAATTGAAGAAGCAGCTCGATGAACAAGAGCGTCTGGGTTTGATCAGACCGAGTTCATCTCCTTGGGGTTGTGGTGTTCTTTTTGTCCGGAAGAAGGATGGCACGGACCGACTTTGCGTCGATTACCGTCCATTGAATAAGAAGACTATCAAGAACAAGTATCCACTTCCCAACATCAATGAGCTTTTCGAGCAACTCAAAGGTGCTAAAGTGTTCTCCAAGCTTGACCTTCGTATGGGTTATCATCAGATTCGCATTCGTGAACAAGATATTCCCAAGACGGCATTCAGAACAAGCTTTGGTTCTTATGAATATCTTGTAATGTCTTTCGGCCTTGTCAATGCTCCTCCAACTTTCTCTCGGATGATGAACTTCATCTTCAACCCCTACACCAATGAATTCGTCTTGGTCTATCTTGATGATATTTTGGTCTTCTCCAAGAATAAGAAGGACCATGCCAAACATTTGCGATTGGTGCTAGACAAGCTCAGAGAGTATCAATTCTATGCGAAGTTCTCCAAATGTGAATTTTGGCTTGATGAAGTTCTTTACCTTGGTCATATCATCTCCGCCAAGGGCATCATTTATTAACCCGAGAAGGTGTCCGCATGATGGTGAATTGGGAACCTCCTCGGAATGTCAAGCAGCTCCATGATTTTCTTGCTCTTGCAAGCTATTGCGAAGATTCGTTGAGAACTTCGCCAAGATTGCCAAGCCTCTTTCCAACCTCCTCCGAAGCATGTGAAGTATGTCCGGTCTCACGAGTGTGGCGTTGCTTTCAATACTCTCAAAGAGAAACTTCGTCACAGCTCTGTCTTGACTCCTCTGATGAATCCAAGCCATTTGAAGTTTTCTGTGATGCTTCTCTTCAAGGTCTCGGTCTTGTGTTAATGCAAGAGAAGAGGGTTGTGGCTTATACCTCTCGTCGATTGAAGCCCAACGAAAAGAACTACCCCACTCACGATCTTGAGTTGGCGGCGATTGTCCATGCATTGATAACATGGAGACATCTCTTGTTGGGAAGGAAAGTGGACATTTTCACCGATCACAAGAGTCTCAAGTATATCTTCACTCAACCCAACCTCAACCTCGAGCAAACTCGATGGGTCGAAATGATTCAAGAGTACAACCCAAGTATTGAATATACTCCGGCAAGGCCAATATCATTGCAGATGCTTTGAGCGGGAAGGCTTACTGCAGAGTTTAATCCTCAAGCCCTTCCAACCGGATCTTTGTGAAGCTTTCCATAAGCTGAATCTTCAAGTTGTTCCTCAAGGCTTTCTTGCCAACCTCATAGTCTCTCCTACTTTGGAAGATCAGATTCGTGAGGCTCAACTCCTGGATACCATGGTGAAAAAGGTGAAACGTGGTATCGACAAGGGCATTTCCAAGTACAAGTGCTTCCACATTGATGACAAAGATACTCTTTTCTTCGAGGACCGGGTTGTGGTTCCTAAGGGTGATTCTGAAAAGTCATTATGAACGAGGCTCACAATTCGCTTCTATCCATTCATCACGGAAATGCGAAGATGTACCATGACCTCAAGCAGTCATATTGGTGGACGCGAATGAAGCGAGAAATTGCTCAATTCGTGAATGAATGTGATGTCTGCAGAAGAGTGAAAGCAGAACACCAAAGACTAGCTGGTCTCCTACAACCTCTTGCTATTCCAGAATGGAAGTTTGATCATATTGAAATGGACTTTGGATTTGGATTTCCAAAGTCCAAGCGTGGAAATGATGCTATCTTCGTTGTCATTGACAAGCTTACTAAAGTGGCTCATTTTCTTCCTATCAAAGAATCCATCACAGCAGCTCGGTTGGCGAGCTTTACACATCGAGAATTGTCTCCTTGCACGGCATTCCACAATTGATCTCTTGGACCGTG
This sequence comes from Aegilops bicornis, assembly GCA_021605145.1. NCBI lineage: Eukaryota > Viridiplantae > Streptophyta > Magnoliopsida > Poales > Poaceae > Aegilops > Aegilops bicornis. Next base: position 693,594,010 of record CM038670.1, on the reverse strand, counting down.
GCAGCATCTTTACCTCCAAGTTTTGGGATTCTTTTCGGAAGGCCATGGGCACCAACATTCGTTTCAAAGACAGCTTTCCACCCTCAAACAAGTGGCCAAGTCGAGCGAGTAAATCAAATCCTTGAAGATATGCTCAGGGCTTGTGTCATTTCCTTCGGTATGAAGTGGGAATATTGTCTTCCATATGCCGAGTTCTCCTACAACAACAGCTTCCAAGCGAGTTCGGGCAAGGCCCCATTCGAAATTCTCTATGGCAGAAAGTGCCGTACTCCTCTCAATTGGTCCGAGGCGGTGAACGCCAACTTCTTGGCAATGACTTGATCACGAAGCGAAGAAATGTGCAAAGTCATTCGTGAGAATCTCAAAGCAGCATAATCGCGGGAAGAGCTATTATGATGATAAGCACCGTGATGTGGCTTTTGAAATCGGAGACCATGTCTACCTCCGCGTCTCTCAATGAAAGGCACTTTCGTCAACCCGGTATCAAAGGGAAGCTTGCCCCTAGATACGTGGGTCCTTTCAAGATCATCGGCAAAAGAGGCGATCTCGCCTATCAACTTGAGCTTCCTCCAACCGCCAAATGTGCACGGCGTGTTTCACGTGTCACAGCCTTCGCAAGTGCTTCAAGACTCTGGACGCACTATCAACTTGAAGAAATTGACCTCCAAGAAGATCTCTCTTATCATGAGCACCCGTTGCTATTCTTGAAGAAACCGGCGCAAGACTACGCAACAAGTCAATCAAATTCACGAAAGTGAAGTGGTCACACCATTCCGATCGAGAAGCCACCGGGAGCGCGAGGATCACCTCCGTTCGAATATCCGGAGTTCTTTCAGTCCTAGATCTCGGGCGAGATCCTCTTGTAGTGGTGGAGTGTTGTAACACCCGGATGTAACTTTCCATATTTGTAACTCCAACTCTTGCCATTTTCGGCATTGTGATATGATATTCCCTCCGTGGTTGGGTTTTTCTTCATTTTTGCATTTTGTCCATGTCATGCATTTCATATCATGTCATCATGTGCATCTCATTCGCATACGTGTTCGTCTCATGATTCTGAGCATTTTCCCCGTTGTCCGTTTTGCAATCCGGCACTCCTATGTTCCCCGGCGTCCCCTTTTACGTTTTTCCGTGAGCGGGTACTAAACTTTCTCGGAATGGACTGAGGTTTGTCAAGCGGCCTTGGTATACCACCAGCAGACCACCTGTCAAGTTTCGGGTCATTTGGAGTTCGTTTGGTACTCCAACGGTTAACCGCACTCTCGCAAAGGCCTCTTTTAAGTTGCAGCCCAACACCCTTTCAAAACAGCCCAATAACCCATCTAAGTCACTTCCATGCTCTTCGTCGTTCGATCACGATCGTGTGGGCGAAAACTACACCTCATTTGGACTCTCCTAGCTCCCTCTATGCCTATTTAAACACCCCCCATTTCAAATCGCGGTACAAACCCTAGCTCCTTCCTCCTCCCGCCGACGGACACGTCCACCCGCCGCCCGGACGTGTCCGCCCGTCAGCGCCGCCGCCCACTAATCGGGTCGCGCCACGCAAACACGCCGCCCGGCCAGCGAGGCCGGATCGGGCCCCGAGCCCATCTCCTCACGCCGCCTGCTTGCCGCTTGCCGCCACTTGCGCCGCCGTCGCCGCCTCCGTCCGCCTCCGTCGCCGGCGCCCCCTCCTCCGGCCGGCTCCCTTCCTCTCCTCCGGCCCCGGGCGAGCTCCGGCGAGCTGCTCGCCGCGCCACCGCATCGGGTCCGATCGGATCTAGATCGGGACCCGAGGGTTGACTTCTTCCCCCCCTTAATTTCGTCCAAGTTTTTGTCTCGGTGATTAATTTGTGGCATTTTCAACGCATCATAACTTTGCACCTGTAGCCCCGTTTCGTGCGTGTAATATGTCGAAATGTTCGCCTCGAAGAGTAGATCATTGCATCTCATTGCATCATTTTCATTTGAGCTCATCTTGATGCCCGAAATTCTGTTGGAAGAGGGCTATGTGATGTTAGTTTCTGTTTCGTAACAAAACATGCACTTTTGTTATTTTTGCTATGATTGATGTGTGCACCCTATGAATTTGAGTCCTACATGTGTTTTGTAATATGCCATGCCATATTTCCAGGTGTGTATGCCATGTATTTTTGTAGCATGTAGTTTTCTTGCTCTGAACATTGCTACCTGATGCTGTTTTGCCATGTTCAGTAATTTCACTAAGTCTGTGAAGCTGATATGTTTTGCACTTTTGCCATGCTTGTTTGAACTTTTTATGTTGTGATTTAGCCGTAGCTCAGTGTTCATATTTTGTCAAGCATCTTGAGTAGATCTCTGCCATATGCTTTTCTGGTACGTTTGGGTGCAGTAGCTTATTTTCTTGTTGCTTGCTAAGTGGTATCATGCTGTTAATGGCAGATTTGTGCCATTCTTGTTTTGCTTGTCATTTGCAAACCGTGCATCCGATTCCGGTGACCTTTATATCGATTTCAACCGAAATCATCTCATCTTTCCAGCGGCATACTTGGTTTGCCAAGTTGATGCCTGGTTCATCATTTTCCTTCTGGAGCACGCATACGCATTGCATATCACATCTCGCATATCATGTCATGTTTTGCATCATGTTGCTTGCGATTGCACCGTGATTTATTGTGATTCCTTTGCTTGTGTTCTTGCTTTGGGTAGAGCCGGGAGACGAGTACGTGAACGAGGAACCTGTTGAGAACGCTTACGAGGATCAAGCTTTCGACAACTCTGAAAACTTTGCAGGCAAGATGACCATACCCTCGAAATCACTTCTATCTTTGCTATGCTAGATGCTCGCTCTTTTGCTATGCCTATGCTACGATGCCTATCACTTGCTTATCATGCCACCCATATTGCCATGTCAGCCCCTAACCATCCTTTTTCTAGCAAACCGTTGATTGGCTATGTTACCGCTTTGCGCAGCCCCTCTTATAGCGTTGCTAGTTGCAGGTGAAGATGAAGTTTGTTCCTTTTGGAACCTGGAGATGTTGTTCCTTATTGGGACATGTTTACTTGTTGGGGATATCACAATATATATCTGCTATAATTATTGCATCTATATACTTGGTAAAGGGTGGAAGGCTCGGCCTTATGCAGTGTTTTGTTCCACTCTTGCCACCCTAGTTCCCGTCATACCGGTGTTATGTTCCTTGATTTCGCGTTCCTTACGGTTGGGTGATTTATGGGACCCCTTGACAGTTTGCTTTGAATAAGACTCCTCCACAAGGCCCAACGTTGGTTTTAGCATTTGCCACCTAAGCCTTTTTCCCCGGGTTTTCATGAGCCGAGGGTCATCTTTATTTTAACCGGGCAGTTCTCCTCACGAGTCTGGTCCAACCTGTCACCGCCGGGTGGCCATCGGGGCAACTCTGAGATGGCCTATCGGAAGCTTGGACAATCTGGTGTGCCACGAGAACGAGATATGTGCAGCTCCTATCGGGATTTGTCGGCACATTCGGGCGGCTTTCTTGGTCTTGTTTTATTCTTTGTCGAAATGTCTTGTAGTCCGGGATTCCGAGATTGATCGGGTCTTCCGGTAGAAGGAATATCCTTCGTTGACCGTGAGAGCTTATAATGGGCTAAGTTGGGACACCCTGCGGGTATTATCTTTCAAAGCCGTGCGCGGTTATGAGGCAGATGGGAATTTGTTAATGTCGGTTGTAGAAAACCGAAGTTGACCTCAATTAAAATACACATCAACGGCGTGTGTAACCGTGATGGTCTCTTCTCGGCGAGTCCGGAAGTGAACACGGTGTTGGAGTTATGTTTGGCGTAAGTAGTTCAGGATCACTTCTTGATCACTACTAGCTTCACGACCGTGCCTTGCTTCTCTTCTCGCTCTCTTTTGCGAATGTAGCCACCATATATGCTAGTAAACTGCTGCAGCTCCACCTTACAACTCTGTCCTTCCTACAAGCTTAAATAGTCTTGATCTCATGGTGTGAGATTGCTGAGTCCCGTGACTCACAGATTCTACCAAAACAGTTGCGAGTGCCGGCGATGCGGTGCAGGTGACGCAACCGAGCTCAAGTGGGAGTTCGACAAGGAACGTGGTCGTTACTATGTGTCTTTTCCTGATGATCAGTAGTGGTGCCCAGTTGGGACGATCGGGGATCTGTGTTGTATTTGGGGTATCTTCTTTTATTTTGGTTCCGTAGTCGGACCTTGAGTGTATTCGGATGATGGATGTTTATTTATGTATTGTGTGAAGTGGCATCGTGAGCCAACTATGTATCTCTTTCCCTTATGTATTACATGGGTTGTGTGAAGATTACCTCACTTGCGACATTGCTTTCAATGCGGTTATGCCTCTAAGTCGTGCTTCGACACGTGGGAGATATAGCCGCATCGAGGGCGTTACATCAATGGAGATAAAACCCTACTCCTGCTTGATTAATATTGATGATATGGGTAGTACAAGAGTAGATCTACCACGAGATCAGAGAGGCTAAACCCTAGAAGCTAGCCTATGGTATGATTGTTGTTAGATCTCTGGACTAAAACCCTCTGGTTTATATAGACACCGAATAGGGTTAGGGTTACACAGAGTCCCTTACAATGGTAGGAGATCTACATATCCGTATCGCCAAGCTTGCCTTCCACGCCAAGGAAAGTCCCATCCGGACACGGGACGGAGTCTTCAATCTTGTATCTTCATAGTCTAGGAGTCCGGCCAAAGGTCATAGTCCGGCCATCCGGACACCCCCTAATCCAGGACTCCCTCAAGGAGCCCGACACCGTTGATGTGGGATGAAGTTGGAGTCCGTCAGTTGTTTGGACCAAATGCGATCAAGGACTCGGAAGAGAATGTTAAGTTGCTTCGAGATAGACTGAAGGTAGCTCAGTCCAGGCAGAAGAGTTATGCAGACTCAAAAACACAAGGAGGTAGTCTATGAAATTGGAGACAGAGCATGTCTTCGTGTGTCCCCTCTGCGAGGAGTTAAACTATTTGGAGTTAAGGGAAAGTTAGCCCCGAGATCTGTAGGACCATACCGAGTTTTGGAGCGTATGGGAGAAGTGGCCAACAAGTTGGAGTCACCCGAAGGACTGTCAGGATTTCAGGATGTGTTTCACGTTTCCCAGTTGAAGAAGTGCCATGCAGAGATGGCCAATATTCCCCTGTAAAGGACGCTTGACCCTGGAAAGGATAATGATGTTCCACGAAGTGGAGTATGGACTTCATAAGTATAAGTTTTTACCTCGGTATGTGGGATATCCCACGAGGATGAGGAGATGAATTACTATTGGATATAAAGGAAGTATGATGTTGGAAATATGGATCAATGGAAATTCCATGATGAGTCTGAGTAATCCCGTCTTAGTTTGGTACAAATAGAAGGAAGAAAGACATTACAATTGGATGGATTTTAAGTATGCTAGGAAGCTGGAAGTTGAATGTTGGAATGACGATCAGTTGCCCGCGATGATGAGTTCAAGGTTTACAAGTGATGAGATGGGCCATAACCCATAGGCCCCAGGACCTGCCAAGAAGCAAGCACACTCTTGCTGAAGGAAAAACCCTGGAAAGAGTTACCATTTTATCGACAAACGATCCTGTAGGAGTTTACGCAAAACCTGAGAGTTGTTAAGGAACAATAGATGTTTGTTTGGCTTGCAGAATCAATGGATTTATCCGAACTTGGTTCGTCGACAAGAGAAATTCTGCAATGCTTGTGAGAATGACCGAGTGTTAGGATGCGAGATTCGCTAAACCATGTACAAGGTAATGATTTGGGTGCGGGATGGATTGATCACCATACCTACTTACTCTTATTATTCGCCTTGCTATATGGGATGGTAAATCTGAGTGACTTACCTATAGTAGAGAGACGAAGATCAAAACCTTGTTTGAACCTTAGAATGGTATAATTATTTTTCCCTTGTACACGGCAGTTATTGCCAATCGAATGATATACGGTGAGGTTCGACCCAGACCCATTTCCTGCAGGAGAAACCATAAATTGATGACCACCATGAGATATCGATAGTTGTTTAGTATTGGCGTCAGACCCGTCAGCTAAGAAGACCCAATCTCGGAATAACCTTACCAAGAGGAAAGGACAGAAGAATTGAGGAAAAGGTTATGCCACTCCCGGAAAAGTCAGAGAGGGAATTATACTGAAGATCTGAGAAGACGGCCCTGTCAAGAATAAGGATGGTGTATATGAGTGTTGATGGGACCGTAACGATGTTTCTAAGGGTGGTAGCACCCCAAACCCCGGTGATGATCGATGGATTTTGAGAAGACCCCGAACCTAACCTATTTCTTTCTAGCCTCTCCGAATCTCGAGGACGAGATTCATTTTAAGGGTGGTAGGTTTGTAACATCCCAAAATTCTAAATTTTGGAATTTATAGTAAATAGATAGATTTGGTTGATTGTTTGATTGCTGGGTGATTGATTGAGTGAAATTTGAAACTTTTTGAAAGTTAAATGAGAGGGAATAAAAGGACTTTCCCAAACTTTCTTTTTGCATTCGTGATCTCCGTCAATTCAAATTCTTTTCACCACAAAACCCTGGAGAGAAGATGACATGACTTCTTCCATTTATTTAAATGACAAGGGGCGTTGAAAATATTTCCAACCCAGGAACTTTATGCAACTCAATGATTTTCACGATCGAAGATAAAATGACTTGTTCAAAACATATGAAATATGAGTTGGGAGTTTCAAAGAATTAAATTCAAAGTTTTTTTGAATTTATTTTCAATTTGGAGTTATTTGAGTTTTTTTCAAATTATTTTTCTCCAAAAATTAAATATATGGAAAATAGGGTAACATGATTCACTACATCAGAAAATTGGAGAGAAATAAATTTGAATTAATTTTGATTTTTTTAAAATGATTTTTGTTGGATTTTATTAGAGCAGTAGCACTGTTTGAATTATTTAAATTAGTGTGAATTTTATTTGATGCTAGAAAAATGTTCATGTCGTAGAAAATAATTTTCTGAAAATTTTGATATATTATATGCCTATATAATATTTTGTTTTACTTTCGTTTTCTTTTGTTTTTCCCTCTGTTTTTTTAAATCTTTCCCCAGCGCAACTGGCTGGCCCAAGGCCCGACCACAGCCGCGGCCCAGCTGCGCCGCCCCTCTCCTTCCCGAGCGGGAGTCCCGCTCGGGCACGCCGCCGCGCCGCCATGGGAGGCTGTGCCTGTCCCGGCCTCTTCTGCCCCGTCGCCCACGCCACGGAGCCGCCCCGCCCGCCTTAAATACCCGAGGCCCGGCCCTCTCTCTCTCTCTCCTCGCACTTCGCGTCGCCGGTGCACTTCTCGCCGCGCTCGCAGAAGCCGCCGCTCCGGCGATATCCACCGCCGCCGCCCCGCTCCGTTCCGTCGCCGTGGACCACCGCCGACGCCGCCATCCTCCTCGCCTTGCCGCGCCACCCCTCCCCAGCCTCTTCGCCGCCCTCCTGGACAGCCGGAGCCGCCACCCCGTTGACGTCCGAGCCGCCGCCGCCCTCTCCCTCGCCGCCGGCAACCACCACCGTCGCGGTACGCCTCGCCTCTCCCCTCTCCGCCCGATCTAGATTCTACAGCCTAGATTAGGTTAGTTTTTTTTATTCGAACCGGTATGCACTATATAGCGAACGTCCGCTGTTTTAGCCCCGCAGTGCACAGTTTTCGGCCAGTAGTTTTCAGACACGTGGCCAGGGACCTAGATGTAGTGTTTTTTTTTTCACAGATTGGTCCCTAATCTTTAAACGTTCACTACTTTTTACTCGTTAGTCCAAATCCAACGAAACCAACGCTCAATTCTTCGTTATGATCCCCTCTATCCAGATAAACAACTTAAAAATGTTTTTGAGAATTTAAAAATTGAGTTTAGTTCAGATTAGTATTCGATCTTGTTTCGTCTGTAACTTGAGTTTCGTAGCTCCGATTTAGTTGATTCTTTTTGCAAATTGAAGCTCTTGACCTAAACTTTCTGATAAGGACAAATTCAAATAATTTTGGTACTGTTAGAAATTGTTTTATGTTGCAAGAGTTATTTGATTGGTTTTGATGTTTTCTGAATTGTTTTCTTTGTTCTTTCCGATCTTTTGAGTGATTGCTTATGTGTGGTTACTATTGCTTGCTTACGATAGATTGACCGGAGTGTGACGAGTAGAACTATCAAGAGTTTTGAGTGTGAATCATCTTCATCAACATTGCAGGCAAGTTCACACTTTGATCATATCCTTTTCATACCCGGTTTTTATGCATTAGATCAATCCTCAAACATTGCATGATTAGGATCTAATTAAATTGTGGGTTTTGGGAAGTAGATGAGGTAGTACCTATTACCTGTTTTATTATCAAACCCTTGGGAGTTACTTCTACGTTTGCTTATTATGCCATGCTATGCTAGTAGACGTGGATTGGGTGAGTGTGTCCATGACAGATGTGAGATTGTTATTTAATGGTTTATTTAAGGTGGCAACTTAAACACACATCTGGGTGGATTGAGGCACCTGGGTATTCCAGCGATTGCCTGTTTTTTTATGGACCGCCACCCAGGCTCAAAGGGATCATGAGATTATTCATACTAGAAACTTCCGTGTGCAGCCACAAGCTACTATGGGCTCTAGCATAGCTGATTAAGTCGTGCGAACTCTTACAGTGGTAGACTAGCAGATGTAGGGGAAAGTAGGTGTAACTGTCTACCCGATCGTAAGGTGCTAGCGCTTCTGAAAGACCATGTCACGGTCATCCGTTTCTCAAACACCATGTAGTGCGAGAATCCCAACGGAGGAGATCGAGTCATTTGGGGAAAAGTGCGCAAACCTCTGGAGAGTGTACAAACTAATCATGGTTAGCCGTGTCCCCGGTTATGGACATCTTGAGTATCTAGTACTTGGATTATCATGTGAATCTCATCATGTTACTTTAAATAATTTTGTTGGGTTAATGATGATATTTTTAATTGGGATTGAGAATGTTGTCAACCATTCTCAATGTTTAACAACCACCATGATAGTTAAATAAAATTTATTCCTTTGCAGTAGGGAAAAATTCGCTTTTCACAAAAACATTATAACCATAGAGCTTTTCCACCCGCCAAATATGCATGTAGTGATAGCCTTTATTCATCATTATCCTATGGTGTGAATTTGCCAGTACATTCAATGTACTGACCCTTTGTGGCTGCAACGTCTCATGTTGCGAGGATCTTCTGATGATTAAGTGATACGTTAGGGTTACGATTTCTACACTCAACTTTGCCGTTGGTGTTGATGGGAATCCACAACCTTGTTACTTCCGCTATTTGGATTGAGGTAATAGTATTTACGTTACTTTATACATGTGATTTACCTCTGTTATAAATCCTCGAGTACTGTGTGTGTCAGCATACCGATCCAGGGATGACACTTAAGCACAGAGACTTGATCCATTCAGGTCGGGTCGCTACAGGTTCCCACTCATCATAAAGTTTTCTAGGGATAGAAACTTATAATTCTAGTTTTTATTCATAAGATTGCATTAAAGCATCAACGATATGTTTGGTAAAAGCTTTATTTTGACTATAAGCATGAGGAGAATTTAGCACGAATTGCAACAAGGAAATACAATCTATCAAAGAGCAATTATCATAATTAAATTCCTTGAAATCTAAAATAGTGGGTTCATTGCTATGTAAAGTTTTGACCTCTTCAATCCCACTTTTACCAATTTTTGCATCAAGATCTACAAACTCCGAATCATTGGGACGCCTTTTAGCTAAAGTTGACTCATCTCCAGTCCCATCATTATCAAGATTCATATTGCAAAACAAAGATTCAATAGGAGACACATCAATCACTTTTAGATCTTCATCCTTATTATCGTAAAAACTAAAAGAACACGCTTTCACAAAGAAATCTTTTTTAGCACGCATCCTAGCGGTTCTTTCCTTGCACTCATCAATTGAAATTCTCATAGCTTTGAGAGACTCGTTGATACCATGCTTAGGTGGAATAGATCTAAGTTTCAAAGAATCAACATCAAGAGAAATTCTATCCACGTTCCTAGCCAACTCATCAATCTTAGGCAATTTTCCTCAAGCAAGGCATTGAAATTATTTTGGGAAATCATAAATTCTTTAACACTAGTCTCAAAATCAGAGGGCATCTGATTAAAATTTCCATAAAATTTGTTGTAGGAATTACCATAATTGTTAGAGGAATTACTAGGATACGGCCTAGGATAAAAGTTTCCTCTATAAGCGTTGTTACCAAAATTATTCCTACCAACAAAATTCACATCCATAGATTCATTATTATTCTCAATCAAAGTAGACAAAGGCATATCATTGGGATCAGAAGAAACACTCTTATTAGCAAAAAATTTCATAAGTTCATCCATCTTTCCACTCAAAACATTAATCTCTTCAATTGCATGCACCTTTTTACTAGTAGATCTTTCAGTGTGCCATTGAGAATAATTAACCATAATATTATCTAGGAGTTTAGTAGCTTATCCTAAAGTGATTTCCATAAAAGTGCCTCCCGGGGCTGAATCTAAAAGATTTATAGAAGCAAAATTCAGTCCGGCATAATTTTTTTGTATAATCATCCATAGATTCAAACCATGTGTAGGGCAATTACGTATCATTAATTTCATCCTCTCCCAAGCTTGTGCAACATGTTCATGATCAAGTTGCTTAAAATTCATGATATCGTTTCTAAGAGAGATGATCTTAGCGGGAGGAAAATACTTAGAGATAAAAACATCTTTGCACTTATTCCATGAATCAATACTATTTTTAGGCAAAGACGAAAACCAAGTTTTAGCATGATCTCTAAGCGAAAAAGGAAATAGCTTCAATTTAACAATATTATTATCCACATCTTTCTTCTTTTGCATATCACACAAATCAACAAAGCTGTTTAGATGGGTAGCGGCATCTTCACTAGGAAGGCCTGCGAATTGATCTTTCATGACAAGATTCAACAAGGCAGCATTGATTTCACAAGATTCAGCATCGGTAATAGGAGCAATCGTAGTGCTAATAAAATCATTGTTGTTGGTATTGGAAAAGTCACACAATTTAGTATTATCTTGAGCCATCGTGACAAGCAAGCAATCCAACACGCAAGCAAACAAGAAGCAAGCAATAAAGAGGCGAACGAAAAAAGAGGGCGAATAAAACGGCAAGGGTGAAGTGGGGGAGAGGAAAACGAGAGGAACATGGAAAATAATGTAATGCGAGGGATAAGAGTTTGTGATGGTTACTTGGTATGTCTTGACTTGGCGTAGATCTCCCCGGCAACGGTGCCAAAAATCCTTCTTGCTACCTCTTGAGCTTGACTTGGTTTTTCCCTTGAAGAGGAAAGGGTGATGCAGCAAAGTAGTGTAAGTATTTCCCTCAGTTTTTGAGAATCAAGGTATCAATCCAGTAGGAGACTACACACAAGTCGCCTCGTACCTACATAAACAAATAAGAACCTTGCAACCAACGCGATAAAGGGGTTGTCAATCCCTTCACGTCCACTTGCAAAAGTGAGATCTGATAGAGATGATAAGATAAATATTTTTTGTATTTTCATGATATATATTGAAAGTAAAGATTGCAATGTAAAAATAGATTGGAAACTTATATGATGGAGAATAGACCCGGGGGCCATAGGTTTCACTAGTGGCTTCTCTCAAGATAGCATAAGTATTACGGTGGGTGAACAAATTACTATCGAGCAATTGATAGAATAGTGCATAATTATGAGAATATCTAGGCATGATTATGTATATAGGCATCACGTCCGCGATAAGTAGACCGAAAAGATTCTGCATCTACTACTATTACTCCACACATCGACCGCTATCCAGCATGCATCTAGAGTATTAAGTTTATAAGAACAGAGTAACGCATTAGGCAAGATGACATGATGTAGAGGGATAAACTCAAGCAATATGATATAAACCCCATCTTTTTATCCTTGATGGCAACAATACAATACGTGTCATTTCCCCTTCTGTCATTGGGATCGAGCACCACATGATTGAACCCAAAGCTAAGCACTTCTCCCATTGCAAGAAAGATCAATCTAGTAGGCCAAACCAAACTGATAATTCGAAGAGACTTGCAAAGATAACCAATCATACATAAAAGAATTCAGAGGAGATTCAAATATTGTTCATAGATAATCTTGATCATAAACCCACAATTCATCGGATCTCGACAAACACACCGCAAAAAAAATTACATCGAATAGATCTCCAAGAGAATCAAGGAGGACTTTGTATTGAGATCCAAAGAGAGAGAAGAAGCCATCTAGCTAATAACAATGGACCCGAAGGTCTGTGGTAAACTACTCACACATCATCGGAGAGGCTATGGTGTTGATGTAGAAGCCCTCCATGATCGATGCCCCCTCCGGCGGAGCGCCGGAAAAGGCCCCAAGATGGGATCTCACGGGTACAGAAGGTTGCGGCGGTGGAAATAGGGTTTCGTGGTGCTCCTAGATGTTTTGGGGGTATATGGATATATATAGAAGGAAGAAGTAGGTCGGTGGAGCTGCGAGGGGCCCACGAGGGTGGGGGGCGCGCCCAGGGGGCAGGCGCGTCTCCCTGCCTCGTGGCCTCCTCGCTTATTTCTTGACATCCACTCCAAGTCTCCTAGATCACGTTTGTTCCAAAAATAACTCTCCCGAAGGTTTCACTCCGTTTGGACTCCGTTTGATATACCTTTTCTGCGAAACATTGAAATAGATAAAAAAAACAGCAATTTGCACTGGGCCTTCGGTTAGTAGGTTAGTCCCAAAAATAATATAAAAGTGCTTAGTAAAGCCCATGAAACATCCAAAACAGATAATATAATAGCATGGAACAATAAAAAAAATATAGATACGTTGGAGACGTATCACCTACGTACTTTGGGTTGTTTGGCGAAAGTCAATATACCAATTCCCAAGAAGCGCAAGCTTGGACCAACGACCGTGGATTGTGTTCTTCTGGCTATGCTTTTCATAGCATTGGTATAGATTTTTGATAATAAAATCTGAGGTATCCGACATGCATGTTGGTATGATTATGGAGTCGAAGGATGCAACTTTCTTTGAGGACATATCCCCCATGAAGGATATGTAGAGTACATCAAATCAGTAGATACCTACTCCATCTAGTGAGGAATTTGCTGTAATCCTGAACCCACCATTGCAATGGAACACGCTGAGAATCCTGATGATGGTGACAATGGAACTCCTGTGAGGAGTAAGAGACAGATGACTGCATAGTCTTTTGGTGATGATTTCATTGTGTACCTTGTGGATGACACACCCAGGACTATTTCAGAAGCCTATGCATCTCCAGATGCTGACTACTGGAAGGAAGCTGTTTGTAGCGAGATGGATTCCATCTTAGCTAACGGAACCTGGGAGATCACTGACCGTCCTTATGGGTGCAAACATGTAGGATGTAAGTGGGTGTTCAAGAAGAAGCTTAGACCTGATGGTATGAGTGAAAAGTACAAGGCATGGCTTGTGGCTAAGGGTTATACCCAGAAAGAAGGTAAAGACCTCTTTGATACTTACTCACCCGTGGCTAGACTGACCATAATTCGGGTTCTACTATCACTGGCTGCCTCACATGGTCTTCTCGTTCATCAAATGGACGTTAAGACGACTTTCCTCAATGGAGAGTTGAAGGAGGAAATTTACATGGATCACCCAGATGGTTTTGTAGTACCTGGTCAGGAAGGAAAGGTGTGCAAGTTATTAAAGTCTTTGTAGCGACGATGTATTTTAAATCTTAGTATCCTTTATCGAAGCTTTGATCTATATGTTGTCATCAATTACCAAAAAGGGGGACATTGAAAGTGCAACTATCTCTGGGTGGTTTTGGTAATTACTAACAACATATAGCTCATTGAACTAATGCTATTTCAAGATGACTATTTCAGGAAGTTCAATGATTGGCATGGCATGGATTAGGAATGTGGACTCCTCAAAATGCTAAGGACACATATTGGCTCAAGATCAAGACTCTTCATTTTCATTTTAGTGTTCCAAGATCACATTGAGTCCATAGGAAATGCCAATACTATTAAAAGGCGATGAGGTGTTGCTTAATGGCTTACTTGCTCAAAATGCTTAGTGATATGCTCCAAAAACCCTCAACCACTTTCTCATATCCACATATGTCTCAAACAAAAAGTCAAACTCGGCCCCACCGATTTGTTCTATCCAGCGCCATTGAGTTTATTTGACATAGCTACTACCAGAAACCCTAGTCCTTTCGGTCTCACCGATAGGGATCTCAGTCTCACCGAGATGGGATTACAAAATCTCTATTTCCCTTCGTAACGTTTCGGTCTAACCGAGATGAGCGATCGGTCCCACCAAGTTTGCAATGCAAACTCTCTGTTTCCCCTTCGTAACATTTTGGTCCAACCGAAATGAGAGAATCGGTCCCACCGAGTTTGCCTGCCCAACTCTCTGGTTTTCTTATTACCAAAGTCGGTCCCACCGAGTTTGTGTAATCAGTCTCACCGAAATTACGTTATGCCCTAACCCTAATGAAATCGGTCCCACCGAGTTGACATGTCGTTCCCACCGAAAAGCCTAACGTTTACATTTTGAACTGAATCGGTCTGACCGAGTTTTCTGATTCGGTCCCACCGAGTTTGGTGAATTGTGTGTAACAGTTAGATTTTGTGTGGAGGCTATATATACCCCCTCCACCCACTCTTCATTCGGAGAGAGCCATCAGAACGTGCCTACACTTCCAGCATACATTTTCTGAGAGAGAACAACCTACTCATGTGTTGAGACCAATATATTCCATTCCAACCACATAAATCTTGATCTCTATCCTTCCCCAAGTTGCTTTGCACTCAAATCATCTTCCCACCAAATCCAAATCTATGAGAGAGAGTTGAGTGTTGGGGAGACTATCATTTTGAAGCACAAGAGCAAGTAGTTCATCATCAACACACCATCTATTACCTTTTGGAGAGTGGTGTCTCCTAGATTGGTTAGGTGTCACTTGGGAGCCTCCGTCAAGATTATGGAGTTGAACCAAGGAGTTTGTAAGAGCAAGGAGATCGCCTACTTCGTGAAGATCTACCCTAGTGAGGCAAGTTCTTCGTGGGCGATGGCCATGGTGGGATAGAAAAGGTTGCTTCTTCGTGGACCCTTCGTGGGTGAAGCCCTCCGTGGACTCGCGCAGCCGTTACTCTTTGCGGGTTGAAGTATCCATCAACGTGGATGTACGATAGCACCACCTATCGGAACCACGGAAAAAATCTCCACGCCTACATTGTGTTTGGTCCCTCCGAACTCCTCCCTTTACCTTCATGTGCAATGTTTTACATTCAACTGCTATACTCTTAGACTTGAATGTGTAGGTTGATTGCTTGACTTGTGCTAAGTTGCTAAAATCTGCCAAGACTTAAAATTGGGAAAAGGATAGATTCTTATTTGGTCAAGTAGTCTAATCACCCCCCTCTAGACATACTTTCGATCCTACAAGTGGTATCAAAGCTTTGGTCTCCATTTGCCTTGATTTCCATAGCTTTTGGTGATCATAGCCTTGGTTTCACAACCTAGGAGAGTATGCCGTCTAGAGAGGGAAATTACCACCGTCCTTACTATGATGGTACTAATTTTGCTAGTTGTAAGCATAAGATGAAAATGCATATTCTTGGACATAACCCCGTTGTTTGGGCTATTGTGTGTATTGGCTTGCAAGGTGAATTCTTTGATGGGAGAGAACCGAACCATGAAGCTACCGTGGAAGAGTTGAAGATGCTCTAGTACAATGCTCAAGCTTGTGATATCCTCTTCAATGGATTGTGCCCTGAAGAATTCAACAAAATCAGCCGTCTTGAGAATGCAAAGGAAATTTGGGATACTTTGATTGATATGCACGAGGGTACCGACTCCGTCAAGGAATCCAAGTTGGATGTGCTTCAAAGTCAACTTGACAAGTTCAAAATGAAGGATGGTGAAGGTGTCGCTGAAATGTACTCTAGGCTTGCTCTTATCACAAATGAGATTGCCCGGCTTAGGAAGTGAAGAGATGACCGATAGATTCATCATCAAGAAGATCCTAAGAGCCTTGGATGGAAAATATGATACCGTGTGCACATTGATCCAAATGATTCCCAATTACAAAGATCTCAAGCCAACGGAAGTCATTGGAAGAATTGTTTCTCATGAGATGTCACTCAAGGATAAGGAAGAGCTTCACAACAAGTCAGTGGTGCGTGCAAAGCCTCATGTGATACTCCTACATCATCAAGTGAAAAACAAACCTTCAATGAAGAATTGAGCCTAATGGTGAAGAATTTCAACAAGTTCTACAAGGGTAGAAGCAAGGAAAGAAGTTCCAAGTCAAGGTCCTACAATGACAAAAAATCTTCTAGTCGTGATCGGAATTGCTACAATTGCGGGAGACCCAGACACTACTCCAATGAGTGTATGGCCCCGTACAAAAGAAGAGAAGATTCACCCAAAAGAAGAAGTAGAAGAGAAGAATCACCTCCAAGGGAGAGAAGGAGTAGATATGATCGTTATGAAAGAAGAGCCTCTCGCAGAAGCAAGAATTCAGAAAGGAAGGACAAATCATCAAAGAGCTACACAAAACAAAGACAACAAGCTCATGTTGGTGAATGGGTATCCGGCTCCGACTCCGACCATCACTCCGAGAGAAGTTATCACTCCAACTCTGAATATACTCAAGATGAAGGTGTTGCCGGTCTAGCACTTGTGTCAACCAACTCCTACGACATATTTGACTCACCAAATGAAGGAATTGGAAGATGCTTCATGGCTAAAGGCCCAAAGCTATCACACCCCAAGTATGTTGATTTCAATAGTGATGAAGATGATTTGCTAGGTGATGATGATTTACTTGTTGACAACTCTAGTGATGAAAACCATGATGAGCTTGCTATTAATCATGCTAATCAAGATAAAATGAATGACGATGATAAGAAGCAGATTGAGCGTCTAACTAAAGAACTAAACACTGAAACTACCTTAGAAGATCATTGAGAACTTTTAAAGACTCATGAGAAGCTACCCTTTGAAAAGCTCAATCTTGAGCAAGAGCATGGGTTTTTAAAGGCAATCAATGATGATCTTCATAAGAAAAGTTCTTCTTACATTGCCAAGCATTTACTCTTGTGGTACTTACATGCCACAAGTAAAATCTAGCAACAAGAGTAAGAAAGATTCTTCTAGTAGTAACAATAATAATGATAAATCCAATGTTGTTGCTTCTAGTAGTTATCTTGATTCCACTAATGATTCTCTTAGGCAAGTTACACTTGAGCAAGAAAATAGCTTATGGGAATTATAGAGAAAGGTGTTTACAAGAGCCTTACCAGAAGTAAGCAATTTGAACTAATGCTATTTCAAGAAGGGAATTATAGAGAAAGGCAAGAAGAAGAAGAAAGAGCATGAGGACGATGTATTTTAAATCTTATTATCCTTTTTTGAAGATTTGATCTATATGCTGTCATCAATTACCAAAAAGGGGGAGATTGAAAGTGCAACTATCCCTGGGTGGTTTTGGTAATTACTAACAACATATAGCTCATTGAACTAATGCTATTTCAAGATGACTATTTCAGGAAGTTCAATGATTGGCATGGCATGGATTAGGAATGTGGACCCCTCAAAATGCTAAGGACACATATTGGTTCAAGCTCAAGACTCTTCATTTTCATTTTAGTGATCCAAGATCACATTGAGTCCATAGGAAAAGCCAATACTATTAAAAGGGGATGAGGTGTTGCTTAATGGCTTACTTGCTCAAAATGCTTAGTGATATGCTCCAAAAACCCTCAACCACTTTCTCATATCCATATATGTCCCAAACCAAAAGTCAAACTCGGCCCGACCGATTTGTTCTATCCGGCGCCACCGAGTTTATTTGACATAGCCACTGCCAGAAACCCTAGTCACTTCGGTCTCACTGATAGGGATCTCGGTCTCACCGAGATGGGATTGCAAACTCTCTGTTTTCCTTCATAACGTTTCGGTCTAACCGAGATGAGCGATCGGTCCCACCGAGTTCACAATGCAAACTCTCTGTTTCCCCTTTGTAACGTTTCGGTCCAACCAAAATGAGAAAATCGGTCCCACCGAGTTTGCCTGACCAACTCTCTGGTTAGCTTATTACCAAAGTCGGTCCCACCGAGTTTGTGTAATCGGTCTCACCGAGATTACGTTATGCCCTAAACCTAATGAAATCGGTCCCACCGAGTTGACATGTCGGTCCCATCGAAAAGCCAAACGTTCACATTTTGAACTGAATCGGTCTGACCGAGTTTTCTGATTCGGTCCCACCGAGTTTGGTGAATTCTATGTAATGGTTAGATTTTGTGTGGAGGCTATATATACCCCTCCACCCACTCTTCATTCGGAGAGAGAGAGCCATCAGAACATGCCTACACTTCCAGCATACATTTTCTGAGAGAGAACCACCTACTCATGTGTTGACACCAAGATATTCCATTCCATCCACATAAATCTTGATCTCTATCCTTCCCCAAGTTGCTTTCCACTCAAATCATCTTTCCACCAAATCCAAATCTGTGAGAGAGAGTTGAGTGTTGGGGAGACTATCATTTGAAGCACAAGAGCAAGGAGTTCATCATCAACACACCATCTATTACCTTTTGGAGAGTGGTGTCTCCTAGATTGGTTAGGTGTCACTTGGGAGCCCCCGTCAAGATTTTGGAGTTGAACTGTAACGACCCGAATCTGATAAGATTCGATGTCTCTGTGCTCACTGTTCTAGTCCCTGGATCGACTCGCTAGCACACACAGTACACATGAATATCAAACAACAAGTGCATCATTTAATAAAACATATGATCCAATATTTTTAAAGTATTACAAACTGAGTAGCACATAGCTAGCTTATTCAATAATAACAGCGGAATGGTAGCATAATAAACGATGAGTCCATCAACGCCCACTGGCGAACATGTTGAGTGAAGGCTCGCGACCCTACTGATCTCACTGATCATCTGAAAATCCTGCAACATGATAAGTTGCAGCCACAAGGGTCAATACATTGAATGTATTGGCATACCACCCAATATGATATAGCAAACCTACATCCACAAGTAAAGTATGACAAACAAAATACTCAAGTTAAATTGGAGAAGAAATTCTTCACCTACCTGATGAGGACATAGACCTGGGGTAGGGTAATAGGCCTGACCTATACGTCCTATCCAAGGTCACTGTCTTAGAAGCAAAGAAGCTCAAGAGACAACAGGGAGGGCCCAACAAAGGTGTCGAGTGCAATCCACTCGACCTACCAGTCACTCGGAGACCCCTCCTTCCTTAGGTCACTCGACCACTCGATCATTCGACCATGCAAGAATCCATTCGACCTGTTTGAAGACCAGGAGTCATCCAGAACAGCAACGGGCAAGTGTCCACTCTGTAGTCTTTAAGGCCATTAAGGCAGTTAAGGCTGGCGTTACCAGTAACGTCACCTCTTTATGTACATTGAAATCTTGGTAACGGAGGATGGCCAGGGTCCTGGCGCACTCTATATAAGCCACCCCCCTCCTCTGGCACAAGGGTTCGCACCCCCCTATAACACACACACACACACACGCATAATCCAGTCGACCGCCTCCGGGCACCGAGACGTAGGGCTATTACTTCCTCCGCGAAGGGCCTGAACTCGTAAAACACGTGTGTACAACTTCTCCATAGCTAGGATCTTGCCTCCTCATACCTACCCCCATTCTACTGTCAGTCTTAGATCCACGACAGTTGGCGCCCACCATGGGGCAGGTGTCTTAGTGAATTTTTGGTGAAGTTGCGATTTTTCTGATTCCCATCATCACGGTTTCCGGTGGTGGATTGGCTGAGGGCCGCGAGATCCGTCTCGGCGCGCTCATCTTTGTCGCCGACGACTCCGCCTGGCTTCAAGAGGCTCCACTTGACGTCGAGGCACTCCCGTCTGGGGCGGCCTTTTCACGCAGCGTGCGTCTTGGCGTCCTTCTCCGGCAGCCGTCGACCCAGTATCAGTCGGCTCCTGTGGTGTCCTCGCCCCCTGCTGTTCGCCGGCGCAAGCATTCCGGTCGGTCGCGGCTCCAGCGGTGGGTGAGACACGCGGTGGCCTGTCAGTCGGCCACCCCATAAGTCGCGGCAATCGAGCCCGACGAAACTCTCTACGACCCGTTCGACCTGTCAACTGGCTCCGTTGAGACCACATCCGAGTGCGACAGCAGCGATCCCGCGGCGGAAGTCTTGATGGTCAACGGACCACACAGTCCTCCTAGCTTCCCCCGCGACGACGGTGGCGATGGCGGCGGCGATCCATCACGCGTTCACGAGGAATACCGCCCCGAGCCCCTTTCTTCGCAGCAGAGGGAAGAGCTTCGCCGATGCAATATGGATGCACTTCACACTCCTATCGTTGGAGAAACCCCCGAGGCTTGAGCCTTGGAGGAGGTGCGCCTGGTCAACTTTGCTGAGTGCACTCGACTGGAGAACCTCCAGCACGCACTCGACGAGCGTGCTCGGCAGCGGATTCTTGAGTCCAGTCGACGACAGCTTTTTCCGCCTCAAACTCTCACATCTGCAGCCCGAATAGCAGAGTCGATCCAGCCTTCCCAGTCAGAAGCTGACAGAGGTTTAATCCAGATCCGGGCTTTACTCCGGGCAGCAGGAGAGCAGAACACAACAGTATCTCATTCGTGGAATAGGATTCATAGCAGATCTGTGATGGCAGACACAGTTCAGTTGGCTCACAGCCCAAGATCGCCCCCGCAGCGTGAGGGATGTGGATACCGGCAAGATCAGTACAGAAACCGCGAGCAGTATGATCACCAACTCGACCACGATGACCGTCGTCGAGTGCCCACGCCTCCCCGAGGAGTGGGTCATACGTGCCTCGACGGCATGATGACAGGCACCCCCACAGCAGCGAGCGAAGAGTACCAGTCGACCCAAGGGAGCCGGGCTTTGATGCGAGATCTATTCTTGTGCAAGGTCTGGTTGACAGGAACAGAGCACATAGAGACAGTCATGACAGAGATTACCCGACTGGCAGCAGAGTGCATGTTTCAGGTCCAGAGTGCTTCAGCAGAGCCATCAGGGCTACAGTGATTCCTCCCAACTTCAGGTTGGCGACTGGAGTCAGCAAGTTCACTGGTGAGTCCAAGCCTGACACTTGGTTTGAGGAATACCGAGTGGCTGTTCAGATCGGTGGTGGCAATGATGAAGTGGCTATGAAGCACCTTCCTCTGATGTTGTAAGGCTCGGCCAGAGCATGGTTGACTCAGCTGGCGCCAACTTGCCCGAGTGTTTGTTAGAACCTTTGAAGGTACATGCAAACGACCAGCAGGGTTGACAGAATTGCAGCACTCCATGCAGAAGCCGAATGAGACCTTGAGAGATTATATCCAGAGATGGATCACATTGCACCATACTGTGGAGAATGTGTCAGATCACCAAGTAGTTTGTGCCTTCAAGGAGGGTGTTAAGTATCGAGAGTTGAATCTGAAATTCGGTCGGACAGGGGATATGTCCCTCACTCGGATGATGGAGATTGCCACCAAGTACGCTAATGGTGAAGAGGAAGACCGACTCCCGAGTAGCAAGCACAAAACAGTCGCCCAGGAAACCGGAGGAGGGAATTCCAATCGAAAACAGAAGCGCAAGGCCGAACTAGCTGCTCGTGGTGAGGCTTTAGTTGTGGCTCAAGGAAAGTTCAAGGGGAAGCCCAAAGGACCCTGGAACCCCAAGAAAGTGAAAGATCAAGCCGGAAATGATGTGTTGGATTTACCATGCCACATTCATACCAAGAAAGATGAAGAGGGTAATCTCATTTACCCTAAACACACCACTCGACAGTGTTGACTCCTGATCCAGCAGTTCCGAGAGAAACAACCCAATGAGAAGAAGAAGGAGTCGGATAAGGGTGAGGATAAGGAAGATGATGATGATGGTTTTCCCAATGTCAATTCCACTCTGATGATTTTTGCTGATGTTGAGAGCAAAAGTCGGCTGAAAGTTATCAACAGAGAAGTGAACATGGTTGCCCCGGCAACACCCAGTTATTTGAAGTGGTCTCAGACTGCCATCACATTCAACCAGTTAGATCACCCAGTGCGTATAGCCACCCCTGGGAGGCAAGCGTTGGTGGTCGACCCAGTTGTTGAGGGCACTCGACTGACCAAAGTGCTAATGGATGGTGGTAGTGGCCTGAATATCCTTTATGCTGAAACCTTGAAGGGAATGGGCATTCCGATGTCCAAGCTTAGTGAAAGCAACATGAGTTTCCATGGCGTTATACCTGGCAAGAAGGCTGAATCACTCGGCCAGATCGCCCTTGATGTGGTTTTTGGTGATTCCAAAAATTACCGCAAGGAAAAGTTGACATTTGAAGTAGTGGATTTCTAGAGTGCTTATCATGCTTTTCTGGGCAGGCCTGCTTATGCACGTTTTATGGCTCGACCATGTTACGTGTGCCTCAAATTGAAGATGCCTGGTCCTAGAGGAGTGATCACTATCACTGGCAATCGGCAGAAGGCAAAAGAGTGCTTCCAGAAAGGCTCAAAAATCGCCGATGCACAAATGGCAGCAGTCGAGATGCAAGAGTACCAGAAAAATGCAGATCCGAGTGATTTGCTGCGCGCCAAGAAGCCTGCCACAGATTCTGCAATTCAGTCATCCGGTGAAACAAAGCCGATCCATATTCACCCGACCGATCCTAATGCTGCTCCTACTCATATCTCAACAACACTCGACAGCAAATAGGAAGAAGCGCTCATCCGGTTCCTCCGTGAGAACTGGGGCATCTTTGCATGGAAACCTTCTGACATGCCGGGTGTACCCAGGGGACTGGCTGAGCACCGTTCGCGAGTCGACCCGAAAGTAAAGCCGGTCACGGAACATATTCGACGGTCCGCCATACAGAAGAGAAAAGCAATTGGTGAGGAAGTGGCTCGGCTCCTGGCAGCTGAGTTTATCCGAGAGATTTACCACTCCGAGTGGCTCGCCAATGTTGTCATGGTCCCCAAGAAGGACGACTCACTTCGCATGTGCATTGACTTCAAGCATATCAATCAGGCCTGCCCGAAAGATCATTTTCCTCTCCCCCGCATCGACCAAATAGTCGACTCGACTGCGTGGTGTGAGCATCTGTCTTTTCTAGACGCCTATTCCGGGTACCATTAGATCCGACTGTATGGACCCGATGAGATAAAAACAACTTTCACCACTCCATTCGGGTGCTTCTGTTATGTCAGCATGCCATTCGGTCTCAAGAATGCTAGAGCCACATTTATGAGGATGATTCAGAAGTGTCTGCTTACTCAAATTAGTCGGAATGTGGAAGCATACAAGGATGATATTTTGGTCAAGTGGCGCAAGGGTTCCGACCTGCTGACTGACCTCGCTGAAACCTTTGCCAACCTGAGAAGGTATGATATCAAGCTTAATCCATCAAAGTGCACATTCAGGGTTCCTGGTGGAAAGTTACTCGGTTTCCTCGTTTCGGAACGAGTGATTGACGCAAATCCAGAGAAAGTTGGTGCCATACTCCGGATGGAACGCCCCGTGCATGTGCACGATGTCCAGAAGCTTACTGGTTGTTTGGCCGCCTTGAGTCGATTCATCTCTCGTCTCGGTGAAAAGGCCTTGCCTCTTTACCGACTGATGAACAAATTTGACAAGTTCAAGTGGGTGATGAAGCCGACATAGCGTTTGCGAGCTCAAAGCCCTGCTTTCCACCCAGCCGGTGCTTGCTGCCCCAATCAGCAAAGAGCCTTTACTACTTTATATTGCAGCCACTGGACAAGTTGTCAGTACAGTGCTCATGGTCGAGTAGGAAGAAGAAGGAAAAGCCTATAAAGTTCAGCGACCAGTGTATTATGTTTCGGAAGTCTTGACTCCGTCCAAGCAAAGATATCCACATTATCAGAAGCTTTTTTACGGAATTTACATGACCACGAAGAAGGTTTCTCACTATTTCTCAGATCATTCCAATATAGTCGTCAGGGATGCACCATTGTCTGAGATTGAACAACAGAGATGCAACTGGTCGAGTGGCAAAATGGGCGATTGAACTCCTTCCATTGGATATCAAGTTTGAGGCAAAGAAAGCTATCAAGTCCCAAGCGATAGCAGATTTCCTCACCGAGTGGGTCGAACAGCAACTCCCGACTCGGGTTCACTCGGAGCATTGGACCATGTTCTTTGATGGATCCAAGATGTTGAATGGTTCTGGTGCTGGGGTAGTAATGATATCCCCCCGAGGAGACAAGCTCAGATATGTCCTCCAGATTCACTTTGATTCCTCCAATAATGAAGCTGAATATGAAGCACTCATGTATGGGTTGCGTATGGCCATTTCACTCTGTGTCCGACGCCTCATGGTTTATGGCAACTCTGATTTGGTGGTTAATCAAGTGATGAAGGAGTGGGACGTCAGAAGCCTGGCTATGACTGGTTACTGTAATGCAGTGAGAAAGTTGGAAAAGAAGTTTGAGGGGTTGGAGCTCCATCATATACCCCGACTGCAAAATCAAGCAGCTGATGATTTGGCAAAGATAGGTTCCAAGAGGGAGGCCATTCCCAGCAATGTGTTTTTCGAACATATTCATACACCTTCAGTTCAGGAAGATCCGTTCACTGAAGAGCCCCCACAACCAAAGAGTGCCACCAATCCAACTGAAGTCGAAGTCCCAGCCGTGGTCGACCTAATCATGGAGGTTTTGGTCATCACTCCCGACTGGAAAGTGTCATACATTGCATACATTCTGAGGAAGGAGCTCCCAGAGGATGAAGAAGAGGCTCGACAGATCGTCCGTCGATCTAAAGCCTTTACTGTGATAAGAGGACAGCTGTTCAGAGAAAGTGTAATCGAGTCACCTGTAAATGCATAACACCAGAAGAAGGTCGAGTGATCCTCAATGACATCCACTCGGGGACCTGTGGTCATCATGCGTCCTCTCCAACCATTGTGGCCAAAGCATACCGAGCGGGATTTTATTGGCCACGAGCAAATGAGATGGCAAAAGAAATAGTTGACAAATGTGAAGGTTGCCAATTTTACTCCAACATGTCTCACAAACCTACATCAGCCCTGAAGACCATTCCCCTCGTCTGGCCCTTTGCTGTTTGGGGATTGGATATGGTTGGACCTCTGAGGACCGGTAGGAGCGGTGTCAGAGTAATGGACTACGGGTAGGCAGACCCGAGCCCCTGAACCTTTCAAAACATCGGGGCAGGCTGCGCCCCTCAAGACCCCAAGACAAAGAGCCGCCTTCAGATAGTCGGCAACAGAGTCGCCGATCGCACCTCCGGGCCGAGTCCCGAGGCCACCTTCAGACAAGCCGACTCCAAGCCAGCGACCTCCAGTGAGGCCGGCTACAAGGAGTCGGCCCGCGACCTCCACCACCTCACGCCTGGGCGACTATGGGTAAAGCCGCCTCGCGCCCATCCCTTGATCCATAAAGGGGTAGGTATGGCTGTGGCGCCGTGCAGAAGGAGATCTCCGTGCGACATACCACTGTTGCCATGCCCCGACATCAAGACGATGGGCAGATTCCTATACCCACGATGGCTCGTCTGCACGACCGAAGAATGGCGGGACCCGCTTTGTCGGAATGCAAAACGGCGAGCACCCCAAGAGCGGACCCGATGGAGTCGGCCTAAGGAGTCGGCCGGCTCCTTCCAGCGGGATCCACGCGCCATTAACCGAACAAGGCAGGAATGGCAGCGGTGATCGCCCAGCGGCGGCCCTGTTGCCATAACCTCACGACCAAGCTCGCGTCATTAGAAGCACGACTACAATGATCTGCAGCCGGCAAGACCCGCCCGCGGCGGACAAGGGCTGTCGGCCCCATGCTGGGCCATCGACGGGGCCCACTAGTCGGCGGGCCCCAGGAGTCGGCGGGGAAGATGGCGACTTAGAGACTGACGGCTTGGACCCACACCCAGCCGGATTACCGTTGTACCCCCGGGGGGTAGGCCTATATAAACCCCCCGGGGCACCCATGCAAAGGGTTGGAAGCTAGTAGTTTTAGACACACATAGAGGGAGAGAAGAGCAAGCCGTGCCCTTCTCCTTCCTCACCCGAACAACTCAAGGAGCCTCTTGTACCCACTTTGCCATAGTGACCATGCGGAGACCCCGCAGAGCAGCAAGAGGGGTGTTATCTCCTCGGAGAGCCACAGGCTGGGTAAGATTCGTCGGCGTGCATTTCTTCGCCTCATCCCGTTTCCAGGCACCAGCGACGTTCTACTCGCCCCCTCCATGATAAGCCATCCTTTGGCATATGTCGCACCCAACCCCCGACATTTGGCGCCCACCGTGGGGCCTGGTGCACCGTCGTCTGGAGACCTACTCTGGACGGGAACCCTCTTCCTCCCTGGCGAGCGCAGCCAGCCCGGCACGCCAGATGGAGTTTGCGCCGATGCGCTGCATGGCGCTGAGGTTGCCTGCGCGGCAAGTTGCCTCGCCGAACTTGACGGCGAGGTTTGCCTCTCCGACGAGCCTGCGTCCGACGCAGGCACGGGCGGCCCCGAAAGCCTCCTCGCGGGCCTCCTCGAGCAGCTCCACGTCGACGGCGGGCCTGCCGACACTGAGTCCGTAGGGCTCCACCGACCCGATCTTTGGTCGATTCCGACACCGCGTCGCTCGACGCGTTCCCCACCAACGTGGTGGTCTACGACGAGCCTCTCCCTCGCGCAGAGAGCGGCGGGAGCACCGTCACAGAAGTACTCGTCATCAGTCACGGCGAGCCCTCTGGCGGGGGGGCTCGTGACCCACTCGACGTTGTTCTGCAAGACCTGACCGCCTCCATTCCGGAGGACGCCGACGCGCCAAAAAATCTTTGGAGGCGCGCGCCTTCAGCTCCTCATGGGCGCCTGAAGCTGGCAAGCATGAGGCGCTTTGTCGGAAGCCTATCTGCGCGAGATGAATCGCTGTTGCGGCTCGCCCGGACCGGGCCCTAGCCGCCTAAGCGGCGGTCCGGCAATGGCGCGGCCCTCGCCCGATTTGTTTGGGGCTGGTCGCCTGTATGCATACGCCACGCGAGAGAACATTCGCGCTGCCCGGCGGCGGCGAAGCAGCTGAATAACTTTGAGGGCGAGGAGCGCGTGATGACGGAGCGAGTCCAGCAGCTCCTCGACGCGCCGCCGAGTAAGACGGCCGGTTGCCGACGGAGGCGCCAGCGATGACAACACGACGATTTGCCTCCTCGCCGAGATCGAGCGCGACATCTCGGATCTTGTTGGCGGCGTCGCGGAAGAAAGAACCAGATCCGGTGTCGACCATAGCTGGACTTACATCTCCATCGAACCACGGCGAAGACGGCCGCCTCAGACGGTGGAGCGGCGGGGACGACTATCGACCTCCGCCTCCCGCAGAGAAAGGCGAGTCTCCCGCCGCCCGTCGAGCATCCGACTTTCGGCGACCGCCTTGGCCGCCCGAAAAGTCGGAGAGAACGACGCCCGCCACGGATCGAGCGACTCCACCGATCCCTGGCGCTAGAAGAAGAAGATGAGTTGGGCCCACCCTGTTTCGGACCTCGCATCCGCGACGAGCCCTTCCCCCGAGGATTCACACTCCCCCGAGACACACCCAAATACACCGGCTCCGTGAAGCCGGAGGACTGGCTGGTGGACTACTCCACGGCCGTCAGCATAGCAAACGGCAACAAGCGTGTTGCTGTAAAATATGTTCCCCTCATGCTCCAGGGCACGGCCCGGACATGGTTGAACAGCTTGAAGCCCCGCAGCATCAACGGCTGGGTCGACTTCACCGAGGCCTTCATCCCCAACTTCACGAGCACGTACAAGCGACCTCCCAAGCCCCGTCAGTTGTCCTTGTGCGTGCAAGGTCCCAACGAGTCCACTCGCGACTACCTCACGCGCTGGGGCGAGCTCCGGAACTCCTGCGAAGGAGTGCACGAGGTGCAGGCAATCGAGTACTTCACCGCCGGGTGCGAGAGAAGGCACCCTCCTCAAGCACAAGCTCCTGCGACGAGCCAGAGACCCTCGACGAGCTGCTAGTCATAGCAGACAAATGCCATCTGCCGACTCCTCCATGAAGACGGAGATCAAGTCGGTCTGTTGACCGAAAAGCAGCTCCTCATGCTCCCAGAACTCCGGTGGCGACGCCAATCAGCGGCAATGAGCAGAATGATCACAAGCGCAAGGCCCGCAGCGGCTTCCAACAGCCGGTGGCGGCTGATCGAAGACCAGCAGCCGAGAGGGCAGCCTCCGCCAAGCGGCGAAAGGCGGCAAGTCCAACTGGTTGCCGGCCTTCACTTACGAGCAGACTACGGGCCGGACCACCTGCAAGTTCCACGGTGGCGCTTGAAGCCGTCAAATCACACCACCGGAAGTGCCTTTGGCTCACCAGATCGCCAAGGGAGACGGCCTTGCCCTCCTCCGCTTTGGGCGCCGCCTCCACCACCGCCTTGACAGCGGCTGTCCGGTCGATCGGCGCTTGATACAAGACGATTACCCCGAAGAGCACAGCTCCTATGTCGTGTTCACCAGCTTGGCAGATGATCGCCGCAGCAGGCGGCAGCAGCACAAGAGGTGAATGTCGTAGCATCAAGTGCCCCGTAATTCATGACCTTTGGTCCGAGAAGCCCATCACTGGAGCCAGTCGATCACCCAGAGGTGATGCCGAATCCGGGCTCCTACGCCTGGTCTTGGGAGCCACCCTTGCCACGGACAAGCGGGCGCTCGCTTCATGATGCGATAGACGGAGCCAGCAGCATCAACATCATGTACAAGGATACGATGGAGAAGCTAGGAATCAAGCAGAGGCAGCTTCAGCATAGTCGGACTGTGTTCCACGGAATTGTACCTAGCCTTTCCTGCTCACCGATTGGCAAGATTCTGATAGACGTCCTCTTTGGGGACAAGGATCACTTTCGCCGAGAGCCGATGCGGTTCAAGTGGTGGACCTCGAGAGCCCCTACCATGCCTTGCTTGGCCGACCTGCTTTGGCCAAGTTCATGGAGGTCCCCCACTACGCCTACCTCAAGATGAAGATGCCGAGTTCCAAGGGGATTCTGACCGTAGCCGGCGACTACAGAAAGTCGTCCGCCTGTGCAGCTGAAAGCAGCCCGCTAGCCGAGTCCACAGCGATCGCGGTGAAGCGGCTCCTGGATCGGGTCGTGACGATGGCCGGCAAGCAGCCAGAGATATCGTCCGACCCCAAGGAGTCAGAAGCTGAGGGCTCGTTCAAGCCGGCCAAAGAGACCAAGAAGATACCCTTGGACCCGGAGCACCCAAAGAAATACGCTGTCATAGGTGCGAACCTCGACAGCAAATAGGAAGGCGAGCTCGTCGATTTCCTCCGTGAGAATCGGGACATCTTCGCATGGTCCCCAAAAGACATGCCAGGTGTATCGAAGGATTTCGCCGAGCACAAGTTACATGTCCGACCTGATGTGAAGCCCGTCAGGCAGCCCTTGTGCCGCCTGTCAGAAGAGAAAAGAAGAGTTGTTGGAGAAGAGATAGCCCGGCTCCTTGCAGCCGGTTTCATCATGGAAGTTTTCTTTCCAGAATGGTTGGCGAACCCGGTCCTGGTACTAAAGAAGAACAAGCGATGGCGGATGTGTATTGACTACACAAGCCTCAACAAAGCCTGCCCCAAGGACCCGTTCGCTCTACCCAGAATTGATCGGTGATAGACTCCACCCGGATGCGAGCTGTTGAGCTCTTAGATGCATATTCAGGATATCATCGGATCAAGTGAACCCGGCAGACAGATTGAAGACCGCCTTCATCACGCCATTTGGAGCCTTCGCCACGACCATGACGTTCGGCTTGAGGAACGCGGCGCCACCTTTCAGCGTTGCATGCGTAAGTGCCTCCTCAAGCAGCTATAAACGCATACGTTTACGTGGACGGCGTGGTGGTGAAGACGGAGTAGCGAGGAATCTTTGTTGGAAGACCTCAAAGAGACCTTTGAAAGCTGTGCCGATTCCAGATCAAGCTCAACCCAGAGAATTGCGTCTTCGGAGTACCGGCCGGCCAGCTCCTTGGCTTCCTGGTATCCGAACGCGGCATAGAGTGCAACCCCGTGAAGATCAAGGCAATTGAGAGAATGGAAGTGCCCCGCCGACTGCTGGATGTGCAGAAGTTCACCGGCTGCTTGGCGTCGATCAGTCGATTCATCAGTCGGCTGGGTGAGAAAGCCCTTCCTCTGTACCAGCTAATGAAGAAGACCACCTTCTTCGAATGGAATTCAAAGCGGAATGACTTTTCTCCGCTTGAAAAGAATGTCGACTACTCCCCGATGTTGGCGGCTCCGACTCCAAAGGAGCCCATGCTCCTCAGATATTGCCGCCACCAAATAGGTAGTCGGTAGAGTTATTGTGGTTGAACGCATAAGGAGGAAGGCAAGGCGCTACCTATCCAGAGACCAAGATATTACCCGAGCGAGGTAATCGTCGACCTCCCGCAGAACTACCCCCACTACCAGAAGATGTGTTACGGCGTGCACTTTGCCGCCAGGAAGTTGAAGCCTTACTTTCAAGAGCATTCAATCACCATGGTTTGCACGGCCCCACTAGCAGAGATC
The DNA here is from genome assembly GCA_021605145.1 of Aegilops bicornis. NCBI lineage: Eukaryota > Viridiplantae > Streptophyta > Magnoliopsida > Poales > Poaceae > Aegilops > Aegilops bicornis. Next base: position 693,563,507 of record CM038670.1, on the reverse strand, counting down.
ATCGGAAGCCGAGATGCTTCAGGCCGAGTGGCCAAATGGGCCATAGAGTTGGCCCCCTACACCATCTTTTACCAGCCCTCAAGACCGCCATCAAGTCACAAGCACCGGCCGACTTCCTCGTCGATTGGGCCGAGACCCGAGATCTGCCGCCACCGACTCCACCCATTGGCGGATGCACTTTGATGGCTCCAAGATGCGCGCCGGCTTGGGAGCCGGCGTGGTCCTCACCTCCCTAAAGGCGAAAAGCTCAAGAAATGCAGCTGCAGATCCATTTCACCGCCTCCAACAACGTCGCCCGAATCTGGCGCTCATCCACGGCTCCGGCTCGCCAAAAGAACTCGGCATTCGCCGGATCACGTGCTATGGCGACTCGACTTGGTGGTCCAATGATCATCCGCGATCGGGACCCCAAAGATGCAAATATGGCGAGCTACCGCTTTAATACAGCGGCTGAGTGGATATTTTGAGGATGCGAATTCCTCCATATACCAAGGAACGACAACGACCAAGCAGATGCCCCGGCAAGAATCGGTTCCACTGACAGTAATACCTTCCGGCGTCGCCCTTGGCGCCTTCTCAAGCCATCCGCTGCCGTCACCAGAATCAGACTCCATTTTTGTGCCGGCTCCCCCTGAAGAAGGCAGATCCGACTCCAGAGCCTCGGCAGACGGCACAAGAATCCTTGAAGACGCCTCCAAGAACACGGCAGTCGAAGCCGGCCCGGGGACTTCGGAGCCCGGCCCGGGGACTGCGGCAACCTTTGCAAAGACTCGATTACTCGCCCGGGACTGCGCTTAATCGCCCGGGACTTCTTCAACGCAGCAAGCTGCTGCAGACTCCAACCCGCCGCCTCCCAGCCCAGCCGCCCTCGTCCAAGTAGCAGTACTGGCAGTTGAAGAAATAACAGCACCCTCATGGGCCCAGCCCATCTTGAAGATTTTGGTAAGCGGAGAGCTACCAACTGATGAGACCTTGGCTCGGCAAGTGCAACGCCGAGCGGCAGCCTACACTATAATCAATAGAGAGCTGGTCAGGCGCAGCGTCACCGGTGTCTACCAACGCTGCGTTGAATTAGAGCAAGGCCAAGCAATCCTCGAAGACATCCATCAGGGCGAGTGCGGCCATCATGCAGCCTCCAGAGCACTCGTCGCCAAAGCCTTCCTAAGACGATTTCTTCCGCCGACTGCCCTAGAAGAAGCCAAGGAATTAGTTCAAAATGCAAGGGTGCTAGGGTATTCTGCTCCAAGCCGCTTCACCCGGTTCAGCTCAAGACTATCCCCATCGCTCGCCCTTTCTTTATGCAGGGCCTGGACATGGTGGGACCATTCAAGACGGCACGAGGTGGCCTAACTCATCTACTTGTCGCGGTGGACAAGTTCACCAAGTGGATAGAAGCAAAACCCATCAAGAAGTTGAACGGTCCTACGGCAGTGACTTTTATAGCCGACATCACGACTCGGTACGGCGTACCACACAGCATCATCACCGACAACGGCACAAATTTCGCCAAGGGCGCCCTGGCCCGTTTCTGCGTGACGCAGGGCATCCGATCGGACTTAGCGTCCGTTGCCCATCCATGATCAAGCGGCCAGGTGGAGCGAGCGAACGGCCTCATCTTGTCCGGCATCAAGCCTCGCTGGTCGAACCCTTTGGAGCGTTCGGTAGGCTGCTGGCTTCGAGAGTTGCCACCGTCCTCTGGAGTTTGCGTATGACTCCAAACAAGTCAAGCGGCTTCACACCCTTCTTCCTCGCTTCACGGTGCGAAGCCGCCATCCCAACGGATATAGAGTTCGACTCGCGAGTCACCATGTACACCGAGGAGGAAGCGGAAGAAGCACGCCAAGGCGGCGTCGATCTGCTGGAAGAGGGCCGGTTGCCGGCACTCAGCCGGTCGAGCACCTACCAGCAGAGACTGCGCCGCTACTACAACAAGAAGGTCAAGCCAAGATCATTCCTAGAGGGCGACCTTGTGCTCCGGCCGATCCAGCGAACAGCCGGCAAGCACAAGTTGTCGGCGCCTTGGGAAGGCCCGTTCATCATCAGTAAAGTGCTGGGCAACGACTCCTACTACCTGATCGACGCTCAGAAGCCCCGAGCATGCAAGAGGGACTACTCCGGCAAAGAGATGGAGCGGCCATGGAATGTGAATCTCCTCTGAAGATTTTACAGTTGATGCAGTATGTACCATGCTACCCTTTTGCGTTTGAAATACCAAGACTCCGGGCCCCCCGAGACGACCTCGGGGACTGCCCTCTTTTGTTATCTGTATGATAAGAATTATGCCTTTGAGTATGTTACCTTTTGATTATGTTGTTTGGCACCGGGCTCGACTAGTCGGCCCGGGGACTCGCCGCCTTTGAGCTATGAAGTGCTTCCTGAAGTCAGACAAGTAGCGTGCGGTGCCCATGCCGTCTCTGTCGAAGCGCGACTCATGGAGCAGCTGTTTGGTGTCTTGAGGAGAAAGGTAGAGCGGGCGCCCACACGAAAAAATGGCTAAGGACCCAAAGCATAAACATAGTTTAAATCGGCTCCCAGCCCGTTTCGTGAAACCGACTCTTAAGAAGCCGGCTTGCCGTTTTCTACCCAACTTGCTTAAACGACTCTAAAATGGCCAAGTACTTGCCTTCTCAAAGTAGCCGAGCACTTGACCTAGACGGCAATCCACAGAGCGGCTGCCCGACGGGCAAGGCGGCATCTAAGGGAAGGCGGCAAGGGAAAAGCCACAAGAGCACTAAGCAAGGAAACATGAAATCAGAATAATATTTACACAAACTTAGGCCCTTGGCCGGATCTTCGAACAGAGGTTCAGAATACACCCCGCGGGTGGAATTTTGCGAATTAACAAAGTTCTTTCGAAAGACTAACAAGCAGATACAATAAAGCCAAGGCAGCGGCCTAAGAAGCAGCGGATGGGGTTGGAAGGCCGGAGGCGGCGGCGGCGTCAGGCGCCGGGCGGCCGGTGATCTCGGTTTGGTCGTCTCTGGCAGCGGCTGGCTCGGATGGGCGCTGGCTCGTTCGAGGCCTTGGTCGAGCTAAGGCTGGCCGCCCGCTCCGCCTTCTTCGACACCTCCATGCCGTCTCCGTCCTCCGCCTCGTCTTCATCCTCGGTCTTTGGAGTCGATCACCTCCGCTGAGTCCTCGCCGTAGTCCGGGTTCATCGAACCACTCCGGCGGCGCCTCCCACCGTCTTCATCCCGCCCGGGCGAAGACACTGGTGTCCGTGTAGTCGGCGATCGCCGCCGCCGACGCCGACAAGCGCCCTCCGGCCTGCGCAGCTCCGCTGGGCTTCGGCCGGAACGCTGCCAGCGGTCCAGGTCAAGCTCAGATACCACGCCTTGACGAACTGTGGCTCGGCGAGCTCCAGCCCGAGCCGCTGGAGCCCTTCCAAGCCTCAAGACGCCCGGCGCGACCTCCAGCCGGTCGGGCGGTCCGGTGGGAGGCAGAATCGGCATGTCCGGCCACAGGGCAGCGATCGCCTGGGCCCCGACACGCTGAAGACGGCGCAGCATCCGATGTGTCGGCCACAGACGAGCCTCAATGCTCAGGAGCTGCTCGTCAAGGGTCCGGGGGGCATTGGCTGCGATCTCGGCGCCACCCGCCCTCCGCGCCTCGCGTTCGGCCTCGATGGCCTGATTGGCCGCCTGCGTATTGTTGGGGAACGTAGCAGAAATTCAAAATTTTCCTACGTGTCACCAAGATCTATCTATGGAGAAACCAGCAACGAGGGGAAGGAGAGTGCATCTACATACCCTTGTAGATCGTTAAGCGGAAGCGTTCATGAGAACGGGGTTGAAGGAGTCGTACTCGTCATGATCCAAATCACCGGAGATCCGAGTGCCGAACGGACGGCACCTCCGCGTTCAACACACGTACAGCCCGGTGACGTCTCCCATGCCTTGATCCAGCAAGGAGAGAGGGAGAGGTTGAGGAAGACTCCATCCAACAGCAGCACAACGGCGTGGTGGTGGTGGAGGAGCGTGGCAATCCTGCAGGGCTTCGCCAAGCACCTACGGGAGAGGAGGAGGTGTCATGGGAGGGAGGGAGGCGCCAGGGGCTCATGTGTGGATGCCCTCCCTCCCCTCCACTATATATAGGGGTAAGGGAGAGGGGGGAGGCGCAGCCTTGCCCCTTCCTCCAAGGAAGGGGTGCGGCCAAGGGAGGGGGAGGAGTCCATCCTCCCCAAGGCACCTCGGAGGTGCCTTCCCCCTTGAGGACTCTTCCTTTTCTTATATCTTGGCGCATGGGCCTCTTGGGGCTGGTGCCCTTGGCCCATATAGGCCAAGGCGCACCCCCTACAGCCCATGTGGCCCCCAGGGCAGGTGGACCCCCCCGGTGGACCCCCGGACCCCTTTCGGCACTCCCGGTACAATACCGATAAAGTGCGAAACTTTTCCGGCGACCAAAATAGGACTTCCCATATATAAATCTTTACCTCCAGACCATTCCGGAACTCCTCGTGACATCCGGGATCTCATCCGGGACTCCGAACAACATTCGGTAACCACATACAAACTTCCTTTATAACCCTAGCGTCACCGAACCTTAAGTGTGTAGACCCTACGGGTTCGGGAGACATGTAGACATGACCGGTATGCGTTCTCCGGTCAATAACCAACAGCGGGATCACGATACCCATGATGGCTCCCACATGTTCAACGAAGAACTCATCGGATGAACCACGAAGTCAAGGACTCAATCGATCCGTGATACAATTCCCTTTGTCTAGGCTGTATTGTACTTGCCCGAGATTCGATCGTCGGTATCCCGATACCTTGTTCAATCTCGTTTCCGGCAAGTCTCTTTACTCGTTCCGTAACACATCATCCCGTGATCAACCCCTTGGTCACATTGTACATTATGATGATGTCCTACCGAGTGGGCCCAGAGATACCTCTCCAGATTAACCGGAGTGACAAATCCGATCTCGATTCGTACCAACCCAATAGACACTTTCGGAGATACCGTAGTGCACCTTTATAGTCACCCGATTACGTTGTGACGTTTGGTACACCCAAAGCATTCCCACGGTATCCGGGAGTTGCACAATCTCATGGTCTAAGGAAATGATACTTGACATTAGAAAAGCTTTAGCATACTGAACTACGATCTTTGTGCTAGGCTTAGGATTGGGTCTTGTCCATCATATCATTCTCCTAATGATGTGATCCCGTTATCAATGACATCCAATGTCCATGGTTAGGAAACCGTAACCATCTATTGATCAACGAGCTAGCCAATAGAGGCTTGCTAGGGACATGGTGTTGTCTATGTATCCACACATGTATTTGAGTTTCCTATCAATACAATTATAGCATGGATAATAAGCGATTATCATGAACAAGGAAATATAATAATAATAACTAATTTATTATTGCCTCTAGGGCATATTTCCAACAGTCTCCCACTTGCACTAGAGTCAATAATCTAGTTCACATCGCCATGTGATTAAAATTGATAGGTCACATCGCCATGTGACCAACACCCAAAGAGTTTACTAGTGTGCGTAGAACTAGTTCACATCATCATGTGATTTAGACTCAATGAGTTACGAGGTTTGATCATGTTTTGCTTGTGAGAGGTTTTAGTCAGCGGGTTTTTAGTCAACGGTCTGAACCTTTCAGATCCGTGTGTGCTTACAATTCTCTATGTCATATTGTAAATCTTGCTTCCACGCTCCACTTGGATCTATTCCAAACGGTTGCTCCACTATACGTATCCGGTTTGCTACTCGAGTCACTCGGATAGGTGTTAAAGCTTGCATCGGCGTAACCCTTTACGCCGAACTCTTTATCACCTCCATAATCGAGAAACATGTCCTTATTTACTCCAAGGACAATTTTGACCCGCTGTCCAATGATCCATTCTTGGATCATTCTTGTACCCTTGATCGACTCATGGCAAGGCACACTTCGATGCGGTACACAAAGATAGCATCAGTAGAGCCTATGTCTAAGGCATAGGGGCGATCTTCGTCCTTTCTCTACATTACTGCCGTGGTCGAGCTTTAAGTCTTAACTTCATACCTTACATCTCGTGCAAGAACTCCTTCTTTGGTGATCCATCTGGAACACCTTCAAGATCATGTCAAGGTACATGCTCATTTGAAAGTATTATTAAACATTTTGATCTATCTTATAGATCTTTGATGCTTATTGTTCAAGTAGCCTAATCCAGGTTTTCTATTGAAAACATCTTTCAAATAACCCTATATGCTTTCCAGAAATTCTACATCATTTCGATCATCAATATGTCAACAACATATACTCATCAGAAATTCTATAGTGCTCCTACTCACTTCTTTGGAAATACAAGTTTCTCATAAACTTTGTATAAACCCAAAATCTTTGATCATCTCATCAAAGCGCACATTCCAACTCCGAGATGCTTACTCCGGTCCTTAGAAAGGATCATTTGGAGCTAGCATACCTTTTAGCATCCTTAGGATCGACAAAACTTTTACGATTGTATCACATACAACCTTTCCTTACGTAACCGGTAAGGAAACTTCGTCTTGACATCCACCGCCAGATTTCACAAATGCAGCTAATGCTAACATGATTCCGACGGACTTAAGCATCGCTACGGATGAGAAAATCTCATCGTAGTCAACTCCTTGAACTTGTGAAAAACTTTTCGCCACAAGTCGAGCTTCATAGGCGGTGACATTACCGTCCACGTCCGTCTTCTTCTTAAAGATCCATTCATCTCAATGGCTTGCCGATCATCGGGCAAGTCCACCAAAGTCCATGCTTTGTTCTGATATATGGATACTATCTCGGATTACATGGCCTCTAACCGTTTGTCGGAATTTGGGCCCACCATCGCTTCTCCATAGCTCGTAGGTTCATTGTTGTCTAGCAACATGACCTTCAAGACAGGATCACCGTACCACTCACGAAGCGATCTGGCGTCCTTGTCGATCCCACGAGGTTCGGTAGTGACTTGATCCGAAACTTCATGATTCTTGTCATAAGCTTCTACTTCAATTGGTGTAGGTGCCACGGAACAACTTCCTGTGCCCTGCTACACACTAGTTGAAGTGACGGTTCAATAACCTCATCAAGTCTCCACCATCCTCCCACTCAACTTTCCGAGACAAACTTTTCCTCGAGAAAGGACCCGATTCAAGAAACAATCCCTATTGCTTCCGGATCTGAATTAGGAGGTATACCCAACTGTTTTGGGTGTCCTATGAAGATGCATTTTATCCGCTTTGGGTTCGAGCTTATCAACCTGAAACTTTTCCACATAAGCGTCGCAGCCCCAAACTTTCAAGAAATGACAACTTATGTTTCTCCAAACGGTGTCGTCTCAACGGAATTACGTGGTGCCCCATTAAAGTGAGTGCGGTTGTCTCTAATGCCTAACCCATGAGCGATAGTGGTAGTCGATAAGAGACATCATAGTACGCACCATATCCAATAGAGTGCAACTATGATGTTCGGACACACCATCACACTCACGGTGTTCGAGCGGTATTAATTGTGAAACAATTTGCACAATGTCTTAATTGTGTGCCAAAACTTCGTAACTCAGATATTCATCTCTATGATCATATCATAGACATTCTATCCTCTTGTCACGATGATCTTCAACTTCACTCTGAAATTACTTGAACCATTCAATAATTCAGACTTGTGTTTCATCAAGTAAATACACTCAATATCTACTCAAATCATCCGTGAAGTAAGAACATAACGATATTCACTTTGCATGCCTCGGCACTCATTGGACTGCACACATCAAAATGTGTTACTTCCAAGAAGTTGCTATCTTGTTCCATCTTCTTTGAAACCGAGGCTTTTCGGTCATCTTGTCCATGTGGTATGTTTTGCATATCTCAAGTGATTCAAAATCAAGTGAGTCCAAGCGATCCATCTGCATGGAGTTTCATCATGCGTATACACCAATAGACATGGTTTGCATGTCTCAAACTTTTCAAAACGAGTGAGTCCAAAGATCCATCAACATGGAGCTTCTTCATGCGTTTACACCAATATGACTTACATGGCGAGTGCCACAAGTAAGTGGTACTATCATTACTATTTTATACTTTTGGCATGAAAATGTGTATCACTACGATCGAGATTCAATAAACCATTTATTTAGGTGCAAGACCATCGAAGGTATTATTCAAATAAATAGAGTAACCATTATTCTCCTTAAATGAATAACCGTATTGCGATAGACATAATCCAATCATGTCTATGCTCAACGCAAACACCAAATAATTATTCTGGTTTAATACTAATCTTGATGGTAGAGGGAGCGCGTGCGATGTTTGATCATATCAACACGGGAAACAATTCCAACACATATCGTCGGCTCACCTTTAGCTAGTCTCCTTTTATTCCGTAGCTTTTATTTTGAGTTACTAACATTTAGCAAGGAACGGTATCTAATACCACGGTGCTACTAGGAGTACTAGTAAAGTACACATTAACATAATGTATATCAAATATACTTCTATCGACCTTGCCAGCCTTCTTATCTACCAAGTATCTAGGGTGGTTCCGCTCCGATGGTTGTTCCCCTTATTACGAAGCACTTAGTCTCGGGTTTGGGTTCAACCTTGGGTTTCTTCCTTTGGGCGACAAGCGATTTGCTGTTTCATGAAGTGTCCCTTCTTGCCCTTGCCCTTCTTGAAACTAGTGGTTTCATCAACCATCAACAATTGATGCTCCTTGATTTCTACATTCGCGGTGTCGAACATTGCGAATGGCTCAAGGATCATCATATATATCCCTGATATGTTATAGTTCATCACGAAGCTTCTAGCAGCTTGGTGGCAATGACTTTTGGAGAAACATCACTATCTCATACGGAAGATTAACTCCCACTCAATTCAAGTGATTGTTGTACTCGAGCAATCGAGCACAAGCTCAATGATTGAGCTTTTCTCCCTTAGTTTGCAGGCTAAGAAAATCGTCGGAGGTCTTATACCTCTTGACGTGGGCACGAGCTTGAAATCCCAATTTCAGCCCTCCAAACATCTCATATGTTCCGCGACGTTTCGAAAACGTCTTTGGTGCCTTAACTCTAAACCATTTAACTGAACTATCATGTAGTTATCAAAAACGTGTATGTCCGATGTTACGCAACATCCACAGATTTGACGTTTGGGGTTCAACACACCGAGTGGTGCATTAAGGACATAAGCTTTCTCTTGATCGCATAATCGCTACTTTCACCTTTCAACTATATTTTCTCTAGGAACATATCTAAACAGTGGAACTAAAGCGCTAGCTTACGACATAATTTGCAAAAGGTCTTTTGACTATGTTCAAGATAATTAAGTTCATCTTATGAACTCCCACTCGAGATAGACATCCTCCGGTCATCTAAGTGATTACATGATCCGAGTCAACTAGGCCGTGTCCGATCATCACGTGAGACGGACCAGTCAACATCGGTGAACATCTTCATGTTGATCGCATTATCTACTATCACGACTCATGCTCGACCTTTCGGTCTCTGTGTTCCCGAGGCCATGTCTGTACATGCTAGGCTCGTCAAGTTAACCCCAAGTGTTTTTGCTGTGTAAATCTGTCTTACACCCGTTGTATGTGAGCGTAAGAATCCATCACACCCGATCATCACGTGGTGCTTAGAAGCGTGACGAACTGTAGCGGTGCCTGATCGAGGAGAACACTTCTTGAAATTTGTGTAAGGGATCATCTTATTTACTACCGTCGTTCTAAGTAAACAAGATGCATAAACATAATAAACATCACATGCAATTATATAGTAGTGACATGATATGGCCAATATCATATTGCTCATTTGATCTCCATCTTGGGGCTCCATGATCATCATTGTCACCGGCATGACACCATGATCTCCATCATCATGATCTCCATCATCGTGTCTCCATGAAGTTGTCTCGCCAACTTATTACTTCTACTACTATGGCTACGGTTAGCAATAAAGTAAAGTAATTACATGGCGTTGTTCAATGACACGCAGGTCATACAATAAATAAAGACAACTCCTATGGCTCCTGCCCGGTTGTCATACTCATCGACATGCAAGTCGTGAATCCTATTACAAGAACATGATCAATCTCATACATCACATATCATTCATCACATTCTTCTTGGCCATATCACATCACATAGCATACCACCGCAAAAACAAGTTAGGCGTCCTCTAATTGTTGTTTGCATGTTTTACATGGCTGCTTTGGGTTTCTAGCAAGAACGTTTCTTACCTCATAAAACCACAACGTGATATGCCAATTGCTATTTACCCTTCATAAGGACCCTTTTCATCGAATCCGTTCCGACTAAAGTGGGAGAGGCGGCACCCGCTAGCCACCTTATGCACCAAGTGCATGTCGGTCGGTGGAACCTGTCTCACGTGGAAATGCGTGTAAGGTCGGTCCGGGCCGCTTCATCCCACAATACCGTCGAAACAAGATTGGACTAGTAACGGTAAGCATATTGAACAAAATCAACACCCACAACTACTTTGTGTTCTACTCGTGCAAAGAATCTACGCAATAGACCTAGCTCATGATGCCTTTGTTGGGGAGCGTGGCGAAATTCAAAATTTTCCTCGTGTCACCAAGATCTATCTATGGAGAAACCAGCAACGAGGGGAAGGAGAGTGCATCTACATACCCTTGTAGATCGTTAAGCGGAAGCGTTCATGAGAACGGGGTTGAAGGAGTCGTACTCGTCGTGATCCAAATCACCGGAGATCCAGGAGTGCCGAGCAGACGGCACCTCCGCGTTCAACACACGTACAGCCGGTGGCGTCTCCCATGCCTTGATCCAGGAAGGAGAGAGGGAGAGGTTGAGGAAGACTCCATCCAACAGCAGCACTGTGGCGTGGTGGTGGTGGAGGAGCGTGGCAATCTGCGGGGCTTCGCCAAGCACCTCACGGAGAGGAGGAGGTGTCATGGGAGGGAGGAGGCGCCGAGGGCTCATGTGTGGATGCCCTCCCTCCCTCCACTATATATAGGGGTAAGGGAGAGGGGAGGCGCAGCCTTGCCCCTTCCTCCAAGGAAGGGTGCGTGCGGCGAGGGAGGAGGAGTCCATCCTCCCAAGGCACCTCGGAGGTGCCTTCCCCTTGAGGACTCTTCCCTTTTCTTATATCTTGGCGCATGGGCCTCTTGGGGCTGGTGCCCTTGGCCCATATAGGCCAAGGCGCACCCCCAGCCCATGTGGCCCCGGGGCAGGTGGACCCCTCGGTGGACCCCGGACCCCTTCGGCACTCCGGTACAATACCGATAAAGTCACGAAACTTTTCCAGCGACCAAAATAGGACTTCCCATATATAAATCTTTACCTCCGGACCATTCCGGAACTCCTCGTGACATCCGGGATCTCATCCGGGACTCCGAACAACATTCGGTAACCACATACAAACTTCCTTTATAACCCTAGCGTCACCGAACCTTAAGTGTGTAGACCCTACGGGTTCGGGAGACATGTAGACATGACCGAGACGTTCTCCGGTCAATAACCAATAGCGGGATCTGGATACCCATGTTGGCTCCCACATGTTCCACGATGATCTCATCGGATGAATCACGATGTCAAGGACTCAATCGATCCGTATACAATTCCCTTTGTCTAGCGGTATTGTACTTGCCGAGATTCGATCGTCGGTATCCCGATACCTTGTTCAATCTCGTTTCCGGCAGAATCTCTTTACTCGTTCCGTAACACATCATCCCGTGATCAACCCCTTGGTCACATTGTGCACATTATGATGATGTCCTACCGAGTGGGCCCAGAGATACCTCTCCGTTAACCGGAGTGACAAATCCCAGTCTCGATTCGTACCAACCCAATAGACACTTTCGGAGATACCTGTAGTGCACCTTTATAGCCACCCAGTTACGTTGTGACGTTTGGTACACAAAGCATTCCTACGGTATCCGGGAGTTGCACAATCTCATGGTCTAAGGAAATGATACTTGACATTAGAAAAGCTTTAGCATACGAACTACGATCTTTGTGCTAGGCTTAGGATTGGGTCTTGTCCATCATATCATTCTCCTAATGATGTGATCCCGTTATCAATGACATCCAATGTCCATGGTTAGGAAACCGTAACCATCTATTGATCAACGAGCTAGCCAATAGAGGCTTGCTAGGGACATGGTGTTGTCTATGTATCCACACATGTATTTGAGTTTCCTATCAATACAATTATAGCATGGATAATAAACGATTATCATGAACAAGGAAATATAATAATAATAACTAATTTATTATTGCCTCTAGGGCATATTTCCAACACGTATGACCAGGGAAGAAGTCTGCCAAGAAGAAGAAAAAGCAAGTTAGAAAAAACAGGAGCCGGCTTTACCCATAGTCGGCAACCCAAAAGAGAAAGTAAAAGCAAACCTACCATCGACGATGTCTTCGATTTCATGGAAGTCGGGGGTCAGCTGCGCCTCTCTGTCGGTCCAGGCGGAGCGCTCGCTCTCAAATTCGGCCAGGAGGGCGGCCTCTTTCTTCTCCGCCTCGGCCCGCGCCGCCTTGAGCAGCTCCCTCTGCTCCGCTTGGTGCGTGGCAGCAGGTGGCGCTCTGCTGGCAAGCTTGCCGCACTCCTCCTCTTTGGCGCCAAGGCGATGCAGGCCGTGCCAGCTGCTCCTTGAGCGGCGTTGGATTCTGAAGAATAAAAGAAGAAGAAGAAGAAGTAAATCGGCTAAGAAGGCTGGCGATCGGCCCGAATCTCGGGGACTACAGCCATGGTGCATAAGCTTCGCCCGCGAAGAAGAAAACTCACCTCGGCTCCTCTCCAGGTCAGCAGCCCGCTTGTTCAGCTCTTCAACGTTGCGGTTGAAGGCGGTAGCGCGGAGGTTGTGATATTCCTGTAACAAGGATTCCAGACGCAGATAAAAATTTGGAAGTAACCAAATAAAGTTCGGCCGCTTTGCTCGTGACCGACCGAAACTCGAGGACTACACCCGATGGAGTGCCGGCGCTTACGAAGAGAAGATCAAAAGAAAATTCGGAAATAAAACATACCCGCGGCGGATCGCGATGCCAGTGCGCCTTGGAAAGATTTCGAGGGCGGCGCCGCCCGCAGCTTCGCTGACGCCCAGGAGCGCCGTGTTCAGCGAGCCCGTGCCGCCTCCTCGCACCCACTCAGCGGGCGCGCGGGCGCTTGTCGCTTCGCGCTGGATGAGCTGGCGGCGCCGGTCTCAAAGGGCGCGGCGCCGAGTCCGCCTTCTCAAGACGGCGCCCGCCTTTGGCGAGGCGACTTGAAGAAGCGGCGCCATGGCTTCATCGTCGGTCGGCGGGCGGGTGGGTCCGGGCTGTTTGCCTCGCGACTTCAGACTGCGGCGGAGGTGGCGGCGGCAGCGCCGGCGAAGAGACCTCGCCGCCTTCCCTTCTGCGCAGGGACCTCACCACCGATTCCCTTGGCGCCCGTGAACTCCGTGGTGGTGGCGCTGAGCTCAGCGGAGTGACAAGCAGCGCCGATTGAAGCGCGCGGCCTCCTCGGCTTGCCTCCTTGCTGCCGCTGCGGCTTCGACCGCCTTCTCGGCCGCCGCCTTCTCTCGACGGGCGGCCGCCTCCTCGTCGCGCTTCTCCTGTGCATTCCGCTCTGTTGCCTCCCGGAGGGCAGCCGCAGGGTCAACCCGCCGATCGCTAACGGCGGACGTCTCCGCCGACCCCATAGCGGAAGCGGCGACCCTCTCCAAAGTAAGGGAGCCACGATGAGAGAAAAAAGGACATGAGAAGGCTTGGGCAAGAGCGGACGAGAAGAAAACAAGATGCAGAATAAAAAGATACTTACGCGGAGACCCGGTGGTTTCTTCACCTCCTTGCAGCGGTTGGCCTTCGCGACCGCTTCTTCGCGCTTTAGTCGCGGCAGCCGCTCCCCGATTCTCTTGGCACTGGCCGCTGGTGACTTCGTGACCCGGGCGCTTCTTAAGCGCCGCCTCGGCCCCCAAAGGCCGGAGGAGCTCGCGCTGGTTGGCGGCTCTCTCTTTGGCGTGGGCGACTTCATCATCGGGCCGGTCTGCAAAGGTGGCCGAGGGCCTGAGGTCGTCGGCCCTCCCCTCCTTGACATCGGCCTCCATCGCCGCGCCACGCCCAAGTCGGGTCGTCGGCGTCACTCTCCGCCTCGGGTCGGGACGAGTCATGAGCCGGCCCCACGGCGCCGGGCCGAGGGCGGCATGAGAGGATTCGAGTCGAAAGGACCAAGGAAAGTAAGAGCGGATCCGGCTGGGAAGGAAAGCAGAGAAGCGAGAGGCGACTTACCATCGGCGGGGGATTAGCGCGCGAGTATGGCTCCTTGCCGAAGCGCCATTCCTCCGTGAGGTCGCAGTTCACCAAGAAGTTCACCGTGTCCACCACCTCCGCGTGGGGCATGTCCTTGGAGCACACCGGTGGGGTCGTGACCGGCCGCTCATCCGGCAGATCGGTGAGGGCGGCCCTGAAGAGGAGAACTTCGGCGCGCCACACGGCGGCAACAAGTCTGCCCGATCAGGCCCTCCGATCAGATCATTACGCTGGAGTCAGCGACGGCGGCGTTACTGCGGAGTCGGCGTCCGAGTGCCTCAGTAGGACAAGCTGGTGGGTTGGCCCGCCAGTTTGCCGCCCATGTAGGGTGGCAAGTTGACCCAGTCGCCGTCAGGGGCGACGTGTCACAGCTCTAGAGCTTGCTTGTAACTAGTGGCATTGCATCCATGCATCATGTTTAATTTTCATGAAATTTGAAATGGGGATTGCCTAAACCCTAGCATTAAAGGAATTCAAATAGGCTCAACCAAAAATATTTTTCGGTGATTTCAAATGGCTTTAGAAAATGTTCATCATTTCTAGAAAAATGCTTTAAACCAGAACGAGAGGTCTTGCACATTTTTCATGTCATATTTGGTCACTGGATTAATTCATAAATTATTTGCATTTGGGCATTTAAATGCTAATAAATAATTTAAATGCTCAAATAATCATAAACTTAAATGTTTGTTGTTGGATATTTCCCAAACAGTAGGCCTGAGCAAGTTTCATGATTTTTGGGGTAGTATTAGTATTTTTAATAAAGCCCTGAAAATTACAGAATAATAGAAAACTAAAATAAATAAAAGAGGGAGAGAGAGGACTACCTAGCCCACCTACACTTGGCCGGCCCATTTCGGCCCAGCCCACTGGCGCCTCTGTCGTCTTCTCCATCAAGCGCCAGGGAGGACGCAGACGCCCGCCTGACGACGCTGCCAGCCACCTCACCTTGCCGCTCCCCCTCGACACTTTGGGCGCCTCCTGCCGCCACGCATCACCCGGGCCCTCTCGCCCACTTCTCGTCCTCATCCCTCCTCTCTCTCGCTCTGCGCCTCGTGCCCGGCGCCACCATCGCCACCGACGCCCGTGCATGACCACCGGCCACCCCTCGCCACCATTGGGCTCGGGAGCTCCGCCTCGACCCCTCTCCCACCCGATCCACGGCCCTCCGGGAAGCCACAGAGTGCCGTCCTCAAGCTCATCTTCAACCTTGGTCGCCGTCAACCTCATCGCCGATTCGCGCCGTTCGTGCTTCCCGAGCTTCGCCGACCAGCCCTACACGATCCCGTGAGCTTCTACACCGTTTCCCCCTTGTCTCATGACGTTTGCTAGTTCTAGTCGCCGTTTTGCCGTTGACGAAACCCGCCACCGCTTTGTGACCGCCGCCCGGCGTGCCTCCGGCCACCTAGTGGCCCGTCGATGCTTTCGGCTTTCTCCGCGGTGCATGAAACGCACGTAGGTGCCCCTTGACGAAACCTCCCGGCCACCAGAAGCGTCGACCCGAAGCTCGCCGGAAACTCGGCGATCATGACGGTCCGACGCCGATGACGACTCCGCCATCTTAGGCCCAGCTGCCACTACTCGGCAGACGGCGCCCGCGTCACATAGACGCCCTCACGCCGGCCATTTGGTCACGGAGGAGGAAACTCCACCCTCCGCCGTCTCTGGCTCCCCGGCTGACGTGAGCCATGGGTCAACTCCGGCGAGTTGACCTGGTTTGACCATGGTTTGACCTTCCCGTGTGTCAGCGGCGTGTGGGCCACCCGACATTTTAGTTAGTATTGGTTTAACACTAATTAACCTAGGTTAGTTAGCTGATTAGTCGCCGACTAGTGGGCCCGACCCCACAAAAAGTTTAGTTAGAATTAACTTAAGGCTAATTAACTTGGTTAATTAGTTGTGCCCTTGACGATGGACCTCACCGGTCAGTTTGACCCGGACTAGCCCTGTTGACCTGCTGACGTCATGCCAACGTCATGCTGAGGCAGTAAACCCTTTTCTGGATTTAATTTAATTCAGAAAATTTCAGAAAATACCCCAAACTTCAAATATTCATAACTTTTAATCTGTAACTCCAAATTAAATAATTTATATATGAAAATGATCGAGAAAAATATGAAGCATTTGTTTATTGCATTTTCATTCATGATTGAACAAGTTAACCTCACTGAATAGGATGAATCATGATTAGGGCAACTTATGAACTAGCATTTGGAGTTGGAGTTTAACCTTGTTTGAATTCCACTTCAATTAACTTGGCTAGATATTGCATTAGGTGAATTCAGTACCTTAACATGACATGTCGTTCATGTGAATGTGCATTCCATTGATTGTGTTCTTTCTCAGTTGCCGGTGTCTGTCTCCTCTCGATAGACGTGGTTCCGACGATTGTTTGATGACACCGATGAAGAACTATATTATCTTCAGAAGTGCCAGGCAAGCAAAACCCCCTTGTTCATTCCGATATAATCCCACTCTCTCGCTCCTGCTCTATTTTACTGCATTAGGACAACAACGACTCATGTGTTACTTGCTGCGGTAGCTGAACCCCTTTATCCTCTGCATGACCAGTCATTCCACAGTAATTAGATGAAACCCACTAGCATGAGTAGGAGTTGTTAGAGACATGTTGTGCCTACTCATGCATGCTAGTTGTCATGCCTGCACTCTTGCTTAGAGTTGAGTCAGGTCTGATTCATCGGGAATGAATCGGAGGTGTGTGAACATGTCCTACCGTGTGTGAGCTAAGTGTGTGAACACGATTTGGTAAAGGT
Source organism: Aegilops bicornis (assembly GCA_021605145.1). Lineage (NCBI taxonomy): Eukaryota > Viridiplantae > Streptophyta > Magnoliopsida > Poales > Poaceae > Aegilops > Aegilops bicornis. The sequence continues at coordinate 693,546,487 of CM038670.1, read as the reverse complement.
AGCGGTGAGAGGCCATGTAGGAGTACATGGTGGGTTGTCTCTTTGCAGCCGTCCTCGTGAACCCGAAGTTACGTGTTTGTGATCCATGAAAGCAGTTACTACCACGCATTGGGATCCTTAATTGACCCTCTCGGCTTCTTAACCACCCTTGTCCTCGGTCAGGAGTTGCAAGTAGTTTACGGTGTTTGTAGCATCTTTGGGGCCGCGCCTTAGCGGCCGTAAGGGGTGGGTTGTGTTGCGGTAGGCACCGTGGCCTGGTGTACCGATTCGCCCGTTTGGTGTCTCGGGAACCCTGCACACATCGTTCGGGGCTGTATGGGAAACCTCGGCCGGACTCCCTGCGGATGGAACCCGAATAGGCAATAAACCTGGACTAGGGACTCGTGCGTTTAGGTAGGTCGTGGCCGACACCCACGTTGGGCTTCCGCTTGAAGGTTGCCGAGTACATGTCGTGTAAACGGCGGTAAGTGGTGAGAGCGGGTGTGAAGAAGTACACCCCTGCAGGGTTAATATGATCTATTCGAATAGCCGTGTCCATGGAGAAGGACTTCTGGGTTGCCTATATCAGTTCATAGACAAGTGAAGGTGGATACTCTAAAATGCGCAAGATAAGCGTGAGCGCTATGGATGGCGTTCTCGTAGGGAGACGGGAGCGGGTCCATAGTGGTGTATTGATATGGTGAATTTGTGGACTCGTGTGCGCCACCTCAAAAGAGTTACTTGCAGACGTATTTCAGGATAGCCACCGAGTCAAAGCTGGCTTGCTACAGTTAAACTCCACCACCCCTTTTGATAATGATGCATATGTAGCTAGTTACGATGTAAGTCTTCTTGAGTGCGTTTGTACTCACGTTTGCTTATTTTATGTTTTGCGAGAGAGACTTCATTCTCGCTTAGTAGTTCCGCTTGGACTTGACGTTTAGCTTGTTACCTCAGCTACGATCTTGTGCCCTCGGCGAGATCTCGGTAGATAGTCGGGCTTCTCGGCCTTTTTCATTTACAGTTATGCGTACTTTCGAGACATGTTTAGCTTCCGCTTGTGCTTTGACTTGTATGTTTCCGAGTGTTGGGTCATGAGACCCATGGTTGTAATATCTCGCTCCTCGGAGCCTAATGAGTAATATTTGAGTCGAGAGTTATGTTGTGATGCCATGTTGTATCTACACATATTGAGCATATTGTGTGTATGTTTGAAATGCTTGGTATGTGTGGGATCCGACAAACTAGTTGTTTATCCTGGCAGCCTCTCATATGGGAAATGTAGTCTCGTGCTTACGGCGATAGTAGTCCGCTATAGCCGGTTCACCGGAGTCCTCAAGTAGCCCAAAGACTACCGCTTGGACACTTGACTGTCCGGCATGTGTTTCACTTCGTTCCTTATGTCCGTTCCCTTCGGGAAATGTCGTGGCGGTGCTATTCGAGTCTGCCTAGCTCAAGCATGTTCGGTTCACCGGAGTCCTGTTAGCCCAGTGCTATAGCCCGAATCTATACGTTGATGACCAACATGCTCGATGTGATTCATGGATGCCTGTCCCCATAGGTTAGCGCCGCTTTGGGTTCACGACTAGCCATGTCGGCCCGGGTTCTTTATCATATGGATGCTAGCGACACTTGTCATATCGTGAGCCAAAAGACGCATAAGCGGTCCGGGCCATGGTAAGGCGACTTGCAGGTGGGAATACCGTGCGTGAGGCCGCAAAGTGATATGAGGTGTTACCAGCTAGGTCGATGTGATTTGGAATCAGGGTCTGACGGCGTTGGTATCGAGCTTTATTGCTGTAGGATTACCAAGCCAAAGCTGGTCAAGTTGTGTCTAGAAATGCTTTAGTTATGTAAGGGAATTGATTGTGGAAGGGAGCGTAAGGCTCTTTTACTCCTTATACCTCATGGCCTTCCGATCCGAAATAACCTCTTCTCTTCTACGGGGTTTAAGAATTAGGCTTCTCATCTATCTATCAGGATGACGTGTTACTAATCCATAGACCTTTGAGATTGTTGGTTTTAAGACTCAGTTCAGTCCCTACTATTTCTGTATGATAATTGTTGATCTCGGAACCTTGGTATTGTGATGTTGAGTGGTTATGCCACCATTTTTGCAGGATGTCTCAAATCATTTTGAGCATTTACAGCCGATTATGTTGTCCGAGTCATCCCAGGTCTCTAAATAGTCCGATGCATTTGCAAATCCTTTTCTTAGTTCGATGTCCTTTATGGTCAGAATAAGCACACTAATCGGTAAGTTGAGGTACTTTGTTGCCTCGGCATAGATGTTGTAGCTATTATTATGACCCTAGTTGTTTAGGAAGTCATCTAGCAATTTAGCAATGCTTTTGTATTCCCAGTGTGATGATTCTGGCCATTATTCTTGAAAGCATCCCGTGATGTTATTAGTTAGTAGGTATTCTACTCCTGGGTTTCTGAACCCGAGATTCATCCTACTTCATGTTGTTAGTATTTGCTAGTTCCTTTAGGATATTAGCAACCTTTGTGATAATCCTCGAGGTCCGTGGTATTTCCTTCTTCCAAATACTATGAACTAGTTATGGCAGAAGTTCTTTGAATTAAAAGATCACAATCAGAGTACTCTTGAGGAGTTCTCCATTCATAATTGTGACTCTGCCAGTTCTACCTTCTCCGCATGGGTTATCCGGAAGAAATGTTGAGCTTTGCTCGACATACTAATCTATGCATCCACAACTCAGAAAATTATATGTTCCTTTGAGTTGCTCTCTTTAGTTGTATCCCGATCATCCTTTATCAGTTGATAACCAAGAGTATGTGTGCATTCGTTTATCGATGTCTATTATTCTTGTGGTCCGTCAAGCCATTCTGTTCTGGAATGACTAGGAGAAACAAACTCCAGTACCTCATCTATTTCTAGGATTGGGTCAAAGCAATTGTACTTCGCAGATCAAAATGCCAATCCAGCTTTGATTCTGCTCTACCTTGGAGTGTTACCATCTTTATGTCAGGAACATCATGAGAATTGCACCTTCTCTTATGAACTCTTGACGTAGTGATACTTCATACCATCATTGTTCATTCCTCAGTTCCGTGTTGTCGCAACCGGAATGCCGACTAGTGAATTGTGATGTGTGAAATCGATACTCCTAGCAACCTCGTTGCTTGGTAGTTAATGGACAATATTTTCATTCTTAGCGTATTGGTTAGTAAATCATCATCCTAAGATTGATCGTGCTACCTAGTCCTTATTTCTGGTGCACACTTCGATTGATGAGTTAGGATTGTATCAATCCCTTGCTTATTTGATCATATCGCCTTGCCCTCAAAAGCAAGATTGATCTCGAGCTTAGTAACATACCGGTGGTTCGTGACTTTCCAAATATCTTCTTGGAAGTGTTACCGGTTGTTTCGATTGTTATGTTGAGCTCGTGATCAAGTTGGTTTCTTGTGAACCACCCTTTCTCCAAGAATGCATGTGGGATATCCACGAGCTAGTTGGTTAAGCTAGACAACAACTTGGAGAGTTGGAAGATAAAAGCTTGCTCGACTTAGTTCGCTCCAAAGGGATATTCTTGTGTAGTGTGTGTTGAAGAAAGATGATATCTTCATCGATTGGTCTCGTGATCGCTTCTTGGACCTATTGTCTTATCAATCTTTTGACTTGAGTATGGGCTATTATTAAGTCAAATCAGTACCAACGATGCTCGTAGTGTTGTCTTACTCGTGGTTGATTCCTCGAGCATACCCCATTACATCTTTTGGTCTGACTAGTGCTATCACCGTGTTCACATGATGGTGGAAGTCCAGTGATATGGAAATTCTGATGAGTTGTTGTTGAACCCATCAGCAGCATTTTGTCTCCCCCATGAGTCATGTTGAACATCAACCTAGTGTTGGAAACTTTGTAAGCAATGCTTTCGTGTGCCGTTCATGAAGCTTATGCTTGGATGGAAAGAGTGACTTCCTGGAATTCATGTGCTTTAGGTGTAAGTTGCCGCCATGAATTTGAGAAGGGTTTGTTTTGTTTCCTTTGGAATCATCCCAAGTCCTCCATGCACGTGCGAAGTATTCCATGGTGCGATAGGTGATCATCTTCATTCCATATGAATTCCATAGCACACTAAGCCACTGATTGACTTGTTCTAGGAAAAGGAGTTAAGTGCTAATCCATGGTAATGCACAAGACTTCATCATCCTCGTTGATGGTTCCCACCTGAACTCGGTAGTGTTTTGTGGTAAGACTACCATGTGGTCATTCTTGTCTTGGACAACGTGTTCACTTGTTTGTAGCAGAACCAGCTCATGTTTTGGAGCTTGCTATCGTAGTTCTTTTCCCGAGAATCTCGCAACGTCATCTCGTCGATTTGTGTTGCAAACTTCATTTTTCTCTCTAGGCTGGATGGTCTGGAATATCCTAACACCAACCAGATCTGAATCTCAGGCAGATATGATGGTTGGAACATTCCCAGTATTTGCATTTTGTTCCCAGCTTGCACCCTATTGTGCCAACTCCCCATGGGCTGCCTTTCTCGGTAGTTGCTGTCCAATATTATCTTCAAAAGTGGACTTACCATGGGTCCCATCCATTTCCGGTGATAAGCAAATCATCCATTGCGTTGTCTTCAACAAGGTAGTCCACATCGTCCATTCTAGTCTGGGTATGCCATTCCTTGCACTCCACCAAACGATCTTTGTGAATTGCCTTAGGCTGGTATGAAGAGTTTCAATGATCTCTGATTCAAAAGTAATTCTTTTTGCCATTTAAGGGAATAGTTCCTCGCGTCACCTCCCCTGGGGTGCCCCGTTACGGGATCCTGGTAAATATTTCCTCGCCACCTTGACACCATCCACCATCTACCATCTTTCTAAGCGTGGAATTGTTGCCCACTAATCACACACCGTCGTTTGTTCTTCCATCCCTCTCGATGTGTTTTGTGTCTCAACTCGAGATGTTCACCCTCTCATTCTGTGAGTTGATCGTGAGTTGCTCGATCTTGAAGAAGATTAAATCCTGTAGGGTTTCCCCCTTCTTTCTGTTGTCATGCTGAGTGAAGATCTCGAAAGCAAAGACGTCAAGACCAAGATGATGGAATGAATCAACATCTTCGAGAAGGGCAGATGGATCATGAAGATTGTGATAGTTTTGTGACTTCCCTTTTCCTCTTACCTCACGTCTTGAATCTCGGTAGATTCTTGTTTAGTGGGGGTGAGTTGTCACAGCCCTAGAGCTTGCTTGTAACTAGTGGCATTGCATCCATGCATCATGTTTAATTTTCATGAAATTTGAAATGGGGATTGCCTAAACCCTAGCATTAAAGGAATTCAAATAGGCTCAACCAAAAATATTTTTCAGTGATTTCAAATGGCTTTAGAAAATATTCATCATTTCTGAAAAATGCTTTAAACTGTAACCGTAAGTCTTTGCACATTTTTCATGTCATATTTGGTCACTGGATTAATTCATAAATTATTTGCATTTGGGCATTTAAATGCTCAAATAATCATAAACTTAAATGTTTGTTGTTGGATATTTCCCAAACAGTAGGCCTGAGCAAGTTTCATGATTTTTGGGGTAGTATTAGTATTTTTAATAAAGCCCTGAAAATTATAGAATAATAGAAAACTAAAATAAATAAAAGAGGGAGAGAGAGGACTACCTAGCCCACCTACCTGTAGTCGGCCCAGCTCGCTGGCCCAGCCCACCTGGCGCCTCCTGTCGTCTTCTCCACCGCGCCAGGAGGACGCGGGCGTGTGCCCGACGCACGCGCGGCCACCTCCTGCTTGCCGATCCCCCCTCGACGCTTTGGACGCCTCCTGCGTCGCCACGCATCACCCCGGGCCCTCTCGCCCACTTCCTCGTCCTCATCCCCTCCTCTCTCTCGCTCTGCGCCTCGTGCCCGAGCGCCACCATCGCCACCGACGCTGCTTCGCATGACCACGGCCACCTCGCCACCCATTTGGGCTGGAGCTCTGCCTCGACCCCTCTCCCACCCCACCGATCCACGGCCCTCAGGAAGCCCTCAGTAGTGCCGTCCTCAAGCTCATCTTCAACCTTCGGTCGCCACAACCTCATCGCCGATTCGCCGCCGTTCGTGCTTCCCGAGCTCGCCGACCAGCCCTACATGATCCCGTGAGCTTCTACACCGCTTTCCCCCTTGTCTCCGCGACGTTTGCTAGTTCTAGTCGCCCGTTTTGCCGATGATCGAAACCCGCCGCTTTGTGACCGCCGCCGACGTGCCTCCGGCCACCTAGTGGTCTCGCCCGGTTGTCAGGTTTCACTTTCTCCTCGCTGCATAGAGCACGTAGGTGCCCATACGAGCCTCCCGGCCATCAGAAGGCGTCGACCCGAGCTCGCTTCGAGCTCCGGCGACCGCCACGGTCGACGCCGGTGACGACTCCGGTCATCTTAGGCCCAGCCGCTGCCACTACTCGACGCGGACGAGCGCCCGCGTCACATAGACGCCCTCCACCGGCCATTTGGTCGCCGGAGGAGGAAACCCGCACCCCTCCGCAGTCTCTGGCTCATGACGAGTCATGGGTCAACTCCGTGAAGTTGACCCTGGTTTGACCTTCCCGTGTGTCACCGGCGTGTGGGCCACCACGACATTTTAGTTAGTATTAGTTTAACACTAATTAACCTAGGTTAGTTAGCTGATTAGTCGTGACTAGTGGGCCCCGCCCCACAAAAAGTTTAGTTAGAATTAACTTAAGGCTAATTAACTTGGTTAATTAGTTGTGCCTTCGACTGGACCCTCACGTGGTCGAGTTTGACCGGACCAGCCCTGTTGACCTGTTGACGTCATGCCAACATCATGCCGACTGTAAACCCTTTTCCGGATTTAATTTAATTCAGAAAATTTCGTAAAATACCCCAAACTTCAAATATTCATAACTTTTAATCAGAACTCTAAATTAAATAATTTATATATGAAAAATGATCGAAAAATATGAAGAATCTGTTTATGGCATTTTCATGCATGATTGAACAAGTTAACCTCACTGAATAGGATGAATCATGATTAGGGCAACTTATGAACTAGCATTTGGAGTTGGAGTTTAACCTTGTTTGAATTCCACTTCAATTAACTTGGCTAGATATTGCATTAGGTGAATTCAAGACTTAACATGACATGTCATTCATGTGAATGTGCATTGCATTGATTGTGTTCTTTCTCGATTGCGGTTCTGTCCCCTCTCGATAGACGTGGTTCCGACGATTGTTTGATGACAGATGAAGAACTATATTATCTTGAAGTGCGAGCAAGCAAAACCCCTTGTTCATTCCGATATAATCCCACTCTCTCGCCTCTGCTCTATTTCTGCATTAGGACAACAACAACTCATGTGTTACTTGTCATGTAGCTGAACCCCTTTATCCTCTCGCATGACTGTCATTCCACAAGAATTAGATGAAACCCACTAGCATGAGTAGGAGTTGTTTGAGACATGTTGTGCCTACTCATTCATGCTTGTTGTCATGCCCGCCACGCTTAGAGTTGAGTCGGTCCGATTCATCGGGAATGAATCGGAGGTGTGTGAACATGTCCTACAGGTGTGAGCTAAGTGTGTGAACACGATTTGGTAAAGGTAGCGGTGAGAGGCCATGTAGGAGTACATGGTGGGTTGTCTCATTGCAGCCGTCCCTCGTGAACTGAGTTCTGTGTTTGTGATCCATGAAACAGCTTACTACCACGCATTGGGATCCTTAATTGACCCTCTCGGCTTCTTAACCACCCTTGTCCTCACCCAGGAGTTGCAAGTAGTTTACGGTGTTTGTAGCATGTCAGGGGCCGCATTTAACGTCGACCGTAGGGGTGGGTTGTGTTGCGGTAGGCACCGTGTCTGGTGTACCGATTCGCCTGCTTTGGTGTCTCGGGAACCCTGCACACATCGCTCGGGGCTGTAAGGGAAACCTCGCCGGACTCCTGCGGATGGAACCCGAATAGGCGATAAACCCGGACTAGGGACTCGTGCGTTTAGGTAGGTCGTGGCCGACACCCACGTTGGGCTTCCGCTTGAAGGTTGCCGAGTACATGTCGTGTAAACGGCGGTAAGTGGTGAGAGCGGGTGTGAAGAAGTACACCCCTGCAGGGTTAATATGATCTATTCGAATAGCCGTGGTCCACGGAGAAGGACTTAGGGTTGCCTATAACAGTTCATAGACAAGTGAAAGTGGATACTCTAAAATGCGCAAGATAAGCGTGAGCGCTATGGATGGCGCTCTCGTGAGGGAGACGGAGCGGGTCCATAGTGGTGTATTGATATGGTGAATTTGTGGACTCGTGTGCGCCCACCTCAAAAGAGTTACTTGCAATGTAGTTCAGGATAGCCACGAAGTCAAAGCTGGCTTGCTGCAGCTTAAACTCCACCACCCCTTTTGATAATGATGCATATGTAGCTAGTTCTCGATGTAAGTCTTCTTGAGTACGCTTGTACTCACGTTTGCTTATTTTATGTTTTGCAGAGAGACTTCGTTCTCGCTAGTAGTTCCGCTTGGACTTGACGCTTAGCTTGTTACCTCAGACACGATCTTGTGCCCTCGGCAGGATCGGTAGATAGTCGTGCTTCTCAGCCTTTTTCATTTACAGCTTGTCTCAGATTTCGACATGTTTAGCTTCCGCTTGTGCTTTGACTTGTATGTTTCCGAGTGTTGGGTCATGAGACCCATGGTTGTAATATCTCGCCTCCTCGGAGCCTAATGAGTAATATTTGAGTCGAGAGTTATGTTGTGATGCCATGTTGTATCTACACATATTGAGCATATTGTGTGTATGTTTGAAATGCTTGGTATGTGTGGGATCCGACAAACTAGTTGTTTATCCTGGCAGCCTCTCATATGGGGAAATGTAGTCTCGGCTTCCGAGCGATAGTAGTCCGCTATAGTCTTGTTCACCGGAGTCCTCGCTAGCCCAAAGACTACCGCTTGGACACTTGACTGGCGGCATGTGTTTCACTTCGTTCCTTATGTCCGTTCTTCGGGAAATGTCGCGCGGTGTTATTCGGAGTCCCGCTTAGCCTGCTACAAATGGTTCACCGGAGTCCTCATAGCCTGCTACAGCCCGGAATCTATACGTTGATGACCGACATGCTCGATGTGATTCATGGATGCATGTCCCCATAGGTTAGCGCCGCTTTGGGTTCATGACTAGCCAGGTCGGCCAGTGTTCTTTATCATATGGATGCTAGCGACACTGTCATATAAGTGAGCCAAAAGACGCAAACGGTCCCGGGCCATGGTAAGGCGACACCCGTGGGAATACCGTGCGTGAGGCCGCAAAGTGATATGAGGTGTTACCGGCTAGGTCGATGTGATTTGGAATCGGGGTCCTGACACGACGTTCTTGATGTAGAAGTACGAGCGCTGCCACATCTTCACCGACTTGATGAGGGGGATGGCAGGGAAAGGATTATCGGGCACTGGCCTCCTCTTGGCGATGAACGTGCCGACAGAACGGCACGCCGAGCGATGTGGGTCCCGAGCCGCTTGAAAGAACTCCCCCCACAGCTCGATGGTGGGGAGAACTCCGAGGAATCCTTCGCATAAGGATGCGAAGGCGGCCAGCAGCACCACCGTGTTGGGGGTGAGGTGGTGCGGCTGGAGCCCGAAGAACTCTAAGAACGCTGAAGAAGAAGCCGCCACAAGAGCCCCAACCCGCGCATGAGGTGCGAGCGGAAGATCACCCGCTCGCCCTCCTCCGGCGCCGGTGTGATTTCGCCCTCCGGTGGGGCGCGGGCTCGCACGAGGTGGCTGCCGGGAATGCGGCGCGTCTGACGAAGGAACTCGATCACGTCGTCATTGATGATGGAGCCGTCCCACACGCCGGAGCGCGCGGTGGGAGGTGCGGCGGCTGATGAGGAGCTCATCTCCGCGGCGAGGAAGAAAGCGAGGCTCGGCGCGGAGGAGCAAGGAAGAAGACGCAGGCGGTGGAGCGGGGATGAGAGAGTGCGCGTATGCCGCCGCCTCCCTCCCCGCCTACTTATAGGCGCTCTGCCAAGCGGGCATGGGATTAACTGCGCCCACGTCCTCGCGCTTGACGATTTAACCCACGATGTTACTGCGTGCGAACGGGCGTGGGGAGTCCAACCGCCCGCACGACGCGGCAGCGGATCCGGCTGCGCCGGGCATGGTAGTGGCGGGCCCGCTTAACGGGCTCTTGTCACGTGCGTGGCCGGGCAGACCGCCTCGCGTGGCGTCGGCGTGTCGGGCCCACGATGGGCGGCTGCCAAAGCTTATCAGCACGCCACCCGGATCCCGCCACGACCTTCAAACCTTTGAAGAGCAAGGCGGCCACTGCAAGCCGACTCAGATGGAGACGGCGGGCGAGTCCAGATTCTTCCATCAAGGATGAAGCCGCCGAGGCTCCTCGACGGGCTGCCCTCGGCGCCTCCCTCAGCCTTTTGGGGACTATCGTCGGAGTAATGGACTACGGGTAGGCAGACCCGAGCCCTGAACCTTTCAAAACATCGGGCAGGCTGCGCCTCAAGACCCCAAGACAAAGAGCCGCCTTGAGATAGTCGGCCAGAGTCGCCGTTCGCACCTCTCGGGCCGAGTCCTAGGGGGCCTTGAGGACAAGCCGACTCCAAGCGGCGACCTCCAGCGAGGCCCGGCTACAAGGAGTCGGCCCACGACCTCCACCACCTCACGCTGGGCGACTATGGGAGTAAAGCCGCCTCGCGGCCCATCCCTTGATCCATAAAGGGCAGGTATGGCTACTGAGCGCCAGACGACGGAGATCCCGTGCGGCACCTTTGTTGCCATACATACCGGCTATCAAGACCGTGGGCAGATTCCTGTACCCACGATGGCCTGTCTGTACGACCCGAAGACGGCGGGACCCGCCTGTCGGCGGGAGTACCGAAGACGGCGAGAGCACCCCCAAGACGGACCCGATGGAGTCGGCCTCCGGGAGTCGGCCGGCTCCTCCCGCGGGATCCACGCGCCATTAACCAGACAAGACAGGGAATGGCAACAGTGACCGCCCGCCAGGCGACGACCCTGTTGCCATAACCTCACGACCAAGCTCGCGTCATTAGAAGCACGACTACAGTGATACTGTGGCCCGGCAAGAACTACCATGGGCGGACAAATGTCGGCCCCCATGGTGGAGCGTCGGCAGGCCCACTAGTCGGCGGGCCTCGAGTCGGTGGGAAGACAGCGACTTAGAGGCCAGCGGCTTGGACCCACACCCGGCGGATTACCGTTGTACCCTGTGGGTAGGCCTATATAAACCCCGGGGCACCCATGCAAAGGGTTGGAAGCTAGTAGTTTTAGACAAACACATAGAGGGAGAGAAGAGCAAGACTTGCCCTTCTCCATCCACAACCCGAAAAGCTCAAGGAGCCTCTTTTACCCACTTAGCCATAGTGATCATGCGGAGACCCCAGAGCAGCAGCTTGGGGTGTTATCTCCTGAGAGCCCTGAAGCTGGGTAAGATTCGCCGGCGTGCATGTCTTCGCCTCATCCCGTTTCCAGGCACCAGCGACGTTCTACTCGCCCCCTCCATGATAAGCCATCCTTTGGCATATGTCGCACCCAACCCCCGACAAGCGGCTTCACTCACATGCTCGTGGCACTCGACAAGTTCACCAAATGGATTGAAGCCAAGCCTATCAAAAATCTTGAAGCCAGTACTGTTGTCAGTTTCATCAGAGAGTTAACATTCAGATAAGGTGTTCCACACAGCATCATCACTGACAATGGGTCGAACTTCGATTCTGATGAGTTCAGAGCCTTCTGCGCTTCCCAAGGCACTCGAGTCGGCTATGCTTCGGTCGCCCACCCTCAGTCGAATGGACAAGCTGAAAGAGCAAATGGATTGATTCTCAAAGGACTGAAACCACGGCTGATGTGTGATCTCAAGCGCGCAGCAGGCGCATGGGTCGATGAACTTCCATCAGTGCTTTGGAGATTGATGACAACTCCCAATCGGTCGACTGGCCGAACTCCATTCTTATTGGTTTATGGAGCTGAAGCTGTACTTCCGAGTGACTTGCTTCACAATGCACCCCGAGTCAAGCTTTTCTCAGAAGATGAAGCAGAACAGGCACGGCAGGATGTAGTTGATCTCCTGGAAGAAGAAAAGAGAGATGGCCCTGATCTGGTCGACCATCTATCAGCAAGACCTGCGTCGATTCGACACCAGAAACATGAGGCGTCGAGCATTTCAAGAGGGAGATTTGGTTCTTCGAGTGGATCAGTAGAAACCACACAAGCTTGCTCCTGCTTGCGAAGGCCCCTTCATTGTCACCAGAGTGCTCCACAACGGAGCGTACCACCTTTACAACGTCGAGCACAAGAAAGACGTGCCACGTGCTTGGAATGCGGAGCTGCTCCTCCCCTTTTACACTTAAAATTTCAGACCGTTGAGATGTAATAAGAAATACCTTCTAGTTTGATTATCAAAGACACAGTTTTACAGTCTCCTAAATGATTGTTGTTTCTTTTTTATATGTTTCAAATCCCCCAGTGGGTGCCTTAGATGCGAATCTGTTTCGCCTAAATTTGAAAAAAGAATCTTGTCAAGTGAAGAGCCAGTCTCTCACTCAAGGGCTTAGCTGCGAATCTGTTTCGCCTAAGTTTAAATAAAAAATCACACCGAGTGGTGAGCAAGCCTCTCACTCGAAGGCTTAGCTGTGAATCCGTTTCGCCTAAGTTTGAAAAATCCTACCGAGTGGTGAGCAAGCCTCTCACTCGGGGGCTTAGCTTCTTGATCCAAGATCGCCTAAGTTTGAAAAATCCCACCGAGTGGTGAGCAAGCCTCTCACTGGGGCTTAGCTGCAGTCCAAGACTAGCCTAAGTTTGAAAAATCCTCTCGAGTGGTGAGCAAGCCTCTCACTGGGGGCTTAGCTGCAGTCCAAGATTACTGCGCCTAAGTTTGAAATTCCTACCGAGTGATGAGCAAGCCTCTCACTGGTGCTTGCTGCAGATCCAAGACTACGCCTAAGTTTGAAAAATCCTACCGAGTGGTGAGCAAGCCTCTCACTCGAGGGCTTAGCTGCAGTCCAGTACTCGCCTAAGTTTAGAAAATCCTACCGAGTGATGAGCAACCCTCTCACCCGGAGGCTTAGCTGCAGTCCAGTACTCGCCTAAGTTTGAAAAAATCCTACCGAGTGATGAGCAACCCTCTCACTCGGAGGCTTAGCTGCAGTCTAGTACTCGCCTAAGTTCGAAAAAATCCTACCGAGTGATGAGCAACCCTCTCACTCGGAGGCTTAGCAGCAGTCGAGTACTCGCCTAAGTTTGAAAAAATCCTACCGAGTGATGAGCAACCCTCTCACTCAAAGGCTTAGCTGCAGTCTAGTACTCGCCTAAGTTTGAAAAAATCCTACCGAGTGATGAGCAACCCTCTCACTCGGAGGCTTAGCTGCAGTCCAGTACTCGCCTAAGTTTGAAAAAATCCTACCGAGTGATGAGGAACCCTCTCACTCGGAGGCTTAGCTGCAGTCCAGTACTCGCCTAAGTTTGAAAAAATCCTACCGAGTGATGAGCAACCCTCTCACTCGGGGGCTTAGCTGCAGTCCAGTACTCGCCTAAGTATTAAAATATCCTACCGAGTGTTGAGCAACCCTCACACTCGGGGGCTTAGCTGTAGTCCAACACTCGCCTAAGTTTGAAGCACATCCCTATCCGCAAGGACGACGAGGTACATGTCGACTGCAACCTTCTCCTCAGAGCTGCGCCACAAGTATAACATGCACTCCATCCTCATCCGCAAGGATGACGAGGTGCAGGTCGACTGCAACCTTCTCCTCAGAGCTGCACCACAAGTATAACGTGCGCTCCATCCTCATCCGCAAGGACGACGAGGTGCAGGTCGACTGCAACCTTCTCTTCGGAGCTGCGCCACAGATACAACGTGCGCCCCGTCCTAATCCGCAAGGACGACGAGGTGCAGGTCGACTAGGACCTCCTCCTCAGAGCTGCATCTCAAGTATAAAGATTATTCCGAGTGAAGAACAGGTTCCACTCGAAGGCAAACACAAGCATATTCAGAGATAAACCAAGTTCAGATAAAATCCTAAGGTTCCGGACCACGGATCAAAAGTACTCGAGTATCAAGCCCGAAGAAGTTTAACGATTACACAATCGCTCGGCACACCGAGGCAAATAAAGGTGGAGCATAATGTTTTTTGGTCACTCGTCAGGAGAAGGACTGGCTGGGTCACAGAAACTGTCAAGGTCTATGCTATCTGCGATGTGAGTGGTGGCGTCAAGGAAAGTGTCCATGAAGGACTCGAAAGTGTGCCTTTTTGTGTTAGCAACCTTGAACTCCGCCAGCTTGTCTTCTTTGACATCCTTGCAGTGCACTCGGACCAGGGACAGGGCGACATCAGCGCCGCAGCGAGCAGATGACTTCTTACATTCTTGCACTCGGTCAGGTATTTGATTCAGTCGAGCCATCAGAGACTCGAGGTCTTGGGACAGTTCCGCCTGAGGCCAGAGTTCAGCATCAAGCCGAGTCATCGCCGCCTTCAGGCGGGCAAGATAAGAAACCGCGCTGTCCATGCGAGATTCCAACCGCAACACATTCATTGCGACGTCATCTTTGACTGGGCAATTTATGGGATCGAGACCCGTCTCGACCCACCCAGTTTCTGCTTCAAAGTCCTGGCAAAGTTCTGCACAGTCGAGTAAATGGTGAGTCAACAATATAATAAGACCAGTCAATCGACCATTACGAGTCAGTCGAACATCAGTACCTTCAAGCTTTAAGACCAGTTTTGCAGCAAGCTGGCCCAGATAAGATTCCAACTCGCCCTTCTTGGCTTCGAGGCTCCCAATCTCGTCAGTCAGCTTGTCCTTGTCTTTCTTCAGTCGCTCGACCTCTCGATTGGCATCAGAGACAACAGTCTTCAGTTTGGAGTTCTCTTCTTCTAACTTGCCGACTGAAGCAAGCTTCTTGTCAGCAAGTGACGTTTTCTCTCGTGCTTCCTTCTACGCGGCAGCAAGATCCAGATCCTTCTTCTCTAGAGCCTGCTTCATTTTCTCTAAAGAAATAACATTCTTCAGATGAGCTTGGAGTTGACGGTTTTCACTACATACATCTGCTCGAGTGGAGTCACTCGGTTCAAAAAATGGAAAGGAAAAGTGCCAGTCGTAAGATGGACAGTTGACGATTGGTTACCTCCCATGGCAGCTACTTCGTCACGAGCAGTCTTGAGATTCTTCTTGGCCAGTTCCAGATCAAGGTTGAGGCTGATTTGCTGCTTGTTCAGTGTAGAAATTTGAGCCCCAAGATCACAGGATTTCTGCAGTCAATGTATAAGACATATAAGTCGACAGAAACAAAAGAGCATCACAGTGAAAGTTACTCTAAGACTACCGCCGAATCAAACACTCAACGGTAGTCTCGGGGACTACACCCAGTGGGTGCACTTAGCGTGCTCCCACTGGTTTGATTCAACGCTCGGCATGGTCTGCCCAGCTCGAGTCAAAAAAAAGAAGTGAAGAAAGTTGTTCCCAGACCATAGTCGACTGCCCGCAGTCCACCACGGTCTCGGGGACTACACCCAGTGGGGGCACGCACTGGTTTAGATTTTCACTCGGCATGATCGGCCCAGGCCGAGTGAGAAAATTCAGATTCTCAGACCACAGTCGACTACCCGCAGTCAACTATGGTCTCGGGTACTACACCCAATGGGTGCACTCAGCATGCCCCCACTAGTTCGAAAATTCAATCGACTCAATCCAAGTCGACTCAAGTGGAAGACCTATACAACTTTAAGGCAGACAAACCCCAGTGGGTGATCGGATGAGAAATAAGATCAGTCGGAAATCAACTAACCTGGACATTGGCTTGCAGAGCAGCCTTGGCGTTGAAAGCCACCTGACTGGCCTCGTGCACCACTTTCATCTGCCCCATCACAAGATTCAACTGAAGAAGAGCTTCCTTGGCGGCACTCGGTGGGTCGTCTTGAGTTTAGTACGCAGTGAAAAGCGATGACGGCAGGCGGTCAAGCGCACCTGGGTCCGGCGCGTGGAGTTGTATTGGAGCGCAGGGTCCGAGTAGCCGACCGATGATGACGATCGATCGGCAATGGGATAGCGAAGTGACGTTGGCGCGAGCCGATTCATGGATCGCCGATGGCCGCCCTGCATCGATGTCGATCGAGGAACCTGAACCTCAGACGCTTTCCCGCTCAGTCCTTTGTCCCTCCTCCTCCTTTCCCTCAGGGGCACTTCTTCTTCATCACCCGGAAGCACAACAACGTCTCATGGAGCTGCAGCAAACAGAAAAAATCAGAGAGACAACTGACGAACAATCCAGTCGACCGAATAAATTCGAGTCGGGCAGACTTACTGGCTTTGGAGGTAGCTGTGTCATCGGTTTCCTCGTCGTCTGGGACCTTGTCAATATCCATATCAGTCGCGCAGAGGCCGGGCTGGAAAAGTTCATCATCCACTCGGTCAGGACGGGAGAATCAGTCGGAGCAAGAAAACACGGGAAGAACATTTACCCAGAAGCAATAGAAACATCCATCTTGATCTTAGGCAAGGTCTTCCGGGCCTTCAAGGGATTGATCTTGGGCTGCTTGGTGACTTTCTCAGCCAGCTCTGGAGTCGAAGACCGAGCGTGCTTTTGAGATGGAGCGCTCGAGGCCACAACCTTACCGCGCATGCCCGCGGGATCATGGTGCTGCTTGGATCGACGTTCTGAACGAGGCAGTGAGTCGAATACCTCCTCGTTGTCTGACGTGTCGCTCTCATCTTCATCATCGTCATCTGGTGACTCCCATTCACCACTCTCCTCCATGCTGTCCTTGCCCTCATGGTCCTGCTCCAGAGCTTATTCACCATTGGGCATTGAGTACATCTCTGTGTAAATCTACAAGACAAGAAGTCGAGTGGAAATCAGTCGGATTAACAAATAGTCGGAAAACGCATCCAAATGCAATTGCTTATAGCGGCCAAACCTTGTCTGGCTGGTTGCTGTCGCTGAAAGGGTCGACTCTCCTGGCGCCCCTGGGGTTGTCCTTGTTTCTGGAGATGCTTCTCAGCCATTGGGCCACTGTTTTGGCCAGCACCTCCTCTGGATGAACCCGAGCGGTGTCGCCGGCTCCGAAGTACATCCACATGGAGTGGTCACGGGCCTGGAGTGGTTGAATGTGCCGACTGAGGAACACCTCCAACAAATCCATGTCGGTGACGCCTTGGTTGATCAGCTGGACCACCCTCTCGGCCAGCATGCCTGTCTCCGCCTTCTCCGTGGCGGTCACTTTCAACGAAGATGGAGTCTGAACACAATCTAAAGAAAAAGGAAGTCCAAATAACTGGCTCGAGTCGCGATATCCTCGGCAAGAGAACTGTGTCAATCGCCGACCTCGACCGACTCAGGAAGAGTCGTTGAAGGGAAAGAACTCCTCCTCCTCTTCTGGATACCCAAATCCCCACACATCTGGATAACGTGGGTTTTCTCGTCATTCGAATTTGCTATCTTCGCCGTCTGGGATCGGATGGTGAAAATGTGCTTGAAAAGACCCCAGTGCGGTCGACACCCCAAGAAATTCTTGCACATTGACACGAACGCAGCTAGATATGTGATGGTGTTGGGAGTAAAATGATGGAGTTGGGCCCCGAAGAAATTCAAGAAACCCCGGAAAAAAGGATGCGGAGGAAGCGAGAAACCACGGTCGACATGGGTGGCTAGCAGAACGCACTCACCCGGCCGCGGCTGCGGCTCCATCTCCCCCTCCGACAACCGGGCAACATTGTGGACGATCAGTCCGGACTCGGCCAGCTCATCCAAATCTTCCTGCCGAATCGAAGATCGGATCCAGTCACCCTGGATCCAACCTGACGGCAGCCCCGAGCGCGACGAAGATCCCCGATTCGTCTTCTTGTCTTTCATCGCCCCCGTCGCCTTCTTCGCGCGTTCCAGCGCTGCCGTCTTTTCCTTCCCCATGGCGGCGGAGCGGCGGCTTCGAGAGTGGAGAAGCCGGATGCGGTGGAGGGACAAGAGGAGGAAGAAGGAGAATAGGCGCGCAGTGCAGACGCCTCGACCTCGCCACTTTTAAAGGCCCACTTCCGAGTGGCTGACACGTGGGCCTGGGTGATCCTGTCAAATACATCAATAGTCGCACGCGGGATACATGGTGAAAAAGGTGGCACGGAAATCAAAACATTCCTGTTTATCCACTCCGCTTGTCACGGCGCGCTTCCCCTGAAGTTTCGAATCCCGTGAAATCCGGGATCCGCCGTAACCAATCACGCCAAAGATTTCGTGTCAAAGACAACACTCGATCGGTGACGTTATAAAACCAATCGGCAATTTCTGAATCGATCAAGGCGGCTGAAACAAAGCCGAAGTTCCAACACTGGCCTCCGTTCAGAGATGAATAGTTGAGAAACACAAGACTCAAAGCAAGATCAACTTCAACCTTCTTTTCACTCGGACCACAATCCATTCGGGGGCTAATGATGAGGACATAGACCTAGGGTAGGGTAATAGGCCTGACCTATACGTCCTATCCAAGGTCACTGTCTTAGAAGCAAAGAAGCTCAAGAGACAACAGGGAGGGCCCAACAAAGGTGTCGAGTGCAATCCACTCGACCTACCAGTCACTCAGAGACCCCTCCTCCCTTAGGTCACTCGACCACTCGATCATTCGACCATGCAAGAATCCATTGGACCTGTTTGAAGACCAGGAGTCATCCAAAACAGCAACGGGCAAGCGTCCACTCTGTAGTCTTTAAGGCCATTAAGGCATTTAAGGCTGGCGTTACCAGTAACGCCACCTCTTTATGTACATTGAACTCTTGGTAACGGAGGATGGCCAGGGTCCTGGCGCACTCTATATAAGCCACCCTCCTCCTCTGGCACAAGGGCTCGCACCCCCTGTAACACACACACACACACACACGCACGCATAATCCAGTCGACCGCCTCCGGGCACCTAGACGTAGGGCTATTACTTCCTCCGCGAAGGGCCTGAACTCGTAAAACACGTGTGTACAACTTCGCCATAGCTAGGATCTTGCCTCCTCATACCTACCCCCCATTCTACTGTCAGTCTTAGATCCACGACACTACCTCCACTAAATGAACTCATAACCGTCTCTAATATATTCGCCCAAGATAACCCCAAAGATTCTAAGTAAACATGACAAGAACTTCAGAAGTCTCTCAAGTCTGCTCTGTCGGTGGCGCATTCTCTAGGAACAATAAAGCGCTCTGCCAAGGACGCCTTCACCTGATTTAAGTTCCGAAAACTAAACCTCGCCTCAAGTGCGCTCTATCAATGGCGCATTCTCTAGAGCGCTTTGCCAGTGACGCGTTCACCTGGTTAATAATCCCGAGCCTACGACTATAAACACTCACCACTTTCAGGGAACACTCGACAATGTTGGGGAACGTAGCAATAATTCAAAATTTTCCTACGTGTCACCAAGATCAATCTATGAGATACTAGCAATGAGAGAGAGGGAGTGCATCTTCGTACCCTTGAAGATCGCTAAGCAGAAGCGTTACAAGAACGCGGCTGGTGGAGTCGTACACGCAGCGATTCAGATCGCGGTCGATTCCGATCTAAGCGTCGAACAACGGCGCCTCCGCGTTCAACACACGTACAGCCCAGGGACGTCTCCTCCTTCTTGATCTAGCAAGGGGAGAGGGGAAGTTGAGGGAGGACTCCAGCATCATGACGGTGTGGTGGCGATGGAGCTCGTGGTTTTCTGGCAGATCTTCGCTAAGCACTACGGAGGAGGAGTTGGAGGATGAGAGGGCTGCGCCGGGGAAGGGGTGCGGCTGTCCTCTCTCTCCCTCACTATATATAGGGGGAAGGGGGAGGAGGAGGCGCCCTAGGGTTTCCCTAGGGGAGGGGCGGCGGCCACAGGGGAAACCCTAGATGGGTTTGGGCGCCCCCACCCCTAGGAAACTTGCCCCCCAAGCCGGGAGGGGTGGCTGCCCTAGGGGAAGCGCCCCCACCTCTCCACGTTATGTGAGATTTTTTTGAGGGGGTAAAACCAATTTATTCATCAAAAGACACAGTTTGTGGGATACAAGCAGGGTTATGGGGTTGGCCCAGCCAAATGTGGCGCCCCGGCCCTCTACTAAGAGAAAACTTGGCTAATCTATGTGCTTCCATATTGGTTGCATGGCCTTCAAAAGTAAAAGTACAATTAAAGTGAGCTGATCTACAATTGATTTCATGAACAACTACTCCGTTCTTCCCCATACTTGTTCTTCCAATGTTAGAGATAGCCTGTTCTGAATCAGATGCAATCACCATGTTCTAAATATTGAGATCTTCCGCCAGAGCAAGAGCTTCTCTACATGCTATTGTTTCCAAGATCAGGGGGTCCTCCAAACCTGCTATGACCAACGATGAGCTTCCCATATAGTTTCCCAGGTGATCGCGGCAAACTGCGGAGGCAGAACCACCTCTGCCAGCTCGGACCCCCGCGTCAACATGAATTTTAGCAAAACCAACTGGGGGTGCCTTCGGTCAAGCGACCGATGCTTGCCTTGTAGCTCCCAGCGCGCTAGTGGCTCGTTGCGTTGATAGGATGGTGAGTTCTGAGATAAAGTTCTTGACGAAGGAATTGGTGGCTTGCGGGGTTTGGAAAAACTGCTCATGAATGGCTTTCCTTCGTGCAGTCCATATGGCCCAAAGCGTGACTGCCCCTTAGTGGGCTGATGTGCCCCCTCCGCTTGGCCCATAAGGCCCCCCAACGCTTGCCGGGGCCTCCGAAACCCCTTTCAGACATGCTCGTCGTGACCCGGTACACCCGGAACAATTCCGGACTCCAATACCATTCGTCCAATATATCGATCTTCACCTTCAGACCATTCCGGAGTTCCTCGTCACATCCGAGATCTCATCCGGGACTCCGAACAACCTTCGGTAACCACATACAATTTCCCATAACAACTCTAGCGTCACCGAACCTTAAGTGTGTAGACCCTACGGGTTCGGGAACCATGTAGACATGACCGAGATGTTCTCCGGCCAATAACCAACAACGGGATCTGGATACCCATGTTGGCTCCCACATGTTCCATGATGATCTCATCGGATGAACCACGATGTTGGGGATTCAATCAATCCCGTATACAATTCTCTTTGTCCACCGGTATGTTACTTGCCCGAGATTCGATCGTAGGCATCCCAATACCTCGTTCAATCTCCTTACCGACAAGTATCTTTACTCGTTCTGTAACGCATGATCCCGTGACTAACTCCTTAGTCACATTGAGCTCATTATGATGATGCATTACCGAGTGGGCCCAGATGTACCTCTCCATCATACGGAGTGACAAATCCCAGTCTCGATTCGTGCCAACCCAACAGACACTTTCGGAGATACCTGTAGTGCACCTTTATAGCCACCCAGTTACGTTGTGACGTTTGGTACACCCAAAGCATTCCTACGGTATCAGGGAGTTGCACAATCTCATGGTCTAAGGAAACGATACTTGACATTAGAAAAGCTCTAGCAAAATGAACTACACGATCTTGTGCTATGCTTAGGACTGGGTCTTGTCCATCACATCATTCTCCTAATGATGTGATCCCGTTACCAATGACATCCAATGTCCATGGTCAGGAAACCATAACCATATGTTGATCAACGAGCTAGTCAACTAGAGGCTTACTAGGGACATGTTGTGGTCTATGTATTCACACATGTATTACGGTTTCCAGTTAATACCATTATAGCATGAACAATAGACAATTATCATGAAAATGGAATACAATAATAACCATTTTATTATTGCCTCTAGGGCATATTTAAAACAGTCTCCCACTTGCACTAGAGTCAATAATCTAGTTCACATCACTATGTGATTGTAATGAATCCAACACCCATGGGGTTTGTTCATATCTCGCTTGTGAGAGGGGTTATTAGTCAACGGGTCTGAACCTTTCAGATCCGTGTGTGCTTTAAAAATCTCTATGT
Organism: Aegilops bicornis; assembly: GCA_021605145.1. Lineage (NCBI taxonomy): Eukaryota > Viridiplantae > Streptophyta > Magnoliopsida > Poales > Poaceae > Aegilops > Aegilops bicornis. Next base: position 693,524,622 of record CM038670.1, on the reverse strand, counting down.
CATCTTGTAGATGCAGCTACCACGCGCTACTTGGAGCTATTCCAAATAATTGCTCTACTATACGAATCCATTTTACTAAGAGTCATCTGGATTAGTGTCAAAGTTTGCATCGACGTAACCCTTTATGACAAACTCTTTTACCACCTCCATAATCGAGAAAATTCCTTAGTCCACTAGTTACTAAGGATAAGTTCGACCGCTGTCATGTGATCCATTCCTGGATCACTCTTGTACCCCTTGACTAACTCATGGCAAGGCACACTTTAGGTGCGGTACACAGCATAGCATACTGTAGAGCCTACGTCTAAAGCATACGGGACGACCTTCGTCCTTTCTCTCTCTCTTCTGCCGTGGTCAGGTCTTGAGTCTTACTCAATACTCACACCTTGTAACACAGCCAAGAACTCCTTTGTTGATCTATTTTGAACTCCTTCAAAATCTTGTCATGGTATGTATTCATTTGAAAGTACTACTAAGCGTTTTTTATCTATCCTTATAGATCTTGATGCTCAATGTTCAAGTAGCTTAATACAGGTTTTCCATTGAAAAACACTTTTCAAATAACCCTATATGCTTTCCAGAATTTCTACATGATTTCTGATCAACAATATGTTAACAACATATACTCATCAAAAATTCTATAGTGCTCCCACTCACTTCTTTGGAAATACAAGTTTCTCATAAACTTTGTATAAACCCAAAATCTTTGATCATCTCATCAAAGCGTACATTCCAACTCCGAGATGCTTACTCCAGTCCTTAGAAGGATTGCTAGAGCTTTGCATACTTGTTAGCATATTTCAGGATTGACAAAACCTTCTGGTCGTATCACATACAACCTTTCCTCAAGAAAATCATCGAGGAAATAATGTTTTGACATCCTATCTGCAAGATTTCATAAATAATGCAGTAACTGCTAATATAAATCCAACAATCTCTTAGCATCGCTACGAGTGAGAAAGTCTCATTGTAGTCAACTCCTTGAACTTGTCGGGAAACATCTTAACGACAAGGCGAGTTTTATTAATAGTGACACTTACCATCATTATCCGTATTCCTTTTAAAATCCATCCACACCCAACAGCCTTACGACCATCAAGTAGTTCTTCCAAAGCCTATACTTTGCTTTTATACATGGATCCTCTCTCGAATTTTATGGCCTCTAGCCATTCGTCGGAATCCGGGCCCACCATCGCTTCTTCATAGCTCGTAGGTTCATTGTTTTCTAGCAACATGACTTCCAAGACAGGATTACCGTACCACTCTGAAGTAGTACGAATCATTGTCGCCCTACGAGGTTTGGTAGTGACTTGATCCGAAGTTTCATGATCACTATCATCAGCTTCCACTTCAATTGGTGTAGGCGCCACAGGAACAACTTCCTGTGCCCTGCTACACACTAGTTGAAGTGACGGTTCAACACCCTCATCAAGTCTCCACCATCCTCCCACTCAATTATTTCGAGAGAAAATTTTCCTCGGGAAAGGACCCGATTCTAGAAAAAATCCCTTTCGCTTCCGGATCTGAGACATGAGGTATACCCAACTGTTTTTGGGTGTCATATGAAGATGCATTTATCCGCTTTGGGTTCGAGCTTATCAGCCTGAAACTTTTTCACATAAGCGTAGCAGCCCCAAACTTTTAAGAAACGACAGCTTAGGTTTCTCTAAACCATAGTTCATATGGTGTCGTCTCAACGGAATTGCGTGGTGCCCTATTTAAAGTGAATGCGGTTGTCTCTAATGCCTAGCCCATAAACGATAGTGGTAATTCGATAAGAGACATCATGGTATGCACCATATCCAATAGGGTGCGATTATGATGTTTGGACACACCATCACACTATGGTGTTCCAGGCGGTATTAGTTGTGAAATAATTTCCACAATGTCTTAATTGTGTGCCAAACTTCGTAACTCGAGATATTCATCTCTATGATCATATCATAGACATTTTATCCTCTTGTCACGAAGATCTTCAACTTCACTCTGAAATTACTTGAACCTTTCAATAATTCAGACTTGTGTTTCATCAAGTAAATATACTCAGCATCCACTCAAATCATCTGTGAAGTAAGAACATAACGATATCCACTGCGTGCCTCAAAGACTCATTGTCTTGCACACATCAAAATGTATTACTTCCAATAAGTTGCTTTCTTGTTCCATCTTCTTGAAAGCAGGCCTTTCAGTCATCTTGCCCATGTGGTATGATTTGCATGTCTCAAGTGATTCAAAATCAAGTGAGTCCAAATGATCCATCTGTATGGATTTTCTTCACGCATATATACCAATAGACATGGTTCGCATGTCTCAATCTTTTCAAAAACGAGTGAGTCCAAAGATCCATCAACATGGAGCTTCTTCATGCGTTTTATACCAATATGACTCAAATGGCAGTGCTACAAGTATGTGGTACTATCATTACTATCTTATATCTTTTGGCATGAACATGTGTATTACTACGATCGAGATTCAATAAACCATTCATTTTAGGTGCAAGACCATTGAAGGTATTATTCAAATAAATAGAGTAACCATTATTCTCCTTAAATGAATAACTGTATTGCAATAAACATAACCCAATCATGTCTATGCTCAACGCAAACACCAAATAACAATTATTTAGGTTTAACACCAATCCCGATGGTAGAGGGAGCGTGCGATGTTTGATCGCATCAACTTTGGAAACACTTCCAACACATATCGTCATCACACCTTCAGCTAGTTTCCGTAGCCTTTTATTTCGAGTTACTAACACTTAGCAACCGAACCGGTATTTATTACCCTGGTGCTACTAGGAGTACTAGTAAAGTACACATTAATATAACGTATATCCAAAATACTTCTGTCGACCTTGCCAACCTTCTCATCTACCAAGTATCTAGGGTAGTTTCACTTCAGTGATCGTTCCCCTCAATACAAAAGCACTTAGTCTCGGGTTTGGGTTCAAACTTGGGTTTCTTCACTAGAACAGCAATTGATTTGCCGTTTCATGAAGTATCCCTTCTTTCCCTTGCCCTTCTTGAAACTAGTGGTTTTACTAACCATCAACAATTGATGCTCCTACTTGATTTCTACTTTCGCGGTGTCAAACATCGCGAATTGCTCAAGGACCAGCATGTCTATCCCTGATATGTTATAGTTCATCACGAAGCTCTAATAGCTTGGTGGCAGTGACTATGGAGAACCATCACTTTCTCATCTGGAAGATTAACTCCCACTCGATTCAAGCGATTGTAGTACTCAGACAATCTGAGCACAGCTCAACGATTGAGCTTTTCTCTCTTAGTTTGCAAGCTTAAGAAACTTGTCAGAGGTCTCATACCTCTTGACGTGGGCACTAGTCTGAAATCCCAATTTCAGTCTTTGGAACATCTCATATGTTCTGCGACGTTTCAAAAACGTCTTTGGCGCCTCAATTCTAAACCGTTAGCATTACACATTGAACTATCACATAGTCATCAAAACGTGTATGTGAGATGTTCGCAACATCCACAGACGATGCTCGAGGTTCAGCACACCGAGCGGTGCATTAAGGACATAAGCCTTCTGTGCAGCAATGAGGATAATCCTCAGTTTACGGACCCAGTCCGCACAATTTCTACTATCAACTTTCAACTAAATTTTCTCTAGGAACATATCTTAAACAGTAGAACCAAAGCGTAAGCTACGACATAATTTGCAAATACCTTTTGACTATGTTCATGATAATTAAGTTCATCTGATTATTTAATGAAATCCCACTTAGATAGACATCCCTCTAGTCATCTAAGTGATACATGATCCGAATCGACTAGACCGTGTCCGATCATCACGTGAGACGGATTAGTCATCAACGATGAACATCTCCATGTTGATCGTATCTACTATACGACTCATGTTCGACCTTTCGGTCTCTTTTGTTCCGAGGCCATGTCTATACATGTTAGGCTCATCAAGTCAACCTAAGTGTTTCACATGTGTAAATATGGCTTACACCCGTTGTATGCGAACGTTAGAATCTATCACACCCAATCATCACGTGGTGCTTCAAAACACCGAACCTTCGCAACGGTGCACAGTTAGGGGGGACACTTTCTTGAAATTTTAGCGAGGGATCATCTTATTTATGCTACCGTCATTCTAAGCAAATAAGATGTTAACATGACAAACACCACATGCAAATCATAAAGTGACATGATATGGCCAATATCATCTTGCGCCTTTTGATCTCCATCTTCTAGGCGCGGCATGATCACCTTCGTCACTGGCATGACACCATGATCTCCATCATCATGATCTCAATCATCGTGTCTTCATGAAGTTGTCTCGCCAACTATTACTTTTACTACTATGGCTAACGGTTAGCAATAAAGTAAAGTAATTACATGGCATTTTTCATTGACACGCAGGTCATACAATAAATTAAGGCAACTCCTATGGCTCACGCGGTTGTCATACTCATCGACATGCAAGTCGTGATTCCTATTACAAGAACATGATCAATCTCATACATCACATATATATAATTCGTCACATCCTTTTGGCCATATCACATCACATAGCATACCCTCGCAAAAACAAGTTAGGCGTCCTCTAATTGTTGTTGCATGTTTCTGATGGCTGCTATGGGTGTCTAGCAAGAACCTTTCTTACCTACGCAAAAGCCACAACGGCGATATGCCAATTGCTATTTACCCTTCATAAGGACCCTCTTCATCGAATCCGATCCGACTAAAGTGGGAGAGACAGACACCCGCTAGCCACCTTATGCATCAAGTGCATGTCAGTCGGTGGAACCTGTCTCACGTAAGTGTACGTGTAAGGTCGGTCCGGGCCGCTTCATCCCACAATGTCGCCGAATCAAGATAAGACTAGTAACGGCAAGCAAATTGAACAAATCATCGCCCACAACTACTTTGTGTTCTACTCGTGCATACAATCTACGCATAGACCTAGCTCATGATGCCACTGTTGGGGAACGTAGCAATAATTCAAAAATTTTATACGTGTCACCAAGATCAATATAGGAGATACTAGCAACGAGATAGAGGGAGTGCATCTTCATACTATTGAAGATCGCTAAGCGGAAGCATTACAAGAACGCGGTTGGTGGAGTCGTACACGCAGCGATTCAGATCACGGCCGATTCCGATCTAAGCGCCGAACAACGGCGCCTCCGTGTTCAACACACGTACAACCCGGGGACGTCCTCCTTCTTGATCCAGCAAGGCAAGAGGAGAAGTTGAGGGAGAACTCCAACAGCACGATGGCGTGGTGGCGATGGAGCTCGTGGTTCTCCGGCAGAGCTTTGCTAAGCACTACGGAGGAGGAGTTGGAGGAGGAGAGGGCTGCGCCAGGGAAGGGGTGCGGCTGCCCTCTCTCTCCCTCACTATATATAGGGGGAAGGGGGGAGGAGTAGGTGCCCTAGGGTTTCCCTAGGGAGGGCGTGGCAGGGGGAAACCCTAGATGGGTTTGGGCGCCCCCACCCCTAGGAAACTTGCCCCCCAAGCCGGGAGGGGTGGCTGCCCTAGGGGAGGCGCCCCCACCTCTCCACGTTACATGAGATGGGGTGGGAGGGGCGCACAGCCCCTTAGTGGGCTGATGTGCCCCTCCCCTTGGCCCATAAGTCCCCACAACGCTTGCCGGGGCCTCTGAAACCCCTTTCGGACACGCTGGTCGTCACCCGGTACCCCCGGAACAATTCCGGACTCCAATACCCTTCGTCCAATATATTGATCTTCACCTCCGGACCATTCCAGAGTTCCTCGTCACGTCCGGGATCTCTTCCGGGACTTCGAACAACCTTCGGTAACCACATACAATTTCCCATAACAACTCTAGCGTCACCAAACCTTAAGTGTGTAGACCCTACGGGTTCAGGAACCATGTAGACATGACCGAGACGTTCTCCGGCCAATAACCAACAACGGGATCTGGATACCCATGTTGGCTCCCACATGTTCCATGATGATCTCATCGGATGAACCACGATGTCGGGTATTCAATCAATCCCGTATACAATTCCCTTTGTCCACCGGTATGTTACTTGCCCGAGATTCGATCATCGGTATCCCAATACCTTGTTCAATCTCGTTACCGGCAAGTCTCTTTACTCATTCCGTAACACATGATCCCGTGACTAACTCCTTAGTCACATTGAGCTCATTATGATGATGCATTACCGAGTGGGCCCAGAGATACCTCTCCGTCATACGGAGTGACAAATCCCAGTCTCGATTCGTGCCAACCCGACAGACACTTTCGGAGATACCTGTAGTGCACCTTTATAGCCATCCAGTTATGTTGTGACGTTTGGTACACCCAAAGCATTCCTACGGTATCTGGGAGTTGCACAATCTCATGGTCTAAGGAAACGATACTTGACATTAGAAAAGCTCTAGCAAAACGAACTACACGATCTTGTGCTATGCTTAGGATTGGGTCTTGTCCATCACATTATTCTCCTAATCATGTGATCCCGTTATCAATGACATCCAATGTCCATGGTCAGGAAACCATAACCATCTATTGATCAACGAGCTAGTCAACTAGAGGCTCATTAGGGACATGTTGTGGTCTATGTATTCACACATGTATTACGGTTTCGAGTTAATACCATTATAGCATGAACAATAGACAATTATCATGAACAAGGAAATACAATAATAACCATTTTATTATTGCCTCTAGGGCATATTTCCAACAGACAAAAACCCACGTCTACCAGAGTAAATTAATCACACCATCACATAACACAATCAATACCAAAACATGACAACATGGGATACACATATCAAGCCAAGCATATATCATAGCATAAAACCACACATGCATAGCAGAATATAGGATGAGCAAAATCAAAAGTGCAAATTTGCCTTGAACGGTGTTGAAGTACTCTAACATTTAATTTTGATCCGCTTCACACTCAGGACAATCTATATGATTAACGAAGGCACCAATAAATAAACCGTAGTCCCATAACACCACCACAATAAAGTAAACAACAACGAATTCAAATAAAAACCTAAATAACTGTCAGAGTAATGGGCCACGGGTAGGCTAACCCGAAGCCCAGAACCTTTCAAGACATCGGGGCTGACTGCACCCCTCAAGATGAGAAGATGAAGAGCCGCCTCCTGGAGGCCGGCTGGAGGGATAGTCGGCTGCCCATAAACGGTCGAGTCCTGGAGGCAAGGCCAAGTCAAGCCGACTCCTATCGGGCGGCTTCTAGAGAAGCCGGCCCCGAGGAGTTGGCCCGCGGCACCTGCGAGGCCCATGCCCTCATCAAGGGGGACGGGACATGGAGTGGCTACAGTGTAGCCCATCCCCTCCCCTTTCAGTGGCGTGGCCCACGGTCTTGTGATCTGCGTGGAGATCTCCGCCTGGCGCAGCTTGTTGCCATGCCATCCCAACGTCATCACAAGTAGGCGGAGTCCTGCTCCCACGGCCAGCTTATGCATGCAGCCCCAAGGACGATGGGCCCTACCAGTCAGCGAGAGTCCAAAAGACGACAAGAGCCCTACCAATCGGACCCGAGGGAGGTCGGCCCCTAGGAGTCGGCCCGCTCCTTCCTCTGGACCCACGCACCATTAACCAGACGAGACAGGGAGTGGCTACAGTAATCGCCCACCAGGCGGCGGAGCTGTAGCCACGACCCCCTGACAAGACTGCGTCATTAGAGGCATGGCCTGATCGGCCACGACAAGACCGGAGCGGCGGAGTGCGGCCTGTCAGCCCGTACCCCACCGATTGGCGGGGCCCATCAGCGGGCCCCTGATCGTGGAGAAGCCGGCGGCCGAAGAGACTGACTACTGGGCCCTACGCCTGGCCGGATTACCAATGTACCCCTGGGGGGTAGGCCTATGTAACCCCCCAGGACACCCATGTAAAGGGTTCCCAACCTGTGAGAACTAGACCAGATTATAGAGAGAGGAGAGAGCTAGCCTTGCTTTCTTCCACCTCTAGCATACAGCTCAAGGAGCACCATTGTATCACTAGTGCCTTAGTGATCATGCGGAGACCCATGAGCAGGACTACGAGTGTTATCTCCACGGAGAGCCCCGAACACAGGTAAAGTTCACGGCGTTCGTGTCTACGCCTCATCCCGCTTCCGGGCACTGGCGACGTTCTACTCGCTCCCACCATGATAAGCCATCCGTTGGCATATGTCGCACCCAACCCCGACATTTGGCGCCCACCATGGGGCGAGGTGCACCGTCGTCCGGAGACCTGCTCTGGACGGGAACCCTTTTCCTCTCTAGCGAGCGCAGCCAGCCCGGCACGCCAGACGGAGTCTGCACCGACGCGCTGCATGGCGCGGAAGTCACTTGCGCGGCAAGTTGCCTCGCTGATCTCATTGGTGAGGTCCACCTCTTCGGCGAGCCCGCGCCCGACGCGGGCACAGACGGCCCCGAGAGCCGCCTCACAGGCCTCCTCGATCAACTTCACGTCACCAGCGAGCCAGTTGTGGACCTGGAGTCTGTAGGCTCCACCGACCCGATGCTGGTCGACTCCGACACTGCGTCGCTTGACACATTCCCCACCAACGTGGTGGTCTACGACGAGCCGCTCCCTCACGCGGAGAGCGGCGGAAGCACCGTCACGGAGGTGCTTGTCATCGGTCACGGCGAGCACTCCGGCGGAGGTGCTCGCGACCCGCTCGACGTGGCACTGCAAGACCTAACGGCGCCCATCCCAGAAGACGCCGACGGTGAGATGCTGGAAGCACGCCGCATCCGGCTTCGTCGGCGCCAAGAAGCTAGCGAAGATGAGGCGGCGTGTCGGAGGCCTACCGGTAGCGAGATGGACCGTGCTATGGGCGCGCCCGGCTCCCCAGGCCTAGCCGCCTTGGCGTGGTCAGCGGGCGTGGCCTATCGCCAACCTGTTCGGGGCAGATCGCCTGTCACGCCACGCTGGGAAAACATCCGGGCTGCCCAGCGGGCGGCGTAAGAGCTGGACAAATTCGAGGGCGAAACATTGCGGATGGCGGGCGTATCCGTGACTCCTTAGCGGCCGCCGAAAAGACGAGGCCGGCTGCCGCACCGAGATGCCACACCGGCAAAACAACGATCTGCCTCCCCGCCGAGGTCAAGGCGCGACATCTCGGACGCCGACTGGTGGCATCCGCGGAAGAAGAGACAAGGAGCCGGCTGTCAGCCGCAGTCGGACTCGTGTCACCATAGAACGCGACCAAGACGGCCGCCCAAGAGCAGTGGAACAACGCGATGACTGTCCGCCTCCTCCCCCTCGCCGGGAAAGGCGCGTCTCCCCGCCGCCTGTTGGTCACCGACACTCGGCGACCGCCTTGGCCACCGAGAGGGAGTCGGAGAGAACGATGCCCGCCACCGGATCGACCGTCTCCATCGATCCCTGGCGCTAGAAGAAGATGATGAGTTGGGTCCGCCGTGTTTCGGCCCCCGCATTCGAGACGAGGCCTTCCCCAAAGGGTTCACGCTCCCAAGAGACACGCCCAAATACACCAGCTCCGTGAAGCCGGAGGACTGGCTGGTCGACTACTCCACAACCGTCAGCATAGCAAACGGCAAGAAGCGCATTGCTCTGAAATACGTTCCGCTCATGCTCCAAGGCACAGCCCGGACATGGCTGAACAGTCTGAAGTCCCGCAACATCAACAGCTGGGTCGACTTCACCGACGCCTTCGTCCGCAACTTCACCAGCACGTACAAGCGGCCACCCAAGCCCCGCCAGCTCTCCTTGTGCGTGCAAGGCCCCAACAAGTCGACTCGCGACTACCTCACGCGCTGGGCCGAGCTCCGCAACTCTTGCGAAGGCGTGCACGAGGTGCAGGCCATCGAGTACTTCACCGTCGGGTGCAAAGAAGGCACCCTCCTCAAGCACCGACTCCTCTGCGATGAGCCGGCGACCCTCGACGAGCTGCTGATCATAGCGGACAAACACGTCACGGCCGACTCCTCCATGAAGGCAGAGATCCGAGTCGATGCATCTGGCAAAGTGGCCCCTCGGGCTCCTCGAACCCGGTGGTGACACCGATCGGCGTCAACAACGAGCGACCACAAGCGCAAGGCTACGCGGCGGCTTCCACCGGCCGGCGGTGGCGGCTGATCGAAGACCGGCGGCCGGAAGGCGGCCTCTCCGTCAAACGCCCGGAAGGGCGGCAAGCCCAATTGGCTGCCGGCCTTTTCATACGAGCAGACCCTGGATGCACCCTGCAAATACCATAGTGGTGCGAAGCCGTCCAACCACACCACTTGGAAGTGTCATTGGCTCACCACGATCGCCAAGGGAGACGGCCTCTTGCCTCCCCCGCCTGCTGGGCAGCCGCCTCCTCCTCCGCCCTAGCAGCCGGCGGTCAGACCCGGTCGAGCCATACAAGATGAGTATCCAGAAGAGCATGGAGCCTATGTCGTGTTCACCCGGCATGGTCGATGATCGGCCTTAGCAGTGACTTCTGATGGCAAGAAGTAAATGCGGTAGCATCGGAGACCCGAGTTCATGCATTGGTCCGAGAAGCCCATCGGCTAGAAGCGAGCCGACCACCCGAAGTGATGCCCAATCCGGCTCCCTACGCTCTGGTTTTGGATGCCACCTTTGCCATAGATAGGCGTGCAGCTTCGTTTCTCGAGTTACGATAGATGGCGGCAGCGGCATCAACATCCTATACAAAGACACCATGGAGAAGTTAGGAATCAAACAAAGGCAGCTTGATCCAGCGGACTGTTTTCCATGGCATATTTCACGGCCTTTCTTGCTCACCAATCGGCAAGATCCGGATAGGCGTCCTCTTTGGGGACAAAGATCACTTCCGCCGAGAGCCGGTATGGTTTGAAGTGGTGGACCTTGAGAGCCCATACCATGCACTACTTGGCGGCCCGCTCTGGCCAAGTTCATGTGATCCCCACTATGCCTACCTCAAAATGAAGATGTCGAGTTCCAAGGGGATTCTGACCATAGTCGGCGACTACAAGAAGTCGTCCGCCTGCACGGCTGAGAGCAGTCGGTTGGCCGAGTCCCTCGTGATCACAGCTGAGAAGCGGCTCCTTGACCGGGTCGTGTTAATGGCAGGCAAGCAGCCGGAGATGTCGCCCGATCCCAAGGAGTCGGAAGCTGAGGGATCGTTCAAGCCAGCCAAAGAGACAAAGAAGATACCCTTGGACCCGGAGCACCCGGAGAGGTACGCCATCGTAGGTACAAACCTCGACAGAAAATAGGAAGGCGAGCTCGTTGATTTCCTCCATGAGAATCGGGACATCTTTGCATGGTCCCCCAAAGACATCTTGCGGAGTGTCCCGGCCAGTTTCGCCGAGCACAAGTTACATGTCCGGCTGGCCTCGAACGGTCGAGGCAGCCCTTGCGCCGCTGTCGAAGAGAAGAGAAGAGTCGTTGGAGAAGAGATGGCCATTGCGGTAGCCGGCTTCATCATTGAGGTGTTCTTTCCAGAGTGGCTGGCCAACCCGGTCCTTGTGCTGAAGAAAAACAAGCAGTGGCGTATGTGTATTGATTACACCAGCCTCAACAAAGCATGCCCCAAGGACCCGTTTGCTTTACCGAGGATCGACCAAGTGAAAGACTCCACAGGCGGATGCGAGCTGTTGAGTTTTTTGGATGCATATTCAGGATACCACCAGATCAAAAGTGAACCCGGCCGACGGTGAAGACCACCTTCATTCGCCTTTTGGAGCCTTACGCTACTTGACCATGGCGTTCGCTTGAGGAATGTTGGCGCCACGTTTGCGTTGCATGCGGAAGTGCCTCCTCAAGCTACTCTGCGAAGCATGCGTATCGTGGACGATGTGGTGGTGAAGACGGAGAAGCGTGGAATGCTGCTGAAAGACCTCAAGAGACCTTTGAGAACCTACGCCGGTTTCAAATCAAGCTTAACCCAGAGAAGTGCGTCTTCGGAGTACCAGTCGGCCAGCTTCTTGGTTTCCTAGTCTCAGAACGCGGCATAGAGTGCAACCCTATCAAGATCAAGGCCATCAAGAGGATGGAAATACCCACCCGACTGTTGGATGTGCAGAAGTTCACTGGTTGCTCGGCATCCATCAGCCGATTCATCAGTCGGCTGGGTGAGAAGGCTCTTCCCCTGTACCAGCTCATGAAGAAAACCACTTTTTTGAGTGGAACGACAAGGCGGACGAAGCTTTTCTCCAGCTCAAAAAGATCTTGACTACTCCACCTGTCCTGGCAGCTCCGACTCCTAAGGAGCCCATGCTCCTCTACATCGCCGCCACCAGCCGAGTGGTCAGCACAGTCATTGTGGTAGAGCGCAACGAGGAAGGCAAGGCACTACCAGTCCAGAGACTGGTATATTATTTAAGAGAAGTATTGTCGACCTCCAAGCAAAACTACCCCCACTACCAGAAGATGCGCTACGGCGTGCACTTTGCCACCAAGAAATTGAAGCCGTATTTTCAAGAGCACCCAATCACCATGGTGCACCAGCTCCTTTGGCCGAGATCATTGGAAGCCGAGATGCTTGGTCGAGTGGCCAAATGGGCCATAGATTTGGCCCCTACACCATCTACTACCAGCCTACCGCCATCAAGTCACAAGCATTTGGCCGACTTCCTCGTCGACTGGGCCGAGACCCAGTACCTACCGCCAGCGCCCGACTCCACCCATTGGCGGATGCATTTTGATGGTTCTAAGATGCGCACCGGTTTGGGAGCTGGCATCGTCCTCACCTCTCCCAAAGGAGACAAGCTCAAATATGTGCTGCAAATCCATTTCGCCACCTCCAACAACGTCGCCGAATACGAGGCACTCATTCACGGGCTCCGGCTTGCCAAAGAACTCGGCATTCGCCGGATCCTGTGCTATGGTGACTCTGACTTGGTGGTCCAACAGTCGTCAGGCAACTGGGACGCCAAAGATGCAAACATTGCGAGCTACTGCTCCTCGTACATCAGCTCAGTGGATATTTTGAAGGGTGCGAGTTTCTCCATGTGCCAAGAAATGACAACGAGCAAGCAGATGCCCTGGCTCGAATCGGCTCCACCCGTCAAGCATTACCGACCGGCGTCGCCCTTCAACGCCTCCTCAAGCTGTCTGTCAAGCCATCGCCATGAGTCGATTCTATCTTCGTGCGGCTCCTCTGAAGCGATCGGATCCGACTTAAGAGCTCCGGCCCGGCACGGAATTGCAGCGGCGGCCCGGGGATGGCAGTCTCCCTTGGTCCGGGGACTTGAACCCGGCCCGGGGGCTGCAGCCAGCCAGGACTGCACTGTCGACACAGGGACTTCATTGACCCAGCAAGCGGCTGCCGACTCCAACCCGCCGCCTCCCGGCTCAACCGCCCTCGTCCAAGTTGCAGTCCTCACAGTCGAAGAAATCGCAACACCTTCGTGGGCCCAGCCCATCCTCAATTTCCTGGTGAACAAAGAGCTGCCGACTGATGAGATCTCGGCCCGGCAAGTGCAACGCCGGCAGTGACCACACCATAGTCAAAAGAGAGCTTGTGAGGCGCAGTGTCACTGGTGTCTACCAGCGCTGCGTGGAGCCGGAGCAAGGCCAAGCGATTCTCAAAGACATCCATCAAGGCGAGTGTGGCCACCACGCGGCTTCAAGAGCACTTGTCGCCAAAGCCTTCCCCCATGGTTTTTTCTGGCCGACTGATCTAGAAGACGCCAAAGACTTGGTCCAAAAATGCAAAGGGTGCCCGAAGTTCCGTTCCAAGCCACATCAACCGGCTTCTGCACTGAAGACTATCCCCATTGCCTGGCCCTTTGTCATGCAGGGCTTAGACATGGTGGGACCATTCAAGACGGCAAGAGGCGGCATGACTCACCTGCTTGTTGCAGTGGACAAGTTCACCAAGTGGATAGAAGCCAAACCAATCAAGAAGTTGAATGGTCCGACTGCTGTGACGTTCATCTCCGACATCACCATTCGGTATGGCATACCGCACAGCATCATCACTGACAATGGCACAAACTTTGCCAAAGGCGCCTTGGCCCGCTTCTGCGTGACGCAGGGCATCTGACTGGACTTAGCGTCCGTTTCCCATCCGCAGTCAAATGGCCAGGTGGAGCGAGCAAACAGCCTCATCTTTTCCGGCATCAAGCCTCAACTGGTCGAGCCTTTGGAGCGTTCGGTCTTGGCTCGACAGCTGCCTGCCGTCCTCTGGAGCCTGCGCACAACTCCAAAGAAGTCAACCAGCTTCACGCCTTTCTTCCTCGTCTATGGTGCCGAAGCCGTCATCCCAACGGACATAGAGTTCGACTCCCCTCGAGTCACCATGTACACCGAAGAGGAGGCGGAAGAAGCACGACAAGACGGCGTCGATCTGCTGGAAGATGGCCGGCTGTTGGCACTCAGCCGGTCCAGCATCTACCAGCAGAGCATGCGCCGATACTACAATCGAAAGGTCAAGCCAAGATCTTTCCAAGAAGGAGACCTTCTGCTCTGGCTGATCCAAACAATACCGCCAGCACAAGCTCTCGGCGCCTTTGGGAAGGCCCCTTCATCATCGGCAAAGTGTTGAGCGACACCTACTACTGATCGGCCTTTCGAAGCCTCGAGCGTGCAAGAGGGATGACTCCGGCAAGGAGACGGAGTGGCCATGGAATGCAAATCTCCTCATAAGATTTTACAGTTGATGTAGTATGTACCACGCTACCTTTTGTATTAACGTACGAAGACTCCGGGTCCCCCGAGAAGAGCTCGGGGACTGCCCTCTTTTATCTATATGATAAGAATTATGCCTATGAGTATATCATTTTTTCTGCTGCTTGGCACCGGGTCCGACTAGTCGGCCAGGACTTACCGTCTTGTACTATGAAATGCTTCCTGCAATGGGACAAGTAATGTGTGGCACTTAAGCCGTCTCTGCGAAGCCGCAGCTCACAGGCTTAATGTATGGTGGGCAGGAGTAAGGTAGAAAGGGTGCCCGCATGAAAAATGGCTAAGGACACAAAGCATGTGCATAGTTTAAGCCGACTTACCGCCTCTTCACGACCATTGTTGAGCGATCGGTCCGCCGCTTTCTACTTAACTTGCTAAAGAACTCTAAGCGACTAAGTACTTGCCTTCCCAAAGTAGCTAAGTACTTGACCCGATCGATCCGCAGAAGCGGCTGTTTAGCTGGCAAGACGGCAACCAAGGGAAGGCGGCAAAGGAAAAAGCCAAAGAGCAGTAAGCAAGAAAGGGTAGAACTCGGAAAAATATTTAGATAGCAAAGGCCCTTGGCCGATCTTCAACAGAAGTTCAAGATACACCCCGCGGGTGGAATTGTGCAAAATTAACAAGTTCATCAAGACTAATAGACAGGTGAAGCCAAAGATAAAATGGCGGACTAGGAAGCGGCAGAAGGGTTCAGAGGATCGGAGGAGTCGGCGGTGTCGATTCTTGGGAGGCGACGGTGGTTAGTCTCTGGCAGCGCCTCGGTGTAGCCTTCGATTAAGCCTGACTCGTTCTTTGGAGGCGGTCGAGCTGAGGTTGGCCATCCGCTCCGACCTCTGGCGCCTCCTCTTCGCCTCCCTCCTCCGCCTCGCCTTCTTCCACGCCGCTGGAGTCGATCACCTCCGCCGAGTCCTCACCGTCGTCCGGGTTCAGCCCGAACCATTCCGGCGGCGCCTCGTCGCTGTTTTCAACCCGCTCCGGGACGAAGATGCTGGTGTCGGTGTACTCGGCGATTGACGCCGCGCGCTTGACGAGATCGTCTTCCACGACCGCCAACTCCTCCTGAGCCTCCAACCGGAATGTGGCCGGTGGGCCAGACTCAGCCAGTGGTACCACGCCTTGAGCGAACTCCAAGGCGACGCGCTCCGGCCGGGCGAAGAGCCCTCCCAGCCTCAAGGCGGACGGCCGCTACCTCGGCCGATCGGCAATCCGACTGGGTGCCTGATGCCCGGCATGTCCGATCCTGGTTCTGCGATCGCCTTGGCGCCGACACACTAAAGTCGGCGCAGCATCCGGTGAGCCAGCCAAAGACGGGCCTCGATGCTCAGGATCTGCTCGCTAAGGGTTCGGGGGGCGTCGACGGCGATCTTTGCGCCATCCGGCCTTCGCCCTCCGCCCTTTGCGATCAGCTTCGATGGCCTGGTTGGCGGCATCCGAGTGGCCAGGGAAGAAGTCTGTCAAGACAGAAGCGAAGAACAAAGTTAAAGACCAGAAGCCGGCTTGACCAGCGGTACGGCGCAAAAGAAAAATGAGGGAGGCTCACCATCGACTATATCCTCGATCTCGTGGAAGCCGGAAGTCGGCATCGCCTCCTTGTCGATCCGGGAGGAGCGTTAGCTCGCGAACTTCGGCAAGGAGGCCGGTCTCCTTGTCCTCCGCCTCATACGGGCCTTCTTGAGGAGCTCATACATTACGCCGATTGCGTGACCAGTCGGTCGCGCTCTTCAGCCAGCTTGCTGCACTCCTCCTCCTTGGCGCGTAGCGCGGTGGATCCGGCGTCGCCCAGCTACTGTTGCAAGGTGGCGTTGGCCTCTGCGGAAGAAAGAAGAAAACAAGGTGTTAGTTGCCAACAAAGAAGAAGCGATGTTGGGGAGATCCGGCACCGCTCGACAATCGGCCCGAATCTCGGGGACTACTGACCAGCAGGTGCGCTAAGCGCCCGTGAAAAAAGGAGTCATCAACACAAAGAAGAATAGTGGCGAGGGAGATCCGGCCCATTGCTTCGACAATAGGCGAATCTCGGGGACTCTGACCCATAGTGCGCGACGCCCGTAGAAAAAAAGAAGAGGACTTACTCCGGCTTTCCGACAAGTCGGCGGTCCCGTGAGCGACTCTGGGCGTTGGAGTTGAAGGCGGTCATGCGGGGATTGTGGAAATCCTGTGACAAAAATCTCAGACAAGTGTTAGTGCTTGGAACTCGTCGATTAGAGTTCCGAGCCGCCTGCTCAGCAGCCGGCCCGAAACTCGGGGACTACACCCAGTGGGTGCGCTGGTCCGCCCCCACCGAGAAGCACAAGAAATAGAAACAAAGAAGATGGAAATGCACCCAGACGGCCTCTCGCGACGCCAGATGCACCTTATTGAAGTTCCTGATGGCTTCGCCCTCGGCTCAGATTTTGGCTTGGACGTCCAAAAGCGCCTGATTCAACGGGCCCGTCCTGCCTCCCCGCACCCACCCAGTGGGCGCGGCGCTCGTCGCTTCGGTGTCCGGGATCAAGGAGCTCGCAGCACCAGTCTCCAGAGGGCGCGGCGCCGAAGCCGCCTTTGCAAGGCGGCGACACGTCGGTGTGCCGACCTTGAGAACCAGGCCCGTCGGCACCTCGTCTTCAGTTGGTGGCACCGGCGGGTCCGCCGGCTGCCCGCCTTGCGCGCTCCCGGACGGCGGCGGTGGTGGCACGGTCACGTCCGGCATGGCGGTGTCGGCGCCGTCCCTCTCCATGACCGGGTTATCGTCGCCGGCCTCCCCAGCCTGCGCCGTTAACTTCGGGGGTGGCGGCGCGGAGTTCAGAGGAATGACGAAAACCGCCGACTGGTGGTGCGCGGCTTCTTCAACCTGCTTCTTCGCCGCGTCGGCGGCCTCGGCCTCCGCCAGTTTCTTCAGGGCGGCGACCTCCGCCTTCTCAGCCTCCGCCTTCTCCAGAGGCGGCTTCACGCTCTTGGCGCACTTTTCGTGCGTTCCGCTCCCTCGCCTCCCAGAGGTCGGCGGCGGGGTCGATCCGCCGAGCGGTGGCGGAAGTCTCCGCCGACCCCACGATGGAGGTGGCAGCCACCTTCTCAAGAGAGAGGGAAGCCCTGACCAAAGGAAACAAACAAAGAAACTCAGACCAGATCAACCAAGAAAAGACGAAGGTGTAAGGGAAGGTAGCACTTACGCGGAGACCAGCTGCGGCTTCTTCACCTCCTTGCGGAAGCGGTTAGCATTCACGGCCGCTTCGTCCCGCTTGGTCGCCGTGACCGAGCCCTTGGGCTTCTTCGGCTGACTGCCGAATAAGCTCGGCGTGGCCCTGCGCTTCTTCGCGCCGCCTTGGGCGTCCGGCGCGGCAGAAGAGCTAGCGCCCGGCTGGCCGGCTCCCGGCTGGTGGCGCGGGGCGACTTCCCCCACGTCGTCGTCGGGCCGATCCTCGAGGCTGGCTCGAGCCTCGAGCCACACCTTGCCGCCTCCCCTCGGCGTCATCCTCCAAGGCCGCCGCCCCAGTCGGGGTCGTCGGCGTCGCTCTCCGCCCGGTCGGGGAGAATTGTGATCCGGCCCAGCAGTCTTGGCTGTTATTTGGAGGAGGGCTCTGTTCAAAGGCTGAGTCGGTGGACAAAACGAACTTCGGCGACAAAGAGTCGGAGAAAAAAGAGAAAGAGACAACTCACCATGGGCGGAGGGTTGGCGCGTGAATCTGACTCCTTGCCAAACCGCCACTCTTAGTGAGCTCATGATTCGCAAGATAGTTCACCATGTAGGCCACCTCTGCGTGAGGCATCTCCTTGGTGCACAGCCGACTCGGGTCCCAATGTCCGCTCATCTGGCAGATCATGTGAGGGCGGCCCTGGAGCAGGAGCACTCGGCATGCCACGAAGGCGGCCAGCAAATCAGGCCCGATCAGGCCCTCCGACTGCGTCAGCACTCGGAGCCGCGCGATGGATGTGGCTCCAGCAGGCGTCAGCATCCTGGCCCAGTATGACCAGTTGGGCTGCCTTCCAGCTGGCGGGCCGGCTGCATAGGCCGGCAAGTTGACCCAGTCGCCCTCCGTGAAGACGCTCTTCACGTAGAAATACGACCGCTGCCACATCTTCACCAACTTTATCAGCGTGATGGGGGGAAACGGATTGTCGGCCCCCGACCTCCGCACCGCGATGAACGGGCCGCACTGGGCCGGCACGCCTGTGACGTGGGTGCCGAGCTTGATGTGGAAGAACTCCCCCAGAGCTCGATGGTGGGAAGGACGCCAAGGAAGCCTTCGCACAAGGTGACGAAGGCAGACAGCAGCACCACCGTGTTCGGGGTGAGGTGGTGCGGCTGGAGACCGTAGAATTCGAGGAAGGAGCGGAAGAAGTTGCTCGCCGGCAAGCCGAGGCCCGCAGCGGTCGCGGCGGAAGGCGACCGCTTCGCCCTCCTTCGGCCCCGGTGAGATTTCTCTCTCCGGTGCGAGGCGGACCTTCACGAAATCCTTGCCGGGCAGCCGCCGCATCTTGCGGAGGAAATCGACGTGGTCATCGTGAACTTCGGAGCTGTCCCACGCTCCGGAGCGCGCTGTGGGGGGCGCAGAGGCGGAAGATGAGCTCATCTGGAGCGAAGCGCCGCAGTGCTCTGCGGGGTGTGAAAGCGCGACGGTGAGAGGAAGAAGAAGGAGGAGGTAGTAAGGAGGAGGGGCGCGCGTGCTCTGCCGTCCCCCCTCCTCCCCTACTTATAGGCCTGTGGGCTGCAAAGCCGAGGGGGAGAAGGTGGGATTTACTGCGCCCACTACCCCACGCCCCCATGTTTTTAAATGCGAGTTCTGCGCATAACTCATGAGGAACCTCAACCGCTCACCTCGGCCGCAGCGGATCCGCCCACGTGCCGAGGCGTGGTAGCAGCGGGCCCTGCCGGCAGACGTGTCCTGTCGCGCGCGTGGATGGGCAGACTGGCCCGGCCGCTCGTCGCCACGTGACAGGCCCGAAATGGGTGGCGGCCTAGAAGCTTAGCTAGTGCTACGTCTTGAGCTTGCGTTGGTTTTCCTCGAATAGGAGAGGGTGATGCAGCAAGTGTAGCGTAAGTATTTCCCTCAGTTTTTGAGAACCAAGGTATCATTCCAGTAGGAGGCTCCTCAAAAGTCCCACGCACCTACACAAACAAACTGAGAACTCGCAACCAACGCAATAAAGGGGTTGTCAATCCCTTCACGGCCACTTGCGAAAGTGAGATCTAATAAAGACAGTATGATAAGATAAATATATTTTTGGTATTTTATAATATAGATTCAAAAAGTAAAGATGCAAATAAAAGTAGATTGGGAGCAAATATGATAAGAGATAGACCCGGGGGCCATAGGTTTCACTAGTGGCTTCTCTCAAGATAGCATAAGTATTACGGTGGGTGAACAAATTCTTTGTCGAGCAATTGATAGAAAAGCGCATAGTTATGAGATTATCTAGGCATGATCATGTATATAGGCATCACATCCATAACAAGTAGACCGACTCACCTTTGCATCTACTACTATTACTCCACACATCGACCTCTATCCAGCATGCATCTAGAGTATTAAGTTCATAAGAACAGAGTAACGCATTAAGCAAGGTGACATGATGTAGAGGGATAAACTCATGCAATATGATATAAACCCCATCTTGTTATCCTCGATGGCAACAATACAATCGTGCCTTGCAACCCTTTACATCCTTTGGTAAGGACACCGCAAGATTGAACCCAAAGCTAAGCACTTCACCCATGGCAAGAAAGACCAATCTAGTAGGCCAAACCAAACCGATAATTGAAGAGACTTGCAAAGATAACTCAATCATACATAAAATAATTCAGAGAAGATTCAAATATTATTCATAGATAAACTTGATCATAAACCCACAATCCATCGGATCTCGACAAACACACCGCAAAAAGAGTTTACATCGAATAGATCTCCACAAGAGAGGGGGAGAACATTGTATTGAGATCCAAAAAGAGAGAAGAAGCCATCTAGCTAATAACTATGGACCCGTAGGTTTGTGGTAAAATACTCACAACTCATCGGAGGGGCAAGGATATTGATGTAGAGGCCCTCCGTGGTTGATTCCCCCTCCGGCAGAGTGCCAGCGAAGGCTCCAAGATGAGATCTCGCGATTCTGAGAAGGATTCTGGCGGTGGAAATTGTGTTTCGTGGTGCCCTGGATGTTTTCGGGTATGTAGGTATATATAGGAAGAAGAAATGCGTCGGTGGTCGCAGAGGCCCACGAGACAGGCGCGCCCTAAAGGCGGGCGACCTCTGTCTCGTGGCGGCCTCGGCTTCTTGACTTGCACTCCAAGTCCTCTGGATCACGTTAGTTCCAAAAATCACGCTCCCGAAGGTTTCATTCCGTTTGGACTCCGTTTGATATTCCTTTTCTTGAAATCTTGAAATAGGCAAAAAAACAGCAATATGGGTTGGGCCTCGGTTAGTAGGTTAGTCCCAAAAATGATATAAATGTGTAAAATAAAGCCCATAAACATCCAAAAGGGTAATATAATAGCATGGAACAATCAAAAATTATAGATACGTTGGAGACGTATCAAGCATCCCCAAGCTTAATTCCTGCTCATCCTCGAGTAGGTAAATGATAAAAAAGAGAATTTTTGATGTGGAATGCTACCTAGCATAATTCATAATGTAATTTTCTTTATTGTGGCATTCATGTTCAGATCCAAATGATTACAAAATAAAAGTTCATATTGACATAAGAAATAGTAATACTTCAAGCATACTAATCAAAGTAATCATGTCTTCTCAAAATAACATGGCAAAAGAAAGTTCATCCCTACAAAATCATATAGTTAGGCTATGCTTCATTGTCGTCACACAAAGATGTTCCCAACTTCTATACCCCCGATGACAAGCCTAGCAATTGTTTCATACTTAAATAATCTCAAACTTCTTCAACCTTCACGCAATACATGAGCGCGAGCCATGGATATAGCACTATGGGTGGAATAGAATATGATGATGGGGATTGTGTGGAGAAGACAAAAAAAGAGGAAGTCTCACTTTGACGAGGATAATCAACGGGCTATGGAGATTCCCATCAATTGATGTCAACATGAGGAGTAGGGATTGCCATGCAACGGATGCACTAGAGCTATAAATGAATTCTCAACAAAAGAAAACTAGTGGGTGTGCATCCAACTTGCTTGCTCCACGAAGACCTAGGGCATTTGAGGAAGCCCATCGAGGAATATACAAGCCAAGTTCTATAATGAAAAATTCCCACTAGTATGAAAAAGACAACTTACGAGACTCACTATATGAAAAACATGGTGCTACTTTGAAGCACAATATATGAGACTCACTACATGAAGAACAAGGTGCTACTTTGAATCACAAGTGTGGAAAAAGAGATAGTAACATTGCCCTTTTTATTTATTTTCTTTTTTTTTTCTTTTTTTGGGCCTTTTTTTTCTTTTTAGCCTTTCTTTTTTTTTCTTTGGGCAATGCTCTAATAATGATGATCATCACACTTCTATTGATTACAACATATGAATTACAACTCGAATCTAGAACAAGATATGACTCTATATGAATGACTCCGTGATGTCTAGGGATGGTGCAATGAATCAAGAGTGACATGTATGAAAAATAATGCATGGTGGCTTTGCCACAAATCGATGTCAACTACATGATCATGCAATGGCAATATGATAAAAGTAAAGTATGTCATGATGATGATGAACTGAGCGGTGGAAAGTTGCATGGCAATATATCTCGGAATGGCTATGGAAATGCCATAATAGGTAGGTATGGTGGCTGTTTTAGGAAGATATATGGAGGTTTATGTGTGATAGAGCGTATCGTATCACGGGGTTTGGATGCACGTGAAGTTTGCACCAACTCTCAAGGTGAGAAAGGCAATGCAGTGCAAGAAGAGGCTAGCAAAGGCGGAAAGGTAAAAGTGCGTATAATCCATGGACTCAACATTAGTCAAAAGAACTCATATACTTATTGCAAAAATTTAGAAGTCATCAAAAACCAAGTACTACGCGCATGCTCCTAGGGGGATAGATTGGTAGGAAAAGACCATCGCCCGCCACTCATAAGGATGCACAAGCCGGTACACTTCATGTTTCAAATTTGTTACACAACTTTAACCATACGTGCATGCTATGGGACTTGCTAACTTCATCACAAGCATTCTTTGAATTCATAATCACCCAACTAGCATGACTTTAATATCACTACCTCCATATCTCAAAACAATTATCAAGCATCAAATTGATCATAGCATCCAATTCACTTTCTATGATAGTTTTTATTATACCCAACTTGGATGCTCATCATTCTAGGACCAACTTTATGACCATAGCAAATACCATGCTGTTCTAAAATAATCTCAAAATAATATAAGTGAAGCATGAGAGACTAGCAATTTCTTCAAAATTAAGACACCACCGTGCTCTAAAAGATATAAGTGAGGCACTAGAGTAAAACTATCAGGCTCAAAAGATATAAGTGAAGCACATAGAGTATTCTAGAAAATTCTAATCAAATAGGATTCTCCCAAAAGGTGTGTACAGCAAGGATGATTGTGGTGAACTAAAAAGCAAAGACTAATATAATACATGACGCTCCAAAAAAAACACATATCATGTGGTGAATAAAAATATAGCTACAAGTAAAGTTACCAATGAACGAAGACGAAAGAGGGGATGCCTTCCCGGGGCATCCCCAAGCTTAGGCTTTTGGATATTCTTGAATATCTTGTGGTGCCATGGGCATCCCCAAGCTTAGGCGCTTGCCACCCTTTATTCCATAGTCCATAAAAGCTTTACCCAAAACTTAAAAACTTCACAACACAAAACTCAACAGGAAATCTTATAAGCTCCGTTAGTGAAAGAAAACAAAACCACCACATAAGGTACTGCCATGAACTCATTCTTTATTTATTTCAGTGTTAAACTTATTGTATTACAACTTCTCTATGGATCATAAGCTATTTTATTGGCCATAGATTCATCAAAATAAGCAAACAACACACAAAAAACAGAATCTGTCAAAAACAGAACAGTCTGTAGTAATCTGTAACTAATGCAAACTTCTGGAACTCAAAAAATTCAGAAAAAATTGGAAGACCTACGCAATTTGTTTATTGATCAGCATCAATTGGAATCACTATTTTATCACGTTCTGGTGATTTTCATCAATTGTTTTTGTGAACCAAAAGTTTCTGGAAATTACAGTAAGATCAAATAACTATCATCCAAGAAGATTCTATAGATTTAACTTGGCACAAACACTAATTAAAACATAAAACCACATCTAAACAGAAGGTAGATGGATTATTTATTCCTAAAAAGAAACAAAAACAAAAAACACAAAGAAAATTGGGTTGCCTCCCAACTAGCGCTATCGTTTAACGCCCCTAGCTAGGCATAAAAACAAAGATAAATCTAACGAGTGCCATCTTTGGCACTAAACTCATAAGTAGCACGCATGATAGATTCATAAGGTAATTTAACTTTCTTTCTTGGAAAGTTCTCCATGCCTTTCTTTAATGGAAATTGGAATCTCATATTCCCTTCCTTCATATCAATAATCGCACCAATCGTTCTAAGGAAAGGTCTACCAAGAATAATAGGGCAAGAAAGATTGCAATCTATATCAAGAACGATAAAATCTACGGGCACCAAATTTCTATTTGCAACAATAAGAACATCATTGATCCTTTCCATAGGCTTTTTAATGGTGTAATCCTCAAGGTGCAAATTTAAAGAACAATCATCAAGATCATGGAAACCTAGAATATCACATAAAGTTTTCGGAATTGTGGAAACACTAGCACCCAAATCACACAAAGCAAAACACTCATAATCTTTAATTCTAATCATCTCTACTCCTAATGTCTCCTTGCAGGTCGTCCTGCTTTATTTTCGTCCCACCCCACCCAAATTTTTTCGACATTTCTTTTGACTTTCCTCAAGCACCTCCCTCCCAGCCGCGAAAAACAAAAAAAACCCCGCGATGGATTCCCGCACCCGCACAACCTCCCATTCTTATCATCTGAGATGAACGCAAACAAAAACTGAAAAACCGCTGGCCACAGACCGTCGAAGATTAACCAGCGAAAAAAACGGCATTGGTCTCAAACGAGTACTCGTGCCCTCGAGCGAGGTCTCGTGTGGATCTTGCGAGTGCCGTCCTTCGCCCGCCGCCGCCCATCGGTCCTTCCCCGCCATCCCTCCATTGCTCCGGCGCTGGTCCGCGGCACGACTCCCCGCTGAGCGCTTCGAGGATCCGGCGCGGATCAAAACCGCCGGTATCCATTGCGCCCGCCGTCTTCCCGAGCGCGCCGCTGCCGCCGTCTTCCCCAGAGCGCCACCGCCCCGCCACCCCCGCCCACGGGACCAGTGGTCCCATCACCGGTCTCCCCCCACCCAGATCTGCCGGAGGCGCACCGAATCCTGCCTCACGGCCGGTTCCCGCGACTCGGTCGCCGCCCCAACCGCTACAGCAGCCGAGCACCTCCACTAGGTGCCCCGGCGGTTCAGACCCCCACCTGGCCCCTCCCTTGAACCCAGCGAGCCTCCGCCCCGGCCTACTTCCCGCGCGAGGTCGCCTCCGCCTCCTCCTGGCGCACCGCCGCCCCCACCATCTGGATCGATGTCCCACTTGAGTTAGACGTGAACGATATGTTGAAGAGCAAGGGGGCACAGGCTATTTCAGACCCTGATTCGTTTTCTCAGGTTCTTTTCCCTTCTGCAAATTCCACCCTCCTCATGATTTTGTTATTTTTGTTTTATTGAGACGGGGTGACTTAGATAACTGTGATTCAGATTCAGCAGACATACTAAAAGGGCTGGTTCTCTTTTGGCTCTGCATTGCTTCTTAAACATCAGTCTAATTTAATCCATCCGTGTAAAAACTGGATCCAAATTTGGTCTGTAATGCAACAAGTGTAAACTCAGAGTGTGGACTTTGCGGGTCTAGCTTCAATGTGTGCTGTGTTCATCATGGTTATGTCCATGCTGCATATGAATGGAGCATCCTTGTGCTCGTGTGATCTTGCTTGTATACACCCTTCACATAAGATGGATACAGAGCCTATGATACCTTGCATTTGCATTAAAATGGACAATCTTTTTGCTAAGACCCTGGACTTTGTTCGTTCTGACATGTGCATCTCGAGCTTACGATCTATTGAATCACAGTGGAGATATTATGCCTGCAGGCAATGGCTAAGCTCCGTCAGCGTTATGATGATCTGAAAGAAGCGGTATGCAGTTTCTGATGTTACTGTTTCAGTACAGAGTAAGCCGATAACATCCAGCATCCTTTCTTCACTTTGAACATAGTTGATGTGTTTTCTGTGGTTGGGGGAAACCCTATTGACGTTCTCTTGAACTGAACACCTTCCAGACGTGGCTTCTCAGCTAGGCTACAGCAGCATCGACTCTTTGAGCCTGGAGGACATGGTCATTGAGGTTTGCAATATAAGCATACTATAGACAGAACTGTGTCTACACAATTGGACAAAGGGCAAAATTTGCAGCTGAGTATGGGACCTTTTTTTGTAAATAACTTCTCGTGAAATACTTGTCATCAAATTCAAGAGGGGTCGTCGAGGCTGCCCGCAACCCGATGCCCTCCACGGACACCACCACCATGATGGCGGAAGGAAGAGCAAGAGGGGTCGTCGAGGCTGGGTGCCGCCGTGAGGATGCTGGCGCCCGTGCACGGTGATGGCATTGTGGCGGAAGGTCTTCTTCCTGGGGAGCCACGCCCAGCCTTAGTCTCCACCCGCAGCCACGCTAACAAGATAGATGCGCCGCCTTGCCCTCGACATATTCCCTACTCCGGTGCACGTATGGTCAAGCATGTATCACTTATCTTGCCCCATACGACCTTGGCAGATCTCAATGCTTGCTTGCTAATGTGCGTGTGTGGATGTTGCTGGTTGCTGCTGCTGTGCACGTCTGCTTGGCGTGCCCCTGCTGTTTTGTGTTCTCACCACCACATCCATGACAAATAAAATTTCTTAGTTTTCTTAGAATGGTTTGTGCCATGATCTTCATGCCAGGCAGGGTTTACATTATGCATGTGGACAACAGGATTTTGATGTCCAGTTAAACTATCACATGGTTGTGCATATGCACTATCTATTAAACCGACAATCGTTGTTTTCAGGTTCAGGTTCGATATGTCAGGGCTAAAGTACGCTCCTGAGTTAAAGAAAGACCTCGAGAGACACTGTAGGTATGGTGCTATTGTTAGTGTGTTGTTGTCAGTACTACTCCAATACATTGGTGTGTGGTTGCATAGTACTCCAATACTTTGGGGTAGTAAAAATGTATTCGTGGTGGGAAAGCATCAGTCGTTCGTATTTGCAGAATAGGGAAATCAATAAATATTACCATTAAGAAAACATGCATGGTATAGTGAATACTTAGTATAGCAGTCATATTTTCTTGTCAACATGCACCTATTTGGAGGCTTATCCGACATTATTGCAATCTGGTAGAACTGACATATACTCCCTCCGTCCGGAAATACTTGTCATCAAAATGAATAGAAGGAGATGTATCTAGATGTACTTTAGTTCTAGATACATCCCTTTTAGTCCATTTGATGACAAGTATTTTCAGATGGAGGAGTACTACTAGAGCTAGCACCTCATGCATAGTTATTGTATCAACCAGAAAGAAACTTCCGATCTACCATTTTACAAAACCAAATTGTATAGTGAGTAATTGAAGTGAAGTTGTTTTGGGCACCCAAAGATAATTCTGTTTGTATATTCCTGCCACTTGTATGGTTACAAGAAGCTAAATGTTGTTTTTCTTTTTTATGTTCTATAAATTATTTCCATGGTTATCTCCGATACAGTTTTAAAATGATCTTTTTGGACCAATTATATTAGCTCAAGTTGCCATTTAGTTGAGTTCAAGTTCAGATTTGGCTGCCATTTTAGTTCAGTTCAGTTAGGACCAACGTTTAGCATTCTAGCTGTATGATATGATGTCTACACATTTCCCTGTTCTTTTTCTGTGTAATGTAATTCCAGACTCTTTAGGTTAACCACTGCCACTAATTCTCTAATGGATATGCCATGTGCATAGGAAGGTGCGCCAGTTTTTCCTTATCTTCATCTGAATTAAATCCGTCCAGTGTGTATGCAGGAACTAAAGACATGTATTAGAGAATGAAGCATCAATCATCTTCTTGCTTATTGTTTGTCAAATGCTATATTAAAGTACTGTATCAATTCCATTGCTATTTACGAAGGGACGGATTAAGACCTGTGGGATCATGGCTCTTTCAGCTTGAGCGTAAGCCTCTCCGACTGTTCCATTTACATTATAATATCTTCATGTGACAATTATGTTTATTTTCCATCCTTTTTCAGAGTATTTGCGATGTATCCTTCACTTACCATGCCACGGGGTTGTCGCGGATATTGGTGGAGGACTTGGTGGACTAAGCGCAAAATGGAATCCTAGAAAGAAGTGAAACTTATCAGCTATGGTCAGTCGGCAGAGGCGCATGCAGGTTTGTGCTTGAGGGTGCCACGCGAGCTGGTGGCTACAGGCAAAGTGCGGCCTGTGTGTGCGTGTTGTGGATAGTGTTGTGGTCGCCTGATTTGATTGTAAATCGTGTAGAGCAAAGGAGGCTTCTGTGGCGTCGAGACAACAATTTCAGTGAGCACATGGACTTGATGCAGGGAGGGTCGTCGAAGATAAGGACGTGACCCGGCCTACACATGATGGAATACACATTGCCGATGATGCGGTACCAGGGCTAGAGAAGAGATCCCAAGGTATGCATGAAGCCTTCTTAGTTAGTTTTTTAGTTGAGCGACTGCATAACTGAAGAATTTTGTGTGTGTAGTCTTTCAAAGTTGATTCAGACATAGCCGTACAATTCAAGAGCAACGGTGTCTGAAATTTTCAAAATTATATCAATTATTGTACTGTTTTTGGATTGTTGATGAGAGATGTAGATTTGTGATACTGGTTGCAATGAAATTTGGTTCAGTAATTCAGTGTTTAGACATACAAGATACTATACTATAGCTCAGGATTAAAAATTGGTCACTTTGTTTCATTCTAGAATGCCCGCGCAGTACTGCATTGCCACTATCTTCAAAGGCAGCGTCGCTGGATGTCATTAGGGATTTCTTCTGGGATGATGACTTCCGGGTCAAGAACACTTGGGACAATATCTGCAGCACGAGATTGAGCAGCGGGTGCACAAAGACTGGAACAATGGTTGTTTGCTGGGTCAGGAAGGTGAGGTATCTGCGTGATATCCTGGCAATATTTCTGGAATGCATTACAAACTATATAAGTTTTGCCGTCACTGCTTGCCTTGCCTGTGCAGTTTCCATTCTTCTGCAACGACAGGGAGTATGTTATCGGTCGCAGGGTCTGGGCATCGAGAAAGGCGTACTACTGCGCTAATAAGGTATGTGATGAAATAGTACAACTTTATATGTTAGGGTTCCTTTACGACAGGGAGTATGTTATCGGTCACGTGATTGCTTTTACAGCCATTTTCAGGGTTCCTTTACGACAGGGAGTATGTTATCGGTCACGTGATTGCTTTTACAGCCATTTTCAGGGTTCCTTTACTACTATACATGAGATGGAAACTCTTGCTGTTTTTGTTCCATGTTCCCATTTGCAAATTTTCATCACGTGATTGCTTTTACAGCCATTGCCGCTTCGTCCATATTTGGTTATGATGCACTGCATTCTATATCCATCAGTTCCAAGCATATTTCTCCTTTCTATCTGTAGTTCCTCACACTAGATAAGCGAAGGACGATGCATAATATGATCCCTCCCTCTCTCTCTCTATATATATATCTCTCTAAATTCATGGTAGCAAGAATCACTACGTACTGATACCAATTAAGCTATACCTTTCAGGTGTTTTATGAAATGTCCTCCGTCCGAAAATACTTGTCATCAAAATGAATAAAAGGAGATCACAATGTTGGACACGACCACCTAAGAATTGAATATTTTTAGTTGGAATACTATTTTAATGATCAATCACAATGTTGGACGCGACCACCTACTTATTCCCGAGACTTTAAGTCTTTGGTGGCTTAAGCACAATATGCCCGGCATATGTTCTACATCTGCGGCATGTAATGACCCTACTGGCATTTCAAGAGGTCTGTAAATACAACACTCTTCCAAAGTATTTCCAAGTAAGTGTTCACCTCGTGAGATTTATTAAATGTTTTAGATATCTTGCTTGTGAATGCTCATCGGTAGCTAATATCCTGAGTATTTTGATAACGGGTTTAGGTCTGGACGGTTATTGAGACTGCATTGATGAAATAGTTGACAAAGAAGGAACTGAAATGAGGTTATTGAAGCTGCATTTAAGAATCTTGGTTGATGAGCTGATATCTGACCAAAAACTCAAGAACTAGAAGCAAGCCTGACATCCTTTTCTGTAATCGGTATGTTCTCGGTAGCAACCCTGTCATCCTTTTCTATCCACATGATGCTTAGGGGGCGTTTGTATTAGCACCAACGCCGACCCTATCTGTTTTTTGGCATGCCCTTGCGATTTGGGCCCTGTTTGGACCATGCATCGCCAAAATATTGGCTCGCCCTGGCTCGCCCCGAAGGCTCGCCCCGAAGGCTCAGTGTTACTTCTGTCAACTCGTGGGCGCATCGAGGGCGCCGAAATTGGTCGCCAAAAAATTGGCGAGCACGTCCCTCGCCGGCTGATACGAGGATCTCGTGTTAGTTTTTTTAATCTCGTATAGTTCGAACAATCGGTGCGGCGGATTAATCGGCTGAGTATTTCTTTGGGTCGTTGTGATCACTTAGATCGCGCAACTAATTCTGTTTAGCACAGTCCAATAGCGGAGAAGAAATTGTACTACTAAATTACGGTTGTTTGTCTCTTTTTCTTTTTTGCGAATGAAATTGTCTCTGTTTTCGTAAAGGCAGCGCAAGTTTCGATTGAGCACAAACGTTGTATCTTTTCTTTGTTTTTGTGAATGACCCATTTCATTTCTTTCTGCATGCTACAGTTAATTAAGTGTCCATATTACAAAAATAAAGTTTTGAGTTTATTTGTTATTGGCTCAACATTATAACTAAAAACACAAATCAATTCAAGTTGTCAAACCAAATGTAATATCTGCCAACATTTTGGAAGGTTCAGTGGCTATAAACCAAACAATAACAACTTGCCAATTTTTTGGTCATGCCCTCACTTTGGTCATGCCAAAAATTTGACAGGGCAAATTGGGGCACAAACCAAACACACCCTTACTGTTTTTGTACTTGTTCGTCACCAATCAATAAAACATTGTGTATTCATTGCATATGGTGAATGGCCTTCTAGATTTGTGAGTTCATAGGTAGTTATACAATAGCAGAGCCATGTTCTAAAAACAGATTCGAGCCTTTCCTTGGTTTGGAGTTGGGTCCCGAAGAAACGTTCGAGCGCATGAAATCAGTTCTTTTCAAGAACGCAATTGCTTTTTTCTCTCATAGATTCCACTCGTAACATATCACAAGTATCTTCAGTCTAAGAAAATAAGAAAAGTGAACTTACATGATTTATTTAAATTACTAAATAACTTACTAGATAATGTATATTTCCGTTTGAGCATTCCAAAAACTGAATGCCACTCCATTAAGCTGTAGGATGCATAAGGTAAGGGAAATATAGGAAGCCCAGACATCTGTAGTAATACCAGAAGTGGAAGAACAAGGGCAAGAAAATATGTAAAAGGGCCAATGATAGGCGGAAAAAGATTCATGTGGTTAATAGTTCATGTTTTGCACCAAGGAAGAGCGGAGGAATGGAACCAAATATAAATGAGTGAGCATACACCTTTGCTTGATTTTATGAACTTAATTATTGTAAAAAACACATATTGTTATCTTGGTGCATGTAGTTATTTAATTTAACAACTTGAATTCCACATGAAGGCGTACTGTATTGGACTTCTCTGGGCTTTACATGTGCTCATATTCCATAATTTGGATCAGAAATGAAGCCTATGCGTATGTATAAAGCATTTGCATTATACTAATATTGTGTGTGTTGTTTTCATGAACTCCATAGCAGATATCCCGATTCAAAGTAATATAGCCAAAGATGTTAACATTTGTTGTTGGAAACACAAACACTAATTTTTTTTATTGCATTTGAACTAGATATGGTTGTATCTTAGAGATTGTTGCTTTGGACAGGATTTACTATATTTTTGCAGCAGGCTACATGCTTCTCTGAATGACCATTTAAGGAGTGAACATGAATTGCTGATGTATATGTTCCATGCTCCATGGGGAGGGAACAAGGATTGATTTTCGCCAGGAGTAGGGAGAGTATGGTGAGTTACTTCTATGCTTTAAGGGGCTTCCAGAACTACTTGATTGTGAAACAAGTCACTAGGTACTGCTCAGATGAATTATATGGATTGTACCACCGTCCGTCCAAGCTGTAGAAACTCCTATCCCTGAATTTCTATTTATTGGAACCATTAGATTTATTAGTATTTTAGTCATTACATTTCTACAGAGGCTATGTGAAGCAAATAAACTCTTATCCCTTTTAAATTTTAATACATGTAAAGTACTACTCCCTCCGTTCTGATTTACTCGTCGTGGTTTTATTTAAAATTTGAACTAAAACCACGACGAGTAAATCAGAACGGAGGGAGTACATGTTAGTAAGGAGCTGGCACTCTTGGACGGTGAGAAATTATTGACGTTTTGGTAATGAGAAATTATTGACGTTTGGTATAGAAATATAATTACATGAAAAACAGAGTTTAATTATTGATGTCATAATTTTTTTGGCCATACCTGCATATTTACAACCCTCTTATCTTTATTACTACACTGTTCTTTGCTATACATGATAGTTCAGCTGTGAAATTGACTACAGCTTACATGCATACTTACCAGACTTGCCTAACAGAAGCACAAACACAAATGGACACTCTGCAGTTGTATCAGACACACCACCACAAGACATGCTGTGTGCGTCACAATTCTTAGCAGCGACCGTTACGACCGTGCAACGCCAAGATTGCTAGCGACAAGGATTTGAGGAGGACAAGACGGTAGCTATCGACAAGGATTCAAGGACCAGATGCCACGGTAGTGGTTGTAATATTAGTCGAGACGAATCTGAAAAAAATGAGTTGAGTCGTTGAGATGTGGAGATATGATGGATTTTGCAAAAAAAAAAAACGAGTACATTTTTGCTACAAAGAACATATCGGTGTGCATGTACTGATTGCACTTGCTTCATGGCGCAATACGTTTATCCTGCTATGAAAAATGTATTGTTTTTTATTAGAGAAGGGGGGTTCCAAGGGAGAGATAGTGAGTAGAAGAAAATTTATCTACCATAAAAGACGACAAGGTCACATGATATGCACTGATTGCATTTGCTTTATGGCGCAATATGTTTATCCTTCTATTAAAAATGTATTTTTTTTATTGGAGAAGGGGGCTTCAATGGCAGAGATAGTAGGAAGAAGAAAAGTTATCTACCATAAAAAAGGTCATATGACATGCATGACAATCCTAACGTTACATGTTAGCCATGTTTTTGAAGGAAAGGGTTCCAATAAAAAAAGAAATGTCTCGCTATGGCAGGAAAATGAGTAGTAAGGGGAGGGCCTGGCAGAAAAAAGAGAGACCATGTGTTGGTGATAACAGTCGGATAGTCTGGACAACCATATTTCTCCTCCAGAGTAATGCTACATCTACGTCAAGTTCTTTTACGGGTTCAACGGACTATCGACTGTGGACCAACATGATTTAAGATCAGGGAAGGATGGGGCCAACCCCAGCTGAAAATCAGGGGGAGAAAGATGAGTTAGAAGGAGATTCTCTAAAACTCTCGTAAGGGTCCGTGCGTCTAGGATTATTGTCTCCTTCATATATGGTGTGTATTTAAGATAGTCCAGACTGTTTAGATGGATAAATTTTATGAAGACAAATTCATTCTTATGTATTGTGGCCCGTAGCAATGCACGGGCATTTTACTAGTTATAGTAGGTTCCCAATCATCATTAAGTTTTCTAGGTATAGAAACTTCCAAATTAAGTTTTTCATCATAAGATTGCATCAAGGCATCAACAATATGTTTGGTAAAAGCTTTGTTTTGACTATAAGCATGAGGAGAATTAACAACGGATTGCAACAAGGAAATACAGCCTTTTAAAGAACAATTATCATAATCAAATTCCTTGAAATCCGAGATACTAGGTTCAACATTATTAGAAGTTGAGGATTCTCCAAACTCACTTTTACCAGATTTAGCATTAAGATCTAAAGACTCCGAATTCTTGGGACGCCTTCTAGGCAAAGTTGATTCATCATCAGTCCCATAATCATCAAAATTCATATTGCAAAACACAGATCTAATTGGAGACGCATCAATAACTTTAAGATCCTCATCATTATTTTCACGGAAACTAGAAGAACACGCTTTTATAAAGCTTTCTTTTTATACGCATAATCTAGCGATTCTTTCCTTGCACTCGTCAATGGAAATTCTCATTACTTTGAGGGACTCATTGATATCATGCTTAGGAGGGGAAGATCTAATTTTAAGAGAATCAACATCAAGCGAAAGTCTACCAATGTTCCTAGCCAAATCATCAACTTTGAGCAATTTTTCTTTAAGCAAAGCATTAAAATTCTTTTGAGAAATCATAAATTCTTTCACACTATTCTCAAAATCAGAGGGCATCTTATTAAAATTACCATAAGAATTATTGTAGCAATATCCATAATTATTAGAGGAATTACTAGGGAACGGTCTAGCATTAAAATTTCCTCTATAAGCATTGTTTCCAAAACTATTCCTACCAACAAAATTCACATCCATAGATTCATTATTATTCTCAATCAAGGAAGACAAAGGCATATTATTGGGATCAAGAGAGTATTTTTAGTAGCAAACATCTTCATAAGATCATCCATCTTTCCACTCAAAACATTGATTTCTTCTATAGCATGCACTTTTTACTAGAAGATCTTTCGATTGTGCCATTGAGAATAATTAGCCATAATATTATCAAGAAGTTTTGTAGCATCTCCTAATGTGATTTCCATAAAGGTGCCTCCTGCGGCCGAATCTAAGAGATTTCTAGAAGCAAAGTTCAAACCGGCATAAAATTTTTGTATGATCATCCATAAATTCAAACCATGAGTAGGGCAATTGCGAAGCATGAATTTCATTCTTTCCCAAGATTGGGCAACATGCTCATGATCAAGTTGTTTAAAATTCATAATATCATTCCTAAGAGTGATGATCTTAGCGGGAGGAAAATACTTAGAGATAAAAGCATCTTTGCACTTGTTCCAAGAATCAATACGATTTTTAGGCAAAAGCGAAAACCAAACTTTAGCACGATCTCTAAGTGAAAACGGAAATAACTTCAATTTGACAATATTGTTATCCATATCTTTCTTCTTTTGCATATCACACAAATCAACAAAATTGTTTAGATGAGTAGCGGCATCTTCGCTAGGAAGGCCGGCGAATTGATCTTTCATAACAAGATTCAGCAAAGCGGTATTGATTTCACAAGACTCAACATCATTAAGAGGAGAAATCGGAGTACTAAGGAAAACATTATTATTGGTATTCGAGAAATCACACAATTTGGTATTATCTAGCGCCATGGCAACAAGTAATCCAACACACAAGCAAACGGCAAGCGAAAAGAGAGAGGAGATTGGGAAAGAGAGGGCGAATAAAACGACAAGGGTGAAGTGGGGGAGAGGAAAACGAGAGCCAAATGACAAATAATGTAAATGCGAGGGAGATGGGTTTGTGATGGGTACTTGGTATGTCTTGCCTTGAGCGAAGACCTCCCGACAGCGGCGCGGAAATCCTTCTTGCTACGTCTTGAGCTTGTGTTGGTTTTCCTCGAAGAGGAGAGGGTGATCTGACAAGTCTAAGCGTAAGTATTTCCCTCAGTTTTGAGAACCAAGGTATCAATCCAAGAGGAGGCTCCTCAAAAGTCCCACGCACCTACACAAACAAGCGAGAACTCGCATAACCAACGCAATAAGGGGTTGTCAATCCCTTCATGGCCACTTCATAAAGTGAGATCTAATAAAGATAGTATGATAAGATAAATATATTTTTGGTATTTTATAATATAGATGCAAAAGTAAAGATGCAAATAAAAGTAGATTGGGAGCAAATATGATAAGAGATAGACCCAGGGGCCATAGGTTTCACTAGTGGCTTCTCTCAAGATAGCATAAGTATTACGGTGGGTGAACAAATTCTTGTCGAGCAATTGATAGAAAAGCGCATCGTTATGAGATTATCTAGGCATGATCATGTATATAGGCATCACGTCCATAACAAGTAGACCGACTCACCTGCATCTACTACTATTACTCCACACATCGACCGCTATCCAGCATGCATCTAGAGTATTAAGCTCATAAGAACAGAGTAACGCATTAAGCAAGGTGACATGATGTAGAGGGATAAACTCATGCAATATGATATAAACCCCATCTTGTTATCCTCGATGGCAACAATACAATACGTGCCTTGCAACCCTTTACATCCTTTGGGTAAGGACACCGCAAGATTGAACCCAAAGCTAAGCACTTCACCCATGGCAAGAAAGACCAATCTAGTAGGCCAAACCAAACTGATAATTCGAAGAGACTTGCAAAGATAACTCAATCATACATAAAATAATTCAGAGAAGATTCAAATATTATTCATAGATAAACCTGATCATAAACCCACAATTCATCGGATCTCGACAAACACATCGCATAAAAGAGTTTACATCGAATAGATCTCCACAAGAGAGGGGAGAACATTGTATTGAGATCCAAAAAGAGAGAAGAAGCCATCTAGCTAATAACTATGGACCCATAGGTTTGTGGTAAACTACTCACAACTCATCGGAGGGCAAGGATGTTGATGTAGAGGCCCTCCGTGGTTGATTCCCCCTCCGGCAGAGTCTGACGAAGGCTCCAAGATGAGATCTCGCAGAATCTGAGAAGGTTACGGCGGTGGAAATTGTGTTTCGTGGTGCCCCTGGATGTTTTCGGGGTATGTAGGTATATATAGGAAGAAGAAGTACGTCGGTGGCCGCCCGAGGGGCCCACGAGACAGGGGGCGCGCCCTAAAGGGCGGGCGCGGCCTCCTGTCTCGTGGCGGCCTCGGCTGCTTCTTGACTTGCACTCCAAGTCCTCTGGATCACGTTCGTTCCAAAAATCACGCTCCCGAAGGTTTCATTCCGTTTGGACTCCGTTTGATATTCCTTTTCTTCGAAATCTTTGAAATAGGCAAAAAAACAGCAATATGGGGCCTCCGGTTAGTAGGTCAGTCCCAAAAATGATATAAATGTGTAAAATAAAGCCCATAAACATCCAAAAGGGGTAATATAATAGCATGGAACAATCAAAAATTATAGATACGTTGGAGACGTATCAGCTAGCACGCCACTTGGGACCCGCCGAGGCGTTTGAAATTTCGGATGAGTCAGATTGGGCAATTCCGACTTCTATCATTCGGCTCGGTGGAAGACGGACGGAGCTCTAACTCAAGCACTGGGAGAAGGAAACTGTTGAGGCTCCTCGGTCGATCACCCGCGGCACCTCACCAGCTTCGGGGACTACTGTTGGAGTAATGGGCCACGGGTAGGCTAACCCGAAGCCCGGACCCTTTCAAGACATCGGGGCTACAGTGATCAGCCGCCGACAAAACCCGGGAGAGGTGGGAACGGCACTGTCGACCCCAGACTTCATCAATGGGGCCCACCAGCGGCAGGCCCAATGGCGTGAAGAAGCCCGGCGATCGAAGAGATCGACGGCCGGGCCCCACGCCCGTCAGATACTAATGTACCCAGGGGTAGGCCTATATAAACCACCCAGGACACCCATGTAAAGGGTTCCCAACCTGTGAGAACTAGACCAGATCATAGAGAGAGGAGAGAGCTAGCCTTGCTTTCTTCCACCTCTAGCATACAGCTCAAGGAGCACCATTGTATCACTAGTGCCTTAGTGATTATGCGAAGACCCTGCAGAGCAGGACTAGGGGTGTTATCTCCACGGAGAGCCCCGAACTTGGGTGAAGTTCGCCGGCGTACATGTCTACGCCTCATCCCGCTTCCAGGCACCGACGACGTTCTACTTGCTCCCACCATGATAAGCCATCCATTGGCATATGTCGCACCCAACCCCCGACAATAACAGAACTTAACAGTAGGTATATATCATCTACATGCTGGCAGGATCACAATGCAAAAAGAATCAACTAATTTGGATAAACGGTTTGAAAGATATGGCCTCCGGAAGTTTGAATTCAAATTTAAACAAATTCAAATTTGAAATGTGATATTTAGTTCTAAAATATTCTCCTGGTCACTAAGAGTACACAGGAAAAAGAATCGGTGAATTTGGAGTTACGGATCTCAAGATAAACCTAAATGAAAATTTGATATGGAATCTGCAAAGAAAAATTATGCCATAAAAGGGAAGAACT
Organism: Aegilops bicornis; assembly: GCA_021605145.1. NCBI lineage: Eukaryota > Viridiplantae > Streptophyta > Magnoliopsida > Poales > Poaceae > Aegilops > Aegilops bicornis. The sequence continues at coordinate 693,486,586 of CM038670.1, read as the reverse complement.
GCCGCGGTACTGTGGATATGCCATAAAAATAGAATATTATTTAATCTGGACCGTTAGAGAGGGATCGGGCGGTTGAGAATTGCTCATCGGAGAACAGAGGAGGGATTGTCGCTGGACTTGAAGAAGACGGCGCCGGCGCCTCGGGCGGCGATGCTGGCACCTGCTCCGGTGGTCTCGAAACTCCGTATGGTGTCGTACGAGACGCGTAGCTCTTCGGTAGTATCGAAGACGTCCACAACAGCGTCAGTGGTGTGTAGGGGCGACGGCAGAAGGTGGCTAGAGTCGCGACAGCGGTGTTCGTCGGGGCGAGGTCGAAGCACTCGGCTGGGTGGTTCCCTGTGTGATATAGATGGTAAGGGCGATAAAGGAGATCTAGGCGAATACAACAGGAGCAAGAGGAGGTGTTGGGACCCACTGGCGCGACGGAAACGACCGGCGAAAAGCTTCAGACGGCGGTGAACTCCGGCGAGATCCAGCGGCGAGTTCTAGGGCACGGGAGAGCTCAAATTTGCCAAAAATTGGGCGAGGGGAAGTGGTGAATATATATAAGCATGTGGGTGTGCGGGAGGAGCAACAGACCGATCAAACGATCAATCCAACCATGATTTGGTTTGGGAGCTAGAGTTGTCCCTGATGAACACAAACCAGGGAGAAAGATGACAGGCGGGACCCCATGTCAGCGGCAGAGAGCAGGTGGAAAAAGAAAAGAAAACAAGATAGAGGGGGAAACCGCGGGATGTGTTGAAATGGGCCGGCCTGCTGATGCTGTGCTGCTGCTGCTCTAGCGCACTGGGCGACAAACAGCAATATCTGCGAAGATATACTTTACAGGAAAAGATATCGTGGCTAAGACTAAAATAACGTATAGATAACTAAAATACCAGAACACACATAAAAATATTACTACCAATATAGAATACGATGAACATTCTTAAAACACATATGCACTTTAAACAAATATATATATTATGCAATCCAAGCATATAAAGGGCATTATAGCAACTATAAAAAAAATTGAGTTTCTAAAATTCCCAAAATAGTTTCTGTAAACTCCAGATAATATCATTAACATTTTCCAAATATAATTTATAGGGGACAAGTCATATTATCTACACTCCAATAAATTTCCTTGAGTTGCAATAATGAATTGAATATTTAGAAAATTTCAAATATGCATAGAAATCATGTTGAAAAAAGAATAATCCTATTAACATTCCAAATTTTAAAAATTTGGGATGTTACATGAACCAAGGAGTTTGTACGGGCAAGCAGATTGCCTACTTCGTGAAGATCTACCCTAGTGAGGCAAGTCCTTCGTAGGTGATGGCCATGGTGGGATAGACAAGGTTGCTTATTTGTGGACCCTTAGTGGGTGGAGCCCTCCATGGACTCGCGCAGCCGTTACCCTTCGTGGGTTGAAGTCTCCATCAATGTGGATGTATGATAGCACCACCTATCGGAACCACGGAAAAAATCTCTGCGTCTACATTGCGTTTGCTCCCTCCAAACTGCTCCCTTTACCTTCATGTGCAATGTTTTACATTCCGCTGCTATACTCTTAGAATTGCATGTGTAGGTTGATTACTTGACTTGTGCTAAGTTGCTAAAATATGCCAAGACTTAAAATTGGGAAAATGATAGATTCTTATTTGGTCAAGTAGTCTAATCACCCCCCTCCTCTAGACATACTTTTGATCCTACAAAGACCATCTTAACAAGGTCAACTATGGAAGCAGAACTCACAGCATTAGACACTGCCACTATTGAAGCAGAGTGGCTTCGTGAGCTCTTGATGGTGAAGGAAATATTCCCTAGAGGCAATAATAAAATTATTATTTATTTCCTTATTTTATGATAAATGTTTATTATTCATCCTAGAATTGTATTAACCGGAAACATAATACATGTGTGAATACATAGACAAACAGAGTGTCACTAGTATGCCTCTACTTGACTAGTTCGTTGATCAAAGATGGTTAAGTTTCCTAACCATAGACATGAGTTGTCATTTGATAAACGGGATCACATCATAGAGAATGATGTGATTGACTTGACCCATTCCGTTAGCTTAGCACTTGATCGTTTAGTATGTTGCTATTGCTTTCTTCATGACTTATACATGTTCCTATGACTATGAGATTATGCAACTCCCGAATACCGGAGGAACACTTTGTGTGCTACCAAACATCACAACGTAACTGGGTGATTATAAAGCTGCTCTACAGGTGTCTCCGATGGTACTTGTTGAGTTGGCATAGATCGAGATTAGGATTTTTCACTTCGATTGTCGGAGAGGTATCTTTGGGCCCTCTCGGTAATGCACATCACTATAATCCTTGCAAGCAATGTAACTAATGAGTTAGTTGCGGGATGATGCATTACGGAATGAGTAAAGAGACTTGCCGGTAACGAGATTGAACTAGGTATTGAGATACCGACGATCGAATCTCGGGCAAGTAACATACCGATGACAAAGGGAACAATGTATGTTGTTATGCGGTTTGACCGATAAAGATCTTCGTAGAATATGTAGGAGCCAATATGAGCATCCAGGTTCCGCTATTGGTTATTGACCAAGAATAGTTCTAGGTCATGTCTACATAGTTCTCGAACCTGTAGGGTCCACACGCTTAACGTTCGGTGACGATTTGTATTATGATTTTATGTGTTTTGATGTACCAAAGGTAGTTCGGAGTCACAGATGAGATCGGGGACATGAAGACGAGTCTCGAAATGGTCGAGACGTAAAGATTGATATATTGGACAACTATATTCGGACATCGGAAAGGTTCCGAGTGATTCGGGTATTTCTTGGAGTACCGGAGAGTTACTAGAATTCGTATTGGGCCTTAATGGGCCATACGGGAAAGGAGAGAAAGGCCTCAAAGGGTGGTCGCACCCCTCCCCATGGACTGGTCCGAATTGGACTAGGGAGGGGGGCGCCCCCTTCCTTCCTTCTCCTTTTCCCTTCCCTTTTTCCTATTCCATGTGGGAGGTGGAATCCTACTAGGACTAGGGAGTCCTAGTAGGACTCCACACTTGGGCGCGCCCTGTAAGGGCCGGCCTCCTCCTCCCTCCATCCTTTATATACGTGGCCAGGGGGCACCCCATAGACACAACAATTGATCATTGATCTCTTAGCCGTGTGCGGTGCCCCCCTCCACCATAATCCACCTCGGTAATATCGTAGTGGTGCTTAGGCGAAGCCCTGCGTTGGTAGCAACATCATCAACGTCATCACGCCGTCGTGTTGACGGAACTCTCCCTCGAAGATCTGCTGGATCGGAATTCGTGGGACGTCATCGAGCTGAACGTGTGCTGAACTCGGAGGTGCCGTGCGTTCGGTAATTGGATCAGTCGGATCATGAAGACGTACGACTATATCATCCGCGTTGTTCTAACGCTTCCGCTTTCGGTCTACGAGGATACGTGGACACACTCTCCCCTCTCGTTGCTATGCATCACCATGATCTTGCATGTGCGTCGGAATTTTTTCGAAATTACTACGTTCCCCAACAGTGGCATCAGAGCCAGGTTTATGCGTAGATGTTATATGCACGAGTAGAACACAAGTGAGTTGTGGGCGATACAAGTCATACTGCTTACCAGCATGTCATACTTTGGTTCGGCGGTATTGTTGGATGAAGCGGCCTGGACCGACATTACGCGTACACTTATGCGAGACTGGTTCTACCGACGCGCTTTGCACACAGGTGGCTGGCGGGTGTCAGTTTTGCCAACTTTAGTTGAACCGAGTGTGGCTACGCCCGGTCCTTGTGATGGTTAAAACATCACTAACTTGACGAAATATCATTGTGGTTTTGATGCGTAGGTAAGAACGGTTCTTGCTAAGCTCGTAGCAGCCACGTAAAACTTGCAACAACAAAGTAGAGGACGTCTAACTTGTTTTTGCAGGGCATGTTGTGATGTGATATGGTCAAGACATGATGAGATATAAGTTGTTGTATGAGATGATCATGTTTTGTTGAAGTTATCGGCAGCTGGCAGAAACCTTATGGTTGTCTTTTTATTGCATAAGATGCAAGCGCCAAATAATTGCTTTACTTTATCGCTATGCGATAGCAATAGTTGCAAGAGAAATAGTTGGCGAGACGACCATGTGACGACACATTGATATAGATCAAGATGATGGAGATCATGTTGTCATGCCGGTGACTATGGAGATCATGACGATGCTTTGGAGATGGAGATCAAAGGCACAAGATGATGATGGCCATATCATGTCACATATATTGATTGCATGTGATGTTTATCCTTTATGCATCTTATTCGCTTTGATTGACGGTAGCATTATAAGATGATCTCTCACTAAATTTCAAGGTAAAAGTGTTCTCCCTGAGTATGCACCATTGCCAAAGTTCGTCGTGTCGAGACACCACGTGATGATCGGGTGTGATAAGCTCAACGTTCATGTACAACGGGTGCAAGCCAGTTTTGCACAACATGAATACTCAGGTTAAACTTGACGAGCCTATCATATGCAGATATGGCCTCGGAACACTGGAGACCGAAAGGTCGAGCGTGAATCATATAGTAGATATGATCAACATAGTGATGTTCACCATTGAAAACTACTCCATCTCACGTGATGATCGGGCATGGTTTAGTTGATTTGGATCACGTGATCACTTAGATGATTAGAGGGATGTCTATCTAAGTGGGAGTTCTTAAGTACTATGATTAATTGAACTTTAATTTATCATGAACCTAGTCCTGATAGTATTTTGCAAATAATGTTGTAGATCAATAGCTCGCGTTGTTGCTTCCCTATGTTTTATATATGTTCCTAGAGAAAACTAAGTTGAAAGATGATAGTAGCAATGATGCGGACTGGGTCCGTGATCTGAGGTTTATCCTCATTGCTGCACAGAAGAATTATGTCCTTGATGCACCGCTAGGTGACGGACCTATTGCAGGAGCAAACGCAGACGTTATGAACCTTTGGCTAGCTCAATATGATGACTACTTGATAGTTTAGTGCACCATGCTTAACGGCTTAGAATCGGGACTTCAAAGGCGTTTTGAACGTCATGGACCATATCAGATGTTCCAGGAGTTGAAGTTAATATTTCAAGCAAATACCCGAGTTGAGAGATATGAAGTCTCCAACAAGTTCTATAGCTAAAAGATGGAGGAGAATAGCTCAAGCGGTGAGCATGTGCTCAGATTATGCAGGTACTACAATCGCTTGAATCAAGTGGGAGTTAATCTTCCAGATAAAATAGTGATTGATAGAATTCTCTAGTCACCATCACCAAGTTAGTAGAACTTCGTGATGAACTATAGTATGCAAGGGATGATGAAAACGGTTCCCGAGCTTTTCAGGATGATGAAATCGATGAAGGTAGAAATCAAGAAAGAGCATCAAGTGTTGATGATTAACAAGACCACTAGTTTCAAGAAAAGGGCAAAGGAAAAGAAAGGGAACTTCATGTAGAATGGCAAGCAAGTTATCGCTTCCGTGAAGAAGCCCAAAGCTAGACTAAAGCCTGAAACTGAGTGCTTCTACTGCAAAGGAAATGGTCACTGGAAGCGGAAATGCCCTGAATATTTGGTGGATAAGAAGGATGGCAAAGTGAACAAGGGTATATTTGATATACAAGTTATTGATGTGTACCTTACTAGTGTTTATAGTAGCCCCTGGGTATTTGATACTTGTTCGGTTGCTATATATTAGTAACTCGAAACAGGAGTTACAGAATAAACATAGACTAGTTGAGGATGAAGTGACGATGTGTGTTGGAAGTGGTTCCAAGATTGATATGATCATCATCGCACACTCCCTATACTTTCGGGATTAGTGTTAAACCTAAATAAATTTTATTTGGCGTTTGGGTTGAGCATGAATATGAATATGATTTGATCATGTTTATTGCAATACGGTTATTCATTTAAAGTCAGAGAATAATTGTTGTTCTGTTTACATGAATAAAACCTTTGATGGTCATACACCCAATGAAAATAGTTTGTTGGATCTCGATCCTAGTGATACACATATTCATAATATTGAAGCCAAAAGATGCAAAGTTAATAATTATAGTGCAACTTATTTGTGGCACTGCCGTTTAGGTCATATTTGTGTAAAGCGCATGAAGAAAATCCATGCTGATGGGTTTTGGAATCACTTGATTATGAATCAGTAGATGCTTGCGAACCATGCCTTATGGGCAAGATGACTAAGACTACTCCGTTCTCCGGAACAATGGAGCGAGCAATTGACTTATTGGAAATAATACATGCTGATGTATGCGATCCGATGAGTGTTGAGGCTCGCGGCGGGTATCATTATTTTCTGACCTTCACAGATGATTTGAGCAGATATGGGTATATCTACTTGATGAAACATAAGTCTGAAACATTTGAAAAGTTGATATAATTTCATAGTGAAGTGGAAAATCATCGTAACAAGAAAATAAAGTTTCTGCGATTTGATCGTCAAGGAGAATATTTGAGTTACAAGTTTGTTCTTCATTTGAAACAATGCGGAATAGTTTCGCAACTCACCCACCCGGAACACCACAGCATAATGGTGTGTCCGAACGTCATAACTGTACTTTATTGGATATAGTACAATCTACGATGTCTCTTACCGATTTACCACTATCGTTTTCGGGGTTATGCATTAGAGATAGCTACATTCACGTTAAATAGGGCACCATCTCAATCCATTGAGATGACACCATATGAACATTGGTTTGGCAAGAAACCAAAGTTGTCGTTTCTTAAAGTTTGGGGTTGCGATGCTTGTGTGAAAAAGTTTCATCTTGATAAGCTCAAACCCAAATAAGAGAAATGTGTCTTCTTAGGATACCCAAAGGAGACAGTTGGGTACACCTTCTATCACATATCCGAAGGCAAGACATTCATTGCTAAGAATGGATCCTTTCTAGAGAAGGAGTTTCTCTCGAAAGAAGTGAGCGGGAGGAAAGTAGAACTTTATGAGGTAACTGTACCTGCTCCCTTATTGGAAAGTAGTTCATCACAGAAATCTGTTCCTGTGACTCCTACACTAATTAGTGAGGAAGCTAATGATGATGATCATGTAACCTCAGATCAAGTTACTATCGAACCTCGTAGGTCAACCAGAGTGAGATCCACACCAGAGTGGTACAGTAATCCTGTTATGGAGGTCATGTTACTTGACCATGACGACCAACGAACTATGAGGAAGCGATGATGAGCCCATATTCCGCGAAATGTCTTGAGGCCATGAAATCTGAGATAGGATTGTCACGCCCAATATGCGACCCTATCCAAAAGGAACTCGAAGGTCCCACCAAGGATAGACCCGCATATTGAAACACTTTTGCAAGGTGGATATCATTACATCAACATTACATAATACATAGGGATACAACCAAGACATACAATGTCACATGAATACAACAATACAACATACAAGATCAACATCCGACTACGGATGAAACATAAACAGCAGCTCAAACGACATCCACCCTGCTAGCCCAGGCTGCTGACCTGGAACCTATCCCCTGATCGAAGAAGAAGCAGAAGAAGAACTCCAAAACAAGCAAACATCGCTCTTGCGTCATGATCATCGCAAACCTGTACCTGCAACTGGTGGTCTAGTAATCTGTGAGCCACGAGGACTCAACAATCCCATTACCATGGGTTTCAAGACTAGCAAAGCTTAATGGGAAAGGAAGGGGTAAAGTGGTGAGGTTGCAGCAGCGACTAAGCTTATATGGTGGCTAACCAACGCAAATAAGAGCGAGAAGAGAGAGCAAGCGGAACGGTCGTCAACTACTAATGATCAAGAAGTGATCCTGAACTCCTACTTACGTCAGACATAACCCAGAAACCGTGTTCTCCTCTCGATCAACCCCAAAAAGAGACACTCACGGTTACGCACACGGTTGGTGTATTTTAGAAGAGTTTGCTTCAAGTTTACTACAACCGGATATTAACAAATTCCCATCTGCCACATAACCACGGGCACGGCTCTCGAAAGTTTAAACCCTGCAGGGGTGTCCCAACTTAGCCCATGACAAGCTCTCGCGATCAACGAAGGATATTCCTTCTCCCCGGGAAGACCCGATCGGGTCTCGGAATCCGGCTACAAGACATTTCGACAGTAATAAAACAAGACCAGCAAAGAAGTCGCCGATGCTTGTGACAATCCCGATAGGAGCTGCACATATCTCGTTCTCGTGGCAACACCGGATGAACACTACGACGGCAACCGACGATACCCCAAGTTGCCTAGGGGCGACACATAAGTGGCTCTGGTTTGGACCAACACTTAGACAAGCATTGGCCCGGGGCTGAATAAAGATGACCCTTGGGTTAATTACTCCCAAGGGAAAATAGGTGGTGGTGAGGCAAATGGTAAAACCAAGGTTGGGCCTTCTTTGGAGGAGTCTTATTCAAAGCGAACTGTCAAGGGGGTCCCATAAATCACCCAACCGCTTAGGGACGCAAAATCCGGGAACATAATACCGATATGACGGAAACTAGGGTGGCAAGAGTGGAACAAAACACCAGGCATAAGGCCGAGCCTTCCACCCTTTACCAAGTATATAGATGCATTAATTAAATAAGAGATATTGTGATATCCCAACCAAAATCCTGTCCACCATGGAGCAATCTTCATCTTCACCTGCAACTAGGAACGCTATAAGAGGGGCTGAGCAAAGCAGTAACATAGCCAAACAACGGTTTGCTAGGAAGGGTGACAAAGGTTATAGGTTCATGGCAATTTGGGAGGCTTGAGCATCAAGTGATAGGTAGCGCAGCATAGCGAAAGAACGAAGCAACTAGCATAGCAATGATAGCAATGAGATCCAAGGTGACGGTCATCTTGCCTGAAATCCCGCTAGGGAGAAGAACGAGTCCATGAAGAAGATGAAGCCACGAAGACGAACCAAGCGTGAGCGAGCGAATCCTCACGATCGCAACGAAACGGGAACTATCGAGAAAAGCACACAACATGGTAAACACACCACACATGAACAAGACATGATGCACAACAAGCATGATGCATGACAAAGCTACATGGAGCTACTCATGGCAAGAGATGATGCAAACAAGAGCAACACATCAAAGCAAGTTTAAATGAGGCCGGGAACAACATATAACAATTCCTAAGTCCTCATATGCAAATTTCGAAATTGGTCCAGATCTGAATAAACCTTATGTTCAAGTTGTTAAACAGCAAGTTAATATGCACCAAGATGATCTACACGAAATTCTAGTCAAGTTACATATAAAGTTCATTAAATTCGGAGCTACGGCCTAGAAGATATGAGCAAAACAAGTTAAACAAGGCATTGATGCAAAATGCATACAAACATCAAGCAAACACCTCAAAACAAGGATGCAACATGATAATGTGAAGCTACATGCAATTCTAAGCAAGTTTCATATAGAGCACACTCAAAACGGAGCAACGGTTCAACACATGCACACTATACAAGTTTAAAGGACAAGATGTCCAAAACAGCAACTAGGCATCTAGCAAGCATCAAAACAACATGCTACAGCACCTTAACATGATAACAAAAGGCATAGACAAGATTTACAGGTAAAGCATAACAAAACATGAACACTGAACTATCTCCAGAAATCACTAGAACATGCTCAAAATGACATGGCAAGATTGCAAATAATAACAGTTTCAGACTTATCAGGAAATAACATCAGGTTGCAATGTTTAGAGCTTTCAAAAGCATGCTACAGGAACTTATCATGGCAAACAAAGGCATGGCATGACTCTACTAAATGCATAGATCAAATGTCCTTTAGTGACCATGAGCCAAAAAGGACCAGAAGATATGATGGCACTCATGTAAACATGGCAAGTTATATGACAGATTCATACATGGCAGGAACAACAATAAGTAGGCATGTTGATGAGCTTGAACCACTCACCACAGAGCAATACATGGCATTGCAATGCAACTCACAGTAAGAAGACATGTTTATGAAGCTAAACATGGCAAGAGAAAGTTCATAGGGTACATGGATCACTAACAACAATCATGGCAACATTGAACTTAATGTTAACAGGCTGACAGCAACATTATGTAGCAACTTGAGAGCAAGATTACAACAAGCTACAGCAAGCTATAAATGCAACAAAGGGCATGGATGGATAGAGAAATACATGTTTAACAAAACATCCTTATTGAATATCTGCAGATTATGCATAGAATGACTTGTAGAAGCAGGTTAACATAGCATCATGATATAGCAGATTCAGACATGCAAAACAGCAACAACAAGTACCCTACTTAACAAGCTTGATGCACTCACTACAGGAATCACAAAAAATATATGGATGGCACCACTGTGCAGATGGCATGACATATCACAAAACACATGTAGAGCTCATGTTCATAAGATGAACACATCAAATGAAAGAAAAATGACAAATCATCAAGTTATAACAGTTTCAGCAGATTAACATCATATAGCACTCTTGCAACGATGATTCAGGCATCAAGATGAACACAAATGAACATGGTGCAATGGAATGAAATTATGTACTTATCGAGGCAAACAATTTGATATATTACACGCACGAAACGGAGCTACGGATGCAGAGATACGGCATGACGAACATGGCATGCAAATTACCCAGAAACGGGGACTTAGCAGATTTGGACCTCGGGGGAAAAGTGGACGACGGGATCCCGCGGGCCGTTTGGATGGTCGGGCGGGTGGATCTCATCCCACCCGCCGGATCCGGCGACGAGGCGGCCGGCGACGGCGGCCGGAGGGCGGGCGGCACCGGAGGAGGCCGGGGAAGGCCGGAGGGCTGGGGCCGGCCGGATCCGGCCGGCCCGACCGATCTCGGCCGATGACGGGGCTCGGGCGAAGCTTCAGGCGGCCGGGCGCGGAGGCGGCTCAGCAAGGTGGAGCTCAGGGCGAGGAAGCTCCGTGGCGGTGGCTCTCGCGAGGAAGAGAGAGAGAGAGAAAACGTGAGGAGAGAGCAGAAGGACTGCATGGCGCTGGCTCACTGGTGGCGCCACGGACGGGCAGTGGGTCGGCGACAGCAGTGCGGACGGGCAGGCGGCGAGGAGGCGCTGGGCGCCTGATCGCTGCTGGCCGGGCGGGCGCAGACGGGCCGGGCGTGGCCTCACTGGCTCATGGCTCGGCGGGTGGCGGCAGTGGGCTCAGCCCAGCGACGTGGCGGCGCGAGAGAGGCAGACGGTGGCGGCGGACATGTCCGGCAGCGGGATTTTTGTCCGGTGGCGAGGTAGGGAAGGCTAGGGTTAGACCGCAAATTTCGGAGGGGATCACTTATTTATAGGTAGAGGGAGCTAGGAGAGTCCAAATGGGGAGCGGTTTTCGGCCACGCGATCGTGATCGAACGACCGAGAGCATGGAGGGGAGTTTGCTGGGTTTTGGGCCACTTTGGAGAGGTGTTGGGCTGCAAATAGAAGGAGGCTTTTACGGTTACCCGGTTAACTGTTGGAGTACCAAACGACCTTCAAATGGCACGAAACTTGACAGGCGGTCTACCGGTGCTATACCAAGGCCGCTTGGCAAACCTCGGGCCATTCCGAGAAAGTTTAACACCCGCATACGAAAGAGAGGCAAAAGGGGGCGCCGGGAGACATAGGAGTGCCGGATTGCAAAACGGACAACGGGGAAAAAGCTCGGATGCATGAGACGAACACGTATGCAAAAAGAGATGCACATGATGACAAGATATGAAATGCAGATGATGACATGGCAAAGTGCAACACGCAAGCACATGACATGGCAAGGACGGCCAATAACTGACGGACACCTGGCGCATCGAATCCGGGGCGTTACAAGGATCCATGTATGAGAACAAAGTGTGGACTTTGGTTGACTTGCCCGATGATCGGCAAGCCATTGAGAATAAATGGATCTTCAAGAGGAAGACGTACGCTGATAGTAGTGTTACTATCTACAAAGCTAGACTTTGTCAAAAATGGTTTTGACAAACTTCAAGATGTTGACTACGATGAGACTTTCTCACTCGTAGCGATGCTTAAGTCTGTCCGAATCATGTTAGCAAATTGCCACATTTTATGAAATCTGGCAAATGGATGTCAAAACTACATTCCTTAATGGATTTCTTAAAGAAGAGTTGTATATGATGCAACCAGAAGGTTTTGTCGATCCTAAAGGTGCTACAAAATGTGCAAGCTCCAGCGATCCATCTATGGACTGGTGCAAGCATCTCGGAGTTGGAATATACACTTTGATGAGTTGATCAAAGCATATAGTTTTATACAGACTTGCGGTAAAGCCTGTATTTACAAGAAAGTGAGTGGGAGCACTACAACATTTCTGATAAATATATGTGAATGACATATTGTTGATCGGAAATAATGTAGAACTTTCTGGAAAGCATAAAGAAGTATTTGAAAGGATTTTTTCAAAGAAAGACATCGGTGAAGTTACTTACATATTGAGCATCAAGATCTATAGAGATAGACAAGACGCTTGATAAGTTTTTTCAGTGAGTACATACCTTGACAAGATTTTGAAGTGGTTCAAAATGGAACAGTCAAAGAAGGAGTTCTTGCCTGTGTTGCAAGGTGTGAAGTTGAGTAAGACTCAAAGCCCGACCATGGCAGAAGATAGAGAGAGAATAAAAGTCATTCCCTATGCCTCAGCCATAGGTTCTATAAAGTATGCTATGTTGTGTACCAGACCTATTGTGTACCTCACCAAGAATTTGGGGTACAATAGTGATCTAAGAGTAGATCACTGGACGGCGGTCAAAATTATCCTTAGTGGAGTAAGGAAATATTTCTCAGTTATGGAGGTGATAAAGAGTTCGTCGTAAAGAGTTATGTCGATACAAGCTTTGACACCGATCTGGATGACTCTAAGTCTCGATCTAGATACATATTGAAAGTGGGAGCTATTAGCTAGAGTGGCTCCATGCAGAGCATTGTATACATAGAAATTTGAAAAATACTTACGGATCTGAATGTGACAGACCCGTTGACTAAAATTATCTCACAAGCAAAACATGATCACACCTTAGTAGTCTTTCGGTGTTAATCACATAGCGATGTGAACTAGATTACTGACTCTAGTAAACCCTTTGGGTGTTGGTCACATGTCGATGTGAACTATGGGTGTTAACCACATAAAGATGTGAACTATTGATGTTAAATCACATGGCGATGTGAACTAGATTATTGACTCTAGTGCAAGTGGGAGACTGAAGGAAATATGCCCTAGAGGCAATAATAAAGTTATTATTTATTTCCTTATTTTATGATAAATGTTTATTATTCATGCTAGAATTGTATTAACCGGAAACATAATACATGTGTGAATACATAGACAAACAGAGTGTCACTAGTATGCCTATACTTGACTAGCTCGTTGATCAAACATGGTTATGTTTCCTAACCATAGACATGAGTTGTCATTTGATAAACGGGATCACATCATTAGAGAATGATGTGATTGACTTGACCCATTCCGTTAGCTTAGCACTTGATCGTTTAGTATGTTCCTATTGCTTTATTCATGACTTATACATGTTCCTATGACTATGAGATTATGCAACTCCCGAATACCGGAGGAACACTTTGTGTGCTTCCAAATGTCACAACGTAACTGGGTGATTATAAAGGTGCTCTACAGGTGTCTCCGATGGTACTTGTTGAGTTGGCATAGATCGAGATTAGGATTTGTCACTTCGATTGTCGGAGAGGTATCTCTGGGCCCTCTAGGTAATGCACATCACTATAAGCCATGCAAGCAATGTAACTAATGAGTTAGTTGCGGGATGATGCATTACGGAACGAGTAAAGAGACTTGCCAGTAACGAGATTGAACTAGGTATTGAGATACCGACGATCGAATCTCGGCAAGTAACATACCGATGACAAAGGGAACAACGTATGTTGTTATGCGGTTTGACCGATAAAGATCTTCGTAGAATATGTAGGAGCCAATATGAGCATCCAGGTTCCTCTATTGGTTATTGACTGGAGACGTGCCTCGTTCATGTCTACATAGTTCTCGAACCCGTAGGGTCCGCACGCTTAACGTTTGGTGACGATTTGTATTATGAGTTTATGTGTTTTGATGTACCGAAGGTAGTTCAGAGTCCCGGATGAGATCGGGGACATGAAGAGGAGTCTCTAAATGGTCGAGACGTAAAGATCGATATATTGGACGACTATATTCGGACATCGGAAAGGTTCCGAGTGATTCGGGTATTTTTCGGAGTGCCGGAGAGTTACGGGAATTCGTATAGGGCCTTAATGGGCCATACGGGAAAGGGGAGAAAGGCCTCAAAGGGTGCCCGCACCCCTCCCCATGGACTGGTCCGAATTGGACTAGGGAGGGGGGCGCCCCCTTCCTTCATTCTCCTTCTCCCTTCCCTTTTTCCTATTCCATGTGGGAGATGGAATCCTACTAGGACTAGGGAGCCCTAGTAGGACTCCACACTTGGGCGCGCCCTATAAGGGCCGGCCTCCTCCTCCCTCCATCCTTTATATACATGGCCAGGGGGCACCACATAGACACAACAATTGATCATTGATCTCTTAGCCGTGTGCGATGCCCCCCTCCATCATAATCCACCTCGGTAATATCGTAGCGATGCTTAGGCGAAGCCCTGCGTCGGTAGCAACATCATCACCGTCATCACGCCGTCGTGTTGACGGAACTCTCCCTCGAAGATCTGCTGGATCGGAGTTCGTGGGACGTCATCGAGCTGAACATGTGCTGAACTCGGAGGTGCCATGCGTTCGGTACTTGGATCGGTCAGATCGTGAAGATGTACGACTACATCATCCGCATTGTTCTAACGCTTCCGCTTTCAGTCTACGAGGGTACGTGGACACACTCTCCCGTCTCGTTGCTATGCATCACCATGATCTTGCGTGTGCGTAGGATTTTTTTTGAAATTACTACGTTCCCCAATAGATGGACTTACCTATGGTTGAAAAACCAATACCCCCTATCCTGATGAACTGTGATAATCGAACTGTGGTCGTCAAGATAAACAGTTCTAAGGACAATATGAAGTCCTCAAGGTATGTGAAGAGGAGACTAAAATCTGTCAGGAAATTGAGGAACTCCGGAGTTATTACGTTGGACTATATCCAAACGTCAAAAAACTTGGCAGATCCCTTCGCAAAGGGTCTATCACGTAATGTGATAGATAATGCATCGATGGAGATGGGTTTGAGACCCACCACATGAGTTGTCCATAGTGGTAACCCACTCTATGTGATCGGAGATCCCGTGAAGTAGAAGTGGGAGACAAGTTGTTGGTCAGCTGGGAGGAGAGTATCCCTATATTAATTATCCCACTCCGTGAAGATGCAATACTCTCCTGATCTGCATGGCAGGTTGATATTTATCTTAATGTGTTCCAAGTGGCTTATTTGAGTAAGCAGAGATGTTGTCCTGCAGAGCATCTTCTGAAGAACGAACATATATGAATTATTTATTAACGTTGCGATTGTGAGAATTGGGTATTCTCTAACAAATTCATGAAAGGCCCTGGAGTATGACGTATATGCTCCACCCGCGGGGAAGTCTTGCGGCAGCCCAGTATCGGTCAAGAATTTGTGTGAAACTAGTTTCGTAGAAAACTTGTAGTTCAAGGCATAGTCCACTATTCAAGTTGTGATCTAGTGTAGCATAAAACTCTAAGTGGAAGTTCAACTTCACAGTCTCCACTAAGCACCGGTATATAAACAATGTTTTGGAACTAAATGATGAGATGCGCCAATGAGACTTTGTGGGGGATTGTTGGAATTTTGCTAGTAGGCCTTTGGCCCAAAGCCCAACTAAAATTCTGAAATTCTCTTGGCGCATTCATGCACACATGTGAGTGGAGTGAGTGAGACTAGAGTTTAGTCCCACCACGGAAGTTGATAGAGACTTGCACCTCTTTATAAGGTGAGCTCTTCTACCACTTGTATGAGCATGAGAAGAGGAGACCTACACGCGCGCTCCTCCTCCTCGCTCGCCATGCCACACCACGCCTCGTCACGACACGCCGCGGGTTGCAGGATTGAGCCGAGCCAAGGACAGAGCTATGCACATTGTCTATATTTTTTCTTCTCGGGAAAAATTTAATGAGTCGTTAATTAATAATTAACGGACGCGTTAATTATTGAACCGTTTCCGGTTCTTTTGGATCGTGATGACTCATACATGGGTGTCGGTGTCAAAACCGGCGGATCTCGGGTAGGGGGTCCCGAACTGTGCGTCTAGGCGGATGGTAACAGGAGACAAGGGACACGATGTTTTACCCAGGTTCGGGCCCTCTTGATGGAGGTAAAACCCTACGTCCTGCTAGATTAATATTGATAATGTGTGTTACAAGAGTGGATCTACCACGAGATCAAAGAGGCTAAACCCTAGAAGCTAGCCTATGGTATGATTGTTGTTCGTCCTACGGACTAAAACCCTCCGGTTTATATAGACACCGGATAGGGTTAGGGTTACATAGAGTCGGTTACAACGGTAGGAGATCTACATATCCGTATCGCCAAGCTTGCCTTCTACGCCAAGGAAAGTCCCATCCGGACACGGGACGAAGTCTTCAATCTTCTATCTTCATAGTCTTGGAGTCCGGCCGATGATGATAGTTCGGCTATCCGGACACCCCCTAGTCCGGAATTCCCTCAGTAGCCCCTGAACCAGGCTTCAATGACAATGAGTCCGGTGCGCATGTTGTCTTCGGCATTGCAAGGCGGGTTCTTCCTCCGAATAATTCATAGAAGATTGTGAACACCAGGATAGTGTCCGGCTCTGCAAAAATAAATTCCACATACCACCGTAGAGAGAATAATATTACACAAGATCAATCTGCTGACATATCTTGTGGTGCGACGCCGCACCACTACCAAGCCTTTATTCAAATTGTTTTTATTGTTCCACCTCAGCGCGTTTAGCGAAGTGGTTTCCTTGGCACGTCTTGTCAAGGCAGAGATCGTGTTCCCCTTATTCTGGGATTCCCATCAATACGGACGTGGGCAACCCAACCGCGCCATTGACTATGGCGCTTGGGAGATAAGCGAGTTTTACCAGGCCGGTGGGGACACATGTTTTTGTCCGCCCATATAAGGGGATAAGGATCCACCCTTTTACCTGCGCCTTCTTCCTCCTTGGCTTATCCATCTCCGCGAACTCGAGCTCCAGCGCCCAAGTCCGCACTCCTCACCTCAATCTTCTCCAACTATGTCCGGAGTGGGAGGCAAGTGGATGGCCTCCTCCGTCACGGAGGGGCAGATCCAGAAGCTGTGACGCCGGATATCTCCCAAAGAACATCACAGATCGGCTCCCCGACGAGGGAGAGCTCGTCCCCAACCCTGTGCCCCATGAGAGGGTAGTATTTCTTCCCCATTTCCTCCATGGACTGGGCTTCCCTTCATCCCTTTGTCCGGGGCTCATGTTCTACTATGGCCTAGATTTCCATGATCGGCCCCAATTTCATCCTCAACATCTTAGCGTTTATAAATGCGCGAGGCATTCCTCTGCATCCAGCCCCACTTGACAGGCTCAAGACCTTGATGTCAAGCCGAAGGTTGTGAAGGGCAGCCAAGCCGGAGTGCGGAGGCGCCATGGTGGGAAGGATGTCCCACGTTACGTGGCTGGAGGGTACTTTCGTGGTAACCATCAAGGGGTGGCAATCGGGGTGGTTCTACATCACCGAGCCACGTGACCCTGATTGGGCAGCGGCCCCCGAATTTAGATCTGGTATTCCCATACGGCTCTCCTCCTGGAAAGAGAGTGGCCGAATTTGGGGGGATTCGGAGGAGCTGACCGGACTCCAAGCCTGCATCCAGAAGCTGGTGGACAAGAAGCTCAAGCTTGTCAACGTAGTCCAGGTCATGCTCATCCGCCGGATTCTCCCATGCCAGCAACGGAGCTTTAATATGTGGGAGTTTGATCCGGCGCAACACCAGACCCTGAGCGGGCTCTTCGACACTACGTACGAAGATGTCTGAAAGGTGTTGTTCAAGGGCGCCGAAGCTCCCGCATCCGCTACCGAAGATCGCGGATTGTGCTCGCAGTGTCCAGCTAACGAGGTAAGTGATTTCACCACTTGTTTTCCATGGTTTGGCTCTATGCGGGATCTAAACTCCCCTTGCCTTTGATAGGAATGGCTGGCGAAGGCCGAACGGATTACCTGTCCGGCCCCATTGCCAGAGGACCAATGGACGCCCGCCTAACGGGCTCTTGGCTCCGGCACCCACGCAGCCGGAGAAGAAGGCCAAGAAGACGGCCACGGGGACTCGGAAGAGTTCCCGTTTTCAGGTGCTATCGGATGATGAATCCGAGGCCGACTCCTCCCACCAAGGTGAGTGGGAGAAGAAGAAAGCCTCTCCCCCAACAGGGGGAGGAAAGAAAAGGAAGGCCTCCCCAACAAGGGAGGCCGAAGGGTCCAAGAAGGGAAAAACTCTTCCTCCGGACTGCTCCGCCGGTGCCAGTGACGACGACGAAGACTAGCATCCAAGGGCCAAGCCCCTGGCGAGATTGTAAGTATCCGGACTCCCGAATAACCTCAAGGTTTTTGTTTCCGCCACATAACGTCTTTCTAATGCCGCATACAACCCTGCAGTCCGCCCAAGGATGATCTTCCCGTTTAAATCGGCGGGTCCTTGGGTGCGTCGGATATGGATTCCTTCCGACTGCCTCCACCCCGTGTCATGGACGACGCCGAGCTGGGATCGAGAAAAGGACCCACCAGAGGGGGAGGCCCCGGAGGTGTCACAGACACCCTCCCGGACTGTGCACGGACTCGGCCGGAGGCCGCAGTGGCTCCGAGTCCGGTGGGCGACCCCTTCAGAAGAAGGGCAAGACCGAGACGCCGGCTGCCTTTGTCCAACCGGAGGTGCGGATAATTCTTTGGAGGTGCTCAATGGCGCCTCCATCGAAGAGGAACACCGCCTCGTTATGAGTGCGGTGATTGAAGGTTCATTTCGCCAAGAGCGGGCTGACCGAAGCTCGCAATAGCCTTCTAACAGGCTTTGAGGTAAGAATTTCAATATATGTAAAATGGTACCGCATAGACGGTAGCCCACGATGCTCGGTTCGGTGTTCGGAAAGAAAAGCGGACTGAGGATCTTTAGAAAGATAAACGCAGGAGTCATAAAAATATGTCAATATGGGATTGCAGTCAGGTTGCCGACCACCGCTGCATCGATCTGCGGAGGTCAATACTTTGAAGAAAAACCTCGAGCGGTCCGAGAACGAGCTCGGCCATGCCAAGAAGCAGCTCGAGGAAAAAGAAGGTGAGTAATACCTTATAAAAATTGTACCTTACAGAAAAGGATTTGGTTGCAAGAAAAATGACAAGGATAACGTGGGTATTATAGGGGCCACTAACGAGGTGGCGACCCTGAAGGAGGTGGTGGCCGCAGCCGAACGTAATGCGGCCATGAACGCACTGAGCGAGAGAAGCAGGAGGCGCGGGTGGCGGAGGTACAACAAGAGCTCCAGGATCTCGTGAAAAAACATGAGAACTTGGAGCGTGACTCAAAGACTCGAGAGTCTGAGCTTGCAACGGCTCTTGAGAGTGCCAAAGCCGCTAAGGCCGAAGCCTACAAGGCCCTCCAGGAGATTGAGGTGGTGAAGAAAATAGCAGCGGGTAAGGCATTTTTCATGCAGTAAGCATGTGAGTGTTAATTACTGTTGCTTACCCGAATTCAGACCTCTGTAGGCGTTCGCAGATCTTCCTTGCAGCGTGTCCGATCTTGCCGCATTCTACCGGGCCGAGGAGGGAGCTCGACGGAGAAGGTCTTTTGGTCTCAAGATCTTTGAGGCGGACATCCAGTGCTTTAGCGACCAGTCAAGCGGCTGGTCGAGCTCCACAAGGCGGCCGAACAGGCCATGAAGGGCCTCATAGTTCGTTGTGGCCTAAGGAGGCCATGCCCGGGAGCTACTTCGGCTGGTGCGGCGGCCGGTGGATGCGCGTCTGGGTTGAAGTTATCAAGCATTCCGCTTGTATCGAGGGTGCCGTCGGGCCTTGCCCGCGCAAAAGGTGCACTGGGCAAGATGGATGCCTGAAGCTCGTGGACGGACCCGCCACCAGAGGGCAAGGAGCATCGCACGCCCGAGATGTATTATAAGAGTGTCTTGAAGGGCGCCCGCACTATTGCGGTGAGTGCTCCAAAGATGTAATATTTGAGTAGACTCGCATTCTGTTATCCTGTCTTGAAAACTTAGTTCATATGCGCTTAAGCAACGCTTGTTAATTAAAATATTACCTTACGTGGTGGTTGTTTATCAAATCGAGAGATGGCAAGTCGTCGGCTTCAAATTTCATGCCACGAAAGTCTTTGGGGTGTTCGGGATAAACTTGAGCGCTCTTGTTCCCATTTTGGGTCCATCTAGGGAGGCGCTCAACACAGCGAACAAGGCAACCGGACTTATAATGCTTGAACACTCTCACTTAGCCATAGAATTCTATAATTTTAAATTTCGTGAAGCCCCTAGTCTTCGGAGGGTCAATTTGGGGCGCTATCCACGCCTTGGCGGACAAAGATCCGGCTCCTCGCTCTAAGCGGCATAAGTCTTTAAGGACTCGCAAAAACCTCTCGAACAGCGATCGTCTCTCGCCTCATCATGACGGTCAGTTTTAGCTTTCTCCATCGAGGCGTTAACCCAGCCGAACTGGGCGGAATCGCAGTGGTTCTCCGGTGCTACCTTAGCCGACATAACGGAACGTAAGGTAGCAAAACACGGAGCCGGGCAAACCCAACTATTGACCCAAGACATGATTCGGCCGATGCATATAGTGCTATAAGTTCGGGGTGCCGCACTTGTGAAAGTGTTCGGACTCATCACACCATAACGCGGGAAACATAAGCCCCTGGTGTATATTAGCCGTACCAAAGTTTACGGATGCAACATGTCGTAAATGAACATATTTATGAAAAATAAATGCAATTATAAACAAAAGGGTGTTGCATTGTTTTATTCAACAAGTGCTGCTACAAATGCAGAACGACATAAATAGTGCGATAAGCAAGGTATGAGACTGTTAAACATGTCCCCCTCCAGGGGTAGGCTGCAGATTGGTGTATGAAAATTCTCGTAATGGAGACCACCTGTATATTCGTTGTAGCCTTTATCCTTCCACAGCTGTTGCATCGTGAGTTGGCAGGTTCTGCCGGACAGGCTTCGACAAACAGAGTCCTGTGGGTAAAAAAGTAAAAGGTAAAAAGAAAAGAAAAAGGAACGACACACTTGAGAGCCCCCGTGTGGTTGAGCCGCGATCTGGGTTTATCGTGGTCGTGCCCCTCTCCCCATGCCCATGGTATCTTGAGAGCGTAATGGTGTGCGTGAAGGACCTGCTGACGCTTTCACGTGGCCGGGTTGGGGCCGCCGCTGGCGCGTTCTCTGAACGTGCTGTGTGGTCTTGTTGTAAGTTACTCCGGGCGCGAGCTGTGTCCGCCGCTTAACGGCCGGACTCGAGAATTGCCTTAAGAGGCTGCATTGCACTTCGCCGCGAGAGCAGCCAGTATGTTCCTCCGTGCGGAGAGAACGTTCGGTGTTTCCGTTGACCGTAATGACTCCTCCGTGGCCTGGCATCTTGAGCTTTAGGTATGCGTAGTGCGGCACCGCGTTGAACTTTGCAAACGCTGTACGTCCGAGCAAGGCATGATAGCCGCTGCGGAACGGGACTATGTCGAAGATTAACTCCTCGCTTCGGAAGTTATCCGGGGATCCGAAGACCACTTCCAGTGTGATTGAGCCTGTACAATTGGCTTCTACACCTGGTATGACGCCATTAAAGGTCGTTTTGGTAGGTTTAATCCTTGAGGGGTATGTGCCCATCTTGCACACTGTATCCTGGTAAAGCAGGTTCAATTGCCGCCGCCCATCGAGGACTACTGGTTAGGTGAAATCCATCGACGATTGGGTCTAAGACCCGGTCTGGCGAATCCCCGTGGCGGATCTTTGGTGGGGTGGTACCTTGGTCAAAAGTGATCGGGCAGGAGGACCATGGATTGAACTGGGCAACTGGCTCCATCGCGTAGACATCCTCGAGTGCGCTTTCGCTCCCTTTTGGGTATGTGCGTTGCGTATATCATGTTCACCGTCCGCACCTGCGGGGGGAAACCCTTCTATCCTCTATTGTTTGGCGGTTGGGTCTCGTCCTCGTCATCGCTATGCAGCCCCTTGTCATTGTTCTCGGCAATTAACTTGCCTGCTCGTTGAATACCCAACAGTCCCTGTTGGTGTGGTTAAGCGGCTTTTCGAAGTGCCGTGTATCGCTGGCACAAGCGTCGAGTATTCGGTCCAAATTGGACGGACCCGAGTAGTTCGTTTGAATGGCTTTTTCCGCTGACCGGTTTAGAGCCTTTGAATCCGGCATTGACCGCCAGATCCTCAATATTGTCGCCGTTAGTGCGGCGTTTGTTTTTGTTACGACGCAGCCTGCCATTTCGGTCCTTGAAGTCCGGACTGCCGTAATTTTCTTTGAGGTTGTTGCTGCGTGCTAGCCAGCTATCCTCACCCGCGCAGAAGCGGGTCATGAGCGATGTGAGGGCTGCCATGGATTTCGGCTTCTCCTATCCTAGGTGCCGGGCAAGCCACTCGTCACGGATGTTATGCTTGAAGGCCGCGAGGGCCTCCGCATCCGGACAGTCGATGATTTGGTTTTTCTTGGTTAAGAACCGTGTCCGTAATTGTCCGGCCGATTCGTCTGCTGCTGAATTATGTGGCTTAGGTCATCGACGTCGGTGGTCGCATTACAAGTGCCTGGAAGTTATTGAGGAATGCGGCTTCCGTGTCCTCCCAACTCCCAATTGACTCTTTGGCAAAATTTGTTGAGCCAATGCCGGGCTGGTCCTTTAAGCTTGAGGGGAGGTATTTGATGGGCGTGAAGATCGTCACCGCGGGCCATGTGGATGTGAAGGAGATAGTCTTGATCCAAACCGCTGGGTCTGTTGTGCCATCATAGGATTCAATATTGACGGGTTTAAACCCTTCGGGATTTGATGATCCATTACTTCGCCTGTGAAGCATAGTGGGTGTGCTTGGCGCCTGCATGTCGGGGGATATAACGACGGAGCTCGGAAGAGCTTTATGCATTTTTGTTCGGCCCGGCCGGACTTCTGCGTCCGGCGACGGTTGTCATCATGTACCGTGGGCGCACGCGATCCATAGATCGATCTTGATTGTCTTGCCTTGTCCTCCAATATATCTCGCATGGTCCGGAGTGTTCCCCTTTGGCCGTGTGCTTTTTGAGCGATGCCGGGTACGGTTCTAGTGAAGGGCCTAGAGGCCTCTCTGTCAGCGCCACGGGGTGGTCGGTCACCGTATTGTCTCCTGGTTATGCGGGTTCGTAAGCCTCCTCCTCTAATCGGGGAGCAGCTTGCGTTTAGGGTAGTTTTGGAGGGGCGTTCGAGCTCATGCTCTTCGCCGCGAGGACTTCGGTCCATCATCGGCTAGCGATCTGATCAGCTCTAAGCTGTTGTTGCTTTTCTTTAGGCTGTTCGCCATGGCCATCGGCCTGCGTCTAAAACGCTCTTGTTCGACAGATCCTCGTGCACGGCCATTTAATTCATTGTCGTCGAGGCTTGCTTCGTCTTTGGAGGGAGGCATATAATCCTCTTCTTCTGCCGCTCTCTCTTGAGGGCTGGCGTCTTCATCCTCCTGCGATGGATCTTGCTGGAGTGGATTGTCTTCGGCGTTGTCCGGTGTATTGTTATCTCCGGTGTCGGAATCTTCATTCTTGCTGTGGCAGGATTTAGAGCGGCGCCGCCGACGCCGGCGCTTGGGCTGCTTCTTCGAGGGGTCATCCTCCGTTGTTCCATCGCCGTTCCCATCTTTTGGGATGTCCACCATATATATGTCATATGACGAGGTGGCCTTCCAAAGTGCCTGTAGGCGCTGGGTCTTGTTCGCCTTCGCATCGTCGTCCATACCGTTGATGTCTTGGAGTCGTAGTCTAGCATGTCGGTTAAATCATCGGCGGTGGCTACAAAGTGGGTGGTGGGTGGGCGTTGAATTTCTTCGTCGTCCGCATCCCAACCTTCCCGACCGTAATCCGACCAGGGCTCTCCGGATAAAGAGAGATTTTAGTGAACTCGGGATGTCGCCAAAGGGCGAGTGCCGAAAGATGTCCATGACCGTGAACTCCATAACTTGCGCCCAATCGGATTCGATTGGCGGGGCGCTGGGGGTTGAGTCCGGATAGGAGTCCGCACCACAGTCGAGGTCTTCGCAGCGACAGGGATGGAGTTCGGCTCGATCACTGTAGGGATTAAAGCCCCCGAGGCGGTGTCCAACCACTCGTCCTCGATCGGGGAATCCGGCTCCGGATTAAGGGTCGGAGCGGATTCTGGTGCAGCCTCGTGGCAATCGCTCGTTGCGAGCTAGATCATGCCCATCGAGACAAAGGCGGCGCTGCTATCGGGCTCGAATCCGTCGAAGATCAAGTCTCCGTGGATATCGGCCGTATAGTTTAGGCTTCCAAATCTGACTGACGGCGGGCGTAGCTTCGATCTGCTCCAGATGGCCAGCGAATTGGCCCGCAGCAGTAAAGCCGCCCGAACACGAAGATCTGTCCGGGAGAAAAGTCTCACCCTGGACCGCGTCGTTGTTGATGATCAAAGGAGCCATCGAGCCTATCGGTGGCGACACGGAGGAACTCTCAATGAAAGCACCAATGTCGGTGTCAAACCGCGGATCTCGGGTAGGGGTCCCGAATCGTATGCGTCTAGGTGGATGGTAACAGGAGACAAGGGACACGATGTTTTACCCGAGTTCGGGCCCTCTTGATGGAGGTAAAACCCTACGCCCTGCTAGATTAATATTGATAATGTGTGTTACAAGAGTGGATCTACCACGAGATCAAAGAGGCTAAACCCTAGAAGCTAGCCTATGGTATGATTGTTGTTCGCCCCTACGGACTAAAACCCTCCGGTTTATATAGACATCGGATAGGGTTAGGGTTACACAGAGTCGGTTACAAAGGTAGGAGATCTACATATCCGTATCGCCAAGCTTGCCTTACACGCCAAGGAAAGTCCCATCCGGACACGGGACGAAGTCTTCAATCTTCTATCTTCATAGTCTTGGAGTCCGGCCGATGATGATAGTTCGGCTATCCGGACACCCCCTAGTCCGGAACTCCCTCAATGGGGTTTACTCCCACGGCCTACCCGGCCCGCACTATATAGTCAGGCAGACGTCTACCCTAGCCGCCGCCGCTTCGTATGGTTTCGCACCATCGTTCCAGATCATTGCGCTGCCAAGCAAGTCTTCTCCATCCCTCTTTTCGGCGTGCACCGGGAGAAGGGACAACGGGCCTCCGGAACCCCGCCTCTCGTGATCCTGTACGGGAGAGGGGCGATCAAGTTTTTGGGGAGCGACTTTTCACGATCGGGCCGGGCAGCGATTTACTTCGCTTAACGCATTTACTTCTTCCCGACCTCGGCAACCTCATCCTCGACGACATGGGAGACAACGTCAATGTTGGCGGTGCTGCTCCCGCTGCACCGTATGTGACTCTATCCTTCCTATTCGAGATCGTGGTAGAATTCATGTTTCTAGTATGTTGCCCTAGATGTGATCTGTTCATCTACTATGCTAGTTCGCATGATTAGTTTAATCTCTGCTATCGCTATCATGATCTATCTTCTGTTTATTCAGATTAAATCTCGTAGTAATCTGCTCATATTTCCAACAGTAATCAACCACGGAGGGGCTCTACATCAACCTTGATGCCTCTCCCATGATGCGTGAGTAGTTTACGATAGACCTACAGGTCCATAGCTAGTATCTAGATGGCTTCTTCTCTCTCTTTGATCGTCAATACAATGTTTCCTTGATGTTCTTGGAGATCTATTCGATGTAATCTTTTTGCGATGTGTTTGTTGGGATCTGATGAATTGTGAGTTTATGATCAGATTACATATGAATATTATTTGAGTCTTCTCTGAAATATTTTATGCATGATCATTATAGCTTTGTATTTCTCTTCAATATATTGATTTGGTTTGGCCAACTAGATTGATTTTTCTTGCAACGGGAGAGGTGCTTTTTGATGGGTTGGATCTTGTGGTGCTCAATCACAGTGACAGAAAGAGACATGACATGTATTTGTATCGTTGCCATTAAGTATAAAGAGATGGGGTTTATTCATATTAACTGAGTTTACTTTGTCTACATCATGTCATCTTGTTTAAGGCGTTACTCCGTTTTTTTATGAACTTAATACTCTAGATGCATGCTAGATAGCGGTTGATGTGTGAAATAATAGTAGTAGATGCATGCAGGAGTCGGTCTACTTGTCTCAGACGTGATGCCTATATACACGATCATTGCCTTAGATATCGACATGGTTATTCGTTTTTCTATCAATTGCCCAACGGCAATTTGTCTACTCACCGTATGCTATCTTCAAGAGAGAAGCCTCTAGTGAAAACTCTGACCCCCGGGTCTATCTAAATCATAAATTAAAATCCCAAAATATATTGTTGCTCTTTTATTTACTTTATTTTATTTTATGTTTTTATTTATGTATCTATCACTACGCAATTTGATCTTTGCAATTACCGGCCAAGGGATTGACAACTCCTTGTTTGCCTTTGGTGCAAATATTTGTTATTTTGTGTGTAAATACTATTAACGTGTTGTTGCGTGGTCCTCCTGTTAGATAACCTTGATTCTTAACTGAGGAAAGTACTTACCTCTACTGTACTGCATCATTCTCTCCTCTTCGGAGAAATCTCAACACAACTCATAAGTAGCAGACGGCGGTTGCTGTTCTGTCGCGTCAGTCCTATGCGGGCTTAGCACGACGGCTTCCTGACTGTCTACTAAAACAAGTGTTGCCCGGTTTCGGCAAGGAAAGGGGAAATGACATCGGCGCGCCTTCGGCTCGCTTCAGTGCTTATAGTCGTTAGGTGGTGTCGTGGTTTTGTCACGGCAGATGTCCTCTTGCAAGGACTTAGTTGTGGAGCCATCGCTACTAGGAAGCTTAAAGGGGTTAATCGGGACAAGGGACACGAGAGAGGTTTATACTAGTTCGGCCCCTTACGGTGAAGGTAAAGCCTATGTCTAGTTGGGTTGGTATTGCTAGGGTTTCGATGACCAGGGAGCGAGATACGCTATGCCCGGCTCTCGATGATATGTTACCTGCCCTAAGCCGTCGGCGGGTCGTCCCCTTATATACACGGGTTGACGCCCTGCGGCCTACAGAGTCCCGGCCGGCTCATAAACAGTGTCCGGCTCGGTGACTAGTTAATCCTGCCTTATAATACAAGTCATGCCATTACGACGGTTTATCACTACGGGCCTCAAGTCGCCCGTGGGCTTTAGACCCTTTATTGAACCGCCATCTTCATGCTTGATCTTGGGCTTCATACGATGAATCACCTTTGCGTAACCCGGCCCCTCCTGGGCGGCTTAAAAGAATAATTATATCCCCAACATTAGGCCCCAGATTGATTTGAACCTGTTCATGTCAATCTTGAAATACCTTAAGAAAAAGCCTTATGTCTATGCAAAGGTTATAACCCGCCGTGACGTAATCTTCTGGATCCGTGATAACCCGCCGTGACGTCATCTTCCATTAAATTCATATTTTATTCCATCATATCTTAACGGATCTTTATCTTTAATGACCATTCGGAAAATCGAGGCGTCGGAGTCGTTGATAATGACGCCCGGCCTCCTCGTTTCTCGCACTTTCTCAATCGGCCCTTCCTTATAAATAGGCACGACCACAAGGTATTTTACATTCTCCCCCTTCTGTCGTCCTCTTCCTCTGTTGCTCGAGCTCCACTGCAGCCGCCGCCGCCGCAACAGAACTCCTCATCTTCGTCGACCTTGGCTGCTGCATCGACCTGATCCGACTAGAAAAACGCGACGAACCTCCGCAGCAACTCTGCATCTGTAAGTTTCTTCCTCCCTGTTCCTCAGATCTACATTAAAATTTTCGAGTTCGTCGGTGTTCATCGCTGCTCGTCATGAACCCTTGATAGATTTCACCTCCGCCGCCCTTTTCTGATCTTAAGATAATATAAAACTGTCGCGGTAGCTGTTTCGCACCCATTTCGAATGCAAATAGATCCCTTTTCGCTTGCATATAGGCCTCATTCACGCTTATGAACTCATCTGTACTGGTTTCTAGGTCTAGAATAATTTCCTTTTCTGTACACCTATTTGATCCAAAATAATATCTGCCAGTTGCGAGACTTGTTTGTGCGACACTTAGGCAAAATCTGTTTCTGTCAGATCCATTTAGCTCTGGCGTCTCTCATTGCCGGTTTAAAATAGATAAAGTTAATCGACAGCCTTGCGAGCTCCTGGCGGTTTAAAATAACTTAACAGTTTCTGATTCCCATGGCGGCTTAGATAACCAGATATAATTAGCCATATGTCATTAGGCCCCTTCATAAGCCGCCATATTGAATAGAATTTGAAATGTTTTTCTCCGGGTTAAACTGAACCGATTTTTTTATTACATCATAGGCTTTCATACGCATAATGGCACCCAAAGCTCCTGTGACACAGAATCGGGTCAAGTCCATCGTTACTGAGAACACCTTATCTGATTTCATGAAGACCGGCTATCTGCCCGAGAAAGAAGTTATGTCTTATCGTGCTCCTGACCCGTCAGAGGAAAAGCCTCAACCCAAGGAGGGGGAGTGATCGTTTTTACTAATCATATGAACCGGGGCTTTTCTCCACCCGGCTCAAAATTCTTCAGGGATGTTTTACACTTTTTTGACCTCAGACCTCAAGATATCGGGCCCAACTCTGTGTCAAACATTTGCAACTTCCAAGTCTTTTGCGAGGTATATCTTGGAGAAGAACCCAACCTACCGCTTTTCAGAGAATTGTTTTATTTAAACCGGCAGAATGAACGTGCCAACGGGCCCAGCCTGGAACTTGGTGGTATCTCCATTCAACGACGGAGACACTGCCTTTTCCCATATGTTGAACTGCCAAGCCACCCTAAGGATTGGAGCCAGACGTGGTTCTATTGCCAGGACACTTCTCCGGCTGATGAGAACCCGCCCGACTTCAAGGCTCTGCGCCTTGAATCCAACCATCCACTGCCGGATAAGATATCTGCCGCTGAACGCCTACAGATTGCTCCTACCATAAATAAAATCAAAGCTCTCTTGGGGAACGGCTTAGATGGCATTGATTTGGTCCGTGTCTGGATCTCACGGCGGGTGATACCGTTAAGCCACCGCCCTGGCTTGATGTGCACTTACACAGGCGAAAAAGATGACCCGCTGCGTCATTGTCCTGATGACTTGCCTGATGACATGATTGAAGCCACGACCCAATCTCTTTTGAAAGAAGGCTCAGTGGTCAGTAACACCTTCGGCTTACTTCCCTTATGCAAGAATAATCTGGCTCCTGCAGTAAGTTATCAATCTAAGAATTTACTCTTTTTTATGGAATGCCTTGCTTTTACTCATAACCTTTTCTCAGTATTCACAGGCAAATGACAATTTCTGGAAGGTCAAATATGATCATGAAGCTGCCAAATAGGCCAGAGCGGCCAAGAGAGCCGCAAGGAAAACCGCCAAAGCTGGAGCTGAGAGGAAGAAGAAGCCAAGTGCTTCAGATTTTCTCAAACTAGATGACTCCTCTGACGATGAAGAAGAGGTAATCCTTAACTCCCCTGATTCCTTTACAATCATCTTATTGACAATAATTTCCTTCAGGGGGACACGGGAAATAGCCAAGCAGTTGAGAAGAGGTAACTATAATTTCCTCCGACTCCGAGCCTTTGCCAAGGTAGAAAGTCCGAAGAGTGACCTGGAAAGTAAGATTTTCACATCCTTTAGCTTACCAAGATCCTCAATTTCTTTTGAAGCAACAGGCTCATGAGAGCCGGAGGCAGACCCGGACCAGCAAAGACACGGAACTCTCCTCCGGCTTACCTGACGTGACAAGGAAGCGCCGGGCTGAGGTTATCTCCGAATTACGTTCCTTTTTCCTTTGGCGGGTTTCATTCGTCAACCCCTCAATTCATCTGACTCGAACTATCAGGATACTTCACCTTCTTCTGGCGAATCTATGCAATCCAACATGCCGGCTTTCAAGACTGCTCCAGGGTAATGTCAATGTATTCATTTTCATGCTTATCTTACTCATGTCTTTGTACTTAACCTTTCTGTTTTGCACACAGCGTACAAGTGAAGCCCAGCAAAAGGGCGAAGAAAAATAAGCCAGCCAAAGAGCAAGTCGTGAC
This sequence comes from Aegilops bicornis, assembly GCA_021605145.1. Lineage (NCBI taxonomy): Eukaryota > Viridiplantae > Streptophyta > Magnoliopsida > Poales > Poaceae > Aegilops > Aegilops bicornis. Next base: position 693,456,402 of record CM038670.1, on the reverse strand, counting down.
TGACCCAGAGGTCGGAACAACCGTTCCTGAGACCTCCACACATGAGCCGCCACCTGAACCAGCCCATGACATTCCAGCACCAACCTCTGATCCACCTGCTGAACAGACTCTTAACAGTTTTGATAACCCGGAAGTTCCCAGCCCGGCAAGAACAGATGATCCGGAAGTTGAGATTCTTAAGACTCAGTTTGTTGAACCGGAAGACCCACTATTCTTGCTAAGTGTTACGCCAAGGAAGAACTTTCAGAGCGGCGAAAAGCCAAGTCGGACGCCACCGATTATACTCATCTCAAAGCATTGGAGACATTGTTTACGGCTATATAAGTCAAGCGCACATCAGCCATGATCTGGAAGTTGATATGGTGAAGCAAATACATCAAAAATCTGAGGTATAACTCTTGTTGATATTCCTTATTCCTCCTTACTATACCACCCCGCAAGTCTATTGCTTATGAGAAAGAATATGTTGTAGACTTAGAATCTGCTTAGCACTGCTTGTCAGACGCCCGGCTTATGTTGTGACAATCGAAGACCGACTTGAAAAGAAGATATTTGAACCGGCGTCGTATAATACTTTTAACTACAATATGCATTAGCCCCCAAGTGCCAAGTATCTTTTGCTTGCAAAGTGCTTGGGACTTGATTTCCATGAACCCCACAAGAATTTAGAGTGCTTGATACATTAGCCCCAAGTGTCAAGTACCTTTGCTTGCAAAGTGCTTGGGACTTAATCTTGTATTATAACAATCTTGTTGTAGTCCGCTTGATTCAGGCCACCATAAGTCAATTTGAGTCGGAGATTGCTGATTTGAAGAGTCGCTGGCAAAGGTAAGAAACTGAAATCCAAAAGGCCAACTCCAAATTTCAGTTCAGCGTGTCTAAGCGGGAGAAATCAAGAAAAGCTTTGCAGCTGATAAAAAGGCATGGGCTGATGAAAAAGCCTCCTTGGTCACCCGGGCCGAGAAAGCAGAAGCAGCTCTCGCAGACACAACGGCTGAGTTAACCGGCTTAAAACGTCATATATCTTAGATGACCTCAGCAATCTTTGGTAAGCTATTCTGCAAGTTTAAATACTGTAAATCTTTTTTCGACAAGTATTTTGGCTGTCATCTCTGGCTCACCTGATGTTTGTTAATGCATGCCCCAGGAGCTCCAATCGGAACCAGAATATGTTAACAAAGCTGAAGGCGGTTTACACATTGGTGGAGTAACTGTACACCGGGTCACAACGCGCTTTAGCCATTGTGGCTTTGTCAAACGATGTTCCCACTCGCCTGGCTGACGTGCTGAAGCGACTTGTTGTGCTTCCTCAACGGGTCAAAGAATTGAGACGTGCTTCTGCAAGAGCCGGAGCCATAGCCGCCTTAAGCCGGGCTAAGGCATGGTTACCAGAGCTGGACCCGGCCGACATCTCCCTTGGATATCCAAGCTTTAAGGAGGATGGCACCCCCTTTGAGGAGAAGGATTTCACCGCCTGCGTGAAAGAAATACGCCCTGTGGCCATTCTGATCGGGAATGATACGGATCTCACCAAGTATCAGCCGGGTTATGACAGCCAAAATCAGAGGATCGCCACGCCACATTATGATGACGTCAGCTTGACTCCTCCAATTCGTAAGCATACCTTCGCCCCCGAAGTCGATCCGGCCGGGTTAATTGATGATGAAGCTGAATTTGAAGCTTTGAGTGGCATTGACTGGTCATCATCAACCTTCCAGGACAGGGCAGCCGACGGAGGAGCGGAAAGGGATGACCTGGAAGCTTCAGGCCAACAAAATGAATGATCCATCGGGCGTCTTATTTTTCTGCCTTGTAGAAACAATGATTCCTTATTCAGACTCGGGGAGTCTTGTAATAGGGTAGAAGGAAAAACTTGATTTTGTCGTGCCATCGCGCACGTTTGAGGCGCTCAACACTTGTTCAAGCCGCCGTCGTTATATTCTTCCGGTTTATATTGATCTTATGCTTTAGTTGCTCGCATACGTAACAAAGCGCAAGTCCCTTGGCGGTTTACCGCATGGCGAGTCATATGTTTTACAGATAACCCGGAGTATGAATAAAAAATCATAAACAAAGCCGGTTCTCAATTATTAAGGACAGTATAACCGCACCTAAACCGAGTCTCTCAGCGATTAGCGTTTTCGGCCGTCCGTTTTTCCGATCTGGGACTTCCCGGCCGTCCGATTTCGTGTTGTGGCGATCTTTCCGCAGTCTGTGTTTAACTGGACCCGGCTATCCTGCGGGTTGCTGCTCCACGGGCCGAAACCGACGCCTGTGGTGCATTGGGCCTTTGGCGAGCGGGCAGCCCATTCGAAGGAGGGACAACGACCGCGCCGGCTTTATTCGCGAGCCCAACCGAGCGAACCCTAACCGAGTCTCGATCGAGGTGAGGGGCGCATCGATCCAGAATCAGAGTGTGGCGGCTGGTTCCATCCATCGAAGACCGCCGGATGCGTCCGTCCACCTGGTAAATTCATTCATTCATTTGCTTCATGCCTGGTAAATTCCCAAACCTCGCAGGTACTATATAATGCCTCCCTCCCTGGCTCTCTATGCACATCTTACTCCAGCAGCAACATCTTCTTCGGCGACATGCTCAGGTATGCTACCTGCAAATTGCATCAATGTCCTCGGGTCTTCTCAGAAAAAGATACTCATATCCTCTCCCAACAAAAATATGTGCAGGTGATGTTCATGCTACGCGTTCACGGTTGATTTGGCCAGATTCTCCAGCTTCTTATTGTCCATACTTGTGCTCAATCCTTCATCATCTCAAATGGCTTTTGGACAGGTAATTACTTCTTTCAGTTTTTGCTATCAAATTTAATACTACACTGCAAATCCTTTACATAATATGTTCCTTTGGGATATGGATCAGGTGAGTTAGAAAAGTAATTATTACAGTAAAACTGAACCCTCTCCGAGCCCTCTCGCACCCCCACCGATTTACACCGTCGCATGGGCTGGTACTGGGCCGAATGTCCTGGGGCTGCTATTCCCGCAGCCGAATCGGAGGCATCTCACTAATTGACATTCCTGAACGTCCGATGCCAAACGACCGTTCTTGATTCTGATTCGCATCGTCGTAACCCCACCTGCTCCCCTTCCCTTCCCTTCCCGCAGCCAACCCGCTCCCCGATCTCGATCCTTCGACCTAGGTGCGCCGCCGCCGCCGTCGCCGTAGCGCAAACAGAGAAATAGAGATAATGAGACACAGGAGAATCCCACCGGATCGCCACCCCTCATAGAAAACCAGATCGACCGGTCGCTGCCACATCGAGGACACCACGCCGCGGCTGTTGTCCTGGTTCCGGGAGCACCTTCTCCTTTTGATGCTCCTCTAAGAACTGCCCGTGATGTATCATGTTGGTCCTTTTTCTTCGGGTCATTTTATTGTTTTCGCTCGGTGATACTCGATTTTCAGGTCGTGATGCTTGGGCTGGATGCAGCGGGCAAGACCACCATCCCTGTACAAGCTGCACATAGGGGAGGTCCTCTCGACTGTCCGTACGATTGGTACGCTATTCAAAATATATTTTGGTATCAGTTGAATTATCTGTTGGCTCGCTGATGTTAAACTAAAGTTATATCAAGGCCTTACTGATGTGTTAAACTATTAACGAGGGGAGGCAAGCGAGTTATTGTTGTTGGTAGTATAGGAATAAATCAACTTGCTGTATATTGTTTTGCGAAATGGAGTTCGTGCTGGAACACGGAACCCAGAGACGGCCGAGGTGATGAAGGCAGTTTGAGCAAGAGGTCAGCTCTGCTGTTCTATTTGTCATTTTGAGAGATGGTTCCTGTCTTGGAAATTGGAAGGAGACCCAGCAGAATATTATATCTTTAGCTTTTTTAGACTATTACTCACTATCTGTTACTTTTATTTCTACTCTACAAAGACATTCCATAGGAGAGCAATCCTGATACTTGCTATTGCGATCTGGACTCATAATCACATCAGTGTCATGGAGCAAGAGATGCATTAATTTTGATGTCAAACTATTGTCATGTTTCTGAATGGAGCCTGAACTCATAAGACAAATATTTTCAGGTTGTTGTAATGTGGAAGTATGCAGTCATCACATTTTTTGTTCTATATATTTTACCCCATTTGAACTTTCCTATGCCTTGCAATATGTTTTGTTTCTAACCAGCACAATTCAAACTGTCAGAATTTAACCAAAGGTTGAAACACTACGATTTACTACATCAACATCAGTTTCTTGTTATGGGATTGGTGTATAGAAGAATATCCATACAACACCAAAGATTCTTTGTTCTTTTGAAAAACATTAGTTGCTTTATACTGTATGGATTCTTGAGGTGTCAACTAGATGTGTGTATACAGGAGTTAATAGTTTTATTTCTTCTGTTATTGCTACAAAATTGAACCACGACTTATCTAGAGTTTTGTTTCAATAAGCGGCTTGAATTAACTTGTTTCAAAAACATCCTTCATTTAACAATCCGATTAGTCTTTTATTTATTCCCTCAAAACACTCTGTTTAGACTATTGCTCGTGCTTTAGCTTCTACGCTTGTTTGAAAAACATGCGCCTGTATGGCTGGTTGATAGTGGATATGGCGTTGTGGCTAGCCCCGATGAGATGCTGCTCTTTGTATGCGCCATCACTTAATTCTTCAGTGCCATGCAACTTGCTGTTGACGCCATTGTCCGCCATGGCTTGCTTCTTGTCCTCTGCTCCCCGCTTGCTGGAACCAATTACCATGATGATGTACTAACTGGGAACATAACATAATAACCACGGCAACCTGACAAAACAATCACATTGATCTTCCATGCTTTATGTGATCGTGTTTTGTTATATGAGGTATTGTCGAGGCGGCCAACACAATGCTTGGAGGCAGGTATAGATATCACCATGCTGCTGTCCGTTGACTTCCCTCAACTTTTGTGTTCAGAATTTACTGAATTTGTTAATTGGATGCGTTTTTGCAAAGTTCAAAGGGTTGCATTCTGTTGCAAATGCTTGCATGGAGTTTGTGATGGATTCGGTGCAAATTCTACGTACTTCACTTTAAGGACATGGTGGTACTGTTTATCACCAATTTGCATGAGTTTTTTTTTTTTTGGGGTTGTCAAATAGACAGGTGCTGGTGCGCGACATTTAATTCATGTGGCCATATACTCCCTCCGTTCCCAAATATTTGTCTTTCTAGCCATCTCAAATGGACTACAACATACGGATGTATGTAGACATGTTTTAAAGTGTAGATTCACTCATTTTGCTCCGTATGTAGTCACTTGTTGAAATCTCTAGAAAGACAATTATTTAGGAACGGAGGGAGTATTATTGATGAATAATATTTGTGTTGGTGAAATTATAAAGTATGCCCCTTAATTGTTGCTCCCTTTGAGACGTTTCTGCGGCAATGATCTTTTTCAGTATCACCGACTTTAGTTTGCACTTTGATAAGTTGCCAACAGTATAGTGGGACATATGATTAAATTCATCATTGGAAGAGCATATACATGTTGCATTTGATTCTATATTTGGTTCACTCAAAGATTGTTGTGCAAACCTTCGTCTCAAGTCAGTTTGTATGTGTGGGATATTTTAATGTGTGTGTAAAATTCCACTCAATTCGTAACTCATACATGAGTTTGTTTGTATAAATATAGCTTTCATTATTCATGTGTAATAAATTTATAAAATTCTATCATCTTGTTATACAAATAGACGGGCGCGGCAACACGCGCCATCGATGATCTAGTATCTTTTAAGACAACCGCAAAAGCATACCTGTGATCCTTTGATTACCTTGCCGGCTTGTGCGACCCGAATAATGAGGGTAAGTTTTTTAAACCTTATAAATGCTTTCAGAAAAAAGATATGCAAACCGTCAAACAATTGTGATTCGCAAAGTTCTATGATTGATAGACAAAATTCAAAGGCTGCTGATTCGAATACGACCAGTGAACCGTTCCAAAGGGGTTAAGCTAAGATTCGGATACGATCATATAGCCCCCAGTGGCTCTGGCGATGCCGATCAAGTGGGTATCGACAGCTATGTTCTCTTTGGTTCGAATACGACCTATGTTTGAACAGGAAGTCCCCAAGTGACCATAAGAGTTGTTTAATGACGCTGATTCGAATACGATCCACGTCAGACCCTAAGGGGTTAAGCTATGATTCAGATATGATCAAGAAGCCCCTTAGTGGGTTTGGCAGTATGCCGATCAAGAGGGTATCGACAACTATGTTCTCTTTGGTTCGAATACGACCTATGTTTGAACAGGAAGCCCCCTAGTGACCATGGCTAGATTCAGATATGATCATAAGCCGCACCAGAGGGAAAGCCGGATTCAAATATGACCCGCTCCCTATTGGTTGTTTCAAAATAATAAGGAAGACATGTAAACATTTGAGGATGAAAAGGACAGAGGTCCTGCTTTATTGCTTTTCATAATATATACATCTCAAAATATATGTACATCCTGAGAGCCGGTGGCTCAAGTATAGTAAGGCCGAAGATGAGCGATATTCCACGGCCGACGGGTCTCCTCCTCCGACTTACGTGAATCTGTGTGTTCTCGAACATCGATGAGGTAATATGGCCCGTTGTTCAGGTTCTTGCTGGCCACAAAGGGCCCTTCCCAAGGGGGAGATAGCTTGTGCATATCGGATTGATCCTGGATGAGCCGGAGCACCAAATCGCCTTCATGAAAGGTTCTGGACCTAACCCGGCGGCTGTGGTAGCGGCGCAGTCTTGTCGGTAAATTGCCGAGCGGCTATTGCCAAGTCTCGCTCTTCATCCAAAGAAGTCAAGTGCATCCCGACGAGCTCGTTCATTGTCGCCTTCAACGTAAGCTACCACGCTGGGCGAGTCATGACGGATATCACTTGGCGGGACCGCCTCGCTCGCATACACCATGAAGAAAGGTGTATAACCCGTAGATCCGTTAGGTGTAGTGTTGATGCTCCAAATCACATAGGGTAATTCCTCCACCCAACAACCCGGCGTCCGCTGTAAGGGGACCAAGAGCCGGGGTTTTATACCTTTCAAGATCTCCTGATTGGCTCTTTCTGCTTGACCATTGGATTGAGGATGAGCTACCGCCAAAACATCAAGCCAGATATGTTCTCGCCGGATATGTTCTCGTTGACAGAACTCTTCCATAGCACCTTTGGAGAGATTAGTGCCATTATCAGTTATGATGTTGTGTGGAAAAACAAAGCGAAAAATCACCTTTTTCATGAACTGAACCGCCGTGGCTGCATCACACTTACTGACCAGCTCTGCCTCAACCCACTTTGTAAATTTATCCACCGCCACCAGAAGGTGTGTCTTTTTATCCTTAGACCTTTTGAAAGGCCCGACCATATCAAGCCCCCAGACTGCAAACGGCCAAGTAATTGGAATCATCCTCAATTCTTGAGCCGGTACATGAGCTCGTCGTGAGAATTTTTGACAACCGTCACATTTACTGACCAGATCTTCCGTGACGATCGATGAGCCGTCACCAAGAAAAACCATGATGGAAAGCTTTGGCCACAAGAGATTTTGAGTCGGCATGATGACCACAATCGCCTTCATGGATCTCCAAGTATTTCTCGACCTTTCGCAGGCGATACACAACGTTGAAACGCCCCAGTGACACTGCGATGATGCAGCTCACCATGAACAATTGTCATGGACTTAGACCGCCGGGTGATTTGTCTCGCCAAGGTCTCATCCTCGGGCAACTCTCCCCGGGTCATGTAAGCCAAATATGGCACTGTCCAATCCGGGATGACGTGAAGAGCTGCCACCAACTGTGCTTCCGGGTCTGGAACAGCTAAGTCCTCCTCTGTGGGTAACTTGACAGAAGGATTATGCAAAACATCCAAAAAGGTGTTAGGTGGTACAGGCTTACGTTGAGATCCCAGCCGGCTTAAAGCATCAGTCGCCTCATTCTTCCTTCGATCAATGTGCTCCACTTGATAACCCTTGAAGTGCCCTACTACAACATCAACTTCGCGACGATAAGCCGCCATGAGGGTGTCCTTGGAGTCCCACTTGCCTGACACCTATTGAACCACAAGATCTGAATTGCCCAAACACCTTACCCGACTCAAATTCATCTCTTTGGCCATCCGAAGACCATGGAGTAAGGCCTCATATTCAGCTGCATTATTAGTACAAGGAAACATGAGCCGGAGCACATAGCAAAATTTGTCACCTCGAGGGGAAGTTAAAACGACTCCAGCCCCCGAGCCTTCCAACTGCTTGGATCCATCAAAATGAATAGTCCAATATGTGTTATCCGGCTTCGCCTCCGGCGTCTAGAGCTCTGTCCAATCATTGATGAAGTCCACCAGTGCTTGAGATTTAATAGCAGTGTGTGGCACATATTTCAAATCATGAGGCCCAAGCTCAATGGCCCACTTGGCGACTCGTCCTGTGGCCTCTCTATTCTGGATGATGTCTCTCAAAGGAGTAGAACTTACCACGGTGATAGGGTGACCCTGGAAGTATTGCTTAAGCTTCCGGCTTGCCATGAACACCACATAAACAAGCTTCTACCAGTGCGGATATCTTTGTTTAGACTCAATGAGCACCTCACTGATGTAGTAAACCGGTCGTTGAATCGGATGCTCCTTGCCAGCCTCCTTGCGCTCCACCACAATTGCAACACTGACATCACGTGAGTTAGCAGCCACGTATAATAGCAGCGGCTCTTTATCAATGGGAGCCGCAAGAATCGGCGGTTCGCATAACCTGCCTTTTTTAAATCTTCAAAGGCAGCATTAATAACATCACTCCAGATAACTGTCTGTTTTCTTCATCACCGATACGGTATTGCCTTCTCACCTAACCGGCTTATGAACCGGCTTAAAGCAGCGATACGGCCAGCCAGTCGTTGAACATCATTGATGCACGCCGGTTTATCCAAAGAGGTGATTGCCTTGATTTTCTCCGGATTAGCTTTAATACCTCTATTAGAGACCAAAAAACCTAGAAGTTTGCCTGTTGGCACCCCGAACACAGATTTGGCCGGGTTAAGCATCATCTTGTAAACCCGGAGATTATCAAAGGTTTCCTTCAGATCATCTATCAAGGTTTCCTTCCCTCTGGACTTCACCACTATATCATCCACATAAGCGTGAACATTGCGCCCAATCTGGCTGTGGAGACAGTTCTGTACACACCGTTGATAAGTCGCCTGGGCACTCTTGAGCCCAAAAGGCATAGATACATAGCAGAAGGCTCCAAACGGAGTAATGAAGGTCGTCTTCTCCTGGTCCTTAACTGCCATCTTGATCTGATGGTAACCAGAGTAAGCATCCAAAAAGCTCAAACGCTCACAACCCACTGTAGCATCAATGATTTGATCAATACGGGGGAGAGCAAAAGGATCAGCCGGACAAGCCTTATTTAAGTCTGTGTAATCCACACACATCCGCCTGATGCCATTCTTCTTAAGTACAAGCACCGGGTTAGCCAACCATTCAGGGTAAAAAACTTCAATAATAAACCCGGTCGCCAAGAGCCGGGCCACCTCCTCACCAATAGCTTTCCGTCGCTCTTCGTTGAACCGCCAAGAAATCGCTCGACCGCTTAAACTTCGGATCAATATTAAGAGTGTGCTCAGCGAGTTCCCTCGGTACACCCGGCATGTCAAAAGGTTTCCATGCAAAGATGTCCCGATTCTCACGGATGAACTCGATTAGCGCACTTTCCTATTTAGGATCCAGATTGGCACTGATGCTGAATTATTTAGATGAGTCGCCTGGAGTAAAATCAACAAGCTTGGTTTCATCAGCCGATTTAAACTTCATCGCCGGGTCATGCTCGGTGGTCGGCTTCTTCAGAGGTGTCATATCCGCCGGGTCAACGTTATCTTGATAAAATTTTAGCTCCTCGGCTGCGCAAACAGACTCCGCATAAGCCGCATCGCCCTCCTCACATTCCAGGGCTATCTTTCGACTCCCATGCACAATGATGGTGCCTTTGTGTCCCGGCATCTTGAGCTGCAAGTAAACATAACACGGCCGCGCCATGAACTTGGCGTAAGCCGGCCGACCAAACAGAGCGTGATATGGACTTTTGATTTTGACCACTTCAAAGGTTAATTTCTCAGCCCTAGAATCATATTCGTCTCCAAAGGTCACCTCCAGCTCAATTTTTCCAACTGGTTATGCCGACTTACCAGGCACCACTCCATGGAAAACGGTGTTGGACGTCTTCAAATTTTTGTCAGTCAGTCCCATACGCCGAAAGATCTCATAATAGAGGATGTTGATGCTACTACCTCCATCCATGAGTACCTTAGTAAACTTATATCCCCCGACTTGAGGTGCTACCACCAAGGCTAACTGACCCGGATTGTCAACCCGGGAAGGGTGATCCTCTCTACTCCATACAATAGGCTGCTCTGACCACCTTACATAACGGGAACCTCGCTCAACAAATACTCACAGCCCTTTCTTTTATGAAGCTTACGTCCCGCTTGCATAAGCTAGTGGTGAACACATGATACCGCCCACTATTCACCGCTTTGTATTGCTTTGATAACTCGACTGCCGCTGCTGACCTCCCTGACTAGACTGCTGGTGATTATAGCCACCGATTTCCCTGAAAGCCGGAATTTGAACCGCCACCCGGGCCATGAAAGCCGCCAGCACCTGAGCCGCCACCCGACCCATGATTGTCGTCGAACGTGTTGGAATTCTTGAAAGCCTTCATGATCACGCAATCCTTCCATAAGTGAGTGGCCGGCTTTTCCGGGGTACCGTGTCTCGGGCAGGGTTCATTGAGTAGCTGCTCAAGAGATGGACTCGACCGCGGATCGGGGCCCGCCTCATGCGCTCTCTCGACCATTACCCTCACAGATTAGCGTTGGCCACAAACTCCGGATTACCATCAGCTTTACGCTTATTGCCTCCTTGATTTGCCGGGTTATGTTGCTGGCCCTTTCCATTGTCGTTCTTCTTTCCCTTCCCCACCTTTTCCTCGTCAGACGCAGGATCCACGGTATTATCAGAATCAGCGTATTTTACTAGAGCCGCCATCAGCTGACCCATATCGTTACAATCACGCTTGAGGCGCCTACGGCTTCTGCCGGTACAAATCAGCAATTTTTCTCCAAAGCATGAGGATCGCAGAGCGGCATCCATCTTGTCGTATTTAATGTATTATCTCCTTGACCCGGCGCACCCAATGAGTGGTAGATTCACCCTCCTCTTGTTTACAATTAGTTAAATCCAAAATTGACATGGACCGCTTGGTGTGTCTTTGAAGTTACGAATGAACTGGCCTTCAATTCCGCCCATGAGCCGATGGAATTGGGCGGCAAGCTTTTTAACCAAGTCCGGGCCGTTCCATCCAACATCATGGTGAAGTACTTAGCCATTGTCACACATCGACCTCCAACAGCTCCATGGCCATCTCATAGCTTTTCGATCCACGCCCGGCCGTAAGTCGGCCGTATAATTTGGCACCTTCCGGGTCCCTTGAAGTCCTTAGGCGACGCACATTATGTAAAGCCGCACCAAACAAGGAACACCGCCGGTTCTCGTGGCCACTCCGCCTCAATGTAAGCCGCCGGATAATCCGGAAAGCTTGATGAGCCGTCACGAGCCGCCAGCTTGAGCCGCCCGCTTCGTCCTCCCGACGATCCGGTCTGTACCGGGTTATAACCGCCGGGTTGGTTACGACGCTGGGCGTTGCTTGACAAAGCTTCCGACTCCATGTGCCTGCTATAACTCGGACTCCGGCTTGGGCGAGGAGTCGAATGAATCATGTCTCAGCTATAGGAATAAGCCTCTTGCTGAGCCAGAGCCGTATGGACGAGTTCTCTGATCCTTCACGTCTCCACCGCTGTTGGATTGTCGCCGTCCACTGGGAGAGCCGCCAAACATGCTGATGCTGCGATCAGGTTCTCCATGGGGTTAGAAAAATGACCCGGTGGTGTTGGTACGTGAGCGAGGCGGGCCATATTCCCATGAGGAGGTGCCATCACCCGAGGCTGAACCGGTCCCCCTGGTCCGGGTGTTATGAACTGGTTTGCTTCTGGCGGGTTACTAGGGCCGGCTCCGGGTGTGGTAAAAAGGTTCCGAGGATCATAAACCGGAGGCAAATGGGATTTTCTGGTGTCTCCTCCTCATCACCTCGTTAGACGCGTTTAGGTTCATCATAAAATTTGGAAAGCCTCGACCGAGCTGTTGGGCCCGTGCATCCAAAGCCGCCTGCTTCTGCAGCCCAACCCGGTGTCCTCGGCCGCTAAGGCCTCCTTGGCCCGAGCTATTTCCTCACGCACTGTGCCACCTACGCATCACGTTCCTCTTGATTTGCGGGAATAACTGTGGCGGTTAACAGGCCGCCACTTATCCATGAGATCAAGAAGACTGAGCGGCGGGCGCACATGGCCTCCCCGCCCGCCGCTCGACCCGGATGTTATTGTGCTGCAGCCGTGAGAGTTCGCCGGGTTGAGTGCCGACCATGAAGACCCCTACCCGACTTGGCGACTCAAAGGGGTCCGAACATCACGCCATCGGAACAGCCCCCAAGCCTACCATCTTGCAGTTGATACAACGAATCTGTCTCACCAGTGGACGAATCACCATCGGAGTGGACGGCCGTCTCACCGCCATCGACAGATCCTTCAGAAAGTTCTCCTCCATGGGTGCAGCCCACGAAGGCATGCTTCACGACGGGTTGAGCACGGGCGGGTCTCGCACGCTGAGCCGTCTCGACGAGGTCGGTGTAGTTGTCCGGCTCAGGGCCCGGCTCACCAATCCGGCCGATGAAAGCGTGGATTCCGGCCAAGGGAACCCGGTACCAGACTCAATTGAGCCGGGCGTCGGGGCCCCACCTTCGTCGTCGATGTAGATCTTGCCGCTGACGACTCTTGGTCATCCTAAGACACAGATCCCTTGAGCCCTTCAAGTTGCCCTTCAAGAACTCAAATCCACCGTCTACCGGGCCCACGGTGGGCGCCAACTGTCGTGGTTTTGTCACGGCAGATGTCCTCTTGCAAGGACTTAGTCGTGGAGCCATCGCAACTAGGAAGCTTAAAGGGGTTAATCGGGACAAGGGACACGAGAGAGGTTTTATACTAGTTCGGCCCCTTACGGTGAAGGTAAAGTCTATGTCTAGTTGGGTTGGTATTGCTAGGGTTTCGATGATCAGGGAGCGAGATACGCTATGCCCGGCTCTCGATGATATGTTACCTGCCCTAAGCCGTCGGTGGGTCGTCCCCTTATATACACGGGTTGACGCCCTGGTTTACGTAGTCCCGACCGGCTCATAAACAAAGGTCCGCTCGGTGACTAATTAATCCTGCCTTATAATACAAGTCATGTCATTACGACAGTTTATCACTACGGGCCTCAAGTCGCCCGTGGGCTTTAGACCCTTTATTGAACCGCCATCTTCATGCTTGATCTTGGGCTTCATACGATGAATCACCTTTGCGTAACCCGGCCCCTCCTGGGCGGTTTACAAGAATAGTTATATCCCCAACAGGTGGTCTACGGATCTGGATGTAGTTTTATTATTTCTGGTGTTTGTTGTTCTGTCAAGATTGAAGATGCACGGATCGGAAGTTTTTCTTAAAAAAAAAAGAAGTCACAACCACCAGTATTATACAATCGTATCTACCACCCTCAGTTTTCCTGTGCCACTCACACCCAATATACGTTCCTCGCAACGCTTGCTATTGTGCCATATCCATTTCAAACTGTACTATATTCTCATTCCACAAGCTGCTGGCCAAGGACCTCTCGTAGAAAGTTACCTCACCATCCAGTTTCACCCCAATGGCAGCCATGCTTCGTGTCCCGTATCTTGCCTGAAAAATCAGATAGATATTTCAGTATCTCCTTGCACAATACAATTGCCAAAGCGAGAAAGTCGGTCTGTTACATGGCAGACATTTGTGCGAGCAATCTGCACCATCCATGTGAAGCGCTGTTTGCGCGAAACAACATCTTGATACTACCCAGTCTTACAGATTTACCTGTCCCTTTTTTGTGTCGATGAATATAGAGCTCAACTGGTATTCCCAGTCAGGATCCACGCCAGTGTCAGGCACCGCAGATCTGTCAGCCTTGACCGTATCTGTCATCAGTTCTTCAACCATCTGCTTCAAAGAGACTTCCTGCGTCATCATGTGCTGCAAGAAATCTGTTGAAGTTCTGTCCCAAGCGCAACACCTGTAGGATGAGAAAAGAAGACGATGCGTGAAACTAGTACACAACTCTAGCTCGGGAAAAATTAGACTTGAAGCAATCAGAAGATAAGACTCTCTGGGTTTCCTCAGAATTTGTCCGTCTGTATATTTACCAGTATATGTGAAATGGTGCATAAAACCTGGTTATCACAAGACAGTACACTTATAGTGTTTAGAAACATGTATCATGTATGCATTCTAAAACTATATAAGAGAACCTACTAAATACAGCTGTGAATTTTAATTGACCACAGTATTCGCTCAATTAGATTCAGTTCCTCTTCAAGATAAAGGCAAATTCTTGTTTACGTGTTCTCTAAGAAAACAAAATGATGAACTTCAGTGGAAGCAAAGATAGATATGTAGACCAGTTGCCCAACTGCACAAGAATTTCAGATTGTACAGAATAGAATGGACTTGGAATATGTTAAGGTAAATTGCACAAAATTAAAACAAGTTCATTTCCAATACCCCCTCTGATCCATATTAATACTGAAGTTGTACTAGGTCAGCGACAATTAATATGGATAGGAGGGAGTGATAGTTTTCTGGATTATCATAAATTCAAATTAACCTGCAAAATTAACTCTTAACATACCAGACCAGTTTGTTAGTATCCATGGACAAAGTAACCAAAAATTAGCGGATTTTTTTGTTCAACTTTAGCAGTAGACCAACAAATCTGGCCCAGAAAGCCTGTCAGCACAAATTGAAAAATGAATGGCAGATTCACATAAACGACAGATGGAGCATTAAACTGGGCTATTGCAATTTTAAGTTTTAAGCCAGACAAGTTTGGTCACATGAAACTTCCATGAGGTGCCTGAATCTCAAGCATCTTGACTTCCTTTTTTTTTTTGCAGAACAATAACTTGAGCGTAGTAGCAGCAAAGAACTATCCAGAAAAACATACAAAATCACACTCCTAGTCATGAGTACAGTTGTTGCATGTACCTTTGGCCAAGGGGAGTCAATAGCAGCATTAGAAAGCACATGACACCCAGGAGAAACTGTTTGAACCACAGGAGCATCACCTGGCTTATTAGAGATGTACACCATGGTTCCTGAATGCACATCGGCCAATACAAGATTAAAACCATTGTACTGATCTGCTTCCTTTGCAATTTCAGTTGCATACTCCAATGGACCCTGCCTGCCCTATACCAAAAATATCACAGTAGAACAAACATTGTCAAGAACACAACATGGATTCCTTAAACAATAGTCAATGAGGTTGAAAGGTATGATGGAGGAGGGAGACTGCAGAAAATGCAGTGACATCCCATATGTAAGCAAAGTCAAATGGGCTGGTCACTTGCAAATTGAAGAGGTCGGTCAACAGAGGCAAACCCCCTATTTTGAATTTGAAAGATGAAATGTTGAATCAGCATCTTATGCCAGGATAACATTCCACACAACCATGGCATTCTATCTAATGGAATTATCTTGTATGCACATACAAATATGGTACCACTAACTTTGCTTTGAAGTTGTGGTTATACAAAAGAACGGCTTATTCCATTGGAGCATATGCTGAGCAGGATCACACATTACTCAAAATCTTAGGATACATCATGCAAGAAGCTTTTTTGAGTTCAACTACCGAAGGTACGGAGAAAACAGAGCAAATTTGAGAAGGTCGCACCTGGAGAAACCTGACGGGAAGCTCCCCTCTGGACCTCGCCCCATCCCGGGGGCTGGGCTCCCGGACGTTGGTCAGGAAGGCCAGCTTCCCTCCCTTCGTGCACCCCAGCCACGTGCCCCCGCCTAGCTCGTCCTTGCCCCCGAGAATCTCCTCGCCCTCCTCCCCGGCGGCGGCCCACCACTGCGCTGGCCGCGTCGGCCTTCACATAATTCGCGCGCGCACGGTCAGAAGGATAGAGAGATTGGAACACGAAGTGGGGGCGGATCTGGGCTACGAGGGGGGGGCGGCGCACCTGGAGTGGTACTCATCGCGGTTGAAGAGGAGGAGCAGGCCGTACGCCGGGTGAGCCTGCCATGTCCACGCCGCGATGCACATGGCCGTCGGCGTCGGGGCCTCGGTTCGGTGGAGAAAGCGAAGGGTCGGAAGACGTGTGTGCTCGTTGAACGCGGCGCCCGTCGTTGGGTAGAGCACGACGAGAACGGCCGACGGTGACCGGCGAGATGGTGTAATTACGGAAAGGTCCCTACAGAAGGCGAATATATGTCCCTGGTAGGAAGACGGGGCACCGGCTTGCAGAGGTTCTCCTAACCGTCGATGGCCTAACGAGGGGTCCAAATCGTTATCACCCTTCCACTTGGGCGAAGCTAGAGGTTAAGAGCATCTACAAAACGTCAGTGCCGGACCCAAAAAAAAAACCACCCAACTGGACGCTAGCCGCCCACACAACCGGACTGACCGGCACTCTCCATACCCGGCCAATATCTAGGGCGGATATGGGGATGCCCGCGACTGGACACGGGGGCCACATCGGATCGGCCCGCTAGGCCCGCGCCATCCTGCCGATGCACCATAAATACCTCACCCCGTCGGACGATCCCTAGTCAAACCCTCACTTTTCTCAGTCTACTCGTTTTCTCCGCTTTGCTCGTCCTTCCGCTTCCTTTCAAATTCATCCCCTCCCCTCGGCCATGGCCAAGTCCGGACAGGACTCCGGCAGCGAGCCCGATCCTATGGACTGGGACGACCTCGTGAAGGAGGAGGACATCGGCTCCAACAGTGATGCGCCGGATGACGAGGAGCTCTGCCGTGTCCGCCACCAACTCCTTCGGGTCACGCCGACTGAATACTTGTCGCGCCCTGTTGGGGATATAAGCCCGAGGTGCGACCCGCCGTGTTCTGGCCCGGGTTACACCGTTGGCGGTTCAACATGAAGAGGACTCAAGGAGGCCCAAGAAGATGGCGATTCAATACGTGGGCTTAATGATGGCCCAAGACCTGGTAGTATTGAGCCGGTAGACGATGACTTGCCCCGTAAGGCATGAGTAGTTAGAAACCGAGCCGGTCACGTTGAGTGAGCCGGCCAGATCTGTAAGCCTCTGGGCCTCGACCTGAGTATATAAAGGCGAGACCCGGCGGCAGGTTAGATCAAGAAATAATCGATCGAGGACTAGGTCAAGCGTATTCGCTCCCTTGTAATCGAAACTCAAGCAATACAACTAGAAGCAGGGCGTAGGCTTTTACCTCATTGTGAGGGGCTGAACCTGGGTAAATCCTTTTTGTCGTTTGTCCCATTCAACCCCTTCGAGCTAACCTACGTCGCGATGGCTCCACACCTAAATTCTTTCACAAGGACATCTGTCGTGACAAAACCATGACAGTTAGCGCCCACCGTGGGGCCAAAGCACGGTGGTTTCGAGTTCTTGAAGGGCAGCTTCTCAGGGATCAAGGGATACGCTGTGGGCCGGATGACCAAGAGTCACCGCGGAAAGATCTACGACGCTGGCTGGGGTCCCGAGGCCGACTCAATCGAGTACGGGTACCGGATCCCCTTTGGCGGGATTCACGTCTTCATCAGCATGATCGGCGAATCAGAGCCTGAGCCGGACGCCTGCACCAACATCATTGAGACGGCTCGGCGCACGCGACCCACCAAGGTCCAAGCCGCCCGGAAGTGCGCTTTCGTTGGCTTTGTTCAGGGGGCGGATCTTGAGGAAGGGTCTATGTCTGGTGGGGAGACAACCATCTATTCAGGTGACGAGTCCTCAATCGGCGAAACCGAGTCAATCTATCAACTATAAGATGGCGGGCTTGGGGGCTATTCCGATGGCGACAATATTCCGGAGCCCTATGAGCCGCCGAACAGGGCTGCTATTTTCATGGCTGGCACACAACCAGTGTTACAATCCTCAACTGCTGTGGCCATGACGTCCGGCTCAACCCGGCTAACTGCGGCAATTTGGGCGGCGGCTCTGCGTGTCCGCCAGCTCAAGTCCTATATGAACTCTTGGATGCTTTGGCGACTCTGTTAGCTGCAGAGGTGACTCCGGCCAATCAAGTGCAGCATAATACGGAGGTTCCAAAACTACGAGACGAGGTGACCAAGGCTCGAGAGGATCTTGAGGCAGAGAATGTCAGGATGGCCACGGAACGAGCCACCCTGGATGCTGAGACACAACGGATAAGGGCGGAGGCTTTTCGTTTAAATCTGAATCAGAATGCGTCAAATGTTGTCCTTCGAAGGAGGCAGCAGAGCCATTTACCTTCACAGTTTGAGGGGCGGAACCTTTTTAATACACCCGGAGCCAAACCGAGTAACCCGCCCGGCGTGACACGGGCTGCTGAGGCACCCGTGACCGGGTCGGCGGATTAGCCTCGTGTACCAGACCCGCCCCGTCAGAATCTGACCCCGCCTCAACGAGTACCAACACCTTCTGGTCATTACTCGAATCCAATGGACAACATGTTAGCAGCAGCTAGTCGATTGGCAGCGATTCCTATTGAAGGAGAGTCGCCGGCGGCTGTGGAGACCCGTAATGCAGTTGAGCTTCTTCAAACAGCGGTCACACAACAGGCGGCTTATTCGTACAGTCATGATCGTATTCACTCGACGCCCCGCCAGAGTCGCAGCTATAGGCGACGTATTGAATCGCCAGCGGTTTCCAGCAGCGAGCGGCATCGTAACCCGCCCCATGATGATAACAATGTCCATGCCTGTATGGATCAGGCTAGAGCACGTCGAGAAGAAGAATTGGCGGCTCAATTAGCGGCTCATCAGTAGCTTCAGTGAAACCCTTCTGTGTCTATGGAAGCTGGGATGACCTCCAGGTCAGTTGGAGTGCCGTGTTTAGTGTCGGCTCTACGCAATGAGCGTCTGCCTAAGGATTTCAAGGGCCCTCGTAAGGTGCCTAATTACACCGCAGATCTTCCCCCTGAGGCTTGGATTGAGAGCTAGGAGCTGGCCATGGAGATGTTGGATGTTAATGATGTCGTATGTGCCAAATACTTCACCATGATGCTGGATGGACCGTCTCGGACCTGGTTGAAAGGGCTACCCGCCAACTCCGTCAATTCATGGGCTGAGTTGAAGGCGCGCTTTATTCAGAATTTTAAAGACATGTGTAAGCAGCATCTGTCCATCATTGATCTGGACGCTTGTGTACAGTGCGAGGATGAGTTGGCCCACCACTGGGTTCGCCGGGTTTCAGCTATTATTCACTCATCGGATAGCACTACAGCCGGCTCTGTTGTTCTGATTTTAGAGAAGAATTGCCACTTCACACCCGTCAAGCAGAAGCCGAGGTGGCTTAAACATCATTGCAATGACATGGGAGAGCTCATGGCGGCTCTCATCAGGTATGTCGACTTATACAACACTAAGGACCCTGGGTCTGATGAGGAGAAATCCAGCAAGGGGAAGAAGAACGGCAATGGTAAAGGTCAGCATCCGAATATGATAGGTCATAATCAGGGTAATGGTGGTAAGCGCAAGCAAGCCGACAACGGGTCAGACTTTGTGGCTAAGACCAATGCCCAACATAACAATCAGCGTCGTAAGGGTAAACCGTAGTTTGGAGGACCAAGGTTTAACCTTGAGGCAATTGTCGGTGTCAAAACCGGCGGATCTCGGGTAGGGGGTCCCGAACTGTGTGTCTAGGCGGATGGTAACAGGAGACAGGGGACACGATGTTTTTACCCAGGTTCGGGCCCTCTCGATGGAGGTAATACCCTACTCCTGCTTGATTAATATTGATGATATGGGTAGTACAAGAGTAGATCTACCACGAGATCGAGAGGCTAAACCCTAGAAGCTAGCCTATGGTATGATTGTTGTTCGTCCCACGGACTAAAACCCTCCGGTTTATATAGACATCGGATAGGGTTAGGGTTACGAGTCGGTTACAATGATAGGAGATCTACATATCCGTATCGCCAAGCTTGCCTTCCACGCCAAGGAAAGTCCTATCCGGACCGAGGACGAAGTCTTCAATCTTGTATCTTCATAATCCAGAGTCCGCCAATGATGATAGTTCGCTATCCGGACACCCCTAGTCCAGGACTCCTCGGTAGCCCACGAACCAGGCTTCAATGCCGACGAGTCCGTAGCGTAGATTGTCTTCGACATTGCGGTGATTCTTCTCCAAATTCCATATACTTGTCGAATAGTGTCCGGCTTCCCGATAAATGTCTGCGCTCCTTGGCTTCCACGCCCAATAATGGCCATCTTCCACGTGTTTGAATGAATGCGAAAAGCCAGGGTATTTTTACACTTATCCCCATAGCTGCGCAAATGAGCCGCCTATAAAAGGGACGAGGATCCAGATCTGAGTCACACCAACCCCCCTCCGCGAGCTTTCATCGGAGCGCCTTCGACAAGAATCCATTCCATCATGGACAATCGACACGGCTCCTCCTCTCAAGGCCCCGGCCCTCGGCTGAAATTGGGAGAGATGCTCAATCCCGCATAGCGAGCTAGTGACACTCCAAACCAAGGGATTTCTTCCCCCGGCCTTCATGGTTCCGGTTCGAGCCGGACTTGCCACCTACAAGGGCGGAAAGCAAGTGGAGAGTGTCCCCGATCCCTCTAAAGGAGAGCGGGTATGCTTTATCTCTTATCTAGTAAGAGGACTCGGATTTCCAATTCATCCGTTTCTCCGGGGCCTCTTGGAGTTATACGGCCTCCAGTTGCACCACCTTACGCCTGCCTCCATTTTGCACATCGCGGGCTTCGTGGCCCTTTGCGAAATGTTCTTGGGCGTCGAGGCTCATTTTGCGCTGTGGAAGAGATTATTCTGCCTTGTACCCCGTTCTCATGAGGGGTCAATATATCAAGTGGGCGGAGCCGAACTATGGCGCATTGCCGGGACCGGATATCTACCCGGAACCCCGAAGAAGGCGTCCGAAGACAATGGTTTTACATGGAGGATGTCCCGCTGCCGGATCCTGTTCGGATCGGCCTTCCGGAGTTTAGCAACACTCCTCTGAAGAAGCGCCTAAGCTGGCGCCCACGGAGCCCCCAGAGGGAAAATGACTGGGACGTCCTTTACTTGATGAGCCGAATAAGATTACTGGCTCATGCCGGATTGACCATGATTGGAGTCATGGCAATCTGCATTATGAGGGGAGTGCAGCCACTCCAATATAGGGGCCACCCCATGTGGGACTTCAACGGGGAGGACGATGCCACCCGCCATGGCCGCAAAGGGCCATGATCGGTCACCGAACTGGTGAAGACCTTGTCCGCCATGTACAAAGGGGAGGAGGAGGATTTTCTCCGCGTCAGTCCACTGAACGGGTTTTCTTCGAATAATCCTCGAAGTTGGGCAAGCAAACATCTTTGTGGCATGTCCGATCCATGTTCCCGTGGTTAAATATCTCATTTCATGGTTTCTACGCAGGAACTGCGCCGGGCCGTGGAGAAGATACACAGCCCGCTTCACAACCCGAGGATCCAGAACGGTCCCTCGATCCGACCTCCGAAGAGGACCCGGATATAAAGGTGGAGCTGATCGACGGGGTGTTCCACCAACTTAGCATCGACAATGCTTTGGTTGCCATTACGGCCGACTACCCCGGATTATTTCCGGCTTCCCAGGTAACCGTGACCGAAGTCCGGATACCATGATCCACCCGTGCTTTACTTCTAATCACCGCGTATTTGATGGTGTTTCGCAGGGGGTGCCTTCAGAACGGGAAGCCGATCATGCCGCGGCCGTCCAACAAGGGCAGCTTCGCCCAAAGAAGCGGAAAAGAAGTGCGTTACGACTCGAGACGTCGCCGCGCGGTATGATGTGCCATCGTGTTTTTAGGAGAGGTTCCTGGGAGGCACACCGACGCCGTGGTTTTTTCAGAAAAGAGCGCCACGGATCGAGTCCGGAGAAGTTGCCAATCGGACCTCCGCCAACCAGGCTCAAAAGCCGAGTCCGGAAGGGGGTACAAACACGAGGCGTGCATCGGATGCTCCTCCAACAGAGGATGCCGACAGACTATCCGCCACCAAGTCGGAGGTGGAGAGCGCCATGAATCATAGGCGCCGCCGGACTATTCTACGTGACGCATGTTTCTCCCAAGAGGCGTTGGACGTCTTTAGGTCGGGGAGAAGTGCACCTCCGTGCCGCTCAAGATGGCTTCAGCGAGCCACGGAGCAAAGATGTGAAAGACATACGGGTAAGGAATTTTGACAGTTATATATGCCAAGAGCCCCGAGACTTAAAATAGTTAGGATAACTGATGTAAGGATCATTTGGAATGCGTGTTCTTACCGAAAAGAATACCCGTTTGTCCCAGAGCTTGAAGAGTGCAAGCCCCAACTTGAGGTCAAGATCAAGTCATGACCGGGAAGCCATGAAGACTTCCTCTGGTAATATATGCCCTTCAAAGTAGAAGTAGTTTCGCAAAGTGTGGCGTGTGCATAACCGACATTAACATTGCGAGATAGCGCCGGATGGATCCGAACAAGCAACAGCTCTGCGCCAGCTAAAGGCCGGGCGAGAGCGTGCTTACGAGGGTGCGGCAGGAGAAAAATAACCTCAAGATGCCAACACCCAACTGGGTGAGGAACTAAAGGATGTTCGTGCCCGGTTGTCCGACTCCGTAAAGGAGAATCGGCGGCTTCGTCGTGGCATCTTCAAGAAGTGCTTAAACGAACTTTGAAAGAGTTGGCGAGGAAGGCGACTAACATAAACATGTATGTAGGTTTGCTCACAGGTCGCCCCGAGGAGGAGATGCCAGTTCTTGGGTGATCTTCTTCCCGAATCAAGGCTACCGCATTTAACGAAGTTCGGCAGGTGATGAAAGGCGTCGCCTGTGCCTTGTGGCCATCTATCTCCCCGCCGAAGGCATTGGGGAGCTGGCAGAGCGGCTTCAAGGAGCACGGCGGCGCTTTCGACTATGGAAGATATCGGCCTGCCTTCAAGGCGCCAGGGAGGCTCGGGCCATGGTAAAGACGCTGCAGTACACGGTTGACCCAAACCACATGGCCGAGGTCGGACTGTGGGGCTGATGGGAAGGAGATCCTCAGAAGCTTAGTGTATGGCCAAGTAGAATTGGCCGCCAAGTATTCCCAAAGAAGATTGTAAATTAGATAGCCTATTAGATGGCATTGAGGAGGAATACAATTAGTCGAGTTGACTATGTAATTGAATATGACATGAAAAATGTCTTCTAGCCGGATTGTAGATCGTTTGTCATAGCGGACCTTTTCGCTTCGACCTCGGGACCCAATAGTCCGGAGTGTGTCCGAATACCCTCGCGGTTATGTAAGAACTGGGGCATGCATGGAGACAAGGCGTAGGGGTCATTATTGCTGTATCAGACAAGTGCCCAACTAGTTATGTTATATTACATGGATAGTAAGAAACATCTTCCAGGGAGAATAGTTCCGTTAAGGGTTCCTTTCCCTGGGAGGCATATGCCCTAAAGTGCATGTCCAAACTGCTAAGAAAGCAGAAAATCATCTGGGGGCAGATGGATAAATAATTAAAAATCATCTTTCAGTTCACCGACCGAATATTCCCTTAAGAACGCTTAGCTTCGGCTTCACCCAGTCTGAGGTACACATCCGGCTGATCCGGCGATAATAATCGCAGAGGTGCTCCCTTTACCACCTAGCCGAACAATCGGGAACGTAGGGGTAAGCACAGGAGCCAGGAAACCCAGCTTGGCCAAAACTTAAGTCATATCAATGCATATAATGGTGAGTAAAAGGTACATGCGGAAGTTTGACACATGTGTTGGGCATGAAGCCCGTATAAATAAGCTTCTGTTAAAGAAGCCCCCAGGTATAATGAGCGCGGACAGCGCGTCAAGTATGTGCGAAACAAAGCGCAAACGAGCCTCTAAAGGCTTCAAGAAGAAGGAGGAGGAAGGAGAGAAATAAAAGACATCAAAATAAGAAAATGTGGACGGAGGAAGGAGACGAACTTGGAGTCCGGCGCTTAGGCGTAGAATCTTCGTAGACGGGTTGCGTTCCATGGGTTCGGCTCGAGTCGGTTATCCGATGCGTTTCGCAGACGGTATGCTCCGCCGGTCAGGACCTGGTCGATGATGAAGGGACCTTCCCATTTGGGCTTGAGTTTGTCATTTTTATTGACCGGCAATCGCATAACTAGTTCGCCAACGTTTTAGGCTTTGGCCCGTGCTTCCTCGCTTTGATATCTTGAGCCTGCTGTTGATAAAATGCGAACGAGCTTTTGCCACGTCGCGCTCCTCCTCCAATGTGTCCAACTGTCCTGCCGATCGAGCTCGGCTTCTCTTTCTTCATACATGCGCATGCGAGGTGAGTCATGCATTATGTCGCAGGGCAAGACTGCCTCTGCGCCGTACACCATAAAAAATGGTGTGAGTCCGGTAGTACGATTCGGCGTGGTCCGCAGCCCCCAGAGTATGGAGTCGAGCTCCTCAACCCAGTGCGTGTTAGATTCCTTGAGGGACCGCACTAGTCTGGGTTTAATGCCGCTCATGATTAGACCGCTTGCTCGCTCGACTTGACCGGTGGTTTGAGGGTGATAGACTGAGGCGTAATCGAGCTTGATGCCCATGTTTTTGCACCATAATTTTACCTCATCGGCTGTGAAGTTGGTGCCGTTATCGCGATGATAATCTTTGGGGGGACGCCGTAACGGTGCACTACCCCGATATGAGGTCTATCACCGGCCCGGATTCGCCGTTTTAACGAGCTTGGCCTCTATCCATTTGGTGAATTTATCCACCATGACCAATAGGTATTTTTGCTTGTGGGTTCCTCCTTAAGGGGTCCAACCATGTCAAGCCCCTGCACCGCGAACGGCCAGGTGATGGGTATAGTTTTGAGGGCGGTTGGTGGCATGTGGCTTTGGTTAGCAAAAGCTGGCAACCGACGCATCGTTGGACTAAATCCTGCATCTGCCCGGGCCGTCGGCCAATAAAATCCTGTCTGGAAGGCCTTGCCTACAAGGGCCCGGGCTGCGGCGTGGTGCCCACCCGGTCCGGCATGAATTTCAGCCAGAGGTTTCGCCCTTCCTCTTGAGATACACCTTTGAAGGACTCTGTTGTGCTTTTTCTTATAGAGCTCTCCTCATGGACTTTATAGGCTTTGGATCGCCGTACTATGCAGCGACCCTCATTTTGGTCTTGGGGAGTTCCCGCCTAGTTAGGTAGGCTAGGAATGGTTCCGTCCACGGGCGATAACCGCCATTATTTCGTGGGCGGAGGGTGTTATCTCGCTGGCGAGCCTCCGATTGTGTCGAGTGTTCGGTGTCGAGGCGGCGGTTGGGTCCGGATTGTTATTTCCGGACTCCCCTTCCCATAGTACGGATGGCTTGAACAGCCATTCCAGGAAGATGTTGGGCGGGACGGCATCGCGTTTTGCGCCGATGCGTGCCAATACGTCCGCCGCCTGGTTGTTATCACGGGCTATATGATGAAATTCGAGGCCTTCGAACCGTGCTGACATTTTTAGGACCGCATTGCGGTACGCTGCCATTTTCGGATCTTTGGCATCAAAGTCTCCGTTTATTTGAGATATCGCGAGGTTCGAATCCCCGCGCACCTCTAGGCGTTTAATGCCCATGGAGACTGCCATCCGGAGGCCGTGCAGAAGGCCTCGTATTCGGATGCGTTGTTGGAGTCCGTATACATTATCTGAAGGACGTGTTGGACTGTGTCCCTGGTTGGGGACGTCAGGACGACGCCAGCCCACAGGCCGGCCAACATTTTGGAGCCATCAAAGTGCATGATCCAATTAGAGTATGCGCCGTACTCTTTAGGGAGTTCGGCTTCGGTCCATTCGGCCACGAAGTTGGCCAAAACCCGCGACTTAATAGCTCGTCGTGGCTTATAGGTTATGTTGAATGGAAGGAGCTCTATGGCCCATTTAGCAATCCGGCCCGTCGCGTCGTGGTTGTTTATAATGTCGTTAAGAGGTACTTCGGAGGCTACCGTTATCGAACACTCTTGAAAGTAGTGTCGCAGCTTCCGGGATGCCATGAACACCGCGTATGCTATCTTTTGATAATGTGGGTACCGGGAATTGCATGGAGTTAGGACAGTGGACACATAGTAAACCGGTTTTTGAAGAGGGAACAGGTGTCCGTCCGTTTCTCGTTCGACGACGAGCACCGCGCTGACAACTTGATGTGTTGTGGCGATATATAATAGCATTGGTTCGCCCATGTTGGGCGCGGCAAGGACCGGATTTGTTGACAATATGGCTTTTATTTCTTCGAGTCCGGCCGTGGCGGCATCCAAATCCCACTCGAAGTGTTCGGTCTTGCCGGAGGCGGTAAAGGGTAACGCCTTTTCTCCCAAGCGGAAATAAAGCGGCTTAGAGCCGCCACGCATCGACCAAATGTTGTATTTGTTTGAGGTCTTTTGGAATATCCAATTGTGACAGAGCTCGAATCTTGGCTAGGTTTGCTTCAATTCCTCTACGGACACAATGAAGCCCAAGAGCTTTCCTTTGGAACGCCAAGACGCATTTTTCCGGATTGAGCTTAATGTCATATTTTCGGAGATTGTCGAATGTGAGCCTCAAGTCGTCTACTAGAGTTTCGACATGCTTGGATTTGACGACCACGTCATCTATATATGCTTCCACTGTTTTGCCGATCTGGTTTGCCAGACATGTCTGAATCATGCGCTGATATGTTGCGTCGGCGTTCTTGAGCCTGAAGGGCATTGTGTTGAAGCAGAATGGGCCGTATGGAGTGATGAATGCTGTTGCGGCTTGGTCTGGCTCCGCCATCTTGATTTGGTGGTAGCCGGAGTACGCGTCGAAGAAGCACAATGAGTCGTGTCCTGCTGTAGCATCGATAATTTGATCAATGCGAGGGAGGGGGAAGGGATCCTTGGGGCAGACCTTATTAAGGTCTTTGAAATCAACACATAGGCGCCAGGATTTATCCTTCTTTGGTACCATCACCAGATTTGCTAGCCAGTCCGGATGTTTTATATCTCTGATGAATCCGGCTTCCAGAAGTTTGGCTAGCTCCTCTCCCGTGGCCTGTCTCTTGGGTTGGAAAAGCCAAGAGCCTGTTTGACTGGCTTGAATCCTTTTAGGGTATTTAGGCTATGCTCGGCCAGCCGACGTGGGATTCTGTCATGTCGAAGGGTGCCGTGCAAAAATGTCCCCGATTTTCTCGTAGAAATTCTCGTAGTCGGCGTCTACATCAGGGTTTAATTGTGCCCCAATGGAGGCCGTCTTTGCGGGGTCCGTTGGGTGGACTTGGAATTTGACTATTTCATCCGCTGGTTTAAAAGAGGTGGACTTGGATCTTTTATCAAGTATCACATCGTCCCTGTTCACCGTGGAGCGCATCGCAGTGAGTTCCTCGGCCGCTAGGGCTTCGGATAGTGCCTCGAGGGCTAGTGCGGCTGTCTTGTTTTCGGTGTGGAGTGCTATGTTCAGATCACTAGCGAGAGTGATGATTCCGTTAGGTCCGGGCATTTTAAGCTTCATGTACCCATAATGGGGTATAGCTTGAAAAATTGTGAATGCCTCTCGCCCTAATAAAGCGTGATATCCGCTCTTTGAACGGGGCCACTTGAAATGTGACCTCCTTGGACCTGTAATTGTCCGGCGAGCGAACACTACGTCGATGTGATTTTTCCTGTGCAGCATGCTTCCGGCTAGGGATTATTCCTCTAAAGGTTGTCTGCTTCGCTCAATGCGGTTCGATCTATTTCCATTTTTCGGAGGGTTTCCTCGTAGATGAGGTTTAGTCCGCTGCCGCTATCCATGAGTACCTTAGTAAGGCGAAAGCCGTCCACTATTGGACTGAGAACCAATGCGGCTGGTGCTCGGGCTGTTCGGATTTTGGGTTCATCACTGGCACTAAAGGTAATAGCCGTGTCACTCCATGGATTTATTGTTGCTACTTGGTAGACTTCGGCAAGGTTGCGGAGTGTTCGTTTCCGCATGTTATTTGATGCGAAAGTCTCGAAGACTGTTAATACCGTCTTGGTGTTCTTTGGCTGGGATTCTGAGGCTAGAAGCTCTTCGCCACTTCTGGCCACCTACCGTAGTATCCAACATGCTCGAAGGCTATGAGTTGGAGTGGCGCCCTCTACGCTATGAATTTTGCAGGGTCTGTTTAGCCAACCCTCCAGTACGGTTCCGTGCCCTTTAGGGGGTTTTTGTTTTTTGATGTTTAACCCAGGTGCTTGGTGATGATGCACCCTTTTATTTCGGACTAGGGCTGTATTCGGGGCCGAATTATCCCAAAATTTACTTTCGGTTTTCCAAGCACTCTCCATCGCATACAGTACTTTTGTACTATGGTCACCAAGTCGCAAAGCGTGTAATTTCAATGACGACTTATGGCGTTTAGGATTCCCTTGTCCGTGCAATTATTGCAGAAAAAGTGAGATTGCGTCCTCCTCTCGGCGATCCTTTATCCTGTCCATAACCAGGGAGGAATCTGGCCCGATAATGATGTCTTGTTTCAGCGGGCTCTTGCCGGATTCGGGATAGATCGCTAATGTTTGGGTGGGCGGGTGGAACTAGATCCGGAACCCGCCCAATTTAAGACTCGAGGCGAGAAGTTTCCGAACTTGGAAGTTTGGATTTTTGAATGTTATCCAATGAATCCAACCCGCTACCGACTTTAAGTTCGAGGCTTGATCGACATCCGTCCCTCTGCAGGGAATCCGGCATGGAGGATCGGGAATCGACGTAGCTAGTCCTTAAGATAGAAGAAGAATCGCTGTATTGCTCTTCCGCCACGAGCAACATGATGGGTAGCACAGGGAGAGTTGATCTCTCTCGAGATCGGTTTTAGGCCCGATCTGGTCGTAGTCTGTGGCGACTCACAGGGCGGCGATGCGATCCAAGAGCTCGTTTACGGAGGGGAGCTCGACCGGATCTAACTGCTCGGCAAGTTCTGAGTTAACGTGAAGATTGGTTTCGATGACCCGAGAAGTCATCGTCGGCGCGGTGGCCGAACTGGCGGTCATAAGAAAACCACCTAACGGAAGAGTCTGACCAGTGGCCAAGGCTCCTTTGGCGATAGTATCGTCTTTAAAGACGGGATGAGGCATCCTTCCAGACGGCGATGACACAGAGGAACTCTCAATGAAAGCACCAATGTCGGTGCCAAAACCGGCGGATCTCGGGTAGGGGGTTCCGAACTGTGCGTCTAGGCAGATGGTAACATGAGACAAGGGACACGATGTTTTTACCCAGGTTCGGGCCCTCTCGATGGAGGTAATACCCTACTCCTGCTTGATTAATATTGATGATATGGGTAGTACAAGAGAAGATTTCCCACGAGATCAGAGAGGCTAAACCCTAGAAGCTAGCCTATGGTATGATTGTTGTTCGTCCTACGGACTAAAACCCTCCGGTTTATATAGACACCGGACAGGGTTAGGGTTACACAGAGTCGGTTACAATGGTAGGAGATCTACATATCCGTATTGCCAAGCTTGCCTTCCACGCCAAGGAAAGTCCTATCCGGACCAGGTACGAAGTCTTCAATCTTGTATCTTCATAATCCAGGAGTCCGGCCAACGATGATAGTTCGGCTATCCGGACACCCCCTAGTCCAGGACTCCCTCAGCAATGTTGAACGAACCTTGCCCAAAGCACAGCCGTCCGAATAAGTTGGCGGGTCATTTATGGAAGGATTGTTTTATTATGAAGGAATACCATAATTCCAGCTCTCATCAGAATCATAATAACAATAATGGCCCACATGGCGGGTCAGGATCCGGCTCACACGGGCCCGGCTTAGGAGGCGGCTGCTCAAGTTCTGGATATCAAGGTCAAGGTAACCAAGGGGGTTATAACCAACAGTCTGGTCAGGGTAACTAGCAGCAACAGTTAGGATATCAGAGTAATCCAAAGCAGCTTAACAGTGGCCAGTACCATGTTTTCACCACAAGCCTTTGCAAGCGAGATCAAAAGATTCATAAACATGCGGTCAGTACAGTTGAGCCGGCGGTGCCCCAATATTTGCGGTGGTCAGAGTAGCCAATTGTATGGAGTCGTGAGGATCACCCGCCCCGGGTTGACAATCCAGACCAGCTAGCATTGATGGTAGCCCCTCAATTGGGGGTTATAAATTCACTAAGGTTCTCATGAATGGAGGCAACAACATTAATATCCTTTATTATGATACCTTTCGCTGAATGAATTTTTCTGACAAGGATCTTAAGCCGTCCTCTATAGTCTTTCATGGCGTGGTACCTGGTAAGTCGGCATATCCAATTGGTAAGATTTCCTTAGAAGTGGCTTCCGGAGATGACTATGATTACAGAGCAGAGACATCGTGGTTTGAAGTGGTTAAGATCAAAAGGCCTTATCATGCTTTGTTTGGACGGCCGGCTTATGCCAAGTTTATGGCACGGCCTTGTTATGTGTATCTGCAGCTCAAGATGCCAGGGCGTAAGGGTACCATTACAGTCCATGGTAATAGAAAGATTCCTTTGGAATGTGAAGAAGGTGATGCTGCCTATGCTGAGTCTGCTTGTGCCACGGAGGAACTGAAGTTTTATAAGGATAATGTTGACCCAGCTGACATGACCCCTTTAAAGAAGCCAACCACAGAGCAAGAGCCTTTGTTGAATTTTAAGTTAGCGGATGATACCAAACAAGTTGACTTTGTCCCTAGTGACTCATCTCAGCAATTCACTATCAGTGCTAATATGGATCCGAACTAGGAAAGCGCGCTCATCGAGTTCATCCGTGAAAATCGGGACATCTTTGCATGGAAGCCTTCAGATATGCCAGGTGTACCGAGATAACTCGCTGAGCACACTCTCAATATTGATCCTAAGTTTAAGCCTGTCAAGCAATTCCTTCGTTGTTTCAATGAAGAGCGATGTAAGGCCATTGGAGAATCGGTGGCCTAGCTCTTAGCGATCGGGTTCATCGTTGAAGTTTTTAACCCTGAGTGGTTGGCTAACCCGGTGCTGGTGTCGGTGTCAAAACCGGCGGATCTCGGGTAGGGGGTCCCGAACTGTGCGTCTAAGGTCGATGGTAACAGGAGACAGGGGACACGATGTTTACCCAGGTTCGGACCCTCTCTATGGAGGTAATACCCTACTTCCTAATTGATTGATCTTCATGAATATGAGTATTACATGAGTTGATCTACCACGAGATCGTAATGGCTAAAACCCTAGAAGTCTAGCCTGTCTGACTATGGCTATGAGTATTGGCCTCTACAGACCTGGCCCTCTGGTTTATATAGACACCGGAGGGATCTAGGATTACATAAGGTCAGTTACAGAGAAATGAATCTTCGTATTCGGTCGCCAAGCTTGCCTTCCATGCCAAGGAGAGTCCCATCTGGACACAGGTAGAGTCTTCGGTCTTTGTATCTTCACATCCCATCAGTCTGGCCCATGGCTAACAGGCCGGACGCCCGAGGACCCCTTAGTCCAGGACTCCCTCAGTAGCCCCCAAACCAGTCTTCAATGATGAGGTGTCCGGCGCGCAGATTGTCTTCGGCATTGCAAGGCGGGTTCCTCCTTTGATGACTTCAAAGTGATGTATTCGACCTTCCATTTAATGTCGCACCCCTCGGCTTCTGTGTATCAACAACTTCAGCTTCCACGTGTCAAGCGAATGCGAGAGGTCAGGGTATTCTTGCAGATAACACCCCGGCCGGGCGAGGAAGATTGTCTATTTAAAGAGATTGGATCTCAGATCCATTCGGCACCATGCGGGAAAATCCTCAGAGATTGCTAGGAAAGACCACTCCAACATGGCTAACCCTCCCAGCTCCTCCTCCCATCCCTGCGGCCCAGAAAAAGGCGAGTGGGAGAGGTGCTCTGTATCCCATGGTCAGCTGGAGAAGCTGCAAACGCAGGGATTTCTTCCTCCTGCGGACTTGGTCCCTGTTTGAGCAGGATTGACCTTCTTCAATGGCGGGGCTCAGGCTGAAAATTTCCCCAACCCATCCAGGGGGAACGAGTGTGCTTCGTCCCTTATCTGCTAAGAGGCGTCGGATTTCCAATTCATCCATTCCTCCAAGGGCTTTTGGAGTACTATGGCCCCCAACTGCACAACTTTATCCCGGCCTCCATCCTGCATATCGCGGGTTACGTCGCCCTTTGGGAGCTATTCCTAGGTTGTGAGGCCCATTTTGAATAGTGGAGAAAGTTATTATGTCTCGTCCCGTGCAACCACGAGGGATCAATATTTGAAGTGGGCGGAGCCGAAATATGGTGCATCGCCGAGACTGGATACCTATCCGGCACACCAAAGAAGGCATCCGAAGAGTGGTCGTCCGAATGGTTCTATATTGAGGACGTCGCACTTCTAGACCCTGTTCGGAGGGGTCTTCCCGGGTTCACAAGCGTTCCTTTGAAGAAATGCCACAGTTGGCACCCCCGAAGCCTCGAGGAGGAAGATAGTGCGGAAGTTCGTCAACTCATGAGCAAGATAAAGACGCTCACCCAATCCGGATTGTCAATAGTTGAGGTAATGGTGACTGCCATAGTAATGGGGAAGTCACCACTCCAATACAGAGGGCTTCCCATGTGGCACTACAATGGGGAGGATGACGCCTCCCGCTGCGGCCGAAAGGGTCCAGATACCCCCGCCGCTCTGGCCAAAATGTTGGCCGAACTGTTCAAAGGGGAGGAAGAGGAATTTCTTCGTATCAAGCGCAGAGATGGATTTTCAATGTACAATCCTCCTAGCTGGGTAAGTCCCAACCCCTCTGCTTTACTCACTGCACTCCTCGAGCCACTTTCAATGAGTGTTTAATCCATCCATTTATAACAGCACTAGCGAAAGATTTCCGAAGGGCTTCACAACCCCGCCCCGCAGCCCGAGGGCCACAATAGGGACCTTGACCCCAGATTCGAAGAGGATCCGGATATATTCGTGGTGCTCGAGGACGGGGTGTTTTACCAGGCGAGTTACGACGGCAAAGAAGTGGCCATCATCGCCGATTATCCCGGTCTTCTCCCTGCTTCACACGTAAGCAGTCAAGAGACATCTCATTCGAAAGAGTTCTCTCATTCTGCCTCACCCACTGCACCGTCCTGTGCTCAAAAGGGTAGGCGTACGGCGCGCCATGCTGCCCCAGGGGCATCTCTGAAGAGAGCGTTCCCCATGCCGGGCAAGCCTTCGAAGAGGAAGGCAAACGAAGATACGGCCAAGCCTTCATCGAAGAGGTATGGATTTGCAAATATGTTCTTGAGCAGTCGCATCCAATTGTGACTTCTATGTTTGTCCTATATCAGGAAAAGAGTGTGCCGGAGTATGTCCGGGGGTCCGGCCGGTCATACTCCCCCCAGCCGGGATCCAGATGCTGCCTTGAAGATGGGGGCTGATACGGGGGTGACGCCAGATTGTCCTCCAGCCGAGGATTCGAATGATGTATCCGTCACCAACTCGGAAGTGGAGAGCGCCATGAATCATCGGCGCCAAAGGGCCGTTCTTTTACGAGACCCCAGCTTTTCAGAAGAGGCGTTTAATGCCTTCAGCTCGGCTGATGCATATATCCGAGCTGCTCGAGATGGGCTTAACAGAGCCATGAATCAACATTTAAAAGATGTGCAGGTAAGTTTACCTTGTCCGAATATGATAACCATATGCCAGTAGCCCCCGAGACTTGAAGCAGTTGGTACAAATGATTTAAGGATCATTGTATAACCAGGTTCTTACGGAGAAGAACGACCTGCTAACCCAAGAGCTAGAAAAGTGTCAGTCACAACTAACTGTTGTTGCCGCCGAACTGGAAAAAACCAAGAAGGCGGGACCTGGTAATGTTTCCCTCCATTGAGAAAACATAACTGGATACTGGCAATGCTAACACTATTGCTCAACTTATGGTAGGATCGTCAGGTCAAATGAAGGAGCAACTGAAAGCCGCCCAAACAGAAGAACAAGAATCCAAAAGACTACTAGCCGCAGGCGAACGTGTGCTGACACGAGTCAGAGATGAGAAAAACAAGTTGCAGGATGCCCAGACCCAACTGGGCGAAGAACTGAAAGATGTACGGGCCCAGCTGGCTGATTCCGTGAAGGAAAATAAGAGGCTGCGAGGAGGCATATTCAGTATGTGGTTGAAATTACCTTCAAATAATTCGGAGATAAAAGGGACTGACAGAGTTATGTCTACAGGTATGCTGACCAGTCATCCCGAAGAGGATATGTCCGGATTCTCGGGCGATCTTCTACAAGAGTTGTCACACATGCACGAGCAGGCTCGGCAGGCGACGCAAGCGTTGCGAAGGCCTTGTGGCCATATGCCTCCCCTCCAGGAAAGATGCAGGAGCTCATAGAGCTATTCAAGGGAGCGCGGCCGCGCTTTCAATTGTGGAAGATATCGGCCTGTCGGGAAGGTGCACGAGAAGCCTGGGCCATGGTGAAAACACGGTACACCAAGCTTGATCCGAATCATATGGCTCGGGTCGGACCTCTAGGGTCAGATGGGAAAGAAGTTCCCGTTAATTTGGTATATGACCAAGTAAAAGTAGCCGCCAAGTATTCGCAGCAGGATTGTAAGTTAGACAGCCTGCTGGATGGGATAGAGGAGGAAATTTTTGAGTCCAAGTGACTAGGTACTTTCCTTCTAGCTGAACTGTAAAACGATTGTCATGGCAGACCTTTTCGCTTCGACCTCTGGACCGTAAGGTGCAGAGTGTTTCCGAATACCTGAGCGGTATAATAGACCGGGGTATGCGTGGAAACTAGGCGTAGGAGTCATAGTTGCTTGAACAGACAAGTTGTATTCGGCTAGTTATGTTATATTACATTATGATGTTAAGAAACATCTTCCAGAGAGAATAGTTTCGTTAAGGGTTCCTTTCCCTGGGTGTGCATGCATAAAAATACATGTCCGAACTATGACTGGAACAATCGCAGTATAGGTAACATCTGGGGGTTCACAATGGGGTGAATGCAAAAACATCTTTAATCCACTGACCGAATATTCCCTTAAGAACGCTAGCTTTCGTCTTCACCCAGTCTGAGGTACACATCCGGATGACCCAGCATGAACAATCGCAGAGGTGCTCCCTTTATGCCCTAGCCGAACTAACAGGAACGTAGGGCATAAGCACAGGAGCCAGGTGATACGTCTCCATCGTATCTATAATTTTTGATTGTTCCATGCCAATATTATTCAACTTTTATATACTTTTGGCAACATTTTATACTTTTTTTTGGGACTAACATATTGATCCGATTGCCCAGTGCGGTTCGCATTGCATGTTTTTTGTTTCGCAGAAACCCAATATCAAACGGAGTCCAAACGGGATAAAGCAGACGGAGAATTATTTTGGAATATTTGTGATTTTTGGGAGGAAGAATCAACGCGAGGCGATGCGAGGTGGCCACGAGATAGGGGCCCACGCCCACTTAAAGAGGGCGCGGGCCCCACTCGTGGGCCACCCGTAAAGCGATTGACGCTCTTCTTTTGCCGCAAG
Source organism: Aegilops bicornis (assembly GCA_021605145.1). Classification (NCBI taxonomy): domain Eukaryota; kingdom Viridiplantae; phylum Streptophyta; class Magnoliopsida; order Poales; family Poaceae; genus Aegilops; species Aegilops bicornis. The sequence goes on along the minus strand of CM038670.1, from coordinate 693,420,935 downwards.
AAAGCTAATTTTCTGAGAAAAATCTGGGCGAAGGTTTCAATCCAATCGGAGTTACGGATCTCATAAAGGAAACGGTGCCAGGGCAGAATTACAGAACGCATAAACAGAGAGATAGATCCAATCTCGGAGGGGCTCTCGCCCCTCCCAAGACATGGGAGCCAAGGACCAGAGGGGAAACCCTTCTCCCATCTAGGGAGAAGGTCAAGGAAGAAGAAGAAGAAGAAGGGGGGCTCTCTCCCCCTTGCTTCCGGTGGCGCCGGAACGCCGCCGGGGGCCATCATCATCACCGCGATCTTCACCAACACCGCGGTCATCTTCACCAACATCCCCATCTATATCCAGCGGTCCACTCTCCCGCAACCCGCTGTACCCTCTACTTGAACATGGTGCTTTATGCTACATATTATTTTCCAATGATGTGTTGCCATCCTATGATGTCTGAGTAGATTTCCTTTGTCCTATCGGTGATTGATGAATTTCTATGATTGGTTTGAGTTGCATGTTTTATTATTGGTGCTGTCCTATTGTGCCCTCCGTGTCGCGCAAGCGTGAGGGATTCCCGCTATAGGGTTTGCAATATGTTTATGATTTGCTTATGTGGGTTGCGTAGTGACTGAAACACAAACCCGAGTAAGTAGGTTGTTTGTGTATGGGATAAAAGGGGACTTGATGCTTTAATGCTATGGTTGGGTTTTACCTTAATGAACCTTTAGTAGTTGCAGATGCTTGCTAGAGTTCCAATCATAAGTGCATAGAATTCCAAGTAAGGGATGATATGTTAGCTTATGCCTCTCCCTCAAATAGAATTGCAATAGTGATTACCGGTCTAGTAACATAGTCAGTTGCTTAGGGACAATTCCACAACTCCTACCACCACTTTTCCACACTCGCTATGTTTACTTTATTGCTTCTTTATCTAAACAGCACCTAGTTTATATTTACGTGTTCTTTATATTCTTGCAAACCTATCGTATCACACCTACAAAGTACTTCTAATTTCATACTTGTTCTAGGTAAAGCGAATGTTAAGCGTGCGTAGAGTCGTATCAGTGGCAGATAGGACCCTGAGAGAGTATTTGTTCTGCCTTTAGCTCCTCGTTGGGTTCGACACTCTTACTTATTGAAAGAGGCTACAACTATCCCGTATACTTGCGGGTCATCAAGACCTTTTTCTGGCGCCGCTGTCGGGAGTCATAGCGTGGGGTGAATATTCTCGTGTGTGCTTGTTTGCTTTATCACTAAGTAATTTTTATTTGCTGTTCTTAGTTGTTTTCTATCTTTTGTTATGGGTAGGAAACGCAAAATACCAAAAGAATTAGTTGTACCTGCTGAACCAGTGGTTGAAGAACCACTCAAAATCTATCACACTACTGAAGCTTTTTACTTGGATCATCTTCGATCCCTTTGTGCTCGTTCTGAAACCCCCAGTAGTTTAGTTGAGGGCAAATCTTTAGATGAGCATGCTTGTTTTGTGCGACACCGTATATCTGAAAAAGGGAAACTATTATGGGATCAAATTCAACGTTTGCAATGCTATGCTTGGAATTTATGTGAAATATATGATGTTACTTGTTGTTCTGAAAACCCTAAGAAACACCTTCCTTACCAATGTGAGTTTATTGATAATGGCATCGTATCTTCGTATGCTAAGGGTGTTTATAATTACTATGATGTTCAACAAATTGAAGAATTTGTTGCTTTTAAGGGTGCTTTTGAAATTGCTTCTTTGATTGAAAAGTATGATGCTACTCTTTACAAATCTGAAAATTTTGCCATACTTGAATATTGTTATGATAATTATGCTTCTAATGCCAATGTTAAACCATATATTGAGAAATTCTCCGCTGTCCAAGAAGAGACTAATATTTTGCAGGAAGCTATGGAAGAAGAAATTGATGAAACTGTGAGCTCATTGGATGAAAAAGATGACGAGGAGAGCGAAGAACAAAAGGAGGAAGAGCGGATTAGCTACCCATGCCCACCTTCTAATGAGAGTAACCCTCCAACTCATACATTGTTTAATTCCCCTTCGTGCTTACCGAAGGATGATTGCTATGATCCCTTGAATTTGTTTGAAATATCCCTTTTGATGATGCTTGCTATGCTTGTGGCCAAGATGCCAATATGAATTATGCTTATGGAGATGAACTTGCTATAGTTCCTTATGTTAAACATGAAATTGTTGCTATTGCACCCACACATGATAGTCCTATTATCTTTTTGAATTCTCCAAACTACACTATATCGGAGAAGTTTGTGCTTAGTAAGGATTATATTGATGGGTTGCCTTTTACCATTGAACATGATGATTTTGATGAATATAATATGCATGTGCTTGCTGCTCCAACTTGCAATTATTATGAGAGAGGAACTATATCTCCGCCTCTCTATGTTTCCCATACGTTAAAATTGCAAGAAACTGCTTATACTATGCATTGGCCTTTACTCGGTGTGCATGCATTGTTCTCTTATGACATGCCGATGCATAGGAAGAGAGTAGACTTCGTTGTTGCATGATATATGTTACTTTGTGCTCATTACTAAATTAAAAATCATTGTTAATTAAAATTGGCTTTGATATACCTTGGGATCCGGGTGGATTCATTACTTGAGCACTAAATGCCTAGCTTAATGGCTTTAAAGAAAGCGCTGTCAGGGAGACAACCCGGAAGTTTTAGAGAGTCATTTATTTCTGTTGAGTGCTTTCATATAGTTTAAAAACAATAAAAATAAAAAGGGGAACCTAAAAACTTTTCAAAAAGGAAAGTGAAAGTGAGAAAGACGAGCATTGTTAAAGTGGGAGCTAGCCTTGAACTTTGTTCATGCTCACGGAAACTTTGTGAATCTTGATTACAAAAACTTTTCAACAAAAATAATTATCCCCTTGTACAATTCCATTGTATTATAAAAATAATGTGCCAAGGTTTGTTTACAATACTTGTTGGGTTGTACGGTGCAGGACAGAAACTTTGGCTGTAGTGCGTGATTTTTAATTGTTTACTGGAACGTCAAATGGTTCTGATTCTTTTTGCACTGTCTTTCTATACAACTTTTTTATTTTTCCTAATTTTGGGAGAATTTTTGGGGTACCATAAGTATGGTGGATGTTCAGATTGCTACAGACTGTTCTGTTTTTGACAGATTCTGTTATGATGCATAGTTTGCTTGTTCTGATGAAACTATAAATTTATATTAGTGGATTAAGCCATGAAAAACCTATACTACAGTAGACACAATGCAAAAACAAAATATGAACTGGTTTACAACAGTACTTAGAGTGGTGATTTGCTTTATTATACTAACGGATCTTACCGAGTTTTCTGTTGAAGTTTTGTGTGGATGTAGTGTCTAATCGAGGATGTCTCGATATGAGGAAAAGGAAGAGAGGCAAGAGCTCAAGCTTGGGGATGCCCGAGGCACCCCAAGTAAATATTCAAGGAGACTCAAGCGTCTAAGCTTGGGGATGCCCGGAAGGCATCCCCTCTTTCTTCAACAAGTATCGGTATGTTTTCAATTCGTTTCGTTCATGCATTATGTGCAAGTCTTGGAGCGTCTTTTGCATTTAGTTTTCACTTTTCTTTTATGCACCATTCTGGTATGAGATAGTCCTTGGTTGATTTATAGAATGCTCATTGCACTTCACTTAAATCTTTTGAGTATGGCTTTATAGAATGCTTCATGTGCTTCACTTATATCATTTGAAGTTTGGATTGCCTGTTTCTCTTCATATAGACAACCGCCATTTGTAGAATGCTCTTTTGCTTCACTTATATTTGTTAGAGCATGGGCATATCTTTTATAGAAAGAATTAAACTCTCTTGCTTCACTTATCTATTTAGAGAGATGATAGGAATTGGTCATTCACATGGTTAGTCATAAAACCCTACATAAAACTTGTAGATCGCTGAATATGATATGTTTGATTCCTTGCAATAGTTTTGCGATATAAAGGTGGTGATATTAGAGTCGTGCTAGTTGAGTAATTGTGAAATTGATAAATACTTGTGTTGAGGTTTGCAAGTCCCGTAGCATGCACGTATGGTGAACCGTTATGTAACGAAGTCGGAGCATGAGGTGTTTATTGATTGCCTTCCTTATGAGTGGCGGTCGGGGAGACGGCGATGGTCTTTTCCTACCAATCTATCCCCCTAGGATCATGCGCGTAGTACTTTGTTTCGATGACTAATAAATTTTTGCAATAAGTATGTGAGTTCTTTATGACTAATGTTGAGTCCATGGATTATACGCACTTTCACCCTTTCATCATTGCTAGCCTCTTCGGTACCGTGCATTGCCCTTTGTCACCTCGAGAGTTGGTGCAAACTTGGCAGTGCATCCAAACCCCGTGATACGATACGCTCTGTCACACGTAAGCCTCATTATATCTTCCTCAAAACAGCCACCATACCTACCTATCATGGCATTTCCATAGCCATTCCGAGATATATTGCCATGCAACTTCCATCATCATCATATACATGACTTGAGCATTCATTGTCATATTGCTTTGCATGATCGTAAGATAGCTAGCATGATGTTTTCATGGCTTGTCCGTTTTTGATGTCATTGCTACGCTAGATCATTGCACATCCCGGTACATCACGGAGGCATTCATATAGAGTCATATCTTTGTTCTAGATATCAAGTTGTAATATTGAATTGTAAGTAAATAAAAGTGTGATGATCATCATTATTAGAGCATTGCCCCAGTGAGGAAAGGATGATGGAGACTATGATTCCCCCGTCGGGATGGGACTCCGGACAAAAAAAAAAAAAAAAAAAAAGAGAAAGGCCAAAAAAAGGAGAAGGCCCCAAAAAAAGGAAAAAAATGAGAGAAAAATAGAGAAGGGGCAATGTTACTATCCTTTTACCACACTTGTGCTTCAAAGTAGCACCATGTTCTTCATATAGAGAGTCTCTTAAGTTATCACTTTCATATACTAGTGGGAATTTTCATTATATAACTTGGCTTGTATATTCCAACGATGGGCTTCCTCAAATGCCCTAGGTCTTCATGAGCAAGAAAGTTGGATGCACACCCACTTAGTTTCAGTTTGAGCTTTCATACACTTATAGCTCTAGTGCATCCGTTGCATGGCAATCCCTACTCCTCACATTGATATCTATTAATGGGCATCTCCATAGCCCGTTGATATGCCTAGTTGATGTGAGACTTTCTCCTTTTTTGTCTTCTCCACATAGCCCCCATCATCATATTCTATTCCACCTATAGTGCTATGTCCATGGCTCACGCTCATGTATTGCGTGAAAGTTGAAAAGGTTTGAGAAACGTCAAAATGTTTGAAACAATTGCTTGGCTTGTCATCGGGGTTGTGCATGATGTGAATATTTGATGTGGTGAAGATGGAGCATAGCCAGACTATATGATTTTGTAGGGATGAGCTTTCTTTGGCTATGTTATTTCAATAAGACATAATTGCTTGGTTGGTATGCTTGAAGTATTATTGTTTTTGTGTCAAATGATAGACTATTGCCTTGAATCACTCGTGTCTTAATATTCATGCCATGATTAGATACATGATCAAGATTATGCTAGGTAGCATTCCACATAAAAAATTATCTTTTTATCATTTACCTACTTGAGGACGAGCAAGAATTAAGCTTGGGGATGCTGATACGTCTCCGTCGTATCTATAATTTTTGATTGTTCCATGCCAATATTATTCAACTTCTATATACTTTTGGCAACTTTTTATACTATTTTTTGGGACTAACATATTGATCCGATTGCCCATGCGGTTCCCTCACATTGCATGTTTTTTATTTCGCAGAAACCCAATATCAAACGGAGTCCAAACGGGATAAAAATGGACGGAGAATTATTTTGGAATATTTGTGATTTTTGGGAGGAAGAATCAACGCGAGACGATGCCCGAGGTGGCCACGAGATAGGGGCCCACGCCCACTTAAAGAGGGCACGGCCCCACTCTCGTGGGCCACCCGTAAGGCGGTTGATGCTCTTCTTTTGCCGCAAGAAAGCTAATTTTACGAGAAAAATCTGGGCGAAGGTTTCAATCCAATCGGAGTTACGGATCTCCAGATATAAAGGAAACGGTGCCAGGGCAGAATTACAGAACGCAGAAACAGAGAGATAGATCCAATCTCGGAGGGGCTCTTGCCCCTCCCAAGCCATGGGAGCCAAGGACCAGAGGGGAAACCCTTCTCCAATCTAGGGAGAAGGTCAAGGAAGAAGAAGAATAAGAAGGGGGGCTCTCTCCCCCTTGCTTCCGGTGGCGCCGGAACGCCGCCTAGGGCCATCATCATCACCGCGATCTTCACCAACACCGCGGTCATCTTCACCAACATCTCCATCACCTTCCCCCATCTATATCCAGCGGTCCACTATCCCGCAACCCGCTGTACCCTCTACTTGAACATGGTGCTTTATGCTACATATTATTTTCCAATGATGTGTTGCCATCCTATGATGTCTGAGTAGATTTCCTTTGTCCTATCGGTGATTGATGAATTGCTATGATTGGTTTGAGTTGCATGTTTTATTATTGGTGCTGTCCTATTGTGCCCTCCGTGTCGCGCATAAGCGTGAGGGATTCCGCTGTAGGGTTTGCAATATGTTTATGATTTGCTTATGGTGGGTTATGAGTATTTGAAACACAAACCCGAGTAAGTAGGTTGTTTGTGTATGGGATAAAAGGGACTTGATGCTTTAATGCTATGGTTGGGTTTTACCTTAATGAACCTTTAGTAGTTGCAGATGCTTGCTAGAGTTCCAATCATAAGTGCATAGAATTCCAAGTAAGGGATGATATGTTAGCTTATGCCTCTCCCTCAAATAGAATTGCAATAGTGATTACCGGTCTAGTAACATAGTTTGCTTAGGGACAATTCCACAACTCCTACCACAACTTTTCCACACTCGCTATATTTACTTTATTGCTTCTTTATCTAAACAGCCCCTAGTTTATATTTACGTGTTCTTTATATTCTTGCAAACCTATCCTATAACACCTACAAAGTACTTCTAGTTTCATACTTGTTCTAGGTAAAGCGAACGTTAAGCGTGCGTAGAGTCATATCAGTGGCAGATAGGACTTGAGAGAGTATTTGTTCTACCTTTAGCTCCTCGTTGGGTTCGACACTCTTACTTATCGAAAGAGGCTACAACTATCCCGTATACTTGCGCGTCATCACCAGGCAACCCAGCTTGGCCAAAACTTAAGTCATATCGATGCATATAATGGTGGAGAAAAGGTAGATATGGGGAAAACGCGTATATGTGATGAGCTTGATGCTCGAAAAATAACATTAACAAGCTTCTGTCAAAGAAGCCCCCAGGTATAATGGACGTACATATTTGAGTATGTGTATGTCGTAGGTGCACGGTTGAGCCGCACGAAAAGCTTTAAGGCTAAAAAAGGAGAAAAGCGAAGAGAGAGGAAAAAGCAATGGGAACAATAGGGAGAAGGAGACGAGCAAAGAGTTCGGCGCTAGGCATAGAATCTTCGGAGTCTGGCCGCGTTCCAAGGGTTCGGCCCTAGGCGATTGTCTGACGCATCATGCAGGCGGTACGCTCCTCCAGTGAGAACTTCGTTAATGATGAAGGGACCCTCCCATTTGGGCTGGAGTTAGTCCTTTTTCTTCTTCGGTAGGCGTAGAACAAGTTCGCCAACATTATAAGTCTTGGCCCGCACTTCTCTGCTTTGATACCTGCGAGCCTGCTGTTGATAAAATGCGGAACGGGCTTTTGTGACATCTCACTCCTCCTCCAGGGCATCTAAGTTGTCCTGTCGGTCAAGTTCGGCTTCTCTCTCTTCGTACATGCGCACTCTAGGTGAGTCGTGAATAATATCGCAGGGTAAGACAGCCTCTGCGCCGTACACCATGAAGAAAGGTGTATATCCGGTAGTGCGATTGGGCGTGGTCCGCATCCCCGTAGTCTGGAGTCGAGCTCCTCAACCCAGTGCTTGTCTGATTCTTTCAAAGACCGCACCAGTCTAGGTTTGATGCCGCTCATAATAAGACCATTGGCTCGTTCGACTTGACCGTTTTTTTGCGGGTGATAGACGGAGGCGTAATCGAGCTTAATGCCCAGATTGGCGCACCGGTTTTTCACCTCGTCGGCTGTGAAATTGGAGCCGTTATCGGTGATGATGCTGTGTGGGACACCATAACGGTGTACAACACCGGATATAAAGTCTATCATTGGTCCGACCTCGGTCGTTTTAACTGGCTTGGCCTCTATCCACTTAGTGAATTTATCCACCATGACCAGCAGATATTTTTTCTTGTGGCTTCCTCCTTTAAGGGGTCCAACCATATCCAGGCCCTAGACTGCAAAAGGCCAAGTGATGGGGATTGTTTGTTGGGCTGTGGGTGGCATATGGCTTTGGTTGGCGAAAAGCTGGCATCTGATGCAACGTTGGACAAGGTCCTGTGCGTCTGCTCGGGCCGTCGGCCAATAAAAACTTGTACGGAAGGCCTTTCTAACAAGGGCCCGAGCTGTGGCGTGGTGACCGCCGAGACCGGCATGAATTTCAGCCAGGAGCTGCCGCCCCTCCTCCTCGGAGATACATCTTTGAAGGACTCCGGTAGCGCTTTTCTTGTAGAGCTCTCCATCATGAACCTTGTAGGCCTTCGAACGTCGGACAATGCGGCAGGCCTCATTCTGATCCTCAGGGAGTTCTTTCCTATTAAGGTAGGCCAAGAAGGGTTCGGTGGGGCAATGACTGCCATAATGAGATGGGCTGACACTGTTGTTTCGATGGCCGAGCCCCTGATTATATCGTTGTGTTCGGGATCTGGGGTTGTGTTCGGATCCGGACTGGTGTTGCCGCTCTCCCCTTGCCACACCACGGATGGCTTAAAAAGCCTTTCCAGAAAGATGTTAGGTGTGACGGGGTCGCGCTTGGCGCCGACGCGAGCAAGGACGTCTGCCGCTTGATTACTTTCTCGGGCCACGTGATGAAACTCGAGCCCCTCGAACCGAGCCGACATTTTTAGGACGACATTGTGATAAGCTGCCATCTTCGGATCTTTGGCATCGAAGTCTCCATTTATTTGAGATATTGCGAGGTTTGAGTCCCTGCGCACTTCCAGGCATTGTATGCCCATGGAGACAGCCATCCGAAGACCATGTAATAAGGCCTCTTATTCGGCTGCATTATTGGAGTCATGTATAATATTTGGAGTACGATCTTTGACGACGGCGTCTCCAAAGGGGGACGTTAAGACGACGCCCGCTCCTAGTCCTGCCAGCATTTTGGAACCATCAAAATACATAACCCAATTGGAATGTGGGCCGTACTCTTTAGGGAATTCGGCCTCTATCCATTCATCGACGAAGTCAGCCAATACTTGGGATTTAATGGCTCGACGCAGTTTGTATGTTATGTCAAATGGAAGGAGCTCAATGGCCCATTTTGCAATTCGGCCCGTAGCATCGCGGTTGTTTATTATATCATTGAGTGGTACTTCGGAAGCCACCGTGATCGAACACTCCTGGAAGTAGTGTCGTAGCTTACGAGATGCCATGAAGACCGCGTATGCTATCTTTTGATAATGAGGGTACCGGGATTTGCATGGTGTGAGGACAGTGGATACGTAATATATTGGCTTCTGAAGCGGGAATTTGTGTCCATCCTGTTCTCGTTCAACGACGAGCACGGCGCTCACCACTTGGTGTGTTGCCGATATGTATAATAACAAGGGTTCACCGACGTTCGGCACGAACAGGATTGGGTTGCTCGCTAGAAGGGCTTTTATTTCTTCCAGTCCGGCCGTTGCCGCATTTGTCCACTCGAAGTGATCAATGCGCCGTAGAAGGCCATAGAGTGGCAATGCCTTTTCTCCCAATCTGGAGATAAAGCGGCCTAAAGCTGCCATGCAACCGGTGAGTTTTTTGACCTGTTTAAGGTCCGTTGGCGTAGCCAATTGTGATAGAGCTCGGATTTTGGCTGGATTTGCTTCAATTCCTCTATTGGAAACGATGAAGCCCAACAGCTTTCCAGCAGGGACGCCGAAAACACACTTTTCTGGATTGAGCTTAATGTCATATGCACGGAGGTTGTTGAATGTGAGACGTAAATTGTCTATGAGTGTTTCGACGTGTCTAGTTTTGATGACGATGTCATCGACATATGCTTCAACTGTCTTGCCGATCTGCTTCTCCAGGCATGTTTGAATCATGCGTTGGTAGGTGGCGCCAGCGTTTTTGAGCCCGAAAGGCATAGTGTTGAAGCAGAAAGGCCCATATGGCGTAATGAATGCCGTTGCGGCTTGACCGGGCTCCATCATCTTGATCTAATGGTATCTGGAGTACGCGTCGAGGAAGCACAATGAGTCGTGTCCTGCGGTTGCGTCAACACTACAGAAAAATACACTTCCGTGATGATACGTGTTTGTCACAGTAGGTCGCGTTTTTTGTCATGCATGTACATCCATGACAATTTTATGACAGAATCAAGATAGTCATACCAGGTTGTCAGAGAAGTGTTCCATGACATTACCAAAATTATCATCACGGAAGTGTCCACTTCCATGACGATAAATCGCGCGTCACAGAAGTGCTTTTGTCAAGGGTGACCGACACGTGGCATCCACCGTAACGGAATGCCGTTAAGCTATAGGGTCGGGTTTTGGATCCGATAACCCGTTAACAGCCCCGACCAATGGGGATTTTCCACGTGTGAAATCATCATTGGCTGGAGGAAACACGTGTCGGCTCACCGTTGGGACAGATGTCATCCACTCATTGGACAGAAGGCGCCTATGATACGTCGACACGTGGCACGACCCGTCAAGTTTAAATGGGCCGGCCCAAATAAAGGCCCACAAGATTTTGCGGACCATAATGGGCCGGCCCGACTCTGAGCCCACGAGATTTTGCGGACCATAATGGGCTGGCCCACTAAAGGCCCACAAGATTTCGCGGGCCATAATGGGCCGGCCCATGTAAAGGCCCACAAAATTCTTGCGGATCATAATGGGCCGGCCCAACTAAAGGCCCACAAGATTTCGCTGAAATTAATGGGCCGGCCCAGCTGTAGGCCCACAATATTTTGAGGACCCTAGTAGGCCGGCCCATTAACTGGCTGCCATGTTTTGGGCCAAATGCCGGCCCATATTTCATTCGGTCCATCAATGGCCTGCCACGTTCCGGGCCTAATAATGGCCCATATGAGATCCGGCCCGTTAAAAGCCTCCCCTTTCGGGCCAAATCACGGCCCAGATCAGGTCCAGCCTTTAAGAGGCTTTGGGCTCAATTATGGCCCATATCGATTCGGTCCGTTAATCGGACGCTATGCTTTTGGGCCCACTTGCTAAAGGCCCATTTAGTAATTCGCCCGATATTAGTTTCGACTGTTCAGGGCCCGTTTAACATTTCGGCCCTATATTAATTTCAGCCTGTTAAAAGCCCGTCATATAGTTGGGCCTAACTACGGCCCGGTTTGCATCCGGTATGCTCGCAGCCGATATCTGATTGGGCCAAACAAGGAACGAGACAACATTGGCCTGGTAAAAGCCCATGATTTGATTCGCACAATCATGGGCCGGGGTCCATTTCGGGCTGCTGCCGGCCCGTGAGCTATTCGACGCTTTCGTGCCCAACCTACTTCTCGACCTCCTAAAAGCCCATTGAGTTTTCTTGCGAAAATAGGGCTGGGGTTACTCGCCTATCAAAGGCCCGAATCTACTAGTGGGCGGTTTGACGGGGCCCATGATGCGGATCATACATCATGATTGCATGACGGCCCGATTATGTACCGTAATTTTACGGTTTGGCCGGTTCTTTGTGAAGACAGGATATATATACGAAAATAACTGCAGCATCGTGAATAAGAAAAAACCTAGACTATACAATAAAGAAATTACGGCATATTACATCCACTGGGCATCAAAGTTCGCCAGTATGATAATAAAGCACAAGCAGACATCATATTACATATAGTGGGCATCAAAGATCGCCACCAGTGCAAATAAACACGCCGAAAAAATAATATACAAAACCGACAGCACTTCAATAGAGTTCAAGAAAGGTTAGCCCTGCTGGCGAGCTGCATCGCAAGCACCTGAACAAGATGATGAGACTGCGTGTAACGCCCCGGATTCGATGCGCCAGGTGTCTGCCAGTTATTTGCCGTCATTGCCATGTCATGTGCTTGCGTGTTGCACTTTGCCATGTCACCATCTGCATTTTATATCATGTCATCATGTGCATTTCATTTTGCATACGTGTTCGTCTCATGCATCCGAGCATTTTCCCCGTTGTCCGCTTTTGCAATCCGCACTCCTATGTCTCCGGTGCCCCTTTTGCCTATTTTCATGTGCGGGTATTAAACTTTCTCGAATGGCCCGAGGTTTGCCAAGCGGCCTTGGTATACCACCGTAGACCGCCTGTCAAGTTTCGTGCCATTTGGAGGTCGTTTGGAACTCCAACGGTTAATGTGGTAAATCAGAAACCCCTCTTTCTCTTTGCAGCCCAACACCCTTCCAAACTGGCCCAAAACCCAGCAAACTCCCCTCCATGCTCTCGGTCGTTCGATCATGATCGTGTGGGCGAAAACCGTGCTCCATTTGGACTCTCCTAGCTCCCTCTACCTATATATATGTCTTCCTCCCCGAAATCCCGCAGTCCAAACCCTAAAAATCCTCCTTCTCGCCCGCCGGACACGTCCGGCCTCGGACGAAACCCGCGCGCGCCCGCGCAATCATACGCCGCCACTGTCCCGCGCCGCCCGTCCACTTGCCCTTGCGCCAGACCCTTGAGGCCCATCTCCACGACGCGACCGCTCGCCGCCTCGCCGGCGCCCGCCGCCTCCGGCCGCCTCGCCCGGCGCCCGCGCCGCCGCCATCATGCGCCGGCAGTCGCCGCCTCGCTGGCGCCTCACGCGCCTCACGCCGCCCGGGTCCGCGCCCCGTCAGTAGCTCCTCCGCCCGGCCGCCTCCGGCGACCTTCCTCTCTCCGGCCTCCCGTCCTCCTCTCCGGCGAGCCCAGCCGGCCATCCTCGGGATCCGTGCCATGGATCCAGATCTGAGAGAGGAGGTTGACTTTCCTCTCCCCCGAAATCCCCCGTCTTTTGCTGTCAGTAATTTTGTTGCATTTTCATCATGCCATAACTCTCTGCATATTGCTCCGTTTCGTGCGTGTAATATGTCAAATTGTTCGACCCGACGAGTACATCGTTTATTCTCATTGCATCATGTTCCTTTGAGCTCATCATGATGCCATAAATGCTGTTAGTAGAGGGCTATGTGATGTTAGTTTCAGATTCTTATCAGAACATGCACTTTTGTCATTTTTGCCATGATTGACGTGTGCATCCTTTGAACTTAAGTCCTACATGTGTTTTGTAATATGACATGCCATCTTTACCGGGGTGTATTCCATGTATTTTTGTGATCTCTGTGGTGACTAACACAAGCATGCAAACTAGGCTTCATGATGTTGCTGATTTCAGCCCTCGCTCATTGATATTTTTATGCCATGTAAACTTGATGCTACAAAGAGATCCATGCTTATTTTGAGATACTTCAGTAAGGATGTTTTGTTATACATGTCATGCTCTATCCATCAGTGCCTTTTTTTGCAATTATCGAGTGCCATAGCTTGAGTCAATCGAGCTCTACGTTTGCTATAAAATGTTTCCTGGTAGATTGTTTACATGTTATTCAATTTTGCCAAGGTTGTTGTAGTTGATCCGTGTATGATATGATGTTGTTCTTGCCGTGTATTGCTTCTATGCCATGTCTTCTTACTGTGAGTTGCCTTGTCATGCCATGTATTGCTCTGTGGTGAGTGGTTCAAGCTCACCAACATGCCTACTTATTGTTGTTCCTACCATGTATGAATCTGTAATATAACTTGCCATGTTTACATGGGTGCCATCATACTTTCTGATCCTTTTTGGCTTATGATCAGTAAGGGACTTTTGTTCTATGCAACTAGTAGATTCATGCCGTGCCTTTTTTCCCATGATAAGTTCCTGTAGCATGTTGTTTGATAGCTCTAAACATTGCAACCTGATGTTATTTCTGCTTAAGTCTGAAACTGTTATTAGTTGCAATCTTGCCATGTCATTTTGAGCATGTTCTAGTGATTTCTGGAGATAGCTCAGTGTTCATGTTTTGTCATGATTTACCTGTACTTCATGTCCATGCGTTTTGTTTTCACGTTGAGATGTTGTAGCATGTTATTTCGGTGCTTGCAATATGCCTAGTTGCTGTTTTGGACAGATTGTTGCTATAACTTGTATTGTGTGTATGTGTTGAACCGTTGCTCCGTTTTGAGTGTGCTCTATATGGAACTTGCTTGTTTTTGCATGTAGTTTCATATTATCATGTTGCATCCTTGTTTTAAGAGTGTTTGCTTGATGTTTGTATGCATTTTGCATCAATGCCATGTTTATCTTGTTTTGCTCATATCTTCTAAGCCGTAGCTCCGAATCTAATGAACTTTATATGTAACTTGACTAGAATTTCGTGTAGATCATCGTGGTGCATCTTAACTTGCTATTTAACAACTTGAACATAAGGTTTATTCAGATCTGGACCAATTTCGAAATTTGCATATGAGGACTTACCTGAATTGTTATATGTTGTTCTGGCCTCATTTAAACTTGCCTTGATGTGTTGTTCTTGTTTGCATCATCTCTTGCCATGAGTAGCTTCATGTAGCTTTGTCATGCATCATGCTTGTTGTGCATCATGTCTTGTCTATGTGTGGTGTGTTTACCTTGTTGTGTGCTTCTTCTTGTTAGTTCCTGTTTCGTTGCGATCGTGAGGATTTGTTCGTCTACGCTTGGTTCGGCTTCATCCGTTCATCTTCTTAATGGACTCGTTCTTCTTCCTTGCGGTATTTCAGGCAAGATGACCGTCACCTTGGATCTCATTACTATCATTGCTATGCTAGTTGCTTCGTTCTTTCGCTATGCTGCGCTACCTATCACTTGCTGCTCAAGCCTCCCAAATTGCCATGAACCTCTAACCTTTGTCACCCTTCCTAGCAAACCGTTGTTTGGCTATGTTACCGCTTTTCTCAGCCCCTCTTATAGCATTGCTAGTTGCAGGTGAAGATGAAGATTGCTCCATGTTGGATTGTGTTATGTTGGGATATCACAATATCTCTTATATTATTAATGCATCTATATACTTGGTAAAGGGTGGAAGGCTCGGCCCTATGCCTGGTTTTTTGTTCCACTCTTGCCGCCCTAGTTTCCGTCATATCGGTATTATGTTCCCGGATTTTGCGTCCCTAACGCGGTCGGGTGATTTATGGGACCCCCTTGTGACGCCCCCGATTCAATCGTACACTAATCATGCACGCAAATGTGTACGATCAAGATCAGGGACTCATGGGAAGATATCACAACACAACTCTAAAAATAAGATAAGTCATACCAGCATCATAATACAAGCCAGGGCCTCGAGGGCTCGAATACAAGTGCTCGATCATAGACGAGTCAGTGGAAGCAACAATTTCTGAGTACGGACATAAGTTAAACAAGTGTGCCTTAAGAAGGCTAGCACAAAGCTGGGATACAGATCGAAAGAGGCGCAGCCTCCTGCACAGGATCCTCCTAAACTACTCACAGTGGTCGTCGGCCGGGCTGCTGCGTAGTAGTAGTCACCTCCGGTTTATTAGTCGTCATCGACGGTTGCGTCTGGCTCCTTGGATCCATCGTATGGTTGGAGCAATCGAGTAGAGATAGGGTGATTAAGGGTGAACAAGGCAATCGTGAGTACTCATCCAAAGTACTACTTAAGCAAGGAGCTACACTACATATGCATGGATATATGTGTAAAGGGCCATATCAAGGACTGAATCTGAGAATGCGAATAAGAGGGGATAGCTAGTCTTATCGAAGACTACGCTCGGGTCACCTT
This sequence comes from Aegilops bicornis, assembly GCA_021605145.1. Lineage (NCBI taxonomy): Eukaryota > Viridiplantae > Streptophyta > Magnoliopsida > Poales > Poaceae > Aegilops > Aegilops bicornis. Next base: position 693,405,071 of record CM038670.1, on the reverse strand, counting down.
CGTCTTGCAAATGTAGAAGAGGGTAGGTTGAAGTCCTCCAATGTAACATCACATAGCAATAATCCTACCCGGCGATCCCTCCTCGTATCCCCGAGAGAGCGACCACCGGTTGTATCCGCATTTGACGGGTGTGTTTTATTAAGTATCCGGTTCTAGTTGTCATAAGGTCAAGGTACAACTCCAAGTCGTCCTACATCGAAGATCACGGCTATTCGAATAGATTAACTTCCTGCAGGGTGCACCAACTTACCCAACACGCTTGATCCCATTTGGCCGGACACACTTTCCTGGGTAATGCCCGACCGCGGAAGATCAACACGTCGCAGCCCCACCTAGGCACAACAGAGAGGCCAGCACACGGGTCTAAACCTAGGCGCCCAGGGGTCTGGGCCCATCACCCTGAACACACCTGCACGTTGCATGGGCGGCCGGAAGCAGACCTAGCCTAGTGGCGTTCCAGTCCAATCCGGCGCCAGACCGCTCGGGCCGACGTCACGAAGTGCTTCGGCTGATACCACGACGCCAAGTGCCCATATCTTTCCCACGTAGTTGGTTAGTGCGTATAGGCCCGTAGCCAGACTCAGATCAAATACCAAGATCCAATTAAGCGTGTTAAGTATCCGCTGAACGCCCGAACAGGCCAGGCCCACCTCTCTCCTAGGCGGTCCCAACCTGCGCCTGTCGCTCCACCACAAGGATCCACTCATGGGTGCTCCACCAAATTAGCCGACTTTAGTCTCCACATGTATCATGTATAAGTATATAGTATATACCCGTGATCACCTCCCGAGTGATCACGGCCCGATAGTATAGCACAGATTTAACAAGAATGTAGTGCCACAGATGAAAATACTAGCATCCTATACTAAGCATGTAGGATTGCGGTAAAGGTAACAACAAGAGTAACAAGGACGGGCTATGCATCGGGATAGGTATAACGGAAAGCGATAACATGCTACACTACTCTAATGCGAGCAAGATAGAGTAGAATAGGCAATATCTGGTGATCAAGGGGGGCTTGCCCGGTTGCTCGGCAAGAGAGAGGGGTCGCCAACTCCGTAGTCGAACCGGGCAAAGCAGCAGTTGGCCGGGTCTCGTGGTCTACCGGAGAGAAGAGGGGAAGAAACAATGAATACCATGCAAACATATGCATATCGATGCATGACATGACAAGTAACGATGCTAGGCGTGCCCTAACGTGGTATGAGGTGGTACCGGTTAAGGGGAAACATCCGGAAAATATCCCGGTTTCGTGTTTTCTAGCAAGAGGAGCCGGAGGGGAAAGTTGCGGGTTCGATAGGTTAGGGGTGTGTGGCGGACGAGCGGACTACGATCCGGATTCGTCTAAATCGTTACGAGCAACTTTCATGTTGAAAATATTTTAATCCGAAGTTACGGATTAAAAGATAAGATTTTCTAAAGATTTTATTAATTTACGGAATTTAATTAATTATTTAATCCAACATTATCCGTAATAGTAAATCTTGACGTCGGCATGACATCGTGGTGATGTCGTGATCAACGCGTTGACCATTGATCTGGTCAACTCGACGTGTGGGTCCAGTGGGACCCGCCTGTCATTCTCTGTTTAGTTTAATTACAGATTACTTAATTTAATTAGTGATTAGGTTAATCTAATCAGGATTAATTAACTTAATTAATTACTTAATTAATATTCTAATTATTTTAATTATTATTTATTTATTTATTTATTTAATTTTTTTTAAAACGTTCTGGGGTGGGGCCCCTTTGTCAGTGGGCCAAAGGAGCCTATGCGAAGGCTTGATTCTGGCGCCACTGAACGAGCACTCGCTCAGCATGGGACGAGGCCGCCGGGCACTAACGGCGCGTACGCCGCTGCTGCCAACCGGGGCCACGGCGGGCGGAGGCGAGGTGGCGCCGACGCTGCTGACAAGGCGCTGGGCGGGCAATGGCGGGCCGCTGGAGGAGGAAGGGCGGAGGCGAGGCGCACCGAGGCACGGGCCATGGGGCGCCAACCGAGCGGGAGCGGGCGACGGCAGGATGGGCACAGGGCGCCGGGCCGAGGCGGGGAGCACCGGCGTCCACGGAGGGAGAGGAGGCCGGGGTTGGAGGCGAGGCGACCTGGGGAGAGGGCCCACGGGCGCGAGGCCTCGGTGAGCACGACGAGCTGGGAAAGGAGGAGATGGGGCGGGGCGGTCCGCGGTTGGTGTCACACAGGCCTGTGTATGCCGGGCGCTGCGGCTCCACGGCGGGGCGGCAACGGCGTAACGGGGGGGATACGACGCCGGTGACGGAGAAGGGAGAGGAGGGAGCTCACAGGGGGGGGGAGCGCGTAGGGTCTAGGCAGAGGGCTCGGGGACGGTCGGGGAGGACCGGCGAGGAGGAGGTCGAGGCGGCGGAGCTCGTGGAGGGGGCCGGGGACGACGACGACGCAGGGGAAGCAGGCCGTCGGGGACGTCCGACGAGGTGGAGCCGGGGACGGCGAGCAGCGTCGGGCGTCAGGCGATTGAGTCTGGCGACAGGCGGGACACCGGCGTTAGGCGGGTCGTCGGCCCGATCCGATCGAACTGGATCGGGGAGGGGAGAGCGAGTGGGGTGCGGTGAGTGGGGACGTGGGCTAGGGTTCGGCCGGGAGTGGGGGGTTAAGGAGTGAGGGCGGATGGGCGGTGGGCTGGCCGGATGGGTCGGTGGGCCGGCTGGCTGGGCCGTTTGGCCCGATTGGGGGTTGCCCCCTTTATTTATTTGGTTTGTTTTTTCTTTTCTTATTTTTCCTTTTCATTTTAATTCATTTTAAAATATTCAGACACTTTATAAAAATGTGTACTCCACCATAATTACCGATGCAATATTTGGCAATCCCCGAACATTTTAGTTTTAAAATTTTGAAAACTTTTATTGCTATCATAAATTTAAATCTTAATTTCGAAACAGTTTGAATTAACCCGTGGTTAACTACAGTGACAAAGGTGACGTGGCACCATCAACGTGAGATTACTATAGCATGATTATCCGGGCGTTACACCCCTTGACAGTTCGCTTTGAATAAGACTCCTCCAGCAAGACCCAACATTGGTTTTACCATTTGCCTCACCACCACCTACATTTCCCTTGGGAGTAATTAACCCAAGGGTCATCTTTATTCAGCCCCCCCGGGCCAATGCTTGTCTAAGTGTTGGTCCAAACTAGAGTGCTTTGCAGCGCCCCCTCAAGGAAACTTGGGGTTTGGTTTTAGTTGTACGGACTGCTCATCCGGTCGTGGCCTGAGACGAGATACGCGCGGCTACTATCAGGGTGTCAGACGCCGGAGGTCTTCTGGTCTTGTTTTATTCTTGTCGAAATGTCTTGTAGCCAGGATTCCGAGACTGATCGGGTCTTCTCGGGGAGAAGGAATATCCTTCATTGATCGCGAGAGCTTATTATGGGCTAAGTTGGGACACCCCTGCAGGGTTTGAACTTCCGAGAGCCGTGCCCGCGGTTATGTGGCAGATGGGAATTTGTTAATGTCCGGTTGTAGATAACTTGACACCTGATCCGAATTAAAACGCATCAACCGCGTGTGTAGCCGTGATGGTCTCTTCTCGGCGGAGTCCGGGAAGTGAACACGGTTTCTTGGGTTATGTTTGACGTAAGTAGGAGTTCAGGATCACTTCTTGATCATTGCTAGTTGACAACCGTTCCTTTGTTTCTCTTCTCGCTCTCATTTGCGTATGTTAGCCACCATATATGCTTAGTCGCTGCTGCAACCTCACCACTTTATCCCTTCCTTTCCTATTTAAGCTTTGCTAGTCTTGATACCCATGGTAATGGGATTGCTGAGTCCTCGTGGCTCACAGATTACTACACACAACAGTTGCAGGTACAGGTTTTGCGATGATCATGATGCGAGAGCGATGTTTGCTTGTTTTGGAGTTCTTCTTCTGCTTCTTCTTTGATCAGGGGATAGGTTCCAGGTCGGCAGCCTGGGCTAGCAGGGTGGATGTCGTTTGAGTTTCTGTTTCATCCGTAGTCGGATGTTGTTCTTGTATATGATGTTGATGTATTCTTGTGGCATTTGTGCCTTATGTATGTATCCCCATCTGTTATGTAATGTTGATGTAATGATATCCACCTTGCAAAAGCGTTTCAATATGCGGGTCTATCCTTGGTGGGACCGTTGAGTTCCTTTTGGATAGGGTCGCATATTGGGCGTGACAAGTTGGTATCAGAGCCTCGACCGAACCTAGGAGCCCCTTGATTGATCGTGTAGTTTGGCCGTTGTTGAGTCTAGAAAAAAACTGTTTTGAGTCTAGTTATATCGAGAGTAGGAATTCTTTTTACTCCTCTGCCCCTTCGCCGCTTCGGTGAGAAATCTGGCGTAGGTGTTTTGAATTACTCCTCTTCCCCTCAAATTTTTCTTTAGGTTCACGCAGTTGGTTTTCCGGTAGTTGTTCCTCAGCTCCTTTTATCCGGTGCATTTCTCGTCAAGTCGACTCGAACCCCTTCATCTTTGCAAGTCCAATCCTCAGTTTGCTCTCAACGAAGTTGTTTCTCTATCCTCAGTTGTTTTCTTTTTCCCACCCGCCCACCCTTTTTCCTTCTCGGAACCGGAGTCCGTAATCGAGTATCCATCCTATTCGTGCGAAGTCTTTGCTTTCTTTCCTCAATGATTTCAACCGGTGTTTCCTCTTGAAGTCATTCGTCGGTTCCCCTTCCAAGTTGCCTTTGTTTTCCCGCCCTCCCACCCCTTTTTTCTTCCCGGAGTTTGAGTCTCTTTCGAGCATCAATTTCATTCGTGCGGAACCTCTTCAGTCTTACGTAAATTGTTTCAACCGGTGAATTCTCGTCTTGTTCGTCATTCTTCGTCCCTTTCTTTTTCCGGTGGATTCAATTCAAGTTTTTCGGTGTTGATCATATTCTTTCCTTGGATCAAGTGTTCTCCTTGCTCATTTGCCTCTCGCCATTCAATCATTCCGGAGTTCCAAAGACATCTCAGGAGATTCGTCTTTGTTCCAATTAATTCGAGGTTGTCACCTCAGTCAAATATTTCAGTTGTTCCGGTGCATCATCTATCTGTTCAACATCCCTTTCCAACGGTGTTCTATTTCAGTGGGCCCTAACCCACAGGTCTTTTTCCAGGATCTTATCTAACTCTTCTAATTCCCCGGAGTTATTCTCAATTCTTTTCGGAGTCTGACGTAAGAATGAATTTCATCAGTCAGATGCCTTTTCAAGATTGATTTCAAATCATTTCATTGTTGGCTCAACCTCTCTGTTTTTTCTTTCTTCCGAAGTATCTCATTAATTTTGGTGGTGTTTCTCCTCATCATTTGAAGTTTGAAGAAGAGAATTTTTCCTCTAAATCTTGTCCGTCCTCCCGAAGATTCGTGGTTCTAGCTTCATATCATCCTCTCGAATTATTCCGTTTGTCAGATATTCTTTTCATCCATCCGGAGTATTTCAGGAGTTACTTTCCGTCTCAATCATCCGGAGGCCATCTTTTCGGAAGATTTCTTCGTTCCAAGTTTTCTAAGTCGTTCTCCAATTATTCTATATCCGTGCCCCTTTGCTCGTCTCAATATTCTTCCGGTGCTGCGTTCAAGCATTCGTTAATCAGTTCGCGATATCTTCGATCTCTTTTTTCTAAATTACCTCAAGTATCTTCGTGCTTTTCTAATTCTTCCCGGTGATTCATTCTCTTTCATCAGTCATTTCCAAATTCTTACGGTGGTTCGTTCAAGAGTATTTTCCTTGTTTATCATATTAACCCATTCGTTCTTTTCAATCCTACCGGTGGTTCATGAAGACCTTCTCAAGTTTGCGATATGTCACTTCTTAATTCTTTTTCAAGAAGAATAAGTAATATGCAAAATCCATTGCTTGTCATCAATTTAATTTGATGAAGGATAAGCATACAATAAATCTTATTCTTATTTCCTCGAAGTGAGTAATCCCTTCCTTCGGAGTTTGTTCTTGATGAATAAATTCTAGTTCCAAGTCTTTCCATCTTTTCTTTTCCGGAGTTTAAATTTCCTTGGGCATTTCGTCGGAACCTCCACCTAAATCATCGCAAGCTTTAATCTTATTCTTTCATCCTTTATTTTATCTCATCATCCTTTTGTCACCGGAGTTTTTCATGGTGGTTCTTCATGATTTAATTCATTCTTCAAGTGTTCATCAAGTTTCTTGCTCAAGGAGTTCTAGTATCTTTTCTTCTTGCATATCAAAGTGCAATTAATTCTCCGTATTCTTTAGAATTGGAGTTTTGCATTTCTTTGTTCTTCTCAGATATTCAAATCCACCCAATCCTTCCTTCTAAGTTCTTTTCATTCAAATTCTTTCAATTCTTCCGGAGGCATTGCGTTGTTTATCTCGTCAAGTGTCATTCCATCTTCTGAAGCTCATGTTCTATTCTTTCCTTGTTCAACCGGTGTGCTGCCCAAATCCTTTCAGTCTTATTTGTTTCTTTTCTCATTCTAACCACTCCGGTTAGCACGAGTGCTTTCATAGTCTATCTTGATTCCATGAGCTTTCGATTCTCGTCATTCTCGTCGTTCCTCTCTTCTTCTCGAGTGCTCTCGATTCTTTGCTTCTTATCTTGAGTTCTTGTTTCACCTCATCCCTTTCCCTTCCGTCTCGGTCCTAAGATCCCGGGACGAGATCTCTTGTTAGTGGAGGAGTGTTGTAACGCCCCGGATTCGATGCGCCAGGTGTCTGCCAGTTATTTGCCGTCATTGCCATGTCATGTGCTTGCGTGTTGCACTTTGCCATGTCATCATCTGCATTTTATATCATGTCATCATGTGCATTTCATTTTGCATACGTGTTCGTCTCATGCATCCGAGCATTTTCCCCGTTGTCCGTTTTGCAATCCGGCACTCCTATGTCTCCCGGTGCCCCCTTTTGCCTATTTTCATGTGCGGGTATTAAACTTTCTCGGAATGGCCCGAGGTTTGCCAAGCGGCCTTGGTATACCACCGGTAGACCGCCTGTCAAGTTTCGTGCCATTTGGAGGTCGTTTGGTACTCCAACGGTTAACAGGGTAACCGTAAACCCCTCTTTCTCTTTGCAGCCCAACACCCCTTCCAAACTGGCCCAAAACCCAGCATACTCCCCTCCATGCTCTCGGTCGTTCGATCACGATCGTGTGGGCGAAAACTATGCTCCATTTGGACTCTCCTAGCTCCCTCTACCTATATATATGTCTTCCTCCCCGAAATCCCGTAGTCCAAACCCTAAAAATCCTCCGTCTCGCCCGCCGGACACGTCCGGCCTCGCCGGACGAAACCCGCGCGCGCCGCACCAATCGACGCCACACTGTCACCGCGCCGTCCCGTCCGCGCATGACCCGCAGCCTTGTCGGGCCCGTGGGGCCCATCTCCCCGCCAGTGACCGCTTTCGCCCGTCTGTGGCCGGCCGCCTCCGGCGCCTCGCCCAGCGCCGCGCCGCCCGCCGCTCATCTTGCCGGCACGGTCACCGCCTCATGGCGCCTCCCAGCGCCTCACGCCGGTGCCAGATCCGCGCCCGGAAACTCCTCCGCCCGGCGCCCCGGCCGCCCCGACCAGCGCCGCCCCTCCGGTGACCTTCCCTCTCTCCGGCCTCCACGGCCTCCTCTCCAGCGAGCCCAGCCGGCCATCCTCGGGATCCGTGCCATGGATCCAGATCTGAGAGAGGAGGTTGACTTTCCTCTCCCCCGAAATCCCCTAAGTCTTTTGCTGTTAGTAATTTGGTTGCATTTTCATCATGCCATAACTCTCTGCATATTGCTCCGTTTCGTGCGTGTAATATGTCAAATTGTTCGTCTCGACGAGTACATCATTTCGTATCATTGCATCATGTTCCATTGAGCTCATCTTGATGCCCGAAATGCTGTTAGAAGAGGGCTATGTGATGTTAGTTTCAGATTCTTATCAGAACATGCACTTTTGTCATTTTTGCCATGATTTATGTGTGCATCCTTTGAACTTATGTCCTACATGTGTTTTGTAATATGCTATGCCATATTTACAGGGGTGTATTCCATGTATTTTTGTGATCTGTGTGGTGACTAGCACAAGCATGCAAAATAGGCTTCATGATGTTGCTGATTTCAGCCCCTGTTCTGGTGATATTTTTATGCCATGTAAACTTGATGCTACAGAGAGATCCATGCTTATTTTGAGATACTTCAGTAAGGATGTTTTGTTATACTTATCATGCTCTCTCCATCCATGCCTTTGTTTGCAATTATGGAGTGCCATAGCTTGTTTCAATCGAGCTCTACTTTTGCTATAAAATGTTTCCTGGCAGATTGTTTATATGTTATTTAATTTTGCCAAGGTTGTTGTAGTTGATCCGTCTATGGTATGATGTTGTTCTTGCCATGTATAGCTTCTATGCCATGTGTTTTTACTGTGAGTTGCCTTTCCATGCCATGTATTGCTCTGTGGTGAGTGGTTCAAGCTCACCAACATGCCTACTTATTGTTGTTCCTGCCATGTATGAATCTGTAATATAACTTGCCATGTTTATATGGGTGCCATCATACTTTCTGGTCCTTTTTGACTTATGGTCAGTAAGGGACTTTTGTTCTATGCAATTAGCAGATTCATGCCGTTCCTTTATTTTCCATGATAAGTTCCTGTAGCATGTTGTTTGATAGCTCTAAACATTGCAACCTGATGTTATTTCTGCTAAAGTCTGAAACTGTTATTATTTGCAATCTTGCCATGTCATTTTGAGCATGTTCTAGTGATTTCTGGAGATAGCTCAGTGTTCATGTTTTGTCATACTTTACCTTTAATTCATATCCATGCCTTTTGTTTTCACGTTGAGATGCTGTAGTATGTTGTTTCGGTGCTTGCAATATGCCTAGTTGCTGTTTTGGACAGATTGTTGCTATAACTTGTATTGTGTGTATGTGTTGAACCGTTGCTCCGTTTTGAGTGTGCTCTATATGGAACTTGCTTGTTTTTGCATGTAGTTTCATATTATCATGTTGCATCCTTGTTTTAAGAGTGTTTGCTTGATGTTTGTATGCATTTTGCATCAATGCCATGTTTATCTTGTTTTGCTCATATCTTCTAAGCCGTAGCTCCGAATCTAATGAACTTTATATGTAACTTGACTAGAATTTCGTGTAGATCATCGTGGTGCATATTAACTTGCTGTTTAACAACTTGAACATAAGGTTTATTCAGATCTGGACCAATTTCGAAATTTGCATATGAGGACTTACCGAATTGTTATATGTTGTTCCTACCTCATTTAAACTTGCCTTGATGTGTTGTTCTTGTTTGCATCATCTCTTGCCATGAGTAGCTTCATGTAGCTTTGTCATGCATCATGCTTGTTGTGCATCATGTCTTGTTCATGTGTGGTGTGTTTACCTTGTTGTGTGCTTCTTCTTGTTAGTTCCTGTTTCGTTGCGATCGTGAGGATTTGTTCGTCTACGCTTGGCTCGGCTTCATCCGTTCATCTTATTCATGGACTCGTTCTTCTTCCTTGCAGGATTTCAGGCAAGATGACCGTCACCTTGGATCTCATTACTATCATTGCTATGCTAGTTGCTTCGTTCTTTCGCTATGCTGCGCTACCTATCACTTGCTGCTCAAGCCTCCCAAATTGCCATGAACCTCTAACCTTTGTCACCCTTCCTAGCAAACCGTTGTTTGGCTATTTACAGCTTTGCTCAGCCCCTCTTATAGCGTTGCTAGTTGCAGGTGAAGATGAAGATTGCTCCATGTTGGATTGTGTTATGTTGGGATATCACAATATGTCTTATATTATTAATGCATCTATATACTTGGTAAAGGGTGGAAGGCTCGGCCCTATGCCTGGTGTTTTGTTCCACTCTTGCCGCCCTAGTTTCCGTCATATCGGTATTATGTTCCCGGATTTTGCGTCCCTAACGCGGTCGGGTGATTTATGGGACCCCTTGACAGTTCGCTTTGAATAAGACTCCTCCAAAGAAGACCCAACATTGGTTTTACCATTTGCCTCACCACCACCTACATTTCCTTGGGAGTAATTAACCCAAGGGTCATCTTTATTCAGCCCCGGGCCAATGCTTGTCTAAGTGTTGGTCCAAACTAGAGTGCTTTTGCGGCGCCCCCTCAAGGAAACTTGGGGTTTGGTTTTAGTTGTACGGACTGCTCATCCGGTCGTGGCACGAGACGAGATACGCGACTACTATCGTGGTGTCGGCACGGGGAGGTCTTGCTGGTCTTGTTTTATTCTTGTCGAAATGTCTTGTAGCCGGATTCCGAGACCGATCGGGTCTTCAGGGAGAAGGAATATCCTTCGTTGATCGCGAGAGCTTATTATGGGCTAAGTTGGGACACCCTGCAGGGTTTGAACTTTCGAGAGCCGTGCCGCGGTTATGTGGCAGATGGGAATTTGTTAATGTCGGTTGTAGATAACTTGACACCGATCCGAATTAAACGCATCAATCAGCGTGTGTAGCCGTGATGGTCTCTTCTCGGCGGAGTCCGGGAAGTGAACACGGTTTCTTGGGTTATGTTTGACGTAAGTAGGAGTTCAGGATCACTTCTTGATCATTGCTAGTTGACGACCGTTCCTTTGTTTCTCTTCTCGCTCTCATTTGTGTATGTTAGCCACCATATATGCTTAGCCGCTGCTGCAACCTCACCACTTTATCCCTTCCTTTCCTATTTAAGCTTTGCTAGTCTTGATACCCATGGTAATGGGATTGCTGAGTCCTCGTGGCTCACAGATTACTACACACAACAGTTGCAGGTACAGTTTGTGCGATGCTCATGATGCGAGAGCGATGTTTGCTTGTTTTGGAGTTCTTCTTCTGCTTCTTCTTCGATCAGGGGATAGGTTCCAGGTCGGCAGCCTGGGCTAGCAGGGTGGATGTCATTTGAGTTTCTGTTTATGTTTCATCCGTAGTCGGATGTTGTTCTTGTATATTATGTTGATGTATTCTTGTGGCATTTGTGCCTTATCTATGTATCCCCATCTGTTATGTAATGTTGATGTAATGATATCCACCTTGCAAAAGCGTTTCAATATGCGGGTCTATCCTTGGTGGGACCGTTGAGTTCCTTTTGGATAGGGTCGCATATTGGGCGTGACACTGCGCTTGTTCAACACTTATATCTTCCTCACTCTGAAAGATAAACAAGCAGACAGATGACAGGTTTTGCACATAAAAGTATCAGTGCTGACAATTCATCAAATTTCTTACTGACGAATAAAGTGACACAGTTTAAAATTGCATTAACACAATATGGTATAGTTCAGGTCAAGACCTGGCATGAAATGACATTGTGAAGGTGTTGGCAGCTTCACGACACCACTGGATTACAGATCAAGAACTCATAAGTATCAATGGTTAGTGTGCTGTCAATTTATCCCATTTCAGATTGGCAAATAAAGAGACGGTTTAAATAATAGTAGAATGAATGACATTGTTCATAGTTAAGACATTGCAGAATATGACATTGTGCTGTAGTGGGTAGGTTCACCACACCACTAGATTACAGATGAAGAACAGAAGCATACATGCAGTGCAAAAGAAGATCACTTGCTCTGTATAGTTTAATTGACATGGTATGAAGAAGGAACTTGGTTGTACAACTGAAAACTTAAATTGAGAAGGACAAACTTTTATTTATGAACTACATAATAAACTTTAAACATGCAATTTCATGCAAACACCAAAAATAAACAGCTGTTGCAATCATGCCTAACCAAAATATACACAACAAAGTTTGAAGGCTTGAGAAGGACAAACTTACATTACTGGTGAAGACAGGCTCTATAAAGCCCTTGTCCATGCTGATGGGGGGGCAATTCAAGAAGTTTAGCACATAATCTTCTTCATAAGCATTGCCTTTATTCTACATTTTGTTAAGAGTAAATATAGATGTGATAATATACGAAAAAATGGAGAATATTTAAGATAAGATGAAGAGTGATGCTACATAACCAAGTAGCTATAAATGTATGTGCAGCGATACAGGCAAAAGGCACAGCCAAGAGCAATGCACAGCTAAACTTCTTCAATACCAACCTTATGGTAAGAGTAAATATAGATATGATGTGTAGAAAATGGAGGGCAAAGGAAAATAAGCTGCAGAGTGATGGTACATGAACAACTACCTGTCAATATAAGTACACTGATAAAGGACTGCATGTACTTACAAGAACAATGCAAAGCTAAAAAAATTCATTGGCATTGGATATATTCTACACTAATGTAACCATTCATACAGATCAGATAATTTGGAGCGAACAATTGATAAGCAAGATATCATGCATACTGCTGTCACATAATGAACCAGGTATGTATGCAAGTACAGTGATCTTTGGACAACAAGTACTAACAAGAGCAAAGCAGCGGGCAACATATTTGCGATATCCTCGTCGCTCTTTTCAAATCGGAATTCTTCTTGAGCAGATTTCCTGCAAAAAGATCCATAAGGCACATGCGGAAAAGTAGAAGTTCAAATTGTCATGTGATTTCATAGACGGTACCTCATCACAGGAACGAGACGATTGCATAACAAGGTTTTTCCATTCAATGTCTTCTAAATTTAGCATGGGAGACTTCACTAGAAATTCGTTTATAGACTTGCCATCAAAGTGTGATTTCCTCAGGTAACACCGATACTGCTGCAATGCTTCCTTGAAAAGCACAAGCAAGCTTTGCTCGTCATGACTATCCAGATTGACCCTCACCTAGTTACAACAATGTAATGTAAATCATTGACGTGTTCGATCAGCAGAAAATAGGAAAATAATAACCATGAATAATAGCACTTACACGTAAGTTGGACAGGAAGATGTGAAAATGGTGTTTGTCTTCACTATAATCTTCCCATGATGGGAATATATGCACGTAGTCCCTAACAACATTGAAAGAATTGTCTTTTAAACTGGGAATAAATGGAATGGGGTTCCAATCTGCAGGAATTGGCCATCTCTGCAGTTGGGATAGGTCTTCGCCGGTGGACTTGCTGTACTTTTTTTTTGGGTGGGATTTTTTACGTGGTGCAACTGGTGCTATGGCAAATGAAATCGGTATACCTTTTCTTGGAGTGCAGGTCCTGTGTGGTGGGGCTAGTGGTGTGGCCATGAAGTATGGGTACAGTCTGCTGGAGTCGGTCCTACGTTTTGTGTCACTTGGTTGTACAGCCAATATAAGTGGGCGTTTGTCTGATTTCTCCGGCACCACCATGTTTTTCAAGGACTTTGCTGGTGCTCCTTCAGGTTCGGCAATCACCCTCTTCCTTTTTGATGTTTGATGCACAAGAACATCATTTGAGTGGAAAAACATGGTATGATGACAGATGGAATATGTGTTGATAATGGATGGGCATGGCATCTCGAGTTATATGATGAGTAAACTAAGCAGATGGCGGTGCAACAACGTAGAAGAAATGTAAGACAACATATGCAAGATACGCACAATCAATAAAACCTTGCCAAATTAGAACATGCACCTTGATGGGTGAACAGGACAGGCCATCTGCCTTTGAATCCTCGAGGTTAGAATAGTCATTAGGATGATATTCTGAACAAGAATCAACAGGTGGGGAGCGTACGAGTTTCATTGCTTCCAGAATGGCACTCAATGCCTTGGCGCCAATTTTGTAGCATTGCAGTGTTCCACAATATTCTTCTGATGCGCGAATTCTGATATTCACTGTAATTGCGTATAATATCTGAGAACCATGAAAACATAAATAGTTGTGATATCATCTTTGTAATGCAGACGATATTCTAATATAGTGGCGCCCCTGTAAACACTTGTGTGCTATCACTGGATTCTGATGAGAGAGCTCATGTGTGCTGTAATATGGTGCACGCATTTCTATAATCTGGCACAAGTACACAAAAATAGGCTCGAGTAAGGATAGCTGGCGGATGATAGGTTCATAATATACTGTATAGAGAGTTTATTGCCAAACCATGATAACAAGAGAACACAACAACTAGGCAGATCATAGTGTACATAACAGGGGTACACCATAACCACGATATATAAATCGGGAAAGTGGAACTAGCTTGAAAATACGGTGTTGTATTGCCGCTAGTAATTGAAAGCCTATCGATCACGTACAGGCCAGCTCTATCAGCTGTTGACTGCAGATGTCCCTGCGCCCCTTCCTGACAAGGAACATACTGTACGTACTAAATACAGAATAAACAAAGAGGAACATGTTAAAGAACAGAAGAGGAAGCATATTCTTGAGGTTCCGCTTCATTGCATACAATGTTGGTTGCCCACTCATGATGAATCACAGCGCCCAAAGAAATGCAATTCCATGTTGTCTCTCTATATGTGGCAATTTTGAACAAGAGTCATTAGGATCATATTCTGAACAAGAGTCAATAGGTGGGGAGCGTATGAGTTTCATTGCATCCAAAATGGCACTCAATGCCTTGGTGCGAATTTCGTAAGTCATTGCAGTGTTTAGCTTCAAGAGTGGACTACTGCTAGTGCGACACAAAGCAGCTACACAGATCATAGTGTAGATATAACGGGAAAACCTTAAGCATCAGAGTAAAATCAGCAAAGTGGAACTTGCTGGAATATATGTGCTAGTATTGCCGGTACGGCTAGAAAGGCTTTGGATACCAGCTCTCTTCAAGTGAAGGTGCGGTACTGTTAATATCAGTGTAACTCTCAAAGGCGACACAGCTCCCCGCATTTCCTTGCTATTCTTATAGGATTCAAGTGGGCAGGCCACTACAAATCATATTCCTATGTTTACAAGATCCTCACGAATCAAAGAGGCTCAAAGTGTCCATCAAAACCGACCGTATAGACCTCTACACTGCAAATGTCCTGCTCATCTTCAGTACAAGGAACATATTGTACTACTATCATACTCCCTCCGTTCCAAAATATAAGTCTTGGTAGAGATTTCCACTATGGATCACATACAAATGTATCCAGATACATTTTAGAGTGTAGATTCACTCATTTTGCTCCATATGTAGTCCATGGTGGAATCTATACAAAGACTTGTATTTAAAACGGAGAAAATATATTAAAAAAACGGAAGAGGAACATGGTAAAGAAGAGCAAGCAGATTTTGGATAATAAAATGTTGGTTGCGGTGCCCACATATGATGAACGAGGCGCATTAAGAATGCAACTCCGGCTGTCTCTCGACCAATTCAGGCGGTTGGATGAAGATCCCACGTCTCGAACCCTTCTTCTTCCTCGTCTCGGTTCTTCCCATCTGAGAACACCTTGCAGACGCCCGGCGGACCACGGCCCCCACCGCCCGTGTTCCTCCGCCACCCCACCCGCCCCCACCCCCCACCAGCGTCGAGTTTTCTTCGTTCGTGAGGCCCCATTAACCACCCGAGCCCCTTCGATCGACCGGCGAACTCAAGTAGCTCAAAAATCGACTGATCCAATTTTGAAATTTAGTCTACTGTGATTTTGCTAGTGTGGAATATAAAAGGGGAAAACCATAAGCATTGGGAGTATAGTGTTGAGCGTGCCATGACGGATCTGAAGGTGCAAACCGGACAAAGGCAACTTCGCAACCAAGACAAGAAATCAGAGTAAAGCTGTGGCGATCTATTTTCTTGCTGCGATAAATAAGTTGAGCAGAATCTGAAAGAGTACCACCTGCAGTGCGGTGCCGTGTCTGCATCTGCTGAGAATTTGACGGTCTTGTGGTAGCGATGGCTGTTGGCGGCGTGGAAGCAGATCTAGGAGGGTAGGCGGTGGCGGCGGTGCGATGGGCGAGACGGTCGTAGGAGCGGCGCCCGGCAAGGTGGACGACGGCGGGATGAAGCGAGAGGACGGGATGCAAGGATCCCGGTCCAAGGCGTGGATGAGAGAGGTCGATCTCTTGTAATGGACGGTGGCGACGGGTATCAGCTCCGGCATGGTGGAGGAGGACGGCGGTGGATGGGGCGGCGGACGGCAAGTGACGGAGGAGGGTGGGGTGGAGAGGGTGTTTTGGCGCCCACGGAGTACTGAATGGGGAAAAGGGAGGTAGAGAGGAAGGGGGAACCATGTATTCAGTATGCGCTTGTCTCAAATGCGAGGAAATTTACAAACTTAGCCCCCGTTTCAAATTTCTACTACATCACAGCAACATTAGTCGGTTGGGGATAGGACGGTAATCTCGCATACACCGAATATTTGCCGACGAAAGTTTGTTTTTGGCGCCCGTCGTGTATGAATATGAATCGGGGAAGGAGTCGATTTCGGCCGAGGACACACCGTGTTTTGGCGCCCACCGTGTATGAATCCAGGTGAGAGGCGGTTACATCACATTTGGGTGAAATTACAAACCTACCCCTATCGAAACATATAGAAATCCAGCAGATAGGCTTTGCGTGGCAGGGATAGGCAGTAGTAATTTCCATCGCGCAGATTTTGGTTTCGGGCGGTTACTGCGACTTTCTCCGCTTCGTTCAAATTTTGCAGAGTGCGTTCGTTACTGCCAACTCAATTTGAATCCCGTTTGTATTCTATTTTTTCAAAGGGATCCATTTTCAATTGGAATTACATTCTATATACATCATTTTTTATATATACTTTCAAAAGCACAACACCATTTATACATAAATATGGTTTACAAATGGCATGATCTCGATTCATAAGGTTGTATCCATCAATTTGGATTTTCAAATATTTGAAACCATTTTATGTTGAAATCCAATGTATGCATTCTCGCTAACTGTCTCCAATTAATGTGTGTTTCATGCAGTTTTTTTACTTCTCAAACAAGTATAATGTGTTTCACACACACAACATATAGTGTAATCCTGTTTAGACATTAATTGCATATAAACCATGCATTGTTTGTAATTAAAGAATCTATGGATCACCAATATTGATAAACTATATAACATTACACGTGTGCCCAAATTCAAATGAATATGCATGTTTGATACACCAATTTGCGTTATGATATTATCGATGTCGTGATCTCCAGTTTAAATATTTGAATCCCCTTTAATCTAGATATTCTTCTCATATAGCTATTACTCATGCTTATATAGGACTATCTCTCTGGACCTATATGCATTCATCGTCTCTCAGGTATATCTCGTGCTACCTGTATGTCGATAATGATCTTTTATCTTCATAACACACTGACGATACTCTCTCCCTTGACCTTCATCACTCTATCTCTCTCTAAGTATATCTCGCTCCCTGCTATGTATCTCTAACTATGATTCTCCATGTGGAATCTCTTTCTCTCACACAAACACAAAACTTTGTCTCCCGGGGTCTCATTTCTCTCTACTATTCCCATGTGTGCCACTCGCACACCCCTCATACAGAGATGTCTTTCGCTCCTTAGATATGAGAACCTACGACTATTCCTCTTCAATATCTCTTTCGCACACACAAACACAAACTCTATCTCCCAGGGTCTCATATTTCTCCATTGTTCTCTTGTATGTCGCTCACACACACCCTCTCTCCCTAGAGATATCTTGCGTTCCCTCATATGTCTCTCTAGCTATCACTCTCGTTGTGAAATAAAATATCTTTCTCTCTCGAAGACACAAAACTCCGTCTCTTTGTATCTCATTTCTCTCTGATATCTATTTGTATGTGACTCACATGCACCCTCTCTCTATCTCTCTCACACCCACACACATAACTCAGCCTTCTGATCCACTCGACTCCTATCTCTAACGCACACTAGCTAGCATCTTTATCTTTCTATTTATCTGTTTCTCCATCAACCTTATTTCTCGCCCTCACTCTTGATTCCTATCACGCACACTACATATGTTTCTCTCTACATGCAGTCAAGTGCCCTCTCACACACATATATAACTTCACCCTTTGAACCACCCAACGGTCATCTCCAACACCCAAACTAGTGGATGTCTCTCTAGCTAGCATCTCCATCTCTGTATCTATCTGTAGTTTCTCCGTCAACATTTCTTTCTCACATGGAGTTTTGCTTCCTATCACCCACACTATATATGTCTCTCCATACATATGCATTTATAGGTTGATCTCTTTTGCACAATCGTTGCGCCTCACTCCCTCTGCTCGCCATAGATGCATGCTCCAGCCCACGCCACTATCTCCTAAAGACAAAAACACATGCTCAATTGTCGGGCCTTCTTCCCTGCATTCTCACATGCATGCATATTGTCATACCGATCCGTCTCTCCCATGTCATTGATCTTATGACTTATGTCTTCTTTCTTTTATCTCGATCATGTGGCAGCACACACACACATCCCTCAGATACATGTATACCTCTCACACATGCACGTTCAAGGTCTCTATGTCTCCATACGTAGTTAATTACCCTCAATCCTAACGCCACATCGAATCGTTCTCCTCTTTTGTGCACATAACTTCCGCCTGGATGGGTAAAACACACACTCACACTTAACAATCTCCTTGTAGCTACCCCCTCCCCGCCTCTCACTCTTCCCCTATATCCCTAAACCAATAAGACCATCCCTTTATTTAATTCCCGCATACATGCACCATCGATATATAGTAGTCTTCCTCGGTGTCTCTCGAACAAACACGTCTCTCGATGTTGACTCCTCTCACGCGCACACACCTTCTCTTCCCTTTCTACGGGCATTTTCTCTCTCGCACCCCATCGTTGGTGGCCTCTGCCATACACATCACCTCTCTATGATGAAGGCATGCACACTTAAATTACATCCGCCACAGAGGACCCCGCGACACACACACACACACGCACGCACACCCCCCCACACACACTAAGACTCCATCTCTCTCTATCTCTCTCTCACACACACACACAAACACACACACACACACACACACACACACGCACGCACGCACACGCCCCCCCACACACACTAAGACTCCATCTCTCTCTCTCTCTCACAACACACACACAAACTAAGACTCCATCTCTCTCTGTCTCTCCTCTCTCTCTCTCACACACACACACCCCACACACACACTAAGACTCCATCTCACACACACATGCTCTAGGCGGAGCATTTGTTCCTACCACCCTTCATCCAACCTTACCCACATGATAAACAATCACCTTTATTTACTTGCATAACATGGACAAATTCCACTTTACTTTAGTAGTCAGCAAACTTATCATACATGCCCTTATAAAAAACGAGTTGGCGATGATGGTGTTCCTGCCATCTTGTAATCTGCACCGTATGATCTATATCGTGGATAGAAAGAAAAACTATGATAATTTTACAAAAGATACCCGCACCTCTTTCCACATCATTATCTCCCGCAACCTCATTGCTCAGCAATTAAAAAAGGAATAAGTCTCTGGAACAATCTAGCATGCATGGTGGCCGCTGCCGCCTGCCGGTGCCATCCATCCCCATGCCTCCGCCCATTCCGACCACCAGTCACCACCACACTCCACTCCTCCTCTCCTTATCTCTCATCTTCCATTTTTTGATGACATTCTCGAGATACCAGTTTTCCGATAAAATTCTCGAGATATCATTAGTTTCTACACATGGGATTACTCCTGCATGGGTCAATCACAACAGGTGTTTTGTAAAAAAATGCATATTGATGTTCCGTGCAATGCACGAGAATCTTTCTTGTAATTATATAACGCAAATCACGAGCAGGAAGTGACATTTTTTTGACACAACTACGTTAACATGACCATGTAAATCACTAGCTAAAGTAAATACCATTATACTTATATCCCGATGCAAAAGGTTGAGTACATGTCCGAAGAGTAGAGTCACACACACGCACTCTGTCTCTCAGAATCTCTCTCACACACACACACACCAGTTACGTGACGCCCACTTAAGCAGACACGTATGTTACAATTTGTGCACCCGCGGGTACACGTGATGTTGCGCATTTATTTATGCCGGAAGGCGAACCCATATAGTAGCTGCATTCATTCCCCTCCCGCCACCTCTTCTCTGGTCGCCGTCGCCCGGTAGCCATGGGCCGGCCGAAGGTAACAACATACGCCATACTCCCGCCGGAGCGGCGCTTTAATATGGAAATTTTAGTGGTCATGCATGCATCTTTTTGTGCTAGCACTCCTATATAAGGGTTGACCGGTCGCTTCCTGTGGACGTGCGTAGGAAGGAGAAGGGAAGCGGGCTGTGGAGTAACGTTTTTTACCATAATTTCTTAGGAAACTAAGTGCAATAATTGAGTAGTTTTGCAAACTACCAGTACTACACCTGAAACGGTTCAAAACCTATACTCCCTTGCCGGTAGCAGCGCTTCCGCGTGAAACGGTCGGCGTCATACTGGGCGTTGGTGCCACATTAATGCCCGGCAGAGCGGAGGCGACCTCTCACCGGCGCCCGGCTTTGAAGTGGCGCGACGGTGAGAGAGCGTCGCTTCGGTGCACGTGATCGCTCCGTCGAGATCGGCCATAGGCCCTGTTTGGACCCATGGGTGAGAGTTCGTTTGAGCTAGTTGGGGCTCAAATAGCCCTAAAGTATCCAAGCATGAGGGTTTAAATTGGAGTAAGTTGCACCGAACCCACCAAAACAAAACTATCCCACCCAAGAGGTGCTAACTGGAGATAGTTCTCATTGGGACCAGCGAAAAATGACTTCTCTCTCTCCATGAAGTGCATTTATTGTCAATCTAACCCTGTCACCCAAACACCTCTTTGGCTCTGATTAGTTCAGGGTTAGTCATGAGTTAGTCTAACCTCTAGCCAAGTTAGAGTATCAAGCAGAGCGATTATAGGACATGCAAGTTGCTCAAAGCATACATGCAAATTAAATGCGTGAAAGGATTTTTATTTTTGAAAACGTAACATGAAAGGAATTTTTTAGAATGCTCTTGGCATGTCGCTAACATGTGATAGTTAACCGACCTCAATAGGCAGCGTAAACGCCAGCCCGCCGCACTTTGATAGAGACGAGGAGGGAGAAGCGTCTGAGTCTTTGGATTACTAGAGATAGGTGTCGCAGGAAGCCAAGAAAATGGTGATAGCGTGGGTTAGCCATGTACTAGTATGATGTAACTACGCCGGGCTGCCGTGTTTCGTACTCTTCGAGTCCACTGTGGAGATGATTGGTTAATTTTATATCGCTGAATAATATTAAATGAGTGAAGACGCTCCACCACGAGGTTCCTTGCTCCTTCTCGGTCGTCCGGAATCTATGTTTCTTCCACTTTATTTTTTTACGTGAGCTTTGTTCATCCTTTTGCCAACACGCGAGACATCTAGCATCAACGTGCACGTGTTATGCAAGGACCGTTCCATCTATATGAAGAACACGTGGGACTGGAACTACGAGGCGGACATGTACCCGTGGAGTGGATGTACGAACACGAGTAATGTAGCGCGATGAAAGTGAAGTAGAAAGGCACAAATGGTATGAACATGCGTGGCATATAGGGTGTGTTTGGTTGCGTTCTCGTCTCAGCATAGTTGTTCCCTCTTCATGCATGCTCAACTCAACACCCTCTTCATGCATGCTTCTAGTGTATTTGTGCTAAACTAGTGTGGACTCATGCACCCTCCATACACTCTACCAAACACCCAAAAGTAGGTCGAGAAGGGAACTCTTGGGCGGCATTTGTCTCTTACTACGTACTACCACTAAATGTTGTACGTGCAATGCACGGTGATGTTATGGAGTATGTACCTAAGTACTCTACTATTACTATATTAGTTGGAGGCAGATATTAACTTTTATATTTGTTTACGTGTATGCCCCGAGACCTACCAACTAGACGTGTCTTTCTCTCGAGGTCGCACTTTGTATCGTTCATACCACTAAGTACTACTACGTGTGGTCTCCGACCCAGAAGTGGAAGAAGTGGAGACGCTCTACCACGCTGTTTTTTTTTACGCTGGGCTCTACCACGCTGTTCATGTCCCACTCCTTTCGCTGACGTGTGGGACATCCAGCACGTGCTGTGTTTGGCACCCTTCGTCGTAAGAGTTGAAACGCTAGCATTCATTAGAAATAAAAAATAATTATAAATCGGCAGTGATACTATTTTTTTGCGAACCAATCAGCAGTGATACTATACCACGCGGTTTCCTTGCTCCTCGATATCGAAAAGAATACTTCTGTTCGCCAACATGTGGGACGTCGACCATCCTAGTCCACTTGCCATGCATGCAGAACTCCAAGGGAAAGTCACCCAGGTCGTTGCGCCGCAGTAACAATGACTAATGAGCCGTCAAATCACAGGCCCACTTCCCACTTTGAAGTTCCTCGGACGAAGGAACCATCATGACTTCGTTGAATTCCGCTTCTTGAAGAAAACTACTGTACCAGTGCTAGCTACAGTAGTTACTCCAACAGAGGCCTCCTTTCGTTCATAGGATAGGAATATGAAAATCATAGGAAGTGAGATGACATGCATCTCAATTCCTATAGAGAAAGAGATGCCATTTGATGCTTAGGATAGAAATTTTTCAATTTAGTCTAGGCTAATTTACTGGTAATTTGCTTTAAAAACTACAGTAGTAACTAGTAGTACTGGTACATGCTCGTACTCAGACACAGACACACACACTAACTACTAGTACCACTAATTCTCACATGCTGGCCAGACGCCGTCGTTCTCCTTCCCGGCTTTGTCGGCGACACCCCACCATGCTTGGATCTCCGCCGACCTCTCCGCAGCAGCGCGTGCGTCCTTTTCTTTCTTGCGGCGGCGGGCCTCTCTTTTCTTGAGTGCTTTCTGACTTTTCCGCTCCCTCTATGCGGCTTTGGCCGCCTCTTGCTCTACCGCCCATTCGGCCTTGGCATCTTCAAATTCTTCCCACATAGTTGTGAGGTCGCAAGCGGTGATGAACTCGGCACGGCGGGATGCCATCGCTTCCCTACCATTTTGTGTGTGGTCGTGGGCGGCAAGGAACTCAGCGCGGCGGGATGCCATCGCTGCCTTAACGGTTAGTGTGCGGCGCGATGGCATGAACGACGCTTGGTGAGAGCTCTGGGGTGGAGTGGCCGGACAACCGTATAGTGCATTGGTTTGTCAAGAGCTCAAGGACAGAAGACGGAGCAAATTTGGATTCCCCTTCAATCCTGGTCATTTATTACCGAGTAAAATGCATTGGCGGTCATCGAACTTGTCTTGATAGCTCACTTTGATCGTTGTATACGAGATATGGTGATTATACGGTCACTGGCTTAGTGTATAGCTCTGTATTTGTCTGGTTGACCAATCAAACAGTCCGCATGTGCCTTATCAGCTCGTGTTCATTATCTATCTACGCGGGCCTACCTGTCAATGGAGAAAGAAATAATGTAAAAACCAAAATTATGCGTATGTGGGGAATAAAATCACAGACTCGTCGCTGCAACGCACCCTCATCAGCCAAATGAAAATGAAATACTTCGCGTCAGACACTCACGCTCGTGCTGTCAAAGCATGCTAATGCATGCACGTCGCCCTCTAAATCAAAGTCCTGCTCATGGCGCCAGCATAACGGCGAGCCCATCACTGCGCCCCGGCGATGCACGCCATTCTTGTTTAGGCGTTTGATGGAGGCGTACGCGAATGCCGAGCATGTATTCACCTGGCTCAACACCAACGGTCATACTCGGACCGCCTTGCTCATGTATATCGTCCATCACAACGACAATCTATAAAACAGCCTAAAGCTAGAGAGGGTACTATGGTAGTATGGTACGGAGTATGTACTATCGTGAGCGACCGATCTTAGTGCCACTGCACACCGAAACCCCGTCCATCGCTAGCGCGTGCTTCCCGCCTGAAACGGTCACCGTCTCTCCGGAATGTCAATGCCGCATTCACCGGACTTAACTGCAGGTGCAATTGGTGTGTCACTGACATGCGGGCCCGATGCCCGTTGGGCCCACATGTTAGTAACCCAAAAGCATCTGCGATTACGCCATCAAGCGACATCCGCATTCACGCCTAACGAACCTACTCCGGCGCGATTGTCCATCCGTCTGCCGCGGCTCATTGCCATTCGCCCGCTATATTAACTTGAGCCCCAGCTCCGGCCATAGCCAAAGACCCACACTTATTCTCCTCCGGTCCCTTCCTTTCCGGCACCACTTCAACCATGGCCTCCTGGCGCCCGAAGCTCTCTTAGACGTCTTGTCGCGAGGCGAGCGAGGACATCGGCAGCTCCGCTCCGGGCGCGCTCCAAAGCTCTCTTCGACGTACTGTCGCAGGAGCAAACGAAGGAGATCGCCGACACCCCCCCCGGCCGCCCTCCGCTGCCATGACCACGAAGCCGACGCACGTGCGCGGCCGCAGCTGGCAGCGAGGAAGAGTAGTACATGGTTGGTCGCCAACGCTACTCCACTCAGTCGACGCCAAGCTTGGTGGGGTAAACATCGGCGGCCGATTAGCCGCTTGAAGGCGACGTGGAGGCGGAAATATTTAGAACCTTGTGCTCCGGAGGAGGAGGTTATCGAGACGGATGAGGAAGAGGCAAAGGCAATGGCCGGCTTTCTAGGGTTCATGGCCGGACATGGTGGTCGGGCGCCGGCGATCGTTTAGATTAGGTTCTGATGGGTTTTAGTACGGTTTGTGCGAAATATGTAATGAATTTCGTCCAGTTTGTAGGAAAAGTTTTCGAAATGTAATGAATTTCTTTCGGTTAATTTGAAATTTGCTTTGTTTGCACGAATTTCGTCCGGTTAGTTCATATAGTTGTCGAAAGGTATGCGGGCAGCATCGGATGGCATCCATCAGTGTCCTCGGACAGATGCGGTGTAAATTTGTGGGCCAGCTGGAGATGCCCTAACTATCATGCTATAATCACTAACAATCCTCCATTATTTGGCAGGGAACAGTTATCCCTCGATCAAAATCAGATCCGCGGTGTTTCGCACTCCTCCCGCGTAAGAATGTAAACTCTTGCTTACATAAAAATGGAGCAAGTGGACGACACTGTAGCACGTCATATCACTCGAACTAGACCACCTAACAAGCGGGAAAGCACCGCCCTCATCATTTTGTTCTGGATTTCTATCGATCGATCGCGCGAAAAAGTTACGCCGCAAGTTCTAAAGGAAAAGCGGCACACTTCGACTAAATGCAGCGTCATAAGCCCGATCCGAAGCTCACACGCCGCTCAACAGAGGGGACATGCGTTGTATTGCAATTTCACTAAAATGTGGGACCGTAATTGAATAAACCGTCGATAGCCGAAATCTAATCGCTCGACGGGTGTCGGCTGAGAAGAGAAAAATGGGGGAGGGAGAAGAGATCGCCCGCCCGCCGCGCACGGACTCCAAGAAATATATGGTGATAATGTGAGGTGGGCCATGCTGGAGTCCGGACCGCTTCCGGAGCCCACTCTCATCGCCTTGGCCCCTCAAGACGCCAGCTGCCCGCCGCATGCATGCATAGCAAGTTATGTGGAGGAGAGAGAGGCATTGACAAAGTCAAGGAGTGGGCTCTGCAAGAGCCCGTCTCTACATGTGCTCCTAGGTATAAAAAAAATAGTTCTAAAAAGGCATAAAAACAATTGTGTCTTAAAAAGGTAAAAAACATTTGAGAGGAAATAGATAGAGAGAAAGTGAGAAAAAGTTGTAACCTGGGCATTACATGAGGAAGGAGGGAGTGGTGCACATGCCAAGTTCACTGGGCCGCCGTGTTTCACACTCCTCCATCGTAACAGTGGAGACAATAGCTTTCATCAAAAATAAACAATGAATACTCGTTGCTCGTCCTCTATATCGGAAAGAATACTTTCATTCGCCGACATGTGGAATGTCGACCATCCTGGTCCACCTGCCATGCACAAAATTATCCTGGTCTACCCCGGTCGTATCGCAGGCCCAACCTTTCCCACTGTAAGTTGTTCGGACGAAGGAACCATCATGACTTCGTTGAATTCCGCTTCTTCAAGAAAACTTACTGTACCCTCAATAATGCTACCACACGCGAAGACTGGACGACACTGTACCACGTCATATCACTGAAACCCACTAGGCCAAACTAGCCCGCCTAGGTCATCTATTTTGGAACAGAGGGAGTACGTCTCTGCACTGCTATGATTTTGTGTTGCACGTTCTATGTACTTTTGCTACGATTTTCCTACCCTATGAACCAAATGAGGCCTAAATGTATGTCGACTATTGTCTGATCGATCGCCAAGCCTACAATTTTAGGAGCTAGGGCTATTGGTCGATCGACGAGGGATAAGTATAAGCGTACCACGAGCTCATCACCCCAACGTTTCTCTTCGGTGAGTGTTTTGCAAGTACTATAGCTCGCACAGTAGCTAGCCTACTAACACCAAGAATCATCAAACAAGCCCCGCTGATATGATAAACAGTTCAAACTTACATCTAAGCATGCCATATATTACATCAAAAGCTGGTGAGGATACATCTGATTCCATAACTCGGAGAGGGTTCGCATGATTCACTATCAAACAAAAGTAGCAAGATCCGCCCACACAAGACAGTGCACTAGCCCTAAGATGGTTTGATAACACGCATCGTTCTGGTAATTAAACACAGGGCAATGCAAACTACCTTGAAGTATTAGCGCGACCAACTATTTCTTGTCATCGATCTCTCGGGCAATGACCACAGCACGGTCAGCGGCATGGGAATCAATTTCTGGGGCAATGTCCACATGACTGACTGCAACATCGGAATCGATCTCTGGGGCGATGTCCACAGGATCGACAGCGGCATCAGAATCGATCTCCTGGGCGATGCCAACAGGACGGGCCACGACATCAGAATCATCAAGGACAACCACCGGCACCTGCACAACCCTAACATATTAGCAAGCACATTGCAAATAATCAAAAACCAGAACTATGGTAATAAGCCATTATTTTTTACTTTGTGCAGCTCACTGGGGGATCTCATCCCTCCGGGGGCCATCTCCTCGTCCTTGATGGGGGCCATCACCTTGCCAGGGGAATACTGCTTCTCAACGGCGACTATCTCCTCAAACTCGGTCTTGAGCCTCACATAGGTGGCAATCGAGTTCACAGGGTAGGCACGTTGGGGCCCTTGCTGTTCTTTCAACTTTCTTTGAGGAGTTCGTCCGCCAACATCCTCAACTCTTTGGCGGTGCTTGTTTCTTGGAGTTCTTCGTCTCCATGGGTTGGCCCGCCAACATGGTCAACTTCGTTGGTCGGTGCTCGCTTCTTGGAGATCGCTGTCTCCACCGGGTTGTCCGCCAAGCAACTCTTTGCACAGTGCTCCGGGATCCATCAATGAACCGACAAACAAAAACCAATCGAAAGGAAACCACAATCGCAATGAAAGCGGGAAAAGAATATGATGTGAGAATCGGTCAATTGCTTCGCAAAAGAAGATTATTGGAATGAAAATGTAGCGGCATAACTGATTCGCCCACCTTTCCTTCATCGATGCAGAAGAAAAATGGCAGAAATGAGTAGCCCGGGTGAGGTTTTCTTCAAGAAAGGGGAGAAAGGGCTTGAACGAGCGTTCCAGTGAAATGATGGTTGCTTCGTCCAGTCCAACTTGGAGGCCACATTACCACTGCTGGTAAAGGTGTGGGTTTTGTGATATGACGGGTCATGATGGCCACACCGGGGTGACAGGTGAGTCTCGACTGTAGCACCTCGCTGTTATTTGGTGGATGGCACGTGGTCTTGGATGCTTTGAAATGTCCCGCATGTAGATAGAGCGGCTAGTCATATAGGAGTGCTCAATATTGTGCACCGCGACCAAGGCGGAGAGGAAAACGAGAGAGCTATGTAATTAATGCATGGGTTTAATTAGGGTAGTTTTGTAAAGTACGAGATACATTCCTCCAATCGCAAAATGCCTTGGTTCATGAGATTTGAGATTTGAGCCCTATAAACCGGAAGGGAGGGAGTACTGCACACGGTGTAGTCTAGTCACTTGTTGAAATCTCTAGAAAGGCAAATACTCCCTCCGTCTAGGTGAGTAAGTCATCTCAGGATGTGCACCTTGACCAAGGAGGAAGGGAAAACGAGAAACATTAATGTTTATTTGCTAATTAATAGTATTGCATACAATGAACTAACCACTGCATGTCGTGTTTGATAGTCTCATGTCATTAAAAGCATGCACACTCTTTATCTCTTATTGGTTGATATGTCAAGAAACAAGAAAGCGAGGTAGAAGTTAATGCGGCGCCTAAGTGTTTTGGGATTATTTGGTTTTAAGTAAGATGACTTACACACCTAGACGGAGGGAGTACTCCTTTCCGGTTTACTACTCCCTCCGTCTAAGTGTGTAAGTCATCTTACGAAAACCAAATAATCCCAAAACACTTAGGCGCGGTGCATTAACTTCTACCTTGTTTCTTGTTTCTTGACATA
This sequence comes from Aegilops bicornis, assembly GCA_021605145.1. NCBI lineage: Eukaryota > Viridiplantae > Streptophyta > Magnoliopsida > Poales > Poaceae > Aegilops > Aegilops bicornis. The sequence continues at coordinate 693,376,920 of CM038670.1, read as the reverse complement.
TCAACCAATAAGAGATGAGAGGTGTGCATGCTTTTAATGACTTGCAATGGCTAGTTCATTGCATGCAATGCTATTAATTAGCAAATAAACATTGGTGACCCCAGGAGGAAAGCGGTGCTAAGCGCGTGGACCTATGCAGAATGAGTATCAACCAATGGATAATGGAGTTTAATTGTTAAACAATACTCCTTCCTTTCCGGTTTATAGGGCTTATCTCAAAATTTTAGGTTTTCCATTTTATAAGGCTCAATTTGGTTGTTTTCCATCACATTTTCAGATTCCAAGGTGCATTAAATCATTGCATGCAAGTATTAAGAGAAAATTGACCAATGCATGTACTTTATGGATGCATTGCAATTAATGCATTGATAAACATAATTTTTTGAGGAAAACAAGAGCATTAATTAGGTGCTTTTGCAAAACTACAAATTGTATTCCACCACTCACCCTCTACATTGATTGGTAAGATTTTGAATTGAGCACTATAAACCGGAAAGGAGGGAGTAGCAATTTTGTCTCATGCAAGAGCCTGGCTAGTATATGCGTGCTCCAAGGAACCGCACCATGCGAGCGTTCGTAACTGCCACGTTCAGGTTGCGCTTGGCTCTTCGCCTCTTCAAGAAGACGAACAATGATGTTACTCCTACTTCTACAATATCGAATCCACTGCTGCATGTCCATCCACCTCGTGCGGGAGGGATAGCGTGTAGTGAAAGCTTCTACTTACTTCTCCTACCTTTGCCACTATGAAAGGTGGGCCCAACAGGTGGTTGGCCCTCCTATCATGCAGCCAAAGGCAGGTGCAGTTAAGGCACCGGAGCTCAGTCCGCAAGGGAGAGGGCGTTGTAGTAATCAAATTCCTCGGTCTTGTATGAGTTGACGCGACACATCAATGCACTGCACTCGATATAAGTCTTTTTACACATTTCAAATGGGCTACGCCATTATGTACGACATATTACGCCGTATGTAGTCACTTGTTGCAATCTCTAAAAGACTTATATTTGGAAAGCGGAGGGAGTACAACGCATGCATGCATGTCGTGACTTTCCATTTGATACTTGCATGTGTTGATTTGATGCACCTTGCCAAATTTTGACTATAGATTTAACTAACCAAATTTTCATGCATGTCACAAAAAATTATGGGGCTGTTTGGATTGTGACTATGTTTGTCTTATGTTTCCACATTATTTTTCCCACACTTGCCACACTTGCCTAACCTGAGTTGCTCAAATTATTAGACACGCTTTGGCTTGCCTAAGGGAATCTTGCCACAGTTTTTGTGTCTATGACATGTGGGGTTCACTGCTAATAAAAAAATTCTTGTCTTAGGTGTGGCTAATAAAAAAGACTTATGTTTAGGAACGAAGGGAGTAGAAAATATAAATAATAACGCATGTTGGGGCAACCCACGTTTCCGTTAATTTTAGCCGTGGGCTTGTTCATAATTTTTACGAGGGGGTGGTTGTTCATATAATGGAGGGATTTGTAGTACCAGACTTGAATGATACAAAGTGCGACCTGGCACACCGTAACACCACTTGGAACAAGCGGGTAGCTATCTCAAAAAACAATCAACAACTAAAAAAACCGCGACCTGGCATGTAGTAGCACACAATTTTAAACGATTGTTTTGATGGAGTGAAAAAGGAAAACTACCGCACTGCCTATATATAGGCCGGAGCCTCCGTGCTTGCTCGCTAGGGTTGCTCTATTCACACACTCTCATCCTCTCTAGATCTAAACAAGATAGGGGTAGTAACACTGTATTTCTCCCTTAAAAAACACTGGCTTTCTATCCTCACCGCTGGTTAAAGATCCGGACGTATCCCCCTCCACCGGTGAAGGGGAGGGGCAGCGTTTAGGCCGTCGTCGACAGCGAGGGAGGAGACCCACTGCCGGCCGCACCGCTATCTCTGGCCGAGCGCCGGCGCGGGAGGTCCACCGATCCCTTTGTCGTTCCATGTGGGCGGATCCGGCCTCCCGCCGCTCACCTATCAACATCCCGACGACCTTCAGGTATATCTTCGTTCGAAACCGCCTTAGCTCTACTTCCCCAGCTCGCTAGATTGCTGCATGTGCATCATTTTATACCTCTCAGCCCCTCTCGATCGGATGGTCCAACGTCACCTTTTTTTTCTATTGTTAGAGGTAAAGCTACTTCATGGAGTCGAATCTTGTACTCCGTTCATCCGAAAATACTTGTCATTGAAATGGATGTATCTAGATGTATTTTAGTTCTAGACACATCCATTTTGATGACAAGTAATTCCGGACGGAGGGAGTACTTGGTTCAAACAAGAAATAAAGTGGGGTGGGGGAATTTGGTTTGTACATCAGACTTGGTACAAAACAGGAAGGAAAGGGGTGAAAGTAGTATGTTGGTCATCCAACCGGTCTCTTGGTCGAAAAGGGAAATATAGGGGTAACGCTGTACACAGTGGTATGACCAGGACTAGATTTGCTATCCACACATAGGAGTAGGTGGCTAGAGTGAAAAAAATGGGACCAACCCAGATATGTTTCTTGGATGTTTGTTTCTCGGGGCAACAAACTATGAATCACCACTTTATGCCCCTGTTTACGTACATGGTTACGAATTCTTTGGTGCAGCCACTGTCCCATGCCCTTATACCAAATATTTAGGCTCCATTCGGAATAAAGGGGCAGAAAACATAGGTCTAGATGAAAATAGAGGAATAGGAAAGGAATGTAGGTATAAAACTATGGAACAGCGAACCGAAGGAAACTCTCAAGACAATGTGTTCAGATGGACTAGGAAATGTACATATTTGTTTTTTTAGAGTAGCATGCTTGGCAGTATGAGATGCTATTTGTTTATTCAGCTGCATAGTGACTACTCTTGTCCTCACCTCACGTACCACACATAGGTTGATATTTTTATTCCGGCAAACACAGCACAACAACCTGTCTAACGCATGACAGTGAGTGCCTGCCTCTGGCTTCCGCCCAAAAAATGAGCAGCGCGTGGATGTTTCTAATCCTATGGAATCAGTACTACCAGACCAACTTTCCTATGAAACACTATCCACCTTTCGCATGTTCCGAACGGTTGGAAGGGAAAGAATACCGTAGGAATTGTGTTCCTACGAAAATCCTGCACCAAACCTGTGAACCGAACGCAGCCTTAGGTGTTCTTAATCTAATGTCCCTGGTAAAAATCAAGCCATGCACCCTTTGTTATAGGCCATGACAAGTTTAGCCAAATGTTTTGCCTGTAATTGTTTGAGACTCATTTGTTTCCTCTATGCCTTTTGTGTAAACAAGGATATCCAATTCACACAGTTCTTTGTTGTGGACTTTTGGTGCACTGCACAAAACTCTTCTTAAAAGAAGTGACTTTTGTGCTGTTTAACTGGAATGTCAGAATGGAACAGTTGGTTTATTTTGGTGGAACTGCACAAAGGGAGATCTGTGTTCCAATCCTCATCATCCATATTGGCGCCATAACCTTCCTTTAGGTAAGAATGATATTTAATGCATGTGTTCATCTCTATTTTCCGACTGCCATGAGAAAATAATGCTGTTTTTTACTAGTATACTTGTACTCCCTCACTGACAAAAAAATTCTGAATTAGAAGGCCAATCATGTACTTGGTTTCACCAACTGGTGAGGAGAAAGAGAAACAGAGCATGAAGAGGAAGAAGAAGAAGAATAAACAGTGGCAAGGCGATCTTGCTGAAGCCAGAGGCCTCAGTCGAGGCCATTCAAGGGCTCCGGCAACGACTACCTTACATGTGAGACGGTCCTCTAGGGAGCCCTTCCACTTCTGCTGTCTCACTTAATTAATTAGGAGTACTTAAGTACCACTAATTTATTACTGCCTAATTTCCTGTTGGAGTTAAACAAATCTATAGTAGGACCCTATCTTTGAATCATGTACATGTGTATGTTTGTCTATGGAGGTGAATCATGTGGTGGAGCAGGGAGGGAATATTATTAGTGTCATGACATAATAGTGCTATTGTTTTGCATGTCAATTTATTGCCATTGGTTCAATGAGGCAATGTTTTGCGTATTGTCCATCATGAAGTTGATGCTACTGTTTGAGAAATATGCTAATGTCTTCCTATCCTTCTCACTAAGCTAATGAAGGTTTCACCTTGTTCCTACTTGTGCAAACAGGGATCATGTTGTGCCAATCATACATTTTAGTGGAACTACACAAGACAATACAATGAACTGTATCCCAGCCAGTGCTTTAACTTTCTTTGGAAGTTCTTGATAATCTTCGATATAATCTCGGCCTTTGGTAAACAAGAGTTATTCCAACCATACATTTGAAGTGCACAAAAATATATACTATTGTGTGATTCCAGTGAGTGCTTTATCATCTCTTATGGGACTACATGAATAAGCTTTTTTTCTCGGGATGGTACGGGCCTAAGGCCTTCATCCATATTAGTTTGTTGTCATCTCTATTTGTATCGTGCTACTGTCATGAGAAACTCCTTTATCTTTGCACGTTAAAGTTTTGCAACCTATGATAAATGGCAATGCTTTGAGTGTTGAGTTGAGCTAATTGGCACTGATTAAATAAACTAATACCTCTCTTTAAGCAAGACTACTATGTTGCTAACTTTACCCATTAAGATAATGAGGGTTCTTCTATTTGTTAGTGTATGTTTCATCAACTAGTCCCACTATTACATTAATCTCACTCTCTCAATATATGTGACAACAGGATGCTCGATTTTGGTGGAACCGCACAAAAACATTGGGTGCTTCATTGCCTCGACAACTTTCGTCCTTTCCTCGTCGCCGCTAATCTCCGCTTGCTTTCTTCCTTTCTTTGTCACCGCTTGGCTTATCTCGGATTCGGTCAATGGAAATAGTAATTGATATGCTACCTCACACAGGTTGGTACTGGTCTTTATCCTGTTTATTGTGCCTGTCATATGTATTGGTAATTTGGTATTGTGCTATTGTTTGCCAATTTCATAAAGGAGTAATTTGGAGCCTGAACTTGCAGGAAAATCATTACATCGGGTGATTTCAGTAGAACTGCACAAAATGATCAGATGGACATGTACTTATGCTGCTGCTATGTACTCCAAAGTTCACTCAGACAAGCATCGATGTTGAGAAGAAGTGCCTATATTCATTCGAGTATCAACCTCGGCCAACCAATTGTCAAACTCCAAGTATTAGGAGAGTGAACGCATAAAAATATTGCTTGGTGCATAGCCCAGAAACATGCAGTCCAATCTTTGGTCCCAACTTGTGCCTTTTGGTTATCGGCACATATGGTAGCGAACTATATGGCATGGAGTCTAAAGATTCCAGACAAGTTGGTTGACGCGTATATTCATCTGGCACTTAATCAGTCTGCACCAAAAATTTGGGTGGTTCATTTTCTCAACCGCCTCCTTTCTCGTCTGCAATGTAGACTTTTGGCGAGATACAGGACCAAGATGAGCTAGTAAACTAGTTGGATGAAAGTAGTGGCCAAGTTGCTCAAACCTCCCTCGGCACGAGGCCACTATTTGAGGATAAACCTACAAGCAAAGTTCAGATTATGCATGCTGCCTCTTATGTACTCGAAAGTTTACTCGTACAAGAACTAATTTTAGCAAGAAGTACCTCCAATTGAACACCATTTACCAGTCTGTACCCTAGGTAATTAAAGTTCGTCCATGGATTATATTGGCTGTGATCTCAATCATTTGGATGCATAAACATCTTGAACATGTGTATATCTGAATCTTTTGTGAATTATGTATGAATATTATCGTGTGATCTATCAATCATTTGGATGCATAGATATGCTGAGCTTGTGTATATATGAATCTTTTGAGTTGTTGATACTGATTGTTGGCTATGAATATGAACGTGTCCTGTGAACCTGAGTTTGATATGAATGTTTACCTTTTCTATTGTATTTGTGTGTGAACTTGTTAGTATGCCTACTGTGGGGTATAAAACGCATGTTTCTTATATAAGTAATGCTGTGTCCAATTTATGTTTTCCCTTCTAACATAACATAACATTATATATATAACGAGCCCACCTAATACGTGTATTTCAAGGAAGTGCAAATGGGCTGGGATTTCTTAGAAAATATAAATGGGTGCGATTGACCTTGAAATTATTTGTTCACCCAGCCCGACAAATGGACTGTACATTCTAGAAAACATGGGTTAAATATATGCCGCATTTTTGCGGTGACATGTGGGCCAATAGGTGAAGCCTCACGCAGGCGTTGTCAACTTGATCAACAAATGATTGTGTCATCCACAGCCATTGGATTTATATCCGGTGACGGCATGCACCTTCAATCTCTCGTCTTCTTCCTCCGGCCGCTGGACCGCTTTGGTCCGACCTCCGTGACTAAGCGGCTCTGCTTAGCACGCATCGCTGCGAAGCACTACCCCACCGCCGGCCAGGCTATCCCTCCACCCCTCGACACCTCCTATTATTCTCCACAGACTACAGCCCCACGCCGCAACAGAACCAGTTATAACCCTTCTCCTCCTCTCAATCTGCGACTCCACTGCCGTGTTTTCCCATCTCCGAGTCGTTCCCGTCCGGGGCCTCGCCATCGTCCACCGCCTCGCTGCGCTCGGTGCGGTGTGGTCAACAAACGAGAGTCATTGGAAGATGATCAGACGTGGGAGAGCTCGACTGGGACCCACGAGGTCCATGGTCGCACGCAAGGAAAGTTCCTCCTTATTAAGCTAAAAAATGTTTCCTCCACACGGCGGTGGGACCCACGGCTGTATCTTCGCGGAAGGAAGTGCCTCCTTGTTTTGCGAAAAAAATATTCATCCGTTGACAATTTGGGACCCGTCAGTTGGTGGATGACTTGTGGGCTTACTAAGCGGGCGATACGCACGGCTTTGTCAACTTAATCAACAAATGATTCTAGCAATTTGGACCGTTGGATGTTAATCCAACAGCCGTGCTCCTTCTTCAACCTCTGTTCTTGCTCCTATCTCTCATGGTCGGCACCGCGGCTGTGCTGCTGCGCACCCGAACCAGTGAAGTTTCCCACTCCTCTCCATCTGCGACTCCACTGCCCCGTCTTCCCCATCTATGGGTCGTTCTAGTCTGGGTGCGCTCAGCACGGTGTGGTCAACATGGTCAATAACCGAGTGTCATCGGAAGATGACTGTAGTACGTGAGAGGCTGACAGTGGGGACGCACCACGCCCATGGACTCATGCATGCAACGGAACACGGCGAGGTCAACATGGTCAAGGAACGACTTCCATCAGTATCTTTGTCGTGGAGAGTCTCAAGCTGGTTCCACGCCGCAGCAAGTAAGTGCCTCCTTATTACGCAGAAAATAATGATTCCTCCAAGTAATGAGGAACCCTTTGGGCCGGGCCACCGTATTTTGCTTGAAAAAGCGTTTGCCCCACATTGCTGGGACCCACTGACGGGCCATCGTATTTCACGAAAAACGTTCCCCTCACTCATTTCGGACCCACGAAGTGCCTCCTTATTACGCACAAAAAAATGAATACTCCCCGGCTAGCTGGGACCCACCTTGGTGGGAGGCTGACTTAATGGGCCTACTAAGTTGACGGGGACAAAGGGCTTTCTCAACTTAGTCAATATGAGCGATTCTAGCTCCGGTGACGTCGATGTCCATCCAACGGCGGAGTGCTTCTTCAACCTCTGGTCTTCTTGCTCCGGCCGCCCAAAGCAGCACCGGTCGTGCGCATGCTCCTGCCTCCCGTGGCGGTGTCATGGAGGCCTCACCTCCCCTACTATTCCCACGGCGGCCAGGCCCTGCGGCGGCAGCAACCTCACACCGCAGCCGAACCGGTGAACCTCGTACTCCTCTCCGCGGGCTTCCTTGCCGCATCTTCCCTGCTCGCGTCGTCCCTTCCTAGGCCTCGCCATCATCCACCGCCGTGGTGCTCTTCGCATGGCGTGGTCAGCGTGGTCAAGGAACGACTTTCATCGGAAGAGTCTGACGTGGAGAGGCGGCAATTTGGGTCCACGGCCACAACCCAGTTTTTTTGTGATTTGCCAAGTAAGTCGCTTTGTCAGGCCTGTTGGGCTGCAAATCTTTCAAGACAAGGAGAGCTTTCATTCGGCTGGCCGAGAAAATGGCCCATCAGTAATGAGAAATGGACTGTACATTTTTAAAACACATCAAACCGACAATTAGTTTCAAATATCTTTTTTTTTCATTTAGAGATTTTAAATTACATTAATTTTTATGCGTGGAGAATTTGTTGGATTTTATATTGATATACATTTATTTTTAAAATTACTTTGAATGTGAGTCGAAATTTCGGGATTAAAAACAGTTCGGACCACACCGAAATATGAAATTTTGCATATTTCGGTGTGGTCCCACCGGCTGTGCTGCCGCGCAGGCCTCACCGCCCCACCGTACTCCCATCGCTGGTCTAGCCATCCCTATACTCACCCACACCTGCTGTTATTCTCTGGCGACTCAGACGAACCAGTAAACCCTCGTACAGTCGTACTCCCCTCCGCGTGGGAAACAACTTCCGAGTCTTCCCTGCCTTCGTGTCGTTCCCTTCCTAGGCCTCGCCATTGTCCACCGTCCTGGTGCTCTCGGCGCGGCCTGGTCAACGTGGTCAACGACCGACATGCATCTGAAGTGGACTGTACGTGGAGAGGCTGAGAGCTGGGTCCACGACTGCACGCAAGGAAATGCCTCCTTATTACGTGCAAAATAATGATTCCTCCACCTGACATCTGGGACCCACCGAAAGGGCCTCTCAGATTTCGTGAAAAAATGTTACCGCCCGTTGACGGCTTGGACCCACCAGCTATATCTCCGCACGCAAGGAAGTGCCTCCTTATTACGCAAAAAATGAATACTCCCCACGCTTGGGACTCGAGATAGTGGTAGGCTGACTTGTGGGCCTACTAAGTTGACGGGGATGGAGGGCTTTGTCAACTTAGTCAATACTCCAGTGACCGTACGATGTCCATCCAACGGCCGTAGTGCTTCTTCAACCTCTGGACTTCGTTCTCCAGCCGCCCAAAGTAGCACCGGTCGTCCCGCATGCTCCTGCCTCCCGTGGCCGGCTGTGATACCGCGGAGGCCTCACCGCCCCCTACTACTCCCACCGCTAGCCAGGCCATCCCTCTACTCACCCACACCCCTGTTATTCTGCGGTGACGGCAGCCTCACACCGCAGCCGAACCAGTGAACCCTCATACTCCTCTTCGCGCGGGCATCCACTCATGCGTCTTCCCTGGCTCCGCGTCCTCCCCTTCCTAGGCCTCGCCGTTGTCCACCGCCGTGGTGCTCTCGGCGCGATGTGGTCAATGTGGTCAACGACCGACTTCCATCGGAAGAAATCTTGTGCGTGGAGAGGCCGATACTGGGTCCACGGCGGCCGCAAGGAAGTGCCTCCTTATTACGCGCAAAATAATTATTCCTCCACCTGACAGCTGGGACCCACCGAACGGGCCACCGTATTTCACGAAAAAAACGTTTCCCCCCTGACTGATGGGACCCACCAGCTACACCTTCGCACGCAAGGAAGTGCGTCCAGGCAAAAAAAAAAATGATTCGCCCACATTGCTGGGACCCACCGGCTACATCTTATACGCAAGGAAGTGCACGGCGGTCGAGAGCCACACGGCGAAGCGTACGTAGCGTTGTCATTCTGGTCGCGAACGCATACGTACATATATACTGGTCGATGTAGGGGTGCGCAAGTGTCATAGTAGAGGCGCGTACGTGTCGTAGTAGAGGTGCTCACGTAGCATGTACACGTACGTACAACGGCCAGGGTGCAAGAAAGAAAATACGGCCAACGGGGTCTCGAACGCCTACTCGCGCATACATACGACGAGGGCTCGTGTACATTGCTGGGTCGGAACGGAGAAACAACGTCGTCATCGTGTTCATGGGGAGCCAACCGGCTGGGTCGGAATGGAATGTGTGGTCGTGTTCATCTGGAGGGCTTGGACGGAACAGGCGATGGAAACGAGGCTGGCGCATCGCAGAACGGAGGAAGCGGACCTCCCTACGTTCGGAGCAGGGTCTGTTGATCGGGAGGGTGTGGCGTACCACAAAGCGGAGGAAAGCGGACCTCCCTACGGTCAAACGGGGTCTGTTGATCGGGAGAGGTGTGGTGTACGGCAAAGCAGAAACGGACCTCCTACGGTCAAACGGGGTCTGTTGATCGGGAGGGTGTGGCGTACCACAAAGCGGACGAAAGCGGACTTGTGTTGGGCGCTACGGTCGAAAGCACGGGGTCCTGTTCATCGGGAGGTGTGGAGTACCGCAAAAGCGAGACTCCACGGATCTGTTCATCTCCACCGTCGACCTCCGCCAGCCTCCACGGGCTACCGTCGACCTCCTCCAGCCTCCACGGGCTCCTGTTCATCCAGCCTCCACCGCGCGCTACTCCACCGGCTACTATTCAACCACCCCTCCACCGTTTACTGTTCATCCAGCCATCCACACCATAGGGTCCTGTTGAACCACCCCTCCACGGGCACCCTCCACCGTCTACTGTTCATCCAGCCCGCCACACCACGGGGTCATGTTCATCCAGAGGCAACGCCACTGCTCACTGTTCATCCAACCCCCATAACGCTCACTGTTCATCAATCGATCGGCTTGATTAGCAGCGATGGCGAAGAATTGCTCGATCGGGTTCGATTAACAGCCATCGATCGATCGCTTCGTGTTCGATAACGCGTAACTGCGGTCTGTCGCTCAAGTTCGATTAGAGCACAACACTTCGCTCGGGTTCGATTAGAATAACGCCTACGCACACGCACGCGTCGTGTCACGAAAAAGCAGCGCATCGCCGGCCCCGACCTCCACCGTAACGGAACTCCCGAAATTTTCCTCCCCTCGCTTCTACCACGGTTTTTCCGTCATGGACGGCCCAAAGAATGTCATGCGGCTACGTCTCCGGCCCGCCAGACGAAAAGCCCATTTTACATCATGATTTTTGTCATAGAAGTAGGAGCCCACCACATCTATGATGATACCGGTTTTTGTCACAATTATCGTCATAGAAGTGTCATATGTATGACAGAAATTTTTTCGTTCGGGCCAAAATGTCATGGATGTGTCTTTTTTTTGTAGTGCAATAATCTGGTCGATGCGAGGGAGGGGGAAGGGATCCTTAGGGCAAGCCTTGTTGAGGTCTTTGAAATCGACACATAGGCGCCAGGATTTATCCTTCTTTGGTACCATCACCAGGTTTGCCAGCCGGTCCGGGTGTTTTATTTCTCTGATGAATCCGGCTTCGAGTAACTTGGCTAGCTCTTCTCCCATAGCTTGTCGTTTGGGTTCGGAAAAATGCCGCAGTGTTTGTTTGACCGATTTAGATCACTTTAAGATGTTGAGGCTGTGTTTGGCTAGCCTGCATGGGATTCCTGGCATTTCAGAAGGGTGCCAGGCGAATATGTCCCGGTTCTCACGCAGGAACTCTCGTAGCGCGGCATCGACCATTGGGTCGAGTTGTGCCTCGATAGATGCTGTCTTGTTGGGGTCTGTTGGATGGACTTGGAATTTTACTATTTCTTCTGCTGGTTTGAAGGAGGTGGACTTGGGTCATTTGTCCAGGATTACCTCATCCCTATCCATCGTGGAGCGCAGTGCGGTTAACTCTTCGACCGCGAGGGCTTCAGATAATGCCTCAAGGGCCAGGGATGCGGTTTTATTTTCGGCGCGGAGTGCTATGTCTGGATTACTGGCGAGAGTGATTATGCCGTTGGGCCCGGGCATCTTGAGCTTCATATACCCGTAATGAGGTATGGCTTGGAAGCGTGTAAACGCATATCGCCCCAATAGGGTGTGATATCCGCTGTTGAAAGGGGCCACTTGGAAGGTTATTCCTTCGGACCGATAGTTCTCCAGTGTGCCGCATACCACGTCAAGTGTGATTTTTCCCGCACACCGCGCCTCCCGACTAGGAATGATTCCTCAGAATGTCGTGCTACTTTGCTTGATGCGGCTCTTGTCTATTTTCATTTTTTGGAGTGTATCCTCGTAGATGAGGTTTAGTCTACTACCATCGTCCATGAGAACTTTGGTGAGCCGAAAGCCGTCCACGATTGGACTGAGGACCAAGGCGGCTGGTGCTTGGACTGTCCTGTATTTTGGTTCATCACCGGCATTAAAGGTTATAGCTGTGTCGTTCCAAGGGTTTGTTGCTGCGATTTGGCAGACTTCGGCGAGTTCGTGGAGTGCCCTTTTGCGCCTATTATTTGAAGCAAATGTCTCGAAGACCGTCAATACTCCGGGGTCGTCATCTTATGGGGGTGTTGTTCTGGGGTATTCTTGGTGAGGATATCCTCGCCCCTTTTGGCCACTTGCCGGAGTATCCAACATACTCTAAGGTTGTGGGTTGGTGTGTTATACGGTGTTGTATGTATTTTGCATGGCCCATTGAGCCATCCTTCCAGAACGGTTCCGCGCCCCGCAATGGGCTTATATTACTTTACTATTGGACTGGGCGCGCCACGAGGGTGCGCCCTTTTCGCCTGATCGAGGGGTTGAGTGGGGACCGATGATTCCCAACGGGCCGCCTGAGTTTTCCAGGCGCTTTCCATTGCGATGTACTTCTGTGTGATAATTGCCAAGTCAGCAATGTGTAATATGCGACGATGGTTGATGGCGTGAAGGATTCCTTCGTCCGTGCAATTGTTGCGAAATGCTGAGATCGCGTCTTCGTCGCGACAATCTTTAATCTTGTATTTGACAAGGAGGAATCTGGCCTAGAAGTGGTGGACCGTTTCCTGAGACTGCTGTTGTATGCTCATGAGAGCACTTATGTCTGGGTGGGTGGGTGGATTTAAATCAGAACCCTGACCCAACTTTGGATCCGGAGTCTGAGATCTTCCAAGCTTAACAGTCCAGGCTCCGGGATATGAACTGATTTCTTAGGCTTGTTGTCCGATTCTATGTTCGGAGGACAAGGCATGTCTTTGTGCCGGTGGGTGTCTGATGACCCACAAGTATAGGGGGTCTATCGTAGTCCTTTCGATAAGTAAGAGTGTCGAACCCAACGAGGAGCAGAAGGAAATGATAAGCGGTTTTCAGCAAGGTATTCTCTGCAAATCTTGAAATAAGTGGTAACAGATAGTTTTGTGATAAGGTAAATTGTAACAAGCAACAAGTAACAAAAGTAAATAAGGTGCAGCAAGGTGGCCCAATCCTTTTTGTAGCAAAGGACAAGCCGGAACAAACTCTTATGATAGGAAAAGCGCTCCCGAGGACACATGGGAATATCGTCAAGCTAGTTTTCATCACGTTCATATGATTTGCGTTCGGCACTTTGATAATTTGATATGTGGGTGGATAGGTGCTTGTGTGTTGTTCTTACTTGAAAAAGCATCCCACTTATGATTAACCTCTATTGCAAGCATCCGCAACTACAACAAAAGTATTAAGGTAAACCTAACCATAGCATGAAACAAGTGGATCCAAATCAGCCCCTTACGAAGCAACGCATAAACTAGGGTTTAAGCTTACGTCACTCTAGCAACCCATCATCTACTTATTACTTCCCAATGACTTCCTCTAGGCCCAAATAATGGTGAAGTGTTATGTAGTCAACATTCACATAACACCACTAGAGGCTAGACAACATACATCTCATCAAAATATCGAACGAATACCAAATTCACATGACTACTAATAGCAAGACTTCTCCCTTGTCCTCAGGAACAAACGTAACTACTCACAAAGCATATTCATGTTCATAATCAGAGGGTAATAATATGCATAAAGGATCTGAACATATGATCTTCCACCAAGTAAACCAACTAGCATCAACTACAAGGAGTAATCAACACTACTAGCAACCTACTAGCACCAATCCCGGGCTTGGAGACAAGAATTGGATGCAAGATATGAACTAGGGTTTGGAGATGAGATGGTCTTTGGTGAAGATGTTGATGGAGATTGCCCTCTCCCGGTGAGAGGAGCATTGGTGATGATGATGACGATGATTTCCCCCTCCCGGAGGGAAGTGTCCCCGGCAGAACAGCTCCGCCGGAGCCCTAGATTGGTTCCGCCAAGGTTCGGCCTCGTGGCGGCGGAGTCTCGTCCCGAAAGGTTGCTTCTGGTTTTCTCCTCATCGAAAGACTTCATATAGGAGAAGATGGGCATCGGAGAGCCACCAGGGGGCGCGCCCCAGGGGGGGTGCCCCCCACCCTCATGAGCAGGGTGTGGGCCCCCTGGCTTTCATCTTTGGCAATGATTTTTCTTTATTTATTTTAGGATATTCCGTGGAGTTTCAGGATTTTTGGAGTTGCACAGAATAGGTCTCCAATATTTGCTCCTTTTCCAGCCCAGAATTCCAGCTGCCGGCATTCTCCCTCTTCATGTAAACCTTGTAAAATAAGAGAGAATAGCCATAAATATTGTGACATAACGTGAAATAACAGCCCACAAAACGATAAATATCGATATAAAAGCATGATGCAAAATGGACTTATCAACTCCCCCAAGCTTAGACCTCGCTTGTCCTCAAGCGAAAAGCCGATAACAATAAATATGTCCTCATGTTTAGAGGTAGAGGCGTCGATAAAAATAAAATACGGACATGAAGGCATCATGATTAATCTCATAACAACAACATATATAGATTTTTGTCATATGATTACTTATGTTCAAGTGATGATCTTTTCACAATGCAAAAGTATGAATCAGAAACCTTATTGGGCACCAACAAATTATAACCTCAGTCATTGAAGCAATTGCAATTTATCATAACATCGAAAAGAGTCTATGTTAGAGCTTAAAAGCAAGTCCACATACTCAACTATCACTTAATCCTTCATAATTGCTAGCACTCACGCAATACTTGTGGTTACAGAGTTTTAATCGGACACAGAGAAAGATAGGGGCTTATAGTTTTGCCCCACAACCTTTTACCTCAAGGGTAATGTCAACAATAACAATTCATGCTCCCTAAATCCAAATAGATATATATATATATATATATATATATATATATATATATATATATATCATGTTCTTTCCAACATGCTGGGCTTGCCAAAGGATAAAATAAAAAAGGAAAGGTGAAGATCACCGTGACTCTTGCATAAGGTAGGAGATAATAATAAAAGATAGGCCCTTCGTAGAGGGAAGCAGAGGTTGCCATGCACTTTTATGGTTGGATGCACAAAATCTTAATGCAAAAGAACGTCACTTTATATTGCCCCTTGTATGTGGAACTTTATTATGCAATCCGTCGCTTTTATTACTTCCACAACTAGTTCGTACAAAGCTTATTTCTCTGCACCAATAAGTCATGCATATTTAGAGAGCAATTTTTATCTTGCACCGATGACAACTTACTTGAAGGATCTTACTCAATCCATAGGTAGATATGGTGGACTCTCATGGCTAAACTGGTTTAGGGGTATTTGGAAGCACAAGTAGTATCTCTACTTGGTGCTAAGAATTTTCCTAGCATGAGGGGAAAGGCAAGCTCAACATGTTAGAGGATCCATGACAACATACTTTATCTCAGATATAAGAAAACATAACTCATCATGTTGTCTTCCTTGTCCAACATCAACTCTTTAGCATGTTGTATTTTAATGAGTGCTCCCAATCATAAAAGATGTCAATGATAATATATCTATATGTGAAACCTCTCTCTCCTTATTACTTCTTATTAATTGCAACGATGACCAAAGCTATATTTGCCAACTCCCAACAACTTTTAATCATCATACTCTTCCTATGTGAAGTCATTACTCTCAATAAGATCAATATGAACTCTTTGTTTCTTTTTACTCTTTTTCTTTTAATCACCCAAGATCATGGCAAAACAATCAAGCCCTTGACTCAACACTAATCTTTATTATATATATAGCTCACGGACTCGATTACATAGAGGGATCATAAAGCATAAATTCAAAACTAGATCATGCCATGAATTTATTCTACTAAATCAAGATACTACTAATAGGATCGAACTAAGAAAAACGGTAAAGATAGGAGTTGTGATGGTGATACGATACCGGGGCACCTCCCCCAAGCTTGGCGGTTGCCAAGGGGAGTGCCCATACCCATGTGATTATATCTCCTTCTTTGTTGGTGAAGAAGGTGGAGGTCTTTGATGATGATGCAGGCTTGTCGTCCACCTTCCATGGCATAGGCTCACCATCATAGAAGGATGATCGAGTCTCCGGAATCCTCAAATCTGCAGCCAAACTCATCCTTTTGAATCTATTTTCATACTCACAGTTTTGATTTTGCAGATCATAGATTTGGGCTTGGAGGTGCTCGATCTTCTCATGTAGCTTGAAGATGGCCTCCTCGGTGCTCTTGGCATCCGGCTCATAGTTGTTGGTGAACTCCGCGAGCATCTTGTGGCTAGCGTTAATTCCACGCTCCACCATCCCCTGGCACTTGAAAACTTGTTGCTCCATTGCTTCGAGCCTCGCCTCCACGCTTCCGGTTCCCTTTGGTCCCTCAACATCGCCGATGTGCAGCAATCCATCACGCATCTCAATGGTTTGAGGGTGTCGCAGCACCTCCGCGAGGTAAGGGTTGATCACCTTCTCGAAGAACTTGTCCTTGGAAGCACTTGGGGACGTCATGATGATCTAGATCTGTCAGAAAAATAGCTCGAAACAAGAACAAGAGATATTTGCACGACACGAGTCAAAACCTTCGGGAGAATATATAATGAATTTTACCGACCAAAATACGTATCGTGCAAGAAAATGGAGTCGGAGGGCACACGAGGTGCTCACGAGGTAGGGGCGCGCCGGTGGGTAGCGCGCCCTCCACCCTCGTGAAGGCCTCGTGTCCTTCCCGGACTGCCACTTATTTTTCTATTTTTCTAAATATTCCAAAACGGAGAAATATTGCCTTAAAATTGTTTTGGAGTCGGTTTACTTACCGCATTTACATACCTATTCCTTTTCGGAGTTTGAAGCAGTGCGGAAAGTGTCCCTTATGTATTCCTCCGTGGTTACGGTTTCAATAATATTGGTTTCAACATTTATGGGATTACCTGAGATATAATGTTTGATTCTTTGACCGTTTACCACCTTCGGATTTGTGCCTTCGAAGTTGTTGATTTTTATGGCACCGGAACGATAGACCTCCTCGATAACGTAGGGACCTTCCCATTTAGAGAGAAGTTTTCCTGCAAAAAATCTTAACCGAGAGTTGTATAGCAATACACAATCACCTGCATTAAACTCAAGCTTTTGTATCCTTTTGTCATGCCATCTTTTAACTTTTTCTTTAAATAACTTGGCATTTTCATAAGCTTGGGTTCTCAATTCATCAAGTGAGCTAATATCAAATAACCTCTTCTCACCGGCAAGTTTGAAATCATAGTTGAGCTCTTTAATAGCCCAATATGCCTTATGTTCTAGTTCGAGAGGTAAGTGACATGCTTTTCCATAAACCATTTTATAAGGAGACATACCCATAGGATTCTTATATGCAGTTCTATAGGCCCATAATGCATCATCAAGTTTCTTGGACCAATTCTTTCTAGACCTATTAACAGCCTTTTGCAAAATTAATTTGAGCTCTCTATTACTCAATTCTACTTGACCACTAGACTGCGGGTGATAAGGAGATGCAATTCTATGATTAACGTCATATTTAGCAAGCATTTTACGGAAAGCACCATGAATAAAGTGTGAACCACCATCAGTCATTAAATATCTAGGGACTCCAAACCTTGGAAAAATAACTTCCTTAAGCATTTTAATAGAAGAGTTATGATCAGCACTACTAGTTGGAATAGCTTCTACCCACTTAGTAACGTAATCAACAGCAACTAAAATATGTGTATATCCATTAGAGGCAGGAAAAGGTCCCATATAATCAAAGCCCCAAACATCAAATGGTTCAATAACAAGTGAATAATTCATAGGCATTTCTTGACGTCTACTAATATTACCAATTATTTGACATTCATCACAAGACAAAACAAACTTACGTGCATCTTTGAAGAGAGTGGGCTAATAAAACCCGGATTTCAATACCTTATGTGCAGTTCTATCTCCAGCGTGGTGTCCTCCATAAGCTTCGGAGTGACACTTGCGTAGGATACATTCTGTTCATGCTCGGGCACACAACATCTAATAACACCATCTATTCCTTCTTTATAAAGATGTGGGTCATCCCAAAAGTAATGTCGCAAATCATAAAAGTACTTTTTCTTTTGTTGGTATGTGAAGCTAGGTGGTATAAATTTAGCAACAATATAATTAGCATAATGGATAACATTTAATTTCTTATCAACTCTTTGCCCTAGAACAGCACCTACAGCATAATCACTAGCATCACACATAATTTCAGACGGTAAATTCCAATCAGGTGGCTGAACAACAAAGGTGAGACTAATGCTTTCTTAAGTATTTCAAATGCTTCTACACAATCATCATCAAAGACAAATGGTACATCTTTTTGTAATAAATTAGTCATAGGCCGAGAAATTTTTGAGAAGTCCTTAATGAACCTCCTATAAAATCCGGCGTGACCAAGGAAACTTCTTATACCTTTGATGTCCTTGGGACATGGCATCTTTTCAATAGAATCAACCTTGGCTTTATCAACTTCAATACCTCTTTCAGAAACTTTGTGCCCCAAGACAATACCTTCATTAACCATAAAGTGGCACTTTTCCCAATTCAAGACAAGATTAGTTTCTTCACATCTCTGCAAAACTCGATCAAGATTGCTCAAGCAATCATCAAAAGAGGAACCATAGACAAAAAAATATTCCATGAAAACCTCACAAATCTTTTCACAAAAATCAGAGAATATAGCCATCATACATCTTTGAAAGGTAGCAGGTGCATTACATAAACCAAAAGGCATACGTCTATAAGCAAAAGTACCAAAAGGGCATGTAAAAGTAGTCTTTGATTGATCTTTAGCCGACATGGGTATTTGAGAGAAACCAGAATAACCATCTAGAAAGCAATAATGTGTATGTTTGCATAATCTTTCTAGCATTTGATCAATAAAAGGTAAGGGGTAATGATCTTTCTTAGTAGCTTTATTTAATTTGCGAAATCAATTACCATCCTATAACCTGTGATAATTCTTTACGGAATCAATTCATCTTTATCATTAGGGACAACAGTAATACCTCCCTTCTTAGGGACACAATGGACATGACTTACCCACTGACTAACAGCAGCGGGATAAATTATACATGCCTCCAGAAGCTTGAGTATTTCTTTCTTACCACTTCTTTCATTTTAGGATTCAAATCGTTGAGGATCACGAACTGGTTTGGCATCCGCTTCCAAATTTATTTTATGCTGACATAGAGTGGGACTAATGCCCTTAAGATCATCAAGAGTATATCCAATAGCGGCACGATGCTTCTTCAGAGTTTTCAATAATCTTTCTTCTTCATGCTCTGAAAGGTTAGCACTAATAATAACAGGATATATTTTATTTTCATCAAGATAAGCATATTTAAGATTATCAGGCAACGGTTTAAGCTCAAACACAAGATCACCCTTGGGAGGAGGAGGATCCCCTAGGACTTCAACAGGCAAATTATGTTGCAGAATAGGTTCCTGTTTAAAGAATACTTCATCTATTTCCCTTCTTTCATTCATGAACATATCATTTTCATGGTCTAGCAAATAGTGTTCTAAAGGATCACTAGGAGGTACGGCAATAGAAGCAAGACCAATAATTTCATCCTTACTAGGCAATTCTTACTCACGATGTTGTTTACTGAATTTAGAGAAATTAAACTCATGAACCATATCATCCAAGCCAATAGTAACAACATTCTTTTTCCAATCTATCTTAGCATTAACAGTGTTCAAGAAGGGTCTACCAAATATAATGGGACAAAAGCTATCTTGTGGAGAACCAAGAACAAGAAAATCAGCGGGATATTTGGTTTTCCCACACAAGACTTCAACATCTCTAACAATCCCCACTGGTGAAATAGTATCTCTATTGGCAAGCTTAATTGTGACATCTATTTCTTCTAACTCAATAGGTGCAATATCAGG
Source organism: Aegilops bicornis (assembly GCA_021605145.1). NCBI lineage: Eukaryota > Viridiplantae > Streptophyta > Magnoliopsida > Poales > Poaceae > Aegilops > Aegilops bicornis. The sequence continues at coordinate 693,356,959 of CM038670.1, read as the reverse complement.
CATAATTTCTTTGTATAAGTCAATGGGTATTGCACTAGCACTAGCGCCCATATCACATAAGCCATGATAACAATGATCTCCTATTTTAACAGAAATAACAGGCACGCCTACCACAGGTCTATGTTTATATTTAGCACATGGTTTAGCAATTCTAGCAGTTTCACCACAGAATTGAATAACATGCCCATCAATATTATCAGACAAGAGATCTTTAACAATAGCAATATTAGGCTCTACTTTAACTTGCTCAGGAGGTGTATAAGTTCTAATATTGCTTTTATGAACAACAGTTGAAGCCTTAGCATGATCCTTTACTCTAACAGGGAAAGGTGGTTTCTCAACATAAGAGGTAGGAACAAATAGGATCATTATAAGTGACAGTCTTTTCTTCAACTTTAATAGGTGCAGCTACTTTTACTTCTATGGGAGGATGATATTTAAACCACTTCTCCTTAGGGAGATCAACATAAGTAGCAAAAGATTCACAGAAAGAAGCTACTATCTCAGAGTCAAAGCCATATTTAGTGCTAAACTTACGAAAAATATCGGTATCCATAAAAGATTTAACACAATCAAACTTAGGTGTCATACCTGACTCCTTACCTTCGTCGAGGTCCCAATCTTCAGAGTTGCTTTAATTCTATCCAATAAATTCCATTTAAATTCAATAGTCTTCATCATAAAAGAGCCAAAGACAAGAAGTATCAAGCATGGTGCGATTGTTATCGAAAGCCGAGCATAAAAATTACGAAGAATTGTCACTCTTGAGAGCTCATGATTGGGGCATGAATATAACATTGATTTAAGCCTCCCCCAAGCTTGAGCGATGCTTTCTCCTTCGCGAGGCCAAAACTTATATATATATAATTGCGATCACGATAAACAAGATGCATAGGGTAATACTTTTGATGAAATTCCAATTTCAATCTTTTATAGTTCCATGATCTCGTATCATCACATAGCCTATACCATGTCAATGCGTATTTCTTCAAATATAAAGGGAAAACCTTCTTCTTAACAACATCATCGGGTATACCTGCAAGCTTAAATAATCCACAAACTTCATCCACATAGAGTAGATGTTCATCAGGATGCTTTGTTCCATCTCCTCTAAAAGTATTAGCCAACAGTTTTTCCATCATACCCGAAGGAACTTCAAAAGGAGTTTCATTTTCAATAGGTTCAGTAGGTTGAGGAGCAACTCTTTGCTCTCTTGGACGGGTGAAGATATCGAACAAGCCCCTCAGAGAATTACTTTCCATAGTAACAAGTGACAGAAAATTTCAGCACACTATATAAATTTTTCCTTACCAAATTCCACTTACCAAAGGCGCTACACTCCCCGGCAACGGTGCCAGAAAAGAGTCTTGATGACCCACAAGTATAGGGGATCTATCATAGTCCTTTCGATAAGTAAGTGTGTCGAACCAACGAGGAGCAGAAGGAAATGATAAACGGTTTTCAGCAAGGTATTCTCTGCAAGTACAGAAATAAGTGGTAGCACATAGTTTTGTGATAAGGTAAATTGTAACAAGCAACAAGTAACAAAAGTAAATAAGGTGCATCAAGGTGGCCCAATCCTTTTTGTAGCAAAGGACAAGCCGGAACAAACTCTTATAATAGGAAAAGCGCTCCCGAGGACACATGGGAATATCGTCAAGCTAGTTTTCATCACGTTCATATGATTCGCGTTCGGTACTTTGAAAATTTGATATGTGGGTGGATAGGTGCTTGGGTGCTGTTCTTACTTGAACAAGCATCCCACTTATGATTAACCTCTATTGCAAGCATCCGCAACTACAACAAAAGTATTAAGGTAAACCTAACCATAGCATGAAACAAGTGGATCCAAATCAGCCCCTTACGAAGCAACGCATAAACTAGGGTTTAAGCTTCTGTCACTCTAGCAACCCATCATCTACTTATTACTTCCCAATGCCTTCCTCTAGGACCAAATAATGGTGAAGTGTTATGTAGTCGACATTCACATAACACCACTAGAGGCTAGACAACATACATCTCATCAAAATATCGAACGAATACCAAATTCACATGACTACTAATAGCAAGAATTCTCCCTTGTCCTCAGGAACAAACGTAACTACTCACAAAGCATATTCATGTTCATAATCAGAGGAGCAATAATATGCATAAAGGATCTGAACATATGATCTTCCACCAAGTAAACCAACTAGCATCAACTACAAGGAGTAATCAACACTACTAGCAACCTACTAGCACCAATCCCGGGCTTGAAGATAAGAATTGGATGCAAGAGATGAACTAGGGTTTGGAGATGAGATGGTGCTGGTGAAGATGTTGATGGAGATTGCCCTCTCCCGATGAGAGGAGCATTGGTGATGATGATGACGATGATTTCCCCCTCCCGGAGGGAAGTGTCCCCGACAGACCAGCTCATGAGCCCTAGATTGGTTCCGCCAAGGTTTCGCCTCGTGGAGGCGAGTCTAAATCTGAAAGGTTGCTTCTGGTTTTTTCCTCATCGAAAGACTTCATATAGGAGAAGATGGGCATCGGAGACCCACCAAGGGGCCCATGAGGTAGGGGGGCGCGCCCCAGGGGTGGGGGCGCCCCCACCCTCGTGAGCAGGGTGTGGGCCCCTGGCCTTCATCTTTGGCGATGATTTTTCTTTATTTATTTTAAGATATTCCGTGGAGTTTCAGGACTTTTGGAGTTGCACAGAATAGGTATCCAATATTTGCTCCCTTTCCAGCCCAGAATTCCAGCTGCCTGCATTCTCCCTCTTCATGTAAACCTTGTAAAATAAGAGAGAATAGCCATAAATATTGTGACATAACGTGAAATAACAGCCCACAAAACGATAAATATCGATATAAAAGCATGATGAAAAATGGACATATCAGTCCGGCTTTTCAAGATCGGAGATCCAAACATAGTTCGTTCTCAATATAGAGGAAGAGTTGTCTTGCTCCTCGACTACCGCTATCTGGTGGGTGATCAGCGGAGTTTTAATTTCTCTCTGGTCGGGTTTAAGCCCAATCCGATCGTAGTCTGTAGTGACTCCCAAGGCGGCCATGCAATCTAGGAGTTCGTTTAAAGACGACAACTCCGTCGGATCCATCCGTTTGGAGTATTCGGAATCAACGCAGAGGCAATTTTCGATGACTCGAGAGGTCATCGTCGGCGTAAGGGCCGAACAGGCGGTCATGATGAAGCCGCCCAGCCGAAGGGTTTGGCCTGGGGCCAGGGCTCCTACGGACGTGATATTTTCCTTGACGAAAAGGCGAGCCATCAACCCTTTTGACGATGGCACAGTGGAACTCTCAATGAAAGCACCAATGTCGGTGTCAAAACCGGCGGATCTCGGGTAGGGGGTCCCGAACTGTGCGTCTAAGGTCGATGGTAACAGGAGACAGGGGACACGATGGTTACCCAGGTCCGGGCCCTCTCTATGGAGGTAATACCCTACTTCCTTCTTGATTAATCTTGATGAATATGAGTATTACAAGAGTTGATCTAACACGAGATCATAATGGCTAAAACCCTAGAAGTCTAGCCTGTCTGACTATGGCTATGAGTATTGGCCTCTACAGACCTGGCCCTCTGGTTTATATAGACACCAGAGTAATCTAGGGTTACATAAGGTCGGTTACAGAGAAATATATCTTCATATTCGGTCACCAAGCTTGCCTTCCACGCCAAGGAGAGTCACATCCGGACACGGGTAGAGTCTTCGGTCTTTGTATCTTCATAGCCCATCAGTCCGGCCCATGGCTAACAGGCCGGACGCCCGAGGACCCCTTAGTCCAGGTGTCGGTGTCAAAACCGGCGGATCTCGGGTAGGGGGTCCCGAACTGTGCGTCTAGGCGGATGGTAACAGGAGACAAGGGACACGATGTTTTACCCAGGTTCGGGCCCTCTTGATGGAGGTAAAACCCTACGTCTGCTTGATTAATATTGATGATGTGTGTTACAAGAGTGGATCTACCACGAGATCAAAGAGGCTAAACCCTAGAAGCTAGCCTATGGTATGATTGTTGTTCGTCCTATGGACTCTGACCGTCCGGTTTATATAGGCACCGGAGAGGGCTAGGGTTACAGTCGGTTACAATGGTAGGAGATCTACATATCCGTATCGCCAAGCTTGCCTTCCACGCCAAGGAAAGTCCCATCCGGACATGGGACGAAGTCTTCAATCTTGTATCTTCATAGTCTTGGAGTCCGGCCGATGATGATAGTTCAGCTATCCGGACACCCCCTAGTCCGGAACTCCCTCACCAGGACTTCCTCAGCTGGTACGTAGGAAAAATGACACTTGGCGTATGTATGTGGATTATATAGACCTTAATAAGGCTTGTCCAACTGATCCTTTTTCTCTTCCCCGTATCGATCAGATCATAGATGCCACGGCGGGTTCTGAGCATTTGCATTTCCTGGACGCCTATTCTGGTTACCATCAGATTAAGATGGCGGTCAAAGACCAAGAGAAGACGACTTTAATCACACCTTTTGGAGCTTTCTGTTATGTGTCTATGCCTTTTTTATTCAAAAGCGCCCAGCCGACTTATCGACGTTGTGTCGAAGCTGTTTCCATAGTCACTTGGGCGCAATGTTCACGCTTATGTGGATGATATTGTTGTGAAGTACAGAAACAAGGAGACTCTGTTGGATGATCTAAAAGAGACCTTTGATAATCTCCGGGTCTACAAAATGATGCTTAACCCGGCCAAATGTGTTTTTGGTGTGCCTGCAGGCAAGCTCTTGGGTTTTCTAGTCTCCGAGAGAGGCATTGAAGCTAACTCGGAGAAGATTAAGGCTATCACTTTGTTGGCTAAGCCGACGTGTGTCAATGACGTCCAGCGCCTGGCGGGTCATATTGCAGCATTAAGTCGGTTCATAAGACGCATGGGAGAGAAGGAAATTCCTTTGTACCGGATGATGAAGAAAACAGATCATTTTATGCGGGTGATCTTTTGCTAATGAGGCGTTTGAGGAGCTCGAAAAGAAATTAGTTGAGCCGCCTGTCCTTGCAGCTCCTGTTGAGGAGCCTTTACTTTTATACGTGGCGGCTAATAGTAAGGTTGTTAGCATGGCAATTGTTGTGGAACGCAAAGAAGAAGGTAAAGAGTACCCAGTCCAGCGGCCGGCTTATTATGTTAGTGAGGTGTTAATTGAGTCCAAGTAGCGGTACCCACATTGGCAGAAATTCTTCTATCGGGTGTTCATGGCGAGTCATAAGCTGAAGCACTATTTCTTGGGTCATCCTATTACTGTGGTTAGTTCTGCTCCTTTAGGAGATATTATTCAAAACAGAGAGGCCACTGGCCGGGTTGCCAAGTGGGCAATAGAGCTCGGACCTCATGGCTTTAAATATATGCCAAGAATAACAATCAAGTCTCAGGCTCTTGTGGATTTCATCATTGACTGGACAGAGTTGCAAACGCCTGAGGAGAAGCCTGATAACACATATTGGACTATTCATTTCGATGGGTCTAGGCAGTTGGAAGGCTCGGGGCTAGAGTTATTCTGACTTCCCCACGAGGTCACAAATTTTGTTATGTTTTAAGGTTAATGTTTCCTTGCACTAACAATGCAGCTAGATATGAGGCTTTGCTTCATGGCCTTCGCATGGCCAAGGAGATGACTTTAAGTCGGGTTAGGTGTTTCGGCGACTCAGACCTAGTGGCTCAGCAAGTCTCAGGCACTTGGGATTCCAAAGATCCGCTCATGGTGGCTTATCGTCGGGCGGTCGATAATATTGCTGGTCACTTGAAAGGTTATCATGTGGAGCATCTTGATCGAAGGAAGAATGAATCGGCTGACGCTTTGAGCTGGATGGGGTCTCAACATAAGCTGGTGCCCCCTAATGTCTTTCTTGATGTATTGAATCATCCTTCAGTCAAGTTGCCGTCAGAGGAGGATCTTGTTATTCCTGACCCGGAGGCACAGTTGGTGGCGGCTCTCCACGTTAGTCCTGATTGGATAGTTCCTTACTTAGCTTATATGACCTGGGGCGAGTTACCTGAGAATGAAACTTTGGCCAGGCAGATAACCCGGCAGTCTAAGTCTATGACTATTGTCAATGGCGAGTTACACCGATGCAGTGTCACGGTCGTATTATAGCATTGTGTTTATCCTTAAGAGGGTCGTGAGATTCTAAGGGAAATCCATGAAGGTGATTGTGGTCATCACGCCGGCTCTAAATCTCTTCTGGCTAAAGCTTTCCTTCATATATTTTATTGGTTAACAGCTCATGCTGATGGAGAGGATCTTGTCAGTAAGTGTGATGGCTGTCAGAAATTCTCTCGACAGGTTCATGTGCCAGCTCAAGAATTGCGGATGATTCCAATTACTTGGCTATTTGCAGGCTGGGAGCTCGATATGGTTGGACCTTTCAAGAGGTCTAAGGATAAGAAGACCCATCTTGGTGGCGGTTGACAAATTTACCAAGTGGGTTGAGGCAGAGCCGGTCAGTAAATGTGATGCAGCAACGGCGGTTCAATTCATAAAGGAAGTAATCTTCCGTTTTGGTTACCCTCATAGTATCATAACTGATAATGGCACTAATCTGTCTAAGGGTGCTATGAGAGAGTTCTGTCAACGAGAGCATATTCTTCTTGACATCTCATCGGTGGCTCACTCACAGTCTAACGGTCAAGCTGAGAGGGCCAATCAGGAAATCTTGAGAGGTATAAATGTAGGGGAACTTAGCATGCAATTTCAAAAAAATTCTTACGCTCATGCAAGATCTATCTAGGAGATGCATGATAGGTCTCCAACGTATCTACTTTCTCTCACGCTTTTCCTCTTGTTTCGGACTCTAATTTGCATGATTTAAATGAAACTAACCCCGGACTAACGTTGTTTTCAGCAGAACTACCATGGTGTTGTTTTTGTGCAGAAATAAAAGTTCTCGGAATGGAACGAAACTTTGCGAGGAGTTTTTATATCAATAATAAGAATTTCTGGAGCCAAGACCCACCAGAGAGGGGCCCCTAGTTGGGCACACCCTACCAGGGCGCACCCCCTTCTCCTGGCGCGCATAGGTGAGTTGTACCCACCTGGTGGCCCCGCTGACGACCCCCTGATACTATAAAATCACATTTTTTCAGAAAAAATCAGGGAGAAAGAATTATCGTGATCCACGAGACGGAGCAACCACCAAGCCCTGTTCTTCCTCGGGAGGGCAGATTGGAGTCCGTTTGGGGCTCCGGCGAGGGGGATCTTCGTTCTTCCTCATCACCAACCCATCTCCATCGCCAATTCCATGATGCTCCCCACTGGGAGTGAGTAATTCCTTCGTAGGCTCGCTGGTTGGTGAGGAGTTGGATGAGATTCATCATGTAATCGAGTTAGTTTTGTTAGGGCCTGATCCCTAGTGTCCACTATGTTCTTAGATTGATGTTGCTATGACTTTGCTATGCTTAATGCTTGTCACTTTGGCCCGGGTGCCATGAACTCTGATCTGAACCGTTTATGAATTCATCATTATATCCATGTTTTAGATCCGATCTTGCAAGTTATAGTCACCTACTACGGTTATGATCCGACAACCCCGGTGTGACAACAACCGGGCCCACTCTCGGTGATGACCATAGTTTGAGGAGTTGATGTATTCACTACGTGTTAATGCTTTGTTCCGGTTCTCTATTAAAAGGAGGCCTTAATATCCCTGAGTTTTCAATATGTACCTCGCTGCCACGGGAGGGTAGGACAAAAGATGTCATGCAAGTTCTTTTAATAAAGCACGTATGACTATTTACGAAATACATGCCTACATTATATCGATGAACTGGAGCTAGTGATGTATCGCCCTAGGTTATAACTGTCTCATGATGAATATCATCCAACAAGTCACCGATCCAATGCCTACGAATTTATCTTATATTGTTTCTGCTAAGTTATTACTGTTACTGTTACCGTTGATGATGTCACTATTATCAAAACTATCAAACTACTTTGCTACTGATCGCTTTGCTGCAGATAATTAATCTCTAGGTGTGGTTGAATTGACAACTCAGCTGCTAATACCTTCAAATATTCTTTGGCTCCTGTGACACCCAGATAATTAAGCTACAATGACCCCCTCGCTAATGATGCCACGTCAGCTCGGTTACTGTGGATAAACTCGCGTTAGTTCGAAACCTAGTTCAAATTTCAAATTTAAAACAAAGGCAAACAATAAAAGTTTTCAAGCATTAAAACTAAAATGTTCGGATTGTGACATGATTAAATATACTAAACTAGGTACAACTTTTGTATTTTTACCAAAAACTAAAATATTTAGAAAATAAGAGAAAATAGAAAAGGAAATATAAATAAAAAGAAAAAATAAGAACCCCCCTAACCCCTGGGCCAACCGGCCCAGCTGCCGGCCGGCTAGCCTAAAAGGCCCAACCGCCCAAACCAACCCCCACTCCCTTATCCCATACCCCCCCCCCCCCCGAAACCCTAACAACTCCCCCGTCGCCCTACACCCCACTCCCCCACTCCCTCGTCTGGATCTGGATCGGGAGGAGCCCGATCCCATCGCCCCCCTCCCGTCGCCCGCCGCCGCGGCCACCTCGCCGATGCCGGAGCAACCTCGCCGGCCTGCCTCCTTCTCCCCGCCGGTCTGCCTCCCCTGTGACGCGCCGTCTCCGTCCTCCTCCTCGACCCCCATTGCCCCGTGCCCTACTCCTCTGTGAGCTCCCCCTCCCACCTCTCTCTATCGTGGCCGTGCCCTCTCCCCTGGGCTCGGCTCCGCCGCCCGATGTCGCTCGCGGACAGCCGCACCCGGCCAACCCCGAGGCGCCCTCACCGCCTCGCCGCTTGCCGCGCCTGCCGTGGCCTCCTTCCCCTCGCCGCGCTCCGCCCCTGGCCTCCTCCTCCTCCTACTGCTGTCGCGTGGCTGTTCTTTGCTGCCTCGGGCACGCCGTCATTCGCCACCGCATCTTGGCGCCGCTGCCTGTCCGCCTCCCCGCTCGCCTTCTGCCAGCTGCCCGGCTCGGCCTTCCCGCGCCCTCTTGTTGCTCCTCCTCTGCCCCAGCGCCATCTCGGCCTCGTCGGCCCTGCTGCTCGCTTTGCCCCCCCTCCCCGGCTTGCTCCGGAGCTGGAGCCAGCGACTGTCCTTAAGCCCCGGCGCGGCGCTTGCAGGCTCAGTACCACTAACCGGTAGCCCACGCCCGTTTAGGCCCCCTAGGCCAATGACAGGGGGCCCCACCCCCTAAACGTGTTAAAAAAGAATATTAAATAAAATTAATTAACTAACTTAAATAATTATGTTTAGTTAACCTAATTAGCTAATGAACCTATTTAACTATTGTTAATTAACTAAGCGATCAATGACATCTTTGGACCCACACGTTAGTTTGACCCGATCAATGCCACATTGATCACGACATCATGATGACATCAACATACACTATTCTGGATAATGTTGATCTAAAATAATTAAATAAATCCTAAAAATGATTTAAATCTTTAAAAATTAATATAAAATAATCCGTAGCTCGGATGAAAATACTTTACACATGAAAGTTGCTTAGAACGATGAGACGATTCCGGATACGCAGCTCGTTCGTCCGATACACACCCCTAGCATAGCAAACACACAACTTTCCCCCTTCGGTTGATCTGTCCAAAAAAGCGAAACACCGGGAATACTTTCCCGAATGTTCCCCCCTTCGCCGGTATCACCTACTACCGCGTTAGGGCACACCTAGCACCGTTCATTGTCATGTCATGCATCGTCATGCATATGTTTGCTTTTATATTTATTGTTTCTCCCCCCTCTTCTCTCGCTAGACACCGAGACCGACGCCGCTGCTACCCAGTACGACTATGGTGTTGACGACCCCTCCTACTTGCAAGAGCAACTAGGCAAGCCCCCCTTGATCACCAGATATCACCTATTCTTCTCTCTATTGCTTGCATCAGAGTAGTGTAGCATGTTACTGCTTTCCGTTAATCCTATCCTGATGCATAGCCTGTCCTTGCTACTATTCTTGTTACTATTACCTGCAATCCTACATGCTTAGTATAGGATGATAGTATTCCATCGATGGCCCTACATTCTTGTCCGCCTACCAAGCTATACTACCGGGTTGTGATCACTCGGGAGGTGATCACGGGTATATACTTACATACATATTATACGATACATGTGGTGACTAAAGTGCAGTCGGCAAATGCAGTACCCGTGATGTCTACTACACAACCTTATTCTTGTAGGCGTTGTTGGGCCTCCAAGTGCAGGGGGTTTGTAGGGGCATGATGTAAATTTCCCTCAAGTGGAGACCTAAGGTTTATCAATCCGTGGGAGGTGTGGGATGAAGATGGTCTGTCTCAAACAACCCTGCAACCAAATAACAAAGAGTCTTTTGTGTCCCCAACATACCCAATACAATGGTTAATTGTATAGATGCACTAGTTCGGCAAAGAGATGGTGATTCAAGTGCAATATGGATGGTAGATATAGGTTTTTGTAATCTGAAAATATAAAAGCAGCAAGGTAACTAATGATAAAAGTGAGCACAAATGGAATTGCAATGCTAGGAAACAAGGCCTAGGGTTCATACTTTCACTAGTGCAAGTTCTACGAACAATAATAACTATCCCTCAACATGCAACAAAGAGTCACTCCAAAGCCACTAATAGCAGAGAACAAACGAAGAGATTATGGTAGGGTACGAAACCACCTCAAAGTTATTCTTTCGGATTGATCTATCAAAGAGTTTGTACTAGAATAACACCAAAGACACAAATTAATCAAAACCCTAATGTCACCTAGATACTCCAATGTCATATTAAGTATCCGAGGGTATGATTGTACGATATGCATCGAACAATCTCAGATTCATTTATTCAACCAACACATAGAACTTCAAAGAGTGCCCCAAAGTTTCTACTGGAGAGGCAAGACGAAAATGTGTGCCAACCCTTATGCACAAGTTCACGAGGTCACGGAACCCGCAAGTTGATCACCAAAACATACATCAAGTAGATCACGTGATATCCCATTGTCACCACAGATAAGCACATGCAAAACATACATAAAGTGTTCTCAAATCCTTAAAGACTCAATCCGATAAGATAACTTCAAAGGGAAAACTCAATCCATTACAAGAGAGTAGAGGGGAGAAACATCATAAGATCCAAATATAATAGAAAAGCTCTCGATACATCAATATCGTACCACCTCAAGAACACGAGAGAGAGAGAGAGAGAGAGAGATCAAACACATAGCTACTGGTACATACCCTCAGCCCCGAGGGTGAACTAATCCCTCCTCGTCATGGATATTGCCAGGATGATTAAGATGGCCACCGGTGAGGGATCCCCCCTCCGACAGGGTGTCGGAACAGGGTCCCGATTGGTTTTTGGTGGCTACAGAGGCTTGCGGCGGCAGAACTCCCGATCTATACTGCTCCCCGATGTTTTTAGGGTATATGGATATATATATATAGGCAAAAGAAGTCGGTCAGGTGAGCCACGAGGGGCCCACGAGGGTGGGGGCGCACCCAGGGGGGTAGGGCGCGCCTTCCTGCCTCGTGCCTTCCTCGAAGCTTCCCTGACATCTAGTCCAAATCTCCTGGATTGCTTCCGTCCCAAAAAATAACTCTCCCGAAGGTTTCATTCGGTTTGGACTCTGTTTGATATTCCTTTTCTTCGAAACACTGAAATAGGCAAGAAAACAGCAATCTGGGCTGGGCCTCGGTTAATAGGTTAGTCCCAAAAATAATATAAAAGTGTTTAGTAAAGCTCATAAACATCCAAAACAGATAATATAATAGCATGAATACTTCATAAATTATAGATACGTTGGAGACGTATCACCATCCCCAAGCTTAATTCCTGCTCGTCCTCGAGTAGATAAATGATAAAAGAAATACTTTATGAAGTGTGAATGCTAGCAGGTGCACAAGTTTGATAAATGATAATTTCAATCACCTTTTCTAGCATCATCATATGTCATAACAGTAGCTCATCTCATAAAACTCTTCATGATCAAGTAACAAATTGTTCACATGTTAAAGTATAGATCATAAACTTTCTTGAAAACTAACAAGCCATGTTATTAGTCATCAAAGAGTTACAATTCATCTTATTTTTAGGAAGAGTCTATGTCAGAGCTTTGATTCAGCAAACTTCACATACTCAACTATCATTTAGTCTTTCACAATTGCTAACACTCACGCGATATTTATGGGTTCAAAGTTTTAATCAGACACAGAGAAAGATAGGGGCTTATAGATTCGCCTCCCAACCTTTTACCTCAAGGGTAGTGTCAAAAATAATAGTTCATGATGCCTTACATCCAATTGGATATATATATCAGGATCTTTCCAACACAATGTTCTTGCCAAAGGATAAAATGTAAAAAGGAAAGGTGAAGATCACCATGACTCTTGCATAAGGTATAAAACAAGAATAAAAGATAGGCCCTTCGCGGAGGGAAGCAGAGGTTGTCACACGCTTTTATAGTTGGATGCACAAAATCTTAATGCGAAAGAACATCACTTTATATTGCCACTTGTGATATGGACCTTTATTATACAAATGTCGCTTTTATTACTTCCACATCACAAGATCGTATAAAGCTTATTTTCTCCACACTAATAGATCATACATATTTAGAGAGAAATTTTTATTGCATGCACCGATGACAACTTACTTGAAGGATCTTACTCAATCCATAGGTAGGTATGGTGGACTCTCATGGAAATACTGGTTTAAGGGATGTTTGGAAGCACAAGTAGTATCTCTACTTGGTGCAAAGAATTTGGCTAGCATGAGGGGGAAAGGCAAGCTCAGCATGTTCAATGATCCATGACAATATACTTCATTTCGGATATAAGAAAACATAACCCATTACGTTGTCTTCCTTGTCCAACATCAACCTTTTAGCATGTCATATTTTAATGAGTGCTCACAATTACAAAAGATGTCCAAGATAGTATGTTGTGAAATCTCTCTTCCCTCAATATTCTTTCATGAATTGTTCAAGTGACCAATACAATGTCTGCTAACCTTGAATAAATTTACCACCTCTACTTATTCTATGTGAAGTCATTACTCCCCATGGGATAAGCATATGAAACATATATAATTTCAGATTTATGATATTCGCTCATTCAACTATTTACTCATAGGGTATAAGTGAAGCACACGAGTAAATGACAAACTACTCCAAAAAGATATAAGTGAAGAACAATGAGTAGTTAAATAATTATGTAGCTATGTGAAGACTCTCTCTCATTTAAGAATTTCAGATCTTGATATTTTATTCAAGCAAGCAAAAATGACATTCTAAGAATAGCAAACATCACGTGAAGAAGCAAAAACTTAGGATCTACCGATACTAACCGATAGTTGTTGAAGAAGAAAGGTGGGATGCCAACCGGGGCATCCCCAAGCTTAGATGCTTGAGATTTCTTGAAATATTATCTTGGGGTGCCTTGGGCATCCCCAAGCTTGAGCTTTTGTGTCTCCTTAATTCCTCTCATATCATGGTTTCATAAATCTCGAAAGCTTCATCCACACCAAACTCAACAACAACTTGTGAGATAAGTAAGTATAAACCGATGCTAAAACCTTATCATTTTCTACTGTAACAAACCACTAAAATTATTATTCAACATTGCATACTAAATGCCTCTGCATATTTAATACCCCTATCATCAAATAGAATCATTAAACAAGTAAACATAACAACAATCTGCCAAAACAGTACAGTCTGTAAAGAATGCAAGATTCATCATACTTCCCTAACTCCAAACATTACGAAATTCTACCATACTGTAGAAAATTTATCAGAGCTTATTATGCAAAAAATTTGAACATTTTATCATATTGTGACTTTTCTAGGGAATTTTTGCAACAGCGGTAAACTTTCTGTTTTCAAACAGCAACATGTAGACTTGTAAAATAGGCATAGTAAAGGCTATCAATGCCACTTTTATTGAAAAAAAGATGCAAAACATTGTTCTAAATAACAGAAAGCAAATCCTAACAAAATAAATTGATGCTCCAAGCAAAACACATATCATGTGGTGAATAAAAATATAGCTCAAAGTAAAGTTACCGATGAACGAAGACGAAAGAGGGGATGCCTTCCAGGGCATCCCCAAGCTTAGGCTCTTGGTTGTCCTTGAATATTGCCTTGGGGTGCCTTGGGCATCCCCAAGCTTAGGCTCTTGGTTGTACTTGAATATTTCCTTGGGGTGCCTTGGGCATCCCCAAGCTTAGGCTCTTGCCACTCCTTATTCCATATTCCATCGAATCTTTACCCAAAACTTGAAAACTTCACAACACAAAACTTAACAGAAAACTCGTAAGCTCCGTTAGTATAAGAAAATAAATCACCACTTTTGTTACTGTTGTGAACTCATTCTAAATTCATATTGGTGTAATATATACTGTATTCCAACTTCTCTATGGTTCATACCCCCCCCCCCCCCGGATACTACTCATAGATTCATCAAAATAAGCAACCAACACATAGAAAACAGAATCTGTCAAAAACAGAACAGTCTGTAGTAATCTGTATCAAACGCACACTTATGGAACTCCAAAAATTCAGAAATAAATTGTTGGACCTGAGGAATTTGTATATTAATCATCTGCAAAAATAATCAACCTAAAATCACTCTCCAGTAAAAAATGGCAGCTAATCTCGTGAGCGCTGAAGTTTCTGTTTTTTACAGCAAGATCATAAAGACTTCACCTAAGTCTTCCCAAATGTTCTACTTGGCACGAAAACTAAATTAAACATAAAACCACATCTAACAGAGGCTAGATCATATATTTATTACTAAACAAGATCAAAAAGCAAGGAACAAAAATAAAATTGGGTTGCCTCCCAACAAGCGCTAACGTTTAACGCCCCTAGCTAGGCATGATGATTTCAATGGTGCTCACATAAAAGATAAGAATTGAAACATAAAGAGAGCATAATGAAGAATATGACTAGCACATTTAAGTCTAACCCACTTCCTATGCAAAGGGATTTTGTGAGCAAACAACTAATGGGAACAATAATCAACTAGCATAGGAAGGAAAAACAAGCATAACTTCAAAATTTTCAACACATAGAGAGGAAACTTGATATTATTGCAATATGTAGAAGTATGTGATCCTCTCTCATAATAATTTTCAGTAGCATCATGAATGAATTCAACCATATAACCAGCACATAAAGCATTATTTTCATGATCTAGTTGCATAGAAATTTTACTACTCTCCACATAAGCAAATTTATTCTCATCAATAGTAGTGGGAGCAAACTCAACAAAATAACTATCATGTGAAGCATAATCCAATTGAAAATTAAAATCATGATGACAAGTTTCATGGTTATCTTTGTTCTTTATAGCATATGTGTCATCACAATAATCATCATAAATAGGAGGCATTTCATCATAATAAATTTTCTCATCAAAACTTGGGGGACTAAACATATCATCTTCATCAAACATAGCATCCCCAAGCTTGTGGCTTTGTATATCATTAGCATCATGGGTATTCAAAGAATTCATACTAACAATATTGCAATCATGCTCATCATTCACATATTTTATGCCAAGCATTCTATGTAATTCTTCTTATAGTACTTGAGCACAATTTTCCTTCCCATCATTTTCACGAAAGACATTAAAAAGATGAAGCATATGAGGCACCCTTAATTCCATTTTTTTGTAGTTTTATTTTATAGACTAAACTAGTGATAAGACAAGAAAATAAAAGATTCGATTGCAAGATCTAAAGATATACCTTCAAGCACTCACCTCCCCGGCAACGGCGCCAGAAAAGAGCTTGATGTCTACTACGCAACCTTCTAATTGTAGACGTTGTTGGGCCTCCTAGTGCAGAGGTTTGTAGGACAGTAGCAAATTTCCCTCAAGTGGATGACCTAAGGTTTATCAATCTGTGGGAGGTGTAGGATGAAGATGGTCTCTCTCAAACAACCCTGCAACCAAATAACAAAGAGTCTCTTGTGTCCCCAACACACCCAATACAATGGTAAATTGTATAGGTGCACTAGTTCGGCGAAGAGATGGTGATACAAGTGCAATATGGATGGTAGATATAGGTTTTTGTAATCTGAATATATAAAACAGCAAGGTAACTAATGATAAAAGTGAGCACAAATGGAATTGCAATGCTAGGAAACAAGGCCTAGGGTTCATACTTTCACTAGTGCAAGTTCTCTCAACAATGATAACATAACTGGATCATATAACTATCCCTCAACATGCAACAAAGAGTCACTCCAAAGCCACTAATAGCGGAGAACAAATGAAGAGATTATGGTAGGGTACGAAACCACCTCAAAGTTATTCTTTTGGATCGATCTATCATAGAGTTCATACTAGAATAACACCTTAAGACACAAATCAATCAAAACCCTAATGTCACCTAGATACTCCAATGTCACCTCAAGTATATGTGGGTATGATTATACGATATGCATCAAACAATCTCAGATTCATCTATTCAACCAACACATAGAACTTCAAAGAGTGCCCCAAAGTTTCTACCGGAGCGTCAAGGCAACGTGTGCCAACCCCTATGCATAAGTTCACGAGGTCACAGAACCCGCAAGTTGATCACCAAAACATACATCAAGTAGATCACATGATATCCCATTGTCACCACAGATAAGCACATGCAAGACATACATAAAGTGTTCTCAAATCCTTAAAGACTCAATCCGATAAGATAACTTCAAAGGGAAAAATCAATCCATTACAAGAGAGTAGAGGGGGAGAAACATCATAAGATCCAACTATAATAGCAAAGCCCGCGATACATCAAGATCGTACCACCTCAAGAACACGAGAGAGAGAGAGAGAGAGAGAGAGATAGAGAGAGATCAAACACATAGCTACTGGTACATACCCTCAGCCCCGAGGGTGAACTACTCCCTCCTCGTCATGGAGATCGCCGGGATGATGAAGATGGCCACCGATGAGGGATCCCCCCTCCGGCAGGGTGCCGGAACAGGGTCCCGATTGGTTTTTGTTGGCTACAGAGGCTTGCGGCGGTGGAACTCCCAATCTATTATACTCCCTGATGTTTTTAGGGTATATGGATATATATAGGCGAGAGAAGTCGGTCAGGGGAGCCACGAGGGGCCCACGAGGGTGGGGGGCACGCCCAGGGGGTAGGGCGTGCCTCCCTGCCTCGTGGCTTCCTCGAAGCTTCCCTGACGTCTACTCCAAGTCTCCTGGATTGCTTCCATTCCAAAACTAACTCTCCCGAAGGTTTCATTCCGTTTGGACTCTGTTTGATATTCCTTTTCTTCGAAACACTGAAATAGGCAAGAATACAACAATCTAGGCTGGGCCTCCGGTTAATAGGTTAGTCCCAAAAATAATATAAAAGTGTTTAGTAAAGCCCATAAACATCCAAAACAGATAATATAATAGCATGAATACTTCATAAATTATAGATACGTTGGAGAAGTATCAACCCGCAAGTGATTCCGATGTGGGTGGCTGGAAGGATAGGTGGCTCCATCCCGGTAGAGGTGGGCACAGGTTCGAAGGCCCCATTTGTTACTTTGTGGCGGAGCGACAGGGAAGGTTGAGACCACCTAGGAAAGAGGTGGGCCTGGCCCTGGTCGGCGTCCACGGATACTTAATAATAACACGCTTAACGAGATCTTGGTATTTGATCTGAGTTGGGTCGTTGACCTTATATGCACTAACCGCCACATGGGACAAGATATGGGCAACCGGCGTCGTGGTATCAGCTGAAGCCTTTGTGGCGTCAGCGACTGAGCGGCGCGCACCGAATTGGACTAGAACGCCTGCTCTTGTATTAGGGAGGCTAGGTCTGCTTCTGGCCGCGTACACAACATGCAGGTGTGCAATGGGCTATGGGCCCAGACCCCTGCACGCATAGGATTTAGACCGGCGTGCTGACCTCTCTGTTGTGCCTAGGTAGGGCTGCGACGTGTTGATCTTCCGAGGCCGGACATGACCCAGGAAAGTGTGCTCGGCCAGAGGGATCGAGCGTGTCGAGTAATGTGGTGCACCGCTGCAGGGAAGTTTATCTATTCGAATAGCCGTGATCTTTGGTAATAGGACGACTTGGAGTTGTACCTTGACCTTATGACAACTAGAACCGGATACTTAATAAAACACACCCTTCCAAGTGCCAGAAATAACCCGGTGATCACTCTCACATAGGGCGACGAGGGGAGGATCGCCGGGTAGGATTATGCTATGCGACAATACTAGGTGAACTTACCATCTACTCTCTTCTACATGCTGCAAGATGGAGGCTGCCAGAAGAGTAGTCTTCGACAGGACTAGCTATCCCCCTCTTATTCTGGCATTCTGCAGTTCAGTCCATCGATATTTCCCCTTTACACAGATACCGATGCATATGTAGTGTAGATCCTTGCTTGAGAGTACTTTGGATGAGTACTCACGGTTGCTTTTCTCCCTCTTTCCCCCATTTCCATTTCTTCCTAGTTGTCGCAACCAGATCTTTGGAGCCGAGCGGACGCCACCGTCAATGGCGACTCTTACTACACGGAGGTGCCTACTATTACGTGCGGGCTGTTGGCTGACGACCAAGAGTAGTTTAGGAGGATCGAGGCAGGAAGCCTGCGCCTCTTCGATCTGTATCCCAGTTTGTGCTAGCCATCTTATGGCAACTTGTTTAACTTATGTTTGTACTCAGATATTGTTGCTTCCACGACTTCGTCTATGATCGAGCACTTGTATTCGAGCCCTCAAGGCCCCTGGCTTGTATTATGATGCTTGTATGACTTATTTTTATTTTTAGAGTTGTGTTGTGATATCATCCCGTGAGTCCCTGATCTTGATCGTACATGTTTGCGTGTATGATTAGTGTACGATTGAATCGGGGGCATCACAGCTCCCCTTGGGTCGAATATATAAATTTGGGTTGAATACTCCACCCTCGAAAACTGTTGCGATCCCCTATACTTGTGGGCTATCAAGACCTTTTTACGGCGCCCGTTGTCGGGAGCATAGCTATATTTGTTTAGTCACTTGGGATTATTATCAATTTATCACTATGAAGAATCTGAAGGATCCAATGACTAAGATATTTCCCTCAAAGACGAGGGGAGGTAAGGAACTGCCATCCAGTTCTGCTTTAGATTCACCTTCTGTTTTGAGTAAACTTGCAACACCACCACATGCTATTAATTCTAATATGTTGCAAGTTATTGATGATGCTACTTCTACTATGAATGCTGCTTATGATGATGCTAGTACCATGCTTGATAATGATGATGTGCCACTTGGTGATTTTCTTGATAAACAAATTGCTAGAGTTATACAACATGATATTGTTGAATCTGATGATGAGCTTGAAACTGAATCTCCTGAAACACCTGCTAGAAGTAGCCTCCGTAGATATGAATTGCCTAAGGTACCAGAAGGTTATGTTATGAGTGAAGAAGCAACTAGAGATATTCTTGCTTGCAATGATAGAGATGATCTAGAGAAATTATTATGCAAGTATAAAGAAAAATCTCTGAATGCTAGAATGAAATGTGATCCTAAGTTTGCCACTTCACCTATCATTATTGATGATAAGGATTATGAATTCTCTGTCGACCCAGAGTTAATTACTTTGGTTGAATCTAATCCTTTCCATGGTTATGAAACTGAAACTGTTGTCGCACATCTTACTAAGTTGAATGATATAGCCACCCTTTTTACTCATGATGAGAAAACTCGCTATTAGTTTATTCTCAAATTATTTCCTTTCTCATTAAAGGGTGATGCTAAAGCTTGGTACAATACTCTTGCTCCTGGTTGTGTGCGTAGTCCCCATGATATGATTTACTACTTCTCTGAAAAATATTTTCCTGCTCATAAGAAACAAGCAGCCTTACAGGAAATATTTAAATTTGTTCAAACTGAAGAAGAGAGTCTCCCACAAGCTTGGGGGAGGCTTTGCCGATTACTTAATGCTTTGCCTGATCATCCTCTTAAGAAAAATGAAATACTTGATATCTTCTATAATGGACTAACCGATGCTTCTAGGGACTTCCTAGATAGTTGTGCTGGTTGTGTTTTCAGGGAACAAACTATTGCTCAAGCTAAAGAATTATTGAATAACATTTTGAAAAATTATGATGATTGGACTATTCCTGAACCACCGCCTGAACCCACTCCGAACAAGAGGGCTATATTATATCTCAGTCCTGAAGATATGCAAGAGGCAAAGAAATCTATGAAGGAAAAAGGTATTAAAGCTGAGGATGTTAAAAATTTACCTCCTATTGAAGAAATACATGGGATTAATAACCACCACTGCCTAAGGTGGTTGTCGGATGTGGGTTTCCGGCAAACCCTTAAGGTTCGAACACTGGGGTGCGCGTGAAGTCTTTCCCTCCTACCGATCTATGCTCTAGCTTGCTAAGATCTCGCGGACGAACTCGACGAACTCACAACGCAGAGAGACACAGGGTTTATACTGGTTCGGGCCACCGATGTGGTGTAATACCCTACTCCAGTGTGGTGGTGGTGGATTGCCTCTCCGGCTGATGATGAATAGTACAAGGGAAGAACAACCTCCTGAGGTTGAGGTGTTCTTGTGCGTATGAACTTGTGGCGTGAGGGTTCGATCTCAACCCGTTCAGGGTCCATCTTTTTCTACTGTGGTGGCTAGTCCTATTTATATAGGCCCTGGTCCTCTTCCCAAATATCGAGCGGGAAGGGAGCCAACAACGGCGGGCGAATTTGAAGGGGGACATCTAGTGCAAGCTATCCTGACAAGAGCGGTCTTCGTCTGTGAAAAGCTCTGGGGTGATGCCGTCTTGGGCTCCACGATGACCTCCGCCTTGCCGTCCTCCTGGTCTTGGTCTCGTTGCACCAATATGGCAAACTTTGCCTAATGCCTCGGTACTCTTCGTCTGCGCTTGCCTCCTTAGCACCAAAGAGGAAATGAGGACGCTGCACACACTGGCGCCCGCCTGGCACCCGCCTGGCACCGTTCTTCATGGCTCACATCACGAGAGCCTCGTGAGGTTTGCCCCGCCTTGATATCTCTGCTCCTCGTGAGCCTGCCTAGCCAGGCCACTCCAGAGGAGGTCTTGCGTCGTCCGCCTCGCGAGGCTTGGACCCTCGCGAGGGTCTTGGATGCCTTGTTGATGAAGATGGGCCGTACGGCCTGCTGCTTAGCCATGCCGTGGGCCGCAGGCAGGCAAGTCTGGGGACCCCCGTTCCCAGAACGCCGATAGTAGCCCCCGGGCCCAAGGTGCGCTCAGGCTTGGCTTCGCGGCGAAGCCAAGGGTCAAGTTCGGAGCACCGCGGGCCCCAAAACCCTGCGGCCTCGGTCGACGCGTGGCGGTTGATTGGACGTGGGTGTCTCCGCTTCCTCACGCTGCCTTTGAATCCGCCTGGCTATGCGGCCCCTGAGGCCTACACAGTTATTCCCCCGCCTCTTGCGCCTTGCTTCCCCAATTCCTCTGCTTCCTTGCGGCTCTGCTTCTCTTCCCCAATTTCTATTTGTATGTGACTCACATGCACCCTCTCTCTATCTCTCTCACACCCACACACATAACTCAGCCTTCTGATCCACTCGACTCCTATCTCTAACGCACACTAGCTAGCATCTTTATCTTTCTATTTATCTATTTCTCCATCAACCTTATTTCTCGCCCTCACTCTTGATTCCTATCACGCACACTACATATGTTTCTCTCTACATGCAGTCAAGTGCCCTCTCACACACATATATAACTTCACCCTTTGAACCACCCGACAGTCATCTCCAACACCCAAACTAGTGGATGTCTCTCTAGCTAGCATCTCCATCTTTGTATCTATCTGTAGTTTCTCCGTCAACATTTCTTTCTTGCACGGAGTCTTGCTTCCTATCACCCACACTATATATGTCTCTCCATACATATGCATTTATAGGTTGATCTCTTTTGCACAATCGTTGCGCCTCACTCCCTCTGCTCGCCATAGATGCATGCTCCAGCCCACGCCACTATCTCTTAAAGACAAAAACACATGCTCAATTGTCGGGCCTTCTTCCCTGCATTCTCACATGCATGCATATTGTCATACCGATCCGTCTCTCCCATGTCATTGATCTTATGACTTATGTCTTCTTTCTTTTATCTCGATCATCTTGGCACACACACACATCCCACGTATACATGTATACCTCTCACACATGCACGTTCAAGGTCTCTATGTCTCCAAACATAGTTAATTACCCTCAATCCTAACGCCACATTGAATTGTTCTCCTCTTTTGTGCACATAACTTCCGCCTGGATGGGTAAAACACACACTCACACTTAACAATCTCCTTGTAGCTACCCCCCTCCCCGCATCTCACTCTTCCCCTATATCCCTAAACCAATAAGACCATCCCTTTGTTTAATTCCCGCCTACATGCACCATTGATATATAGTAGTCTTCCTCAGTGTCTCTCGAACAAACACGTCTCTCGACGTTGACTCCTCTCACGCACACACACCTTCTCTTCCCTTTCTACGAGCATTTTCTCTCTCGCACCCCATCCTTGGTGGCCTCTGCCATACACATCACCTCTCTATGATGAAGGCATGCACACTTAAATTACATCCGCCACAGAGGACCCCGCGACACACACACACGCACGCAAACCCCCCCCCCCACACACACTAAGACTCCATCTCTCTCTATCTCTCTCTCTCTCACACACACACACAAACACACACACACACACACACACACACACACACACACACACACCCCCCCACACACACACTAAGACTCCATCTCTCTCTCTCTCACACACACACAAACTAAGACTCCATCTCTCTCTGTCTCTCCTCTCTCTCGATCTCTCACACACACACACCCCACACACACACTAAGACTCCATCTCACACACACATGCTCTAGGCGGAGCATTTCTTCCTACCACCCTTCATCCAACCTTACCCGCATGATAAAAAATCACCTTTATTTACTTGCATAACATGGACAAATTCCACTTTACTTTAGTAGTCAGCAAACTTATCATCATGCCCTTATAAAAAAAGCAGGTTGGCGATGATGGTGTGCCCGCCATCTTGTAATACAGACCGTATGATCTATATCCGACGGATAGAAAGCAAACTATGACAATTTTACAAAAGATACCCGCACCTCTTTCCACATCATTATCTCCATAACCTCATTGCTCAGCAATTAAAAAAGGAATAAGTCTCTGGAACAATCTAGCATGCATGGTGGCTGCTGCCGCCTGCCGGTGCCGTCCATCCCCATGCCTCCGCCCATTCCGACCACCAGTCACCACCACACTCCATTCCTCCTCGCCTTATCTCTCATCTTCCATTTTTTCGATGACATTCTCGAGATACCAGTTTTCCGATAAAATTCTCGAGATATCATTAGTTTCTACACATGGGATTACTCCTGCATGGGTCAATCACAACAGGTGTTTTGTAAAAAAATGCATATTGATGTTCCGTGCAATGCACGAGAATCTTGCTTGTAATTATATAACGCAAATCACGAGTAGGAAGTGACATTTTTTTGACACAACTACGTTAACATGACCACGTAAATCACTAGCTAAAGTAAATACCATTATACTTATATCCCGATGCAAAAGGTTGAGTACATGTCCGAAGAGTAGAGTCACACACACGCACTCTGTCTCTCAGAATCTCTCTCACACACACACACCAGTTACGTGACGCCCACTTAAGCAGACACGTATGTTACAATTTGTGCACCCACGGGTACACGTGATGCTGCGCATTTATTTAAGCCGGCAGGCGAACCCAAATATTAGCTGCATTCATTCCCCTCCCGCCACCTCTTCTCTGGTCGCCGTCGCCCGGTAGCCATGGGCCGGCCGAAGGTAACAACATACGCCATACTCCCGCCGGAGCGGCGCTTTAATATGGAAATTTTAGTGGTCATGCATGCATCTTTTTGTGCTAGAACTCCTATATAAGGGTTGACCAGTCGCTTCCTGTGGACGTGCGCAGGAAGGAGAAGGGAAGCGGGCTGTGGAGTAACGTTTTTACCACAATTTCTTAGGAAACTAAGTGCAATAATTGAGTAGTTTTGCAAACTACCAGTACTACACACAAGCGGTTCAAAACCTATACTCCCTTGCCGGTAGCAGCGCTTCCGCGTGAAACGATCAGCGTCGAGCGCCTGGGCGTCGATTCGCATTAATGCCCGGCCAGAGCGGAGGCGACCTCTCACTGGCACCGGCTTTGAAGTGGCGCGACGGTCGAGAGAGCGTCGCTTCCCGGTGCACGTGACTGCTCCGCGTCGAGACTGGCCATAGGCCCTGTTTGGATCCATGGGTTAGAGTTAGTTTGAGCTAGTTGGGGCTCAAATAGCCCTAAAGTATCCAAGCATGAGGGTTTAAATTGGAGCAAGTTGCACCGAACCCACCAAAAAACACTATCCCACCCAAGAGGTGCTAACTGGAGATAGTTCTCATTGGGACCAGCGAAAAATCACTTCTCTCTCTCCATGAAGTGCATTTATTGTCAATCTAACCCTGTCACCCAAACACCTCTTTGGCTTCTGAGTTAGTTCAGGGTTAGTCATGAGTTAGTCTAACCTCTAGCCAAGTTAGAGTATCAAGCAGGAAGCGTTATAGGACATGCAAGTTGCTCAAAGCATACATGCAAATTAAATGCGTGAAAGGATTTTTTCTTTTGAAAGCGTAACGTGAAAGGAATTTTTTAGAATGCTCTTGGCATGTCGCTAACATGTGATAGTTAACCGACATCAATAGGCGGCGAAACGCCAGCCCGCCGCACTTTGATAGAGACGAGGAGGGAGAAGCGTCTGAGGCTGCTGGATTACTAGAGATAGGTGTTGCACGGAAGCCAAGAAATATGGTGATAAGCGTGGGTTAGTCATGTACTAGTATGATGTAACTATCTTTGGGCTGCCGTGTTTCGTACTCTTCGATCCTTTGTGGAGATGATTGGTTAATTTTATATCGCTGAATAATATTAAATGAGTGAAGACGCTCCACCACGAGGTTCCTTGCTCCTTCTTGGTCGTCCGGAATCTATGTTTCTTCCACTCTATTTTTTTATGTGAGCTTTGTTCATCCTTTTGCCAACACGCGAGACATCTAGCATCAAGGTGCACGTGTTATGCAAGGATCATTCCATCTATATGAAGAACACGTGGGACTGGAACTACGAGACGGACATGTACCGGGAGTGGACGTATGAACCTGAGTAATGTAGCCTTGATGAAGTGAAGTAGAAAGGCACAAATGGTATGAACATGCGTGGCATATAGGGTGTGTTTGGTTGCGTTCTCGTCTCGGCATAGTTGTTCCCTCTTCATGCATGCTCAACTCAACACCCCTCTTCATGCATGCTTCTAGTGTATTTGTGCTAAACTAGTGTGGACTCATGCACCCTCCATACACTCTACCAAACACCCAAAAGTAGGTCGAGAAGGGAACTCTTGGGCGGCATTTGTCTCTTACTATGTACTACCACTAAATGTTGTACGTGCAATGCTGCAGTGATGTTATAGATACGTACCTAAGTACTCTACTACTACTATATTAGTTGGAGGCACATATTAACTTTTATATTTGTTTACGTGTATGCCCCGAGACCTACCAACTAGACGTGTCTTTCTCTCGAGGTCGCACTTTGTATCGTTCATACCACTAAGTACTACTACGTGTGGTCTCCGACCCAGAAGTGGAAGAAGTGGAGACGCTCTACCACGCTATTTTTTTACGCTGGGCTCTACCACGCTGTTCATGTCCCACTCCTTTCGCTGACGTGTGGGACATCCAGCACATGCCGTGTTTGGCACCCTTCATCGTAAGAGTTGAAACGCTAGCATTCATCAGAAATAAAAAATAATTATAAATCGGCAGTGATACTATTTTTTTGCGAACCAATCAGCAGTGATACTATACCACGCGGTTTCCTTGCTCCTCGATATCGAAAAGAATACTTCTGTTCGCCAACATGTGGGACGTCGGCCATCCTGGTCCACTTGCCATGCACGCAGAACTCCAAGGGAAAGTCACCCAGGTCGTTGCGCCGCAGTAACAATGACTAATGAGCCATCAAATCACAGGCCCACTTCCCACTTTGAAGTTGCTCGGACGAAGGAACCATCATGACTTCGTTGAATTCCGCTTCTTGAAGAAAACTACTGTACCAGCGATCGCTAGCTTCTGATGGTTACTCCAACAGAGGCCTCCTTTCGTTCATAGGATAGGAATATGAAAATCATAGGAAGTGAGATGAGATGCATCTCAATTCCTATAGAGAAAGAGATGCCATTTGATGCTTAGGATAGGAATTTTTCCATTTAGTCTAGGCTAATGTACTAGTAATTTGCTCTAAAAACTACAGTAGTAACTAGTAGTACTGGTACATGCTTGTACTCAGACACAGACACACACACTAAATACTAGTACTACTACTTCTCACATGCTGGTCAGACGCCGTCGTTCTCCTTCCCGGCTTTGTCGGCGACACCCCACCATGCTTGGATCTCCGCCGACCTCTCCGCAGCAGCGAGTGCGTCCTTTTCTTTCTTTCGGCGGCGAGCCTCTCTTTTCTTGAGTGCTTCGATCTTTCCGCTCCTCTCAGGCGGCTTTGGCCGCCTCTTGCTCTACCGCCCATTCGGCCTTGGCATCTTCAAATTCTTCCCACATAGTTGTGAGGTCGCGAGCGGTGATGAACTCGGCACGGCGGGATGCCATCGCTTCCCTACCATTTTGTGTGTGGTCGTGGGCGGCAAGGAACTCGGCGCGGCGGGATGCCATCGCTGCCTTAATGGTTAGTGTGCGGCGCGGTGGCATGAACGACGCTTGGTGAGAGCTCTGGGGTGGAGTGGCCGGACAACCGTATAGCGCATTGGTTTGTCAAGAGCTCAAGGACAGAAGACGAAGCAAATTTGGATTCCCCTTCAATCCTGGTCATTTATTACCGAGTAAAATGCATTGGCGGTCATCGAACTTGTCTTGATAGCTCACTTTGATTGTTGTATACGAGACATGGTGATTATACGGTCACTGGCTCAGTGTATAGCTCCGTATTTGTCTGGTTGACCAATCAAACAGTCCGCATGTGCCTCATCAGCTCGTGTTCATTATCTATCTACGCGGGCCTACCTGTCAATGGAGAAAGAAATAATGTAAAAACCAAAATTATGCGTATGTGGGGAATAAAACCACGGACTCGTCGCTGCAACGCACCCTCATCAGCCAAATGAAAATGAAATACTTCGCGTCAGACACTCACGCTCATGCTGTAAAAGCATGCTAATGCATGCACGTCGCCCTCTAAATCAAAGTCCTGCTCATGGCGCCAGCATAAGCGGCGAGCCCATCACCTGCGCCCCCCGGCGATGCCTGCCATTACTGTTTAGACGTTTGATGGAGGCCTACGCGAATGCCGAGCATGTATTCACCTGGCTCAACACCAACGGTCATACTCGGACCGCCTTGCTCATGTATATCGTCCATCACAACGACAATCTATAAAACAGCCTAAAGCTAGAGAGGGTACTATGGTAGTATGGTATGGAGTATGTACTATCGTGAGCGACCGATCTTAGTGCCACTGCACACCGAAACCCCTTCCATCGCTAGCACGCGATTCCCGCCTGAAACGGTCACCGTCTCTCCGGAATGTCAATGCCGCATTCACCGGACTTAATTGCAGGTGCAATTGGTGTGTCACTGACATGCGGGCCAGATGGCCGTTGGGCCCATATGTTAGTAACCCAAACGCATCTGCAGTTAAGTCACTGAAGCAGCATCCGCATTCACGCCCGACGAACCTACTCCGGCGCCAGTTGTCCATCCGTCTGCCGCGGCTCATTGCCATTCGCCCGCTATATTAACTTGAGCCCCAGCTCCCAGCCATAGCCAAAGACCCACACTTATTCTCCTCCGGTCCCTTCCTTCTGTCGGCACCACTTAAACCAGGGCCTCCTGGCTCTCCGAAGCTCTCTTAGACGTCCTGTCGTAGGAGCAGACAAGGAACATCGGCAGCTCCGCTCCGGGTGCGCTCCAAAGCTCTCTTCGACGTACTGTCGCAGGAGCAAACGAAGGAGATAGCCGACACCACCCCGGCCGCCCTCCGCTGCCACGACCACGAAGCCAACGCACGTGCGCGGGCGCAGATGGCAGCGAGGAAGAGTAGTACACGGTTGGTCGCCGCCGCTCTGGTCCCGGGAAGGCCATCGTTACTCCACTCAGTCGACGGCAAGCTTGGTGGGGTAAACATCGGCGACCGATTAGCCGCTTGACGGCGACGTGGAGGCGGAAATATTTAGAACCTTGTGCTCCGGAGGAGGAGGTTATCGAGGCGGATGAGGAAGAGGCAAAGGCAATGGCCAGCTTTCTCGGGTTCATGGCCGGACATGGTGGTCGGGCGCCGGCGATCGTTTAGATTAGGTTTACAGTAGGTTTTAGTATGGTTTGTGCGAAATATGTAATGAATTTCGTCCAGTTTGTAGGAAAAGTTTTTGAAATGTAATGAATTTCTTTCGGTTAATTTGAAATTTGCTTTGTTTGCACAAATTTCGTCCGGTTAGTTCATATAGTTGTTGAAAGGTATGCGGGCAGCATCGGATGGCATCCATCAGCATGGCCTAACTATCATGCTATAATCGCTAACAATCCTCCATTATTTGGCAGGGAACAGTTATCCCTCGATCAAAATCAGATCCGCGGTGTTTCGCACTCCTCCCGCGTAAGAGTGTAAAGTCTTGCTTACATAAAAATGGAGCAAGTGGACGACACTGTAGCACGTCATATCACTCGAACTAGACCGCCTAACGAGCGGGAAAGCACCGCCCTCATCATTTTGTTCTGGATTTCTATCGATCGATTTCGCGAAAATGTTACGCTTCGCAAGTTTTAAAGGAAAAGGCGGCACACTTACGACTCGTCAGACGTCGCCGCAACCCGACGATCCGGCTCACGCCCGCTCACCGGAGGGGACATGCGTTGTCTTGCAATTTCAACGACATGTGGGACCGTAATTGAATAAACCGTCGATAGCGAAATCTAATCGTCATTTCGGCGGGTGTCGGTGAGAAGAGAAAAATGGGGGAGGAGAAGAGATCGCAGCCGCTTGGCCACGGACTCCAAGAAATATATGGTGATAATGTGAGGTGGGCCATGCTGGAGTCCGGACCGCTTCCGGAGCCCGCTCTCACCGCCCTGGCCCCTCAAGACGCCAGCTGCCCGCCGCATGCATGCATAGCAAGTTATGTGGAGGAGAGAGAGGCATTGACAAAGTCAAGGAGTGGGCTCTGCATGAGCCCGTCTCTACACATGCTCCTAGGTATAAAAAATAATTCTAAAAAAGGCATAAAAACAATTGTGTCTTAAAAAAAGGTTAAAAACATTTGAGAGGAAATAGATAGAGAGAAAGTGAGAAAAAGTTGTAACCTGGGCATTACATGAGGAAGGAGGGAGTGGTGCACATGCAAAGTTCACTGGGCTGCCGTGTTTCACACTCCTCCATCGTAACAGTGGAGACAATAGCTTTCATCAAAATTAAACAATGAATACTCATTGCTCATCCTCTATATCGGAAAGAATACTTTCATTCACCGACATGTGGTACGTCGACCATCCTGGTCCACCTGCCATGCACAAAATTATCCTGGTCTACCCCGGTCGTATCGCAGGCCCAACCTTTCCCACTGTAAGTTGTTCGGACGAAGGAACCATCATGACTTCGTTGAGTTCCGCTTCTTCAAGAAAACTTACTGTACCCTCAATAATGCTACCACACACGAAGACTGGACGACACTGTACCACGTCATATCACTGAAACCCATTAGGCCAAACTAGCCCGCCTAGGTCATCTATTTTGGAACGGAGGGAGTATGTCTCTGCACTGCTATGATTTTGTGTTGCACGTTCTCTGTACTTTTGCTACGATTTTCCTACCCTATGAACCAAATGAGGCCTAAATGTATGTCGACTATTGTCTGATCGATCGCTAAGCCTACAATTTTAGGAGCTAGGGCTATTGGTCGATCGACGAGGGATAAGTATAAGCGTACCACGAGCTCATCAGCCCCAACGTTTCTCTTCGGTGAGTGTTTTGCAAGTACTATAGCTCGCACAGTAGCTAGCCTACTAACACCAAGAATCATCAAACAAGCCCCGCTGATATGATAAACAGTTCAAACTTACATCTAAGCATGCCATATATTACATCAAACGATGGTGATGATACATCTGTTTCCATAACTCGGAGAGGGTTCGCATGATTCACTATCAAACAAAAGTAGCAAGATCCGCCCACACAAGACAGTGCACTAGCCCTAAGATGGTTTGATAACACGCATCGTTACGGTAATTAAACACGAGGCAATGCAAACTACCCTGAAGGATTAGCGCGACCAACTATTTCTTGTCATCGATCTCTCGGGCAATGACCACAACACGGTCAGCGGCATGGGAATCAATTTCTGGGGCGATGTCCACAGGACTGACTGCGACATCGAAATCGATCTCTGGGGCGATGTCCACAGGATCGACAGCGGCATCAGAATCGATCTCCTGGGCGATGCCAACAGGACGGGCCATGACATCGGAATCATCAAGGACAACCACCGGCACCTACACAACCCTAACATATTAGCAAGCACATTGCAAATAATCAAAAACCACAACTATGGTAATAAGCCATTATTTTTTACCTTGTGCAGCTCACCGGAGGATCACATCCCTCCGGGGGCCATCTCCTCGTCCTCGATGGGGGCCATCACCTTGCCAGGGGAATACTGCTTCTCAACAGCGACTATCTCCTCAAACTCGGTCTTGAGCCACACAAAGGTGGCCATCAGAGTTTCTTGGGTAGGCACGGTGGGGCCCTTGCTGTTCTTCCAACTTTCTTTGAGGAGTTCGTCCGCCAACGTCCTCAACTCTTTGGCCAGTGCTTGTTTCTTGGAGTTCTTCGTCTCCATGGGTTGGCCCGCCAACATGGTCAACTCGTTGGTCGCTGCTCGCTTCATGGAGATCGCTGTCTCCACTGGGTTGTCCGCCGGCAACTCTTTGCCTAGTGCTCCAGGATCCATCAATGAACTGACAAACAAAAACCAATCGAAAGGAAACCACAATCGCAATGAAAACGGAAAAAGAACATGATGTGAGAATCGGTCAGTGCTTCGCAAAAAGAAGATTATTGGAATGAAAATATAGCAGCATAACTGATTCGCCCACCTTTCCTTCATCTGTACAGAAGAAAAATGGCAGAAGTGAGTAGCACAGGTGAGGTTTTCTTCAAGAAAGGGAAGAAAGGGCTTGAACGAGCGTTCGGTGAAATGATGGTTGCTTCGTCGATCCAACTTGGAGGCCACATTACCACTTCTTTGGTAAAGGTGTGGGTTTTGTGATATGACGGTCATGACGGCCACAACGGGTGACAGTGAGTCTCATTGTAGCACCTCGCTGTGATTTGGTGGATGGCACGCGGTCTTGGATGCTTTGAAATGTCCCGCATGTAGATAGAGCGGCTAGTCATATAGGAGTGCTCAATATTGTGCACATGACCAAGGCGGAGAGGAAAACGAGAGAGCTATGTAATTAATGCATGGGTTTAATTAGGGTAGTTTTTTAAAGTACGAGATACATTCCTCCAATCGCAAAATGCCTTGGTTCATGAGATTTGAGATTTGAGCCCTATAAACCGGAAGGGAGGGAGTACTGCACACGGTGTAGTCTAGTCACTTGTTAAAATCTCTAGAAAGGCAAATACTCCCTCCGTCTAGGTGAGTAAGTCATCTTAGGCTGTGCACCTTTACCAAGGAGGAGGGGAAAACGAGAAACGTTAATGTTTATTTGCTAATTAATAGTATTGCATACAATGAACTAACCACTGCATGTCGTGTTTGATAGTCTCAAGTCATTAAAAGCATGCACACTCTTTATCTCTTATTGGTTGATATGTCAAGAAACAAGAAACGAGGTAGAAGTTAATGCACCGCGCCTAAGTGTTTTGGGATTATTTGGTTTTCGTAAGATGACTTACACACCTAGACGGAGGGAGTACTCCTTTCCGGTTTACTACTCCCTCCGTCTAAGTGTGTAAGTCATCTTACGAAAACCAAATAATCCCAAAACACTTAGGGCGCTGCATTAACTTCGACCTTGTTTCTTGTTTCTCGACATATCAACCAATAAGAGATGAGAGGTGTGCATGCTTTTAATGACTTGCAATGGCTAGTTCATTGCATGCAATGCTATTAATTAGCAAATAAACATCGGTGACCCCAGGAGGAAACGGTGCTAAGAGCGTGGACCTATGCATAATGAGTATCAACCAATGGATAATGGAGTTTAATTGTTAAACAATACTCCTTCCTTTCCGGTTTATAGGGCTTATCTCAAAATTTTAGGTTTTCCATTTTATAAGGCTCAATTTGGTTGTTTTCCATCACATTTTCAGATTCCAAGGTGCATTAAATCATTGCATGCAAGTATTAAGAGAAATTTGACCAATGCATGTACTTTATGCATGCATTGCAATTAATGCATTGATAAACATAATTTTTTGAGGAAAACAAGAGCATTAATTAGGTGCTTTTGCAAAACTACAAATTGTATTCCACCACTCACCCTATACATTGATTGGTAAGATTTTGAATTGAGCACTATAAACCGGAAAGGAGGGAGTAGCAATTTTGTCTCATGCAAGAGCCTGGCTAGTATATGCGTGCTCCAAGGAACCGCACCACGCGAGCGTTCGCAACTACCACGTTCAGGTTGCGCTTGGCTCTTCGCCTCTTCGAGAAGACGAACAATGATGTTACACCTACTTCTACAGTATCGAATCCACTGCTGCATGTCCATCCACCTCGTGCGGGAGGGATAGCGTGTAGTGAAAGCTTCTACTTACTGCTCCTACCTTTGCCACTATGAAAGGTGGGCCCAACAGGTGGTTGGCCCTCCTATCATGCAGCCAAAGGCAGGTGCAGTTAAGGCACCGGAGCTCAGTCCGCGAGGGAGAGGGCGTTGTAGTAATCAAATTCCTCGGTATTGTATGAGTTGACGCGACACATCAAAGCACTGCACTCGATATAAGTATTTTTACACATTTCAAATGGGCTACTTCGTATGTACGACATATTCTGGTTCGTATGTAGTTACTTGTTGCAATCTCTAAAAAGACTTATATTTGGAAACGTAGGGAGGACAATGCATGCATGCATGCCGTGACTTTCCATTTGATACTTGCATGTGTTGATTTGATGCACCTTGCCAAATTTTGACTATAAATTTAACTAACCAAATTTTCATGCATGTCACAAAAAATTACGGGGCTGTTTGGATTGTGACTATGTTTGTCTTATGTTTCCACATTATTTTTCCCACACTTGCCACACTTGCCTAACCTGAGTTGCTCAAATTGTTAGACACGCTTTGGCTTGCCTAAGGGAATCTTGCCACAATTTTTGTGTCTATGACATGTGGGGTTCACTGCTAATAAAAAAAATTCTTGTCTTAGGTGTGGCTAATAAAAAAGACTTATATTTAGGAACGGAGGGACTAGAAAATATAAATAATAACGCATGTTGGGGCAACCCACGTTTCCGTTAATTTTAGCCGTGGGCTTGTTCACAATTTTTAAGAGGGGGTGGTTGTTCATTTAATGGAGGGATTTGTAGTACCAGACTTGAACGATACAAAGTGCGACCTGGCACACCGTAACACCACTTGGAACAAGCGGGTAGCTATCTCAAAAACAATCAACAACTAAATAAACCGCGACTGGCATGTATTAGTACACAATTTTAAACGATTGTTTTGATGGAGTGAAAAGGAAAACTACCCCATCACAGATATATAGGTCAAGCCTCCGCTTGCTCGCTAGGGTTGCTCTATTCACACACTCTCATCCTCTCCAGATCTAAAGAAGATAGGGGTAGTAACACTTGTCTTTCTCCCTTAAAAACACGGCTTTCTATCCTCACCGCTGGTTAAAGATCCGACGTATCCCCTCCACCGGTGAAGGGGAGGAGGGGCAGCGTTTAGGCCGTCGTCGACAGCGAGGGAGGAGACCCACTGCCGGCCGCACCGTTATCTCTGGCCGAGCGCCGGTGCGGAAGGTCCTCCGATCCCTTTGTCGTTCCCTGTGGGCGGATCCGGCCTCCCACCGCTCACCTATCCACATCCCGACGACCTTCAGGTATATCTTCGTTCGAAACCGCCTTAGCTCTACTTCCCCAGCTTGCTACGTCGCTGCATGTGCATCATTTTTACCTCTCAGCCCCTCTCGATCGGATGGTTCAACGTCACCTATTTTTTTCTTCTATTGTTAGTGGTAAAGCTACTCCATGGAGTCGAATCTTGTACTCCGTTCGTCCGAAAATACTTGTCATTGAAATGGATGTATCTAGATGTATTTTAGTTCTAGACACATCCATTTTGATGACAAGTAATTCTGGACGGAGTGATTTCTTGGTACCAACAAGTAATATTGTGGGGTTGGGGGAATTTAGTATGTACATCGTACTTGGTACAAACAGGAAGGAATGGGGGTGAAAGTAGTACAGTTTTGTCATCCAACCGTCTCTTGGTCTAAAAGGAAATATAGGGGTAACGCTGTACACAGTGGTATGACCCGGACTAGATTTGCTATCCACACATAGGAGTAGGTGGCTAGAGTTAACAAAAATGGGACCAACCCAGATATGTTTCTTGGATGTTTGTTTCTCGGGGCAACAAACCATGAATCACGACTTTATGCCCCTGTTTACGTGACATGGTTACGGATCACGATGCAGCCACTGTCCCATGCCCTTATACCAAATATTTGGGCTCCATTCGGAATAAAGGGGCAGAAAACATAGGTCTTGATGAAAATAGAGGAATAGGAAAGGAATGTTGGTATAAAACTATGGAACAGCGAACTGGAGGAAACTCTCAAGACAATGTGTTCAGATGGACTACGAAATGTACATATTTGTTTTTTTAGAGTAGCATGCTTGGCAGTATGAGATGCTATTTGTTTATTCAGCTACATAGTGACTACTCTTGTCCTCACCTCACGTACCACACATAGGTTGATATTTTTATTCCGGCAAACACAGCACAGCAACCTGTCTAACGATGATGACTAAGCGCTGCCTCGGGCTTCCGCCCAAAAAATGAGCAGCGCGTGGATGTTTCTAATCTTATGGAATCAGTACTACCAGACCAACTTTCCTATGAAAACCTATTCACCTTTCCCGTGTTCCGAACGGTTGGAAGGGAAAGAATATCGTAGGAATTGTGTTCCTACGAAAATTCTGCACCAAACCTGTGAACCGAACGCAGCCTTAGGTGTTCTTAATCTAATGTCCCTGGTAAAAATCAAGCCATGCCACTGTTATAGGCCATGACAAGTTTAGCCAAATGTTTTTGCCTGTAATTGTTTGAGACTCTGACTGTTTCCTCTATGCCTTTTGTGCAAACAGGATATCCAATTCACTGGTTCTTTGTTGTGACCTTTTGGTGCACTTTGCACAAAACTCTTCTTAAAAGAAGTGACTTTTGTGTTGTTTAACTGGAATGTCAGAATGGAACAGTTGGTTCATTTTGGTGGAACTGCACAAAGGGAGATCTGTGATTCAATCCTCATCATCCATATTGGCGCCATAACCTTCCTTTAGGTAAGAATGATATTTAATGCATGTGTTCATCTCTATTTTCCGACTGCCATGAGAAAATAATATTGTTTTTTACTAGTACACTTGTACTCCCTCACTGACAAAAAAATTCTGAATTAGAAGGCCAATCATGTACTTGGTTTCACCAACTGGTGAGGAGAAAGAGAAACAGAGCATGAAGAGGAAGAAGAAGAAGAATAAACAGTGCCAAGGCGATCTTGTTGAAGCCAAAGGCCTCAGTCGAGGCCATTCAAGGGCTCCGGCAATGACTACCTTACATGTGAGACGATCCTCTAGGGAACCCTTCCACTTCTGCTGTCTCACTTAATTAATTAGGAGTACTTAAGTACCACTAATTTATTACTGCCTAATTTTCCTGTTGGAGTTAAACAAATCTATAGTAGGACCCTATCTTTGAATCATGTATGCGTGTGAATGTTTGTCTATGGAGGTGAATCATGTGGTGGAGCAGGGAGGGAATATTAGTAGTGTCATGACATAATAGTGCTATTGTTTTGCATGTCAATTTATTGCCATTGGTTCAATGAGGCAATGTTTTGCGTATTGTCCATCATGAGGTTGATGCTACTGTTTGAGAAATATGCTAATGTCTTCCTATCCTTTCTCACTAAGCTAATGAAGGTTTCACCTTGTTCCTACTTGTGCAAACAGGGATCATGTTGTGCCAATCATACATTTTAGTGGAACTACAGAAGACAATACAATGAACTGTATCCCAGCTAGTGCTTTAACTCTGCTGGAAGTTCTTGATAATCTTTCGATATAATCTCAAAGACGGTAAACAAGAGTGATTTCAACCATACATTTGAAGTGCACAAAAATATATACTATTGTGTGATTCCAAAGGAGTGCTTTATCATCTCTTATGGGACTACATGAATAAGCTTTTTTTCTAAGGTTGGTACGGGCCTAAGGCCTTCATCCATATTAGTTTGCTGTCGTCTCTATTTGTATCATGCTACTCTCATGAGAAACTCCTTTATCTTTGCACGTTAAAGTTTTGCAACCTATGATAAATGGCAATGCTTTGAGTGTTGAGTTGAGCTAATTGGCACTGATTAAATAAACTAATACCTCTCTTTAAGCAAGACTACTATGTTGCTAACTTTACCCATTAAGATAATGAGGGTGCTTCTATTTGTTAGTGTATGTTTCATCAACTAGTCCCACTATTACAGTAATCTCACTCTCTCAATATATGTGCCAACAGGGATGCTCGATTTTGGTGGAACTGCACAAAAACATTGGGTGCTTCATTGCCTCGACAACTTTCGTCCTTTCCTGTCAGTCGCTAATCTCCGCTTGCTTTCTTCCTTTGCTGTCAGTCGCTTGGCTTATCTCGGCTTCCAGTCAATGGAAATAGTAATTGATATGCTACCTCACACAGGTTGGTACTGGTCTTTATCCTGATTATTGTGCCTGTCATATGTATTGGTAATTTGGTATTGTGCTACTGTTTGCCAATTTTGTAAAGGAGTAATTTGGAGCCTGAACTCGCAGGCAAATCATTACATCGGGTGATTTCAGTAGAACTGCACAAAATGATCAGATGGACATGTACTTATGCTGCTGCTATGTACTCCAAAGTTCACTCAGACAAGCATCGATGTTGAGAAGAAGTGCCTATATTCATTCGAGTATCAACCGGCGTCAACCAATTGTCAAACTCCAAGTATTAGGAGAGTGAACGCCAAAAATATTGCTTGGTGCATAGGCCAGAAAAACGCAGTCCAGTCTTTGGTCCCAACTTGTGCCTTTTGGTTATCGGCACATATGGTAGCGAACTATATGGCATGGAGTCTAAAGATTCCAGACAAGTTGGTTGACGTGTATATTCATCTGGCACTTAATCAGTCTGCGCGCCAAGGATGCTCCATTTCAGTTGAACTGCACAATAAATTTGGATGGTTCATTTTCTCAACCGCCTCCTTTCTCGTCTGCAATGTAGACTTTTGGCGAGATACAGGACCAAGATGAGCCAGTAAACTAGTTGGATGAAAGTAGTGGCCAAGTTGCTCAAACCTCCCTCAGCATGAGGCCACTATTTGAGGATAAACCTACAAGCAAAGTTCAGATTGTCTATGTTGCCTCTTATGTACTCGAAAGTTTACTCGTACAAGAACTAATTTTAGCAAGAAGTACCTCCGATTGAACACCATTTACCAGTCTGTACCCTAGGTAATTAAAGTTCGTCCATGGATCATATTGGCTGTGATCTCAATCATTTGGATGCATAAACATACTGAACATGTGTATATCTGAATCTTTTTGTGAATTATGTATGAATATTATCGTGTGGTCTATCAATCATTTGGATGCATAGATATGCTGAGCTTGTGTATATATGAATCTTTTGAGTTGTTGATAGTGAATGTTGGCTATGAATACTAGTCGTCAACCCGTGCTACTGCACGGGCTAGAATTTTATCTATTGGTTGTATGCAAAGTTTGTACAATTAGGAACGTCATACAAAAATAAAATATCTGTACATTGGTTAAAGACATGACATACAAAAATTTATTTGTTAGACGTAGAGACAAAAGGAGGCATATCCCTTGGACTATTGCATGAATCAATTGGTTTTGATGTGCATTATGCTTTTCCAAAAATCAATGGACGTTACTTATATTATGAATAATTTGCAAGAAAAGGCAGAATGCTCATTACGCCACTCACGATAGTAATGCAATATAGCTATCATCGATTGACGGACAATGCTTACATTACATAGAGTACCTTGAAATCTGAACTTTTTTTAAATTTGGTGGGATCAACAACATATATAGGCGCATATTCAATTTTGTCGTTTGGTAATAAGTAGGTCCTTTATTGTATAGTTCTTGTAGTTAACTTATCCGGGATGACTTGTTTAACATTTGTTTTTTATTAAAGACTTAATGTGTTAAATTTTATTTTATCTGTAACGGAAATATGTATATGACATGTGTCTATATGAGATTTTCCTGATGCGCGCATGTTACTTGGGAAAAAATCATTTATATTATTTTTGTTTGATGTTTCTTTGGAAGTTTTTCCTCGTTCTTACAGGGCAAGGCAAACATAAAAGATATAGACATATTGGCCGGGTCTGCATAGGCTAGCACATTTTAATATTTGTTGGATGGAAAAGTTTATATATATAATAAATATCATAAGGAAAAAGTTACTATTATTTATAGTTAATAAGCATGTAAATAGTGATGTTTATTTTCTTGCATTTTTAACATCACAGCTATTTAGAATTAATGAAATTTACAAAATTAGAGCTCTGCAACTCCAATGTTTAAGATATAGTTTGTTAGTGTGAGTGCATTTTTTGTTATGTTAAACAGTTATTTAAAAAAAATTCTTTTAATTTTTTTCTAGTCGTTCACTCTACATCAGGTATATGTGTGCAACGTGAATATGCACATGCTAGTGCTATACATACTCTTTCTTTGCATGATAATAACTTTTTTTGCGGAAGCATGATAATAACTTGGGGCTCACAAGTGTGATGTAGTAGAAAGGTAAAGAAAGATACTAACGTACCTGCTGTACTTCGGCCCATGTGTCCAGTAAATAAAGAAAGATTCCGTGCATCTTCCTCCTACCGTTTCCTCCTCCTACCGCTCCCTTATCTCCCAAAAATGGACATCTTCAGCCATGGAAAAAATTGCGGATACTTAGTAAATTGAAGGTATACATTCATGATTCATCTAGTTCTTTTTTTAATAGTGACTATGCAATGCACATACCACAGATTGTTTTACTGCTAGATCAAATTTGCAAACATAGTCATGTGTGTCCGTAATACGTGATTCATCTGAAAACCGCATGAAATTCCTTTACAAGAAGGTTACAAATTCTAAAATACAAATATTGAAAGTTCTCATGACTAAAGGATATCCTTGTACACAAAAATTTTAGCTGAATTAATTTCCATAGATTCTTCATCTGAAATTAGAACTTTAAGTCCATCTCTACTTGTGACTCTTGATACCGCAACATAGAGTTGGCCATGTGTGAACACCTGCTTTGGTAAATATAGCCCCACATGTTTTTGAGACTGCCCTTGACTCTTATTTATCGTCATCGCAAAACAAAATGATATTGGGTACTGCCTCCTTTTCAACACAAACGGCCATTTTGAGTCACTTGGTGACATAATAATCCTTGGAATATATACCTTGTTTCCAATGTTTGTCCCTGTTATTATCTGAGCTTCTATGAACCATTTACCTAGTTGTGTTATAGTTACTCTCGTACCATTGCATAAGCCCTCACTTTGGTTGATATTCCGTAGCAGCATAACTGGCTGTCCAACTTTCAGCCATATTTCGTGGTCTGGTATTCCAGGGCACTTCAAGCTATTCAGGAATTCTGTTGGGTACAAATGGTCTCCATCTTCTGAATTTGACATTGCTTTGCACCTTAATCTCACGAACTTCGATATGTTACCTCCTCACCTTCTATTCTACCCATTATGTAAGAATTTACCTCATCGACCATCTCATTTCTTGGACATAAGATGGCTCTCTCTTCTAAGTATGTTCGGTTCATGTAGTTCGTCCATAGGTTTGGATAGGTGCTGTTGATGATTGTTTCTAATTGGTTCTCTCCTTTTTGCAGTTGTAAGTCCTCCGGTATATTTACCCATGCCTCTTCTTCTTTATTTCCAACTAATCCATCTCCAATATTTAGAATCCAGTCTGCAAAATGTGCGGTCTTCTTTTGTTCTTCTGGAGTATCTGTTAGTGCAGAAACGCGCATGTTCTCAGTGAGCTTGAATTCCTCAAAGTGGTTCCATAAGTAGGAACGTTTTAAGGATGCATCTACAATGTGAGATCTTCGCCCTTTCGGTATTACTGGAAGAATTTGTGCAAGTCACCTCCCATCACTACCGTCATCCCACCAAACGGTTTATCTCGCACTACTTTCATTTGTGAACCTTAGGATGTCTCTCAAGCTCTTGTCCAATGCTTGAAGCAATGTTTGTTCGCCATAGGTGCTTCATCCCATATAATTAAGGATGTTTTCTTTAGCAGGTCTGCAAGATAGGATCCTTGCTTGATGTCACATGTGGACTCATTAGTGATGTTTAATGGGATGTGAAATCTTGAATGTGCAGTTCTTCCCCCGGTTATAAGAAGTGCTGCTATTGCACTGGATGCTACAGCTAAAACTATTTTTCCTTCAGATCGTAGTGATGTCGTGATTGCCTTCCAAAGAAATGTTTTTCCTGTTCCACCATATCCATTGACAAATATCAATTTGCCTAGTCTGCTATTTACAGATTGAACTATTGCATCAAAAGCTTGTTTTACATTACGGATCTAACTTTCCAAGTAGTGCCACTTTCTCTATTTGTAGAGAATCTCTGTCATAGTTAAGATCTTCACTTACCAACCTATTTTGCAGACATTGTAGTGAGTTGCTATCCGGTAATGGAATTCCTTCATAATCCTTTAATGACTTTCCACCTCTCCTTAGCAACATCTCTATTTCTATAAGTGTGAGATTTTGTATTTGTTCAGGATTAACTGAAGTTCATCGAAGTTCAAGATTTCCCTCGGCGTCATTGAATGTCATCTGAGAGTAATTCCCATGTAGATTCCCATAGTTTCCCTGGATCTGTGACCTCGCAAAAAATGAGTATTGTGCAAAAAATTTGTCGCATTTGTTGCGCAGAAGCCCAGTGTGATGCTTCCTCAATACAATCATCCCACTCTTGGTCATCGTTGAGTAATACAAGGGCATAACATGCTGATTTATAGGTTGGATGTACAATACCATTTACTTTTCTGATGTCCTCATATGATTTACAACCTTTGACAGTATTTAGCAGAATCCTTAGGTAATATTTCACACCACTTGCTGGATGGGCATAGTAGATCCTCCCAATTGACCGTTTCCCGCCTTTCCTTGGTTTCCATCTTTTCTCCTTTGCATGCCATGTCCACTTAGTGGGGAATTCTGCATATGTCAGATTACGGGCCTCCTCATACAATTGATTAGCGGTCATCCATTCAGTGAAAATTGTTTCCTCTATGCCAGGTCTATGTACAATTTTCTCAATATCAGTTGAGTCCGGGAACACGACAATTTGCTCACCTTGAAGATGGAATTGCAGTCTCTGTACAGAAGGCAGTCGGTGCTGAAGTTCAA
This sequence comes from Aegilops bicornis, assembly GCA_021605145.1. Classification (NCBI taxonomy): domain Eukaryota; kingdom Viridiplantae; phylum Streptophyta; class Magnoliopsida; order Poales; family Poaceae; genus Aegilops; species Aegilops bicornis. Next base: position 693,315,194 of record CM038670.1, on the reverse strand, counting down.
ATCCAAAGATACGCCAAGATGCTTCACATGCGGATAGGTATCGTGCATCAAGGTACATTTGTATCTCGTCATAGTTATTTCCTGCACCCAAAACTACAGTTGCTCTATCCTCTCCTTTGTGGATGTACTTGAACAAATACTTTATGGATCTTGATTTATTACACCATTCCACGTTTATGTGGGCCTGGTACTTGACTATCAGGTCCCTGTTGTATGGAACAACATACCTGCTATCTAGTTTTACTCCATTTTTTTCTACTATCCTGCCATTATTTCTTCTTCTGTATATTGGGAATCCTTCTTCATCGATGCTTGTTTCCTCACAGAACATCTTAGGGAAATATTTTGAGCATTTCCCATTGATCATGCATGGTGACTTGTAGCATGCCTGGCCACATGGTCCATGCATCATGAAATTTTCAACTGCCATGTAACCCTCTGGATCAACATCCTTGTCCGCACCTCTCACGATATGATCTGGTCAATATTTTGGGGGCTAGGATCCCTGTCATTTGGATCCAAAAATAATAGTATATGTGCATGAGGTAGTCCTCTTTTACGAAACTTCGATGGTGTAGACAACTGCAACAAAACATTATAATTTCATTAGTCATGTTTTAAGTTTGCGTAGTAATTAATAGAGGTATATGAAGATAAGGTACATAATAAACTTAGTTGTGATGATAGGTATGAATTGGCGAAACTTTGTTGACTTACTTGCTATTGCTTTTCCAAACCGCTTCTTTTTGTATATGTCTTCTATTAGTTCATTTAGCTTTATAAGGAACACTCTATTGATAATGTCTGGACGATCTTCTGGTTTTTGTCCTGGTATGGAGTCCAACATGGTCTGTATCTCGGGCCACTTTGGGTTGCATGTGAAAGTGATAAACAGATCTGGATATCCAGCCCACCGGCATATGGCCATTGCATCCTGGTAGTACTGCTGTTTATTCCTCGGACTTCCATTATATGATGAAGGTAGTATAATTCTTTTACCTACTTGATCAGTTCTGGTATCACCATTATCAATTGCGTCTTGAAGACCGCTATATAGCTCTGTTCTAAGCGTCCCTTGATGCATCCTATACCAATTGAGCCTCCATTGCTCAATGCATGTTGTCGCGTCTACGATGAACTGAAGGAATAGCTTGCCACTCGTTTGCAAGACTACTGACTAGTTCAGTCGCTGCTGGATGCGATATGCATAATACTCCATCATGGTAACATACTTTCTCTTTCCTTCGACATATTTTTTTCTCTAATTCTATTTCTGGTCTGAATCCATCTTCTCCATACGGGAATAATAACGGGTATTGCATAGACATAAAGCTTGGATGTAGTTCCGAAATTCGCTGGAGTTGTTTGTCTTTGTTTTCTACTATTATATCACGTTCAACATTTTCTCCTGTCTGTTTCCCCAACAATGAGTGCAGCTATTTCAGATGCAGTTGGTAGGTTGTATTGTCGTCCATCACTTTGGATCTTGTACCAATTAATCGCAACCTAACATTTTCAAGATCCGACTCTTGGTATCTATCCCTTGCCATACGGAATGATTTCACTAACTCATTGTGATCATCAAGCATCTGCAATAATCCAGACACAATGCCTTCATCCAGTTGTGTTTTCCTTTCCTTTGAGGTTGAAGCCTGCAGTCTGTTTTTGACCTCGTTTTCTGTATCATAAATGTACAATTGGGCAAACTTTGGCCTGAGAGCATTATCTCCATTATCTGTAGGCAGCAATGTGCCAATTTGATGATAGTTTTGGCCATTCAAGCGAAAAACATACGGTGCACCCCCGTTTTTGTTTATCTCATAGTCGACCTGGCCACCCATCGAAGTAAATGCAAACATTGAATTATAGTTCCTGATATTGTCTCTGTAATTTGACGATTCTCCCTTTTCATTAGATGTTAGTAGCCGCTGAAGGTATGCTGGAGGTTTTTTCAATGGTGGTAGTTTGACTTTGCCTTCCTTGCAACAAAGTCCGAATGTTGGTCTTGATTTGCTTGTGTTATGCTTGCTTCTCTCTTGATGCCACATTATGGCATTGCAGAATGGACATACGCATGTTGGTTTTCCAAAATTTGAAACCTCACTTGGAGAGCTCTGAGATTTACCTCCTTTTTTCATCGCTTGTAACTTCTTTCTATTTGCTCGATTCAACTTGCTTATCTCTTTTCTTCTAATCAAATCGGCATCTGCTGAGCTTCTAGGAAATATTGATGCTTCTAAAGCATGTTCACCAGCTGTTGTACTCGAAGCAAACTCAGTTTCACAATTTTGTTTTCTTTGAACCAACCTTGCACGTTTGTTGCTCTGATTCCCATGGACTATCTGTTTCCTATTTCTTGGTTTTTGTTTATTTGGACCCGATGAAATCCTGTAACAAATATATTTGGCAGTTGTTAGTCAATTATATCAGGCAAGGGCTAGCGGCCATGATTATGTCGTTAAAGGGGGCACCTTTCTTGCTCTTTGTTTATTGTAGAATGATCATTGGGTATTCCCTGAAAATAAAAGGAGTTAAACTTGATCTGCATATCCCACTAAAAGGAATTTGAAGAGATAATTAATATGTGATTACCCTTTTACTCTCCTGGCAAGCTACAACGGCCGTGGATGTATATACACGTGTGAATAGCCTGTAATATATTTATTTCATGATCAGTTACTTTTATAGGTACATGTATTGAGTTGTTTTCTTGTTTATTAAAAACTAGTAATATATAATGCAAGCCAGTACCTCTCATTCTGATTGTGTAGCCTGTCTTGTTGGACATGAATATCCGACTGGTTGCCCATCATGCTTAATAACTTTGGACGCTTGTTATTTTTTGTTTGGTTTGGAGATTGACTTTGGATTGTCCTAGCTTGTCTGTGTTCATTTTTTCATCATTATAATGTAATATATTTTCATTTGTTAGTTAGACTGTAGATGTGCTAGAGGCAATAAATTGCGTCATAACATACCGGTTGTTGTCTTCCACTCCAATTTGCTGAAAATTTGATTCGGATAGTCAGGTCAATATCTTCAAGGGTGCATGGAACATTGTAATAAGAATAGGATAGAAGTGTTGTAGTCGAGTTTGTACCTTGTTTTTGTCAGGTAATTTGCCTTCTTTGCCCAAGATGACCCTGCAAGTGGTATGGACTCTTACTATAATATTTTAATTATAAACTCAAATTTGTTTTGCTGGAAGGCACTATCTGAACCCTTTACTTCAAATATGGGAAGGAAATAGCTGTCATATTGCTAAAAATCATATGTTGAACACCAATATCTGCAATAGCCATGGTCACCATTATCTATTGTACCTTTTGTCGTTTTTAGCCCCCTTTTGGATCACAGGCACATGAATATTCGACATGGTGGCCGGTGTCAATTTCAGATCGACCCTCTGAAACAGCATATGACTTTTGTGTTTTCTTCGCACCTAATGAAGATTTTAGTAAAATCATAGAAGTTAATACTTATAGAAATATCATCATCGAGAGTAAGCATGAACTAATATGTTATAAAAAGTCGATCATACCTCTTTCTTCTCTTTATTCCGTGTCTTTGGAAGCTCTGGATCGTCTTGACACGCGGAAGCTCCGGATTGTTTATGTGTAAATTGTGTGTACACATGCCCTTATATAAAGGCAGATGTGTTCGAGTTGGACTCTGCAAGTCTTGTTTATTCTGGACTGTGTAATTAAATAATACTATAATACCAAGCCGCCTCCCATGGTCATGTTTAAGTCATCCACTCCAACACGTGAACTTCTATAATAGAAACAACCAGCTCGTTCTTTTTTATGTATATATTCTGGTGACACACGATTATATTATTTTTCTAGTTTGATTAGCCGGCCGCATAAAATTTAGTTGCTTCTTTTGGTAATATTTTTAATATGTTGATTTGTCTGGGTGGCTTTTTTTTGTCCGTGTCGCATTGTTTCTTTTCATGTTACTACCTTTTGTTAGATCAAAATATCAGCTAACTGGTAAGTATAATTAGCCATGCTTCCATCGACGATGGTGTGTCCACCGACGGGAAAATGTTTGTTATATATATATATATATATATATATATATATATATATATATATATATATATATATATATACTGTTTTAAATAAAAGTGTATTCATCTTTCACTCTCGGTCATCTTACGGAAAAACGAAATAAGTGGTATGAAAAGGCAATGAAAGTACGAAATATTGGGAAAGTGGCCTGTGACTTTGTTTTTTTTTTTGAATGGAGGCAAAGATTGCCTCATCTATTAATTAAGCAGAAGAGAATTGCCCAGTTAATTACGGAAAACCGGGCGAAAACTGAACAACAAGGGCCAAGCCCACACCCAAAGACTGATACACACAGGGCAAAGCCCACCCTAATCGACGACATGTCGACCTACGGCCAGGCAACGCAGCTCCGACTCTGACAGAGAACTCAGAAGAACAAAACCAGGCACGGCCGGGCGCCACGGAAGATCACCGAGCGGACCACCTGCAGCCATCGCCGTACACCACAGGGCCCTGCCACCGCAACTTCGACTCCACAGCAACAAACAAACCGAGGCAATACCGTGAACACGCCGGAGAAGAGCCGACTACCGCAACCATTGCCGCGTTGTCGACATCGCTCCCACCATCATCGTTGCCACAGAAGTTTGGTCGCCACAGTGATTCTCTCGGGGCCGCCCGACATCCACCGCCCGTCGCGCCCGGTGCAATCAACCGGCACCGCCTTCCGGGCCGCCGCCCGACATACCATCGCTCCCCCAGAGCAGCAACGCCAAGACAACCCAGCTGCCCGCAGCCCACGCCGCTAAGGGCAACCGCCGCAGACCTTAACGTCGCACCACAGGGGGCCGCCCCGACGTAAAGTCAGATCGCCCTCTCTGGAGCGCATCGACTGAGCCGACACCCCTACCGCCCAAGCGGGACAAGGATGCCACCCAACCAATGCCGAGATAGAGCCCGCCACATAGAGCTGCCACTCACATTGTTCCCGAGATCGCCATCTCGGCGCACAATCAGAAACCACCCGGAGCCGCCGCTCCGACGTCCACTGTCCCCGACGACGAAGAGATCCGTGCAAACTGCAGTATGTTGACTCTCCAAGGCGATGCCTCAAAGAAGGAGACGACGTAGCCGCCGTCATCGCCCGCTTCGACCATCCGAAGCTAGGGATTTCTCCCGGAGAGTCGTGTAATGGAGCTCCACGGCAACGCCTTCAAGAAGGGGAACGGCGCCATGGCGCCGCCGTTGCCGGTACCGACCCAAAGTCAGTGCTGGACTTTCGCCCGAAGCTCCTCCACACCTCCGAATCCGAGAGCAGATCCGAAGGCACTGCACACAATCCCCATTGTCGACGTCCACCGGCTCCACCTCGTGGAGCAGCTGCCGCCGCACCTCTCAACCGCAGGAAGCCAACGCATCCACCGCTGCGCCGCCCAAGGCCCGCTCCCACCAGCCACCACCAGCGGGCAACCGCCCGACCATCACCCAAGCTGCAGCCCGCCCCGCAAGGAGGCCTGCTGGCAAGCTCGTCCCGGGGCCGCCGCCCCGGCCTCCTCTTGCAGCCCCGGCGCGCGAGACCACCGGCCGCGCCCCACCTCGTGACAGCCGGAGCCTCGGCAGCTCAAGGCCGAGCTGCCACCATACCGCCCTAACCTGGCCACAAGGCCAGCGCGCCACAGATCGCAGAAGAAGCCCCGCCGCCACCCTCCACGGATCCAGACTGGGCCGCGGCGGCCTCCTCAGGCGGCGGCGAGGTGAGGGGGTGGAGGGGGGTGGGACGGTGGCGGCGCCGGAGGGGATCCCCCCGTGTCGCCAGACAGAGGCCCCTGTGACTTTGTTGTTTGGCCACACTTGCGGTTGCAAAAATGGGTCTAAATGTAGGAATTTATGTTAAAATAAGTTGGTGCATAAGGAACGTCTGCTCTAACAATTCCCTCATCTACCAAAACAACCGGAAATATTTCAAAAAAAAGTAGGCATACGGCGTACAAAAAGCTCATGTACTTTTTATCTCTAAAGATGGGATGTCCTAACTATCCAACAGCTATTACATCCCCATTATCCATTGAGCCTGCTCTGAATAATCCCCTTTTTGCCGTATTATTACCAATATAATCATGAAAGACTAATCCCACATCATCCTATTCTGTCACCATCGCCTTTGTAGAGAGCCATTTTTACACTGGACGGCAAAACCTGAGATTGGCTCTCCTCTTGTTTACACTACCCCCTCATTGAGTACAACAATATAGTGGTTACCAATTTCATACATGAGTTCAGTAAGAAACTATTTTTCCAACTGAAATTAATTAATGGTTGCTAACTGTCTCAACTTGATTCATGCATGGCCAGGGAGTATATGCAGGAACATTCAATTATATAACATGATAGAACAAATATGAAAAATGTAACATAGTACTATCCGTGTCGTCAAGTATGAAAGATCCATAGTCTGTATTGTAACAATCGAATTCCAAATATTACAAATTATTTCTTCCTCCCCCGTCGTGATATGCAAGGTTGCTGTTCAGCATCAAGGCATTGCTTATGCTTTCGCGCTCTTTTGGGGGCATTCAATTTCTCTTCTGAGTCTTCATCGTCATCAAGAACAACATATTGTCTCTTAATTATTGTACTCCTTCGTATCACTTTGTATTCTTCTTCATCATCACCACTGTCTTTGTGTATATCATCTTCAATATCTTCTTTTGGTTCCTTTTTAATGATGACACCTTTTGGAATTTTCTTCAAGTTACCCTCTGAGATAATAAGAGAGTTAGTCCAATTTGTTTGTCTTGAAATATGGTTTTTTGAATGAGGAACTCCATATATTTTTGAATACTTCATCATCTTTTGGAGTATCAAGTGCCATAGTTCTCTGCGCTTGAGAATCTTCATAGCGTTTCAGCTTTCTCCTACTCGTGCTTTTATTTTTGCATCTTTCATCATTATTTCTATCATGTATCTGAACAGATTGACTCTCTTCATCTGGCTCAGGTTTAACGACACCATCTTTTGGAAAATTCTTCGAGTTACTCTACAGAAGCATCAGAAGATCAGTCCAGTTCCATTGTGTCTAAAATATAGTACAATTTGAAATAGACGATGCATAAGGGAGTGCAATCTATAGATAATTAGGAATGTTGTTACTGTTCATTTTGTTTCAATTTTGTAACGCAAATATTAACTTTGAGAAATATAATAGAATGGAGGAAAATCAGTAAATATCATACCTTTTCATTGTTGTCACTCTTCATAGATGAACTACTGGTGTCCAGAAAGAATAGTCTTGAGACTGTGTAGTCTGGTCTACAACTGGTGAAATTGTAGTCTGTCAATCTAAACTAAAAAATTACAGTCTGACCACAAATCTCTTGGATTGGTTTTGGAAGCTCATCACTTTCATTACCAACTGATGCAACCATGTTTTCTGCTGACTCATGAATTAATTGTTGAGCTTCTTTTTCAAAAAGTACGCAAGATGCAGATGTTGTTGAATCACTGATTTGAAGCTTAATCTTATATCTACAAAATATGTAATGAATTAATTTAAAATTATTATATAAAAACTATAAAGATAGAGATCTATTAAACTCTTTACCGTGGTTTGGATTGAGCTTTCCTATCGCATTTGGTACAATAGTAGTAATCAATTCTCTTTTCAAGTAGCTTCTTGCAATTATTTTCGCTGCATGATATGTAGTACCAACCATATCTTGTATTAACATCATTAATTACTGCTTCCACGGTAAATATTCTTCCCTGTTGAGAAAATATAAATATATTTATGCTTCTGAGTGTGAAAAAACTATTCATTATTATTGCTGGATTACGAACCTGATTTGATGAGTCTAACAGAATGCCATTTAACTCTTCTAAAGTTTTTCTATTGTAGTGCATTTGCTCTTCCTGTGTCCCTTTTAGATGGTTCTCCTCAACATGTAGTTCTTTGATAATTTTTTCCTTGGAACAAATGCTATTTGGAAACAAAAAGTTATGAGCCAGGGTAGGTAGTACTGACATTCACATTAAAATGGCAATATTGTAGGAATTTCGCTTACCTGTTTTGCACATCCATAGTCTCAGGAATATCTAAATTTATAAAAACTTGAGTTGCACTATTTGACGATAGTGAATATCCTGAATAGTGGTTCAAATAATCATTTTCCTATGTAAAACCAAGCAGAGAGATGATAGAATAAGTGATTAAAATTTGAAAGAAGACATACTGCCAAATTTCTCACTGTTGTTGATGTAATTATAATGACATTCCCTATTGACTTCACATCAATTAGATCAGCTTTATCACCCCATAATCTAACTTTGACTTCCTGGTCTCTGTTAGCAAAAAGTAAAGCAATTGTGAAGACATGACATGAGCACCTTGGCTGCAAATATGATGTATTTTTGGCTTACTCGATTAGAAGGAAGATATCACGGATTCTGGAGAGCCCAAGATATGTTCTAATTTCTTCAATTGGCCCTATGTGTGTTGCAATTCCAATAACATCTGTTAGCACATGAATTTAGATGGCGTTTTATACATGACATGAAAAAATATGGCATATTGTATCTAAAAAGTTAAATGATATCATACCTCAGATATAAGTGTCAATGTTTACTCTTTTGGAGAGTACCTCCATGTTTGAAAAGTTGAAACCATGCTTTGGAATGTCTTCACTGTCTTCAATCTCCTCTATATTTTTTGTGGGCGAGAAGTTAATCATCATCTCATTTTGTACAGGTCAAAATTTTGCTGCTGCTGGAATGACTCTCACGTTTTTAATGAGGTACACATTGCCTTCTTGAATAAATGACCTTAACTTTTCGATATATGCCTTATTGATAACTCCATGCAACATTGTCCCCTTCAATTGTATTTGTAATTAGCATGTAGATTGAAGCTAAATCTTATTATCAAAACAATTCAAGAAATGATGTAATTTCTATGAGAGAACCATTATACCTCTTCATCAATAAGGACCATGTCTAGACTAAGTATTTCACCATTACTGATCAATATGGAATCCCATAGTCTCGACACTCTTGCCTTGATTGTTAATTCCTTTCCTCTACTGGAAGTATTGATCTGACAAAGGTTTTGTATGCCATGGAAGACTTTGGCATTGAACTGCAACATCGAAGAGATAGTTAGGATTACCTATGAGGATGCTTATGTGGTTGATACTTGTACATGTGAGTTATTTGTCCAAACCTGGGTGATTAGAGCAGATCAGAAAGGACGGCGGCCTGTTCGTGTTCGTGACGGAAGCGAGGGAAGGTGCTCTCCGTTGTGGGCGATGAGAGATGTTGTAGAAGTTGTTCTCCGCAGCGTGAAGATGGAGACGCGTGCGAGAAGAATTACGATCTATCGGATGGCCTCGCGTCAAGCAAATAACGTGGAGAAAGAAAAACACTTGATGCGTACGTGATGTATATATTCACATATATATATACAGCCATGCATGTGTTTGTATTGCCAAAGACAACACGTTTGGGTGTCCTTTTCTTTTTGGACAATTAAAGTACGATATGTGGCCATTGCTGGGAATTAAAATAGAAGGCCAATTTTATTCTACAGTTTTTTGCCCAGGATGAACGTGAGAGACACGACATTGGCCTGTGTGAAGGGGAGGATGCCTCGTGTATAACAAATCACCTATTTCCTTTTTTTCTGATTTAAAAGAAACGGGAGAGAGTCCAAGTGGAGGAAGATCACCTATTTCCTTTTTTTCCTGATTTAAAGGAAACGGGAGAGAGTCCAAGTGGAGGAAGATCACCTATTTCCTTTTTTTCCTGATTTAAGGAAAACGGGAGAGAGTCCAAGTGGAGGAAGAGTCCAAGTGAAGGAAGACTCGTGTACGTGGGATAGGAGATTCCAAGTGGAAAACGACTCGTGGGATAGGAGATCACGACTCGTGGGATAGGAGATCACGTCTCGCTCCTTTCGTTTTATCCGACGGCTATACACGCATTACATATTAAACGGACGGTCAATCTTCTTTAATTTCACGGTTAAACGTGGTGTCTCGTATGGTGACTCCAATTAGTAAATATAAGATGAACGTGTCCTGTGAACCTGAGTTTGATATGAATGTTTACCTTTTCTATTGTATTTGTGTGTGAACTTGTTAGTATGCCTACTGTGGGGTATAAAATGCAGGTCTCTTATATAAGTAATGCTGTGTCCAATTTATGTTTTCCCTTCTAATATAACATAACATTATATATAACGAGCCCACCTAATACGTGGATTTCAAGGAAGTGCACATGGGCTGGGATTTCTTAGAAAATATAAATGGGTCTGATTGACGCGAAATTATTTGTTCACCCAGCCCAGCAAATGGACTGTACATTTTAGAAAACATGGGTTAAATATATGCCACATTTTTGCAGGCTGACATGTGGGCCAATAGGTCGAAGCCTACGCAGGGCGTTGTCAACTTGGTCAACAAATGATTGTGTCATCCACAACCATTGGATTTATATCCAACGGCCGGCATGCACCTTCAATCTCTCGTCTTCTTCCTTCAGCGCCGCCGGGACCGCCTGGTCCGGCCTCCGGTGGCTAGCGGCTCTGCTTAGCACGCATCACTGCGAAGCACTACCCCACCGCCGGCCAGGCTATCCCTCCACCCCTCCACACCTCCTGTTATTCTCCACCGACTGCAGCCCCACGCCGCACCACAACTAGTTATAACCCTTGTACTCCTCTCAATCTGTGACTCCATTACTGCGTCTTCCCATCTCCGGGTCGTTCCCGTCCGGGCCTCGCCAACGTCCACCGCCTCGCTGCGCTCGGTGCGGCGTGGTCAACAAACGAGAGTCATCAGAAGAGGATTGCACGTGGAGAGCCTGACGGCTGGGACCCCTGAGGTCCATGGTCGCACGCAAGGAAAGTTCCTCCTTATTAAGCTAAAAAAATGTTTCCTCCACCTGACAGCTGGGACCCACCGGCTGTATCTTCGCACGGAAGGAAGTGCCTCCTTGTTTTGCGAAAAAAATTATTCATCCCGTTGACAGCTGGGACCCGTCAGATTTGGTGACTGACTTGTGGGCTTACTAAGCGGACGTGTACGCACGGCTTTGTCAACTTAATCAACAAATGATTCTAGCAGCTGGACCGTTGGATGTTAATCCAACAGCCGTGCTCCTTCTTCAACCTCTGTTCTTGCTCCTATCTCTCATGGTCGGCACGGCGGCTGTGCTGCCGCGCACCCGAACCAGTGAAGTTTCCCACTCCTCTCCATCTGCAACTCCACTGCCCCGTCTTCCCCATCTCTGGGTCGTTCCAGTCTGGGTGCGCTCAGCACGGTGTGGTCAACATGGTCAATAACCGAGTGTCATCGGAAGATGACTGTAGTACGTGAGAGGCTGACAGTGGGGATGCACCACGCCCATGGACTCATTCATGCAACGGAACACGGCGAGGTCAACGTGGTCAAGGAACGACTTCCATCGGAAGTATACTGTACGTGGAGAGTCTCAACTGGTTCCACGGCTGCAGCAAGTAAGTGCCTCCTTATTACACAGAAAATAATGATTCCTCCAACTGACAGCAGGGACCCACTGGACGGGCCACCGTATTTTGCAAAAAAACGTTTGCCCCCTGACTGCTGGGACCCACCTAACGGGCCACCGTATTTCATGAAAAAACGTTCCCCTCGCTGTCAGCTCGGACCCACCAGAAGTGCCTCCTTATTACGCACAAAAAAATGAATACTCCCCCGGCTAGCTGGGACCCACCTTGGTGGGAGGCTGACTTGTGGGCCTACTAAGTTGACGGGGACGAAGGGCTTTGTCAACTTAGTCAATATGAACGATTCTAGCTCCCGGTGACCGTCGATGTCCATCCAACGGCCATAGTGCTTCTTCAACCTCTGGTCTTCTTGCTCCAGCCGCCCAAAGCTGCGCCGGTCGTGCCGCATCCTCCTGCCTCCCGTGGCCGGCTGTGCTGCCGCGGAGTCCCCACGGACCCTACTATTCCCACGGCTGGCCTGGCCCTGCAGCGACGACAGCCTCACACCGCAGCCGAACCAGTGAACCCTCGTACTCCTCTCCGCGCGGGCTTCCACTGCCGCATCTTCCCCTGCTCCGCGTCGTCCCCTTCCTAGGCCTCGCCATCATCCACCGCCGTGGTGCTCTTCGCATGGCGTGGTCAACGTGGTCAAGGAACGACTTTCATCGGAAGAGTACTGTACGTGGAGAGGCTGACAGCTGGGTCCACGGCCACAACCCAGTTTTTTTGTGATTTGCCAAGTAAGTCGCTTTGTCAGGCCTGTTGGGCTGCAAATCTTTCAAGACGAGGAGAGCTTCCATTCGGCTGGCCGAGAAAATGGCCCATCAGTAATGAGAAATGGGCTGTACATTTTTAAAACACATCAAACCGACAATTAGTTTCAAATATCTTTTTTTCATTTGGAGATTTTAAATTACATTAATTTTTATGCGTGGAGAATTTGTTGGAATTTATATTGATATACATTTATTTTTAAAATTAGTTTGAATGTGAGTCAAAATTTCGGGATTAAAAACAGTTCGGACCACACCGAAATATGCAAAATTTCATATTATTTTTTAACCGTGGCCACAATATGGGCTGTAATGCTAACAAAAATAATATGGGCTAAAAAACCTTAAGAATTAGCAAATGGGCTGTAAATTATTAGAAATAATGGCAGATGGGTTGTATGCTATTTTCCACAGATTTGAGGCTTTCGTAAAAAAAAGGTTGGCCTTTGGCGGTGGATCGTTGGATGTCCATCCAACGGTCGTCGTCTTCTTCAATCTCTGCTCTTCCTGCTCCAATTTGCTCAAACAAGCGCCGTGGGACTGCTGCTCCTCCTCCCCGCGGCCGTCAGTGTCTGCTTGAGCCTCACCGCCCGCCAGACTCCCATCGCTGGCCTAGCCATCCCTATACTCACCCACACCTGCTGTTATTCTCCGTGACTCAGACAGACGGTAAACCCTCGTACAGTCGTACTCCCCTCCGCGTGGGAAACAACTGCCGAGTCTTCCCTGCCTCCGTGTCGTTCCCTTCCTAGGCCTCGCCATTGTCCACCGCCCTGGTGCTCTTGGTCAACGTGGTCAACGACCGACATGCATCTGAAGTGGATCAGATGCGTGGAGAGGCCGATACTGGTCCACGACCGCACGCAAGGAAATGCCTCCTTATTACGTGCAAAATAATGATTCCTCCACCTGACATCTGGGACCCACCGAAAGGGCCTCTGTATTTCGTGAAAAAAATGTTACCGCCGCTGACAGCTTGGACCCACCAGCTATATCTCCGTACGCAAGGAAGTGCCTCCTTATTACGCAAAAAAATGAATACTCCCCCTGCTAGCTGGGACTCAGTATAGTGGTAGGCTGACTTGTGGGCCTACTAAGTTGACGGGGACGGAGGGCTTTGTCAACTTAGTCAATACTCCAGTGACCGTACGATGTCCATCCAACGGCCGTAGTGCTTCTTCAACCTCTGGTCTTCGTTCTCCAGCCGCCCAAAGCAGCGCCGGTCGTGCCGCATGCTCCTGCCTCCCGTGGCCGGCTGTGATGCCGCAGAGGCCTCACCGCCCCCTACTACTCCCACCGCTAGCCAGGCCATCCCTCTACTCACCCACACCCCCTGTTATTCTGCGGTGACGGTAGCCTCACACCGCAGCCGAACCAATGAACCCTCATACTCCTCTTCGCGTGGGCATCCACTGATGCGTCTGCCCTGGCTCCGCGTCGTCCCCTTCCTAGGCCTCGCCGTTGTCCACCGCCGTGGTGCTCTCGGCGCGACGTGGTCAATGTGGTCAACGACCGACTTCCATCGGAAGAGTACTGTGCACGGAGAGGCTGACAGCTGGGTCGACGGCGGCCGCAAGGAAGTGCCTCCTTATTACGCGCAAAATAATTATTCCTCCACCTGACAGCTGGGACCCACCGGACGGGCCACCGTATTTCAGGAAAAAACCGTTTCCCCGGTGATGGGACCCACCAGCTACACCTTCGCACGCAAGGAAGTGCGCCCAGCAAAAAACGATTCGCCCCATTGCTGGGACCCACCGGCTACATCTTCGCATACGCAAGGAATTGCGTCCGGCAAAAAGCGATTAAGCCCCGACTGCTGGGACCCACCAGCTACATCTTTGCGAGCAAGGAAGTGCACGGCGATACCGGAGCCACGGCGAAGCGTACGTAGCATTGTCATTCTGGTCGCGAACGCGTATGTACATATATACTGGTCGATGTAGGGGCGCGCACGTGTCGTAGTAGAGGTGCATACGTGTCGTAGTAGAGGCGCGCACGTAGCATGTACACGTACGTACAACGGCCAGGGTGCAAGAAAGAAAATACGACCAACGGGGTCCCGAACGCCTACTCGCGCATACGTACGGCGAGGGCTCGTGTACATTGCTGGGTCGGAACGGAGAAACAACGTCGTCATCGTGTTCATGGGGAGCCAACCGGCTGGGTCGGAATGGAATGTGTGGTCGTGTTCATCTGGAGGGCTTGGACGGAACATGCGATCGAAACGAGGCCTGGCGTACCGCAGAACGGAGGAAACGGACCTCCTACGTTCGGAACGGGGTCCTGTTGATCGGGAGGGGTGTGGCGTACCACAAAACGGAGGAAACGGACCTCCTACGGTCGAAACGGGGGGTCCTGTTGATCGGGAGAGGTGTGGTATACCGCAAAACAGACGAAACGGACCTCCTACGGTCGAAACGGGGGTCCTGTTGATCGGGAGGGGTGTGGCGTACCGCAAAAGCAGATTTAAACGGACTTGTGTTGGAGCGCCACGGTCAAACGGGGTCCTGTTCATCGGGAGGTGTGGCGCATCGCAAAAGCAGGACTCCACGAGATACTGTTCATCTCCACTGTCGACCTCCTCCAGCCTCCACGGGCTACCGTCGACCTCCTCCAGCCTCCACGGGCTCCTGTTCATCCAGCCTCCACCGCGCGCTACTCCACCGGCTACTGTTCAACCACCCCTCCACCGTTTACTGTTCATCCAGCCCTCCACACCACGGGGTCCTGTTGAACCACCCCTCCATGGGCACTGTTGGGGATATTGTGGTCAAATCAAGGGAGAAGGAGACACTGATTGACGATTTGAAGGAAACCTTTGACAACCTGTGGGTTTACAAGATGATGCTCAACCCGGCCAAATGTGTCTTTGGTGTTCCGGCAGGCAAATTATTGGGTTTTCGTGTCCAATGTGGAATTGAAGCTAATCCGGAGAAGATTACGGCTATTACCTCCTGGCTAAACCGAAGTGTATTAACGATGTCCAGCGTTTGGCAGGCGGATTGCCGCTGAGCGGGTTTATCGGCCGCCTCGAGAAGGCTATCCCTTTGTACCGAATGCTGAAAAGACAGATCAGTTTATGCGAGTCCACCGCTTGACGAAGCGTTGGAAGACTTAAAGCGGCAATTGGCCAACCCTTTGTGCTCGCCGCTCCCATTGACAAGGAGCCGCTTTTGCTATATGTTGCTGCTAATGCCGAAGCGGTCAGCGTGGCCATTGTGGTCGAGCGGAAGGAGGCAGGGAAGGAGCATCCGGTTTAACGTCCGGTTTACTATATCAGCGAGGTACTTATCGAATCTAAGCAAAGGTATCCGCATTGGCAGAAGCTGGTATATGGAGTTTTCATGGCTTGCCGGAAGCTGAAGCTGTATTTCCAAGGGCACCCCATCACGGTGGTCGATTACGCTCCTTTAGGCGATATCATACGTAACCGGAAGCGATCGGCGGATTGCTAAGTGGGCTATAGAGCTTGGGCAAGACGGTTCAAGTACGTGCCTCGGACGGCGGTGAAGTCTCAAGCACTTGTGGATTTCATTAATGATTGGACGGAGTTGCAAGCACTCAAGAAAAGCCGGATCACACATATTGGAGCGTCCATTTTGACGGATCCGAGCAATTGGAGGGCTCGGGGCTGGAGTCGTATTAACTTCCCCACGAGGTGACAAGTTCTGTTACGTTCTCCGCTTAATGTTCCCTTGTACTAACAATGCAGCTGAGTATGAAGCCTTACTCCATGGTCTCCGGATGGCTAAGGAGAAGAATCTAAGCCGGGTTAAGTGCTTCGGTGACTCGGACTTAGTGGCTTAACAGTGTACGTCACTTGGGATTCAAAGGACCCACTCATGGCTACATATCGTCGTGAGGTGGATATTGTCGCAGGTCATTTCAAGGGCTATCGGTGGACCATGTGGACCGTCGGAAGAATGAAGCGGCGACGCTTTAAGCCGGTTGGGCTCTCAACGCAAACGGTCCCGCCTAATGTTTTTACGGGCGTGTTGCACAACCCGTCGGTCAAGCTCCCTGGTGAAGCGGATTTGGCTATTCCTGATCCGGAGGCTCAATTGGTGGCAACTCTTCACGTCACTCCGGAATGGACGCTTCCTTATCTTGCGTACATGAATTGGGGCGAGTTACCAGAAGATGAGACGTTGCCCGGCAGATAGTCCGGCGATCTAAGTCTATGACCATTGTTAATGGCGAATTGCATCATTGCAGCGTGTCAGGGGCGTTTCAACGCTGTGTGTCCCCTGAGGAAGGCTGTGAAATATTGCGTGAGATCCACAAAGGAGATTGTGTTCACCACGCCGGTTCAAAATCCTTGGTGGCTAAAGCGTTCCCCCACGGTTTCTATTGGTTGACTGCTCATGCTGATGCGGAAGATCTAGTCAGACGATGTGATGGTTGCCAAAAGTTTTCCAGACGTGCTCATGTACCGGCCAAGAATTGAGGATGATTCCAATTACTTGGCCGTTTGCAACCTGGGGGCTGGATATGGTTGGGCCTTTCAAAAGGTCCAAGGACAAGAAGACCCACCTACTGGTGGCGGTCGACAAGTTTACAAAGTGGGTAGAGGCAGAACTTGTTAGCAAGTGTGATGCGGCCACGGTGGTTCAGTTCATCAAAAAGGTGATTTTCCGGTTTGGCTTTCCACACAGTATCATCACAGATAATGGTACCAATTTGTCCAAAGGTGCCATGAAGGAGTTCTGTGAACGTGAGCACATCCGGCTTGACGTTTCTTCAGTAGCTCACCCACAGTCCAATGGTCAAGCGGAAAGAGCCAATCAAGAGATCTTGAGAGGCATCAAGCCTCGGCGTATGGTCCCTGTGCAGAGGACACCGGGTTGTTGGGTAGAAGAGCTACCGTGCGTGTTATGGAGTATAAATACTACGCCTAACAGATCCACGGGATACACACCGTTCTTTATGGTCTATGGAGCGGAGGCGGTTCTCCCGATGACATCCGTCATGATTCACCTCGTGTGGCAGCTTATGTTGAAGCAGAACAACAAGACGGCACGGCAAGACGCTATGGACGGTTGGATGAGGAGCGTGACATAGCAGCTGCCCGCTCGGCGATTTACCAACAGGATCTTCGTCGTTACCATAGTCGCCGGGTCAGAACCAGAACTTTTCAAGAAGGAGATTTGGTGCTTCGGCTCATCCAAGACCAGACTGATATCCACAAGTCGTCCCCACCTTGGGAGGGACCTTTCGTGGTCAGTAAGAATCTGCACAACGGGTCGTACTATTTGATCGATATTCGAGAGCATAAAGACTCACGCACGTCAGAGGAGGAGACCAACAGTCCGTGGAACATAGCTCATCTTCGGCCTTATTATACCTGAGCAGTCGGCTCTACTTATGTACATATTATGACAGTGTATATATTATGAATAAAGTAATAAACCGGAGCCTCAGATAAAGCGGGGTATATGTTCTGTTACATCATGCTGGTTACATGGAGTTGTTCTGTCTTAAAGCGGCCTCCGGTTTACCCCCTGGGTTTGCTTTCCAAAAGCTTTATGATATCACTTGGGGGCTTGGTCGCGTCCGAACCAATGCAACACCTTTTGATAGGAGAAAGCCACCAGATCACTTGGGGACATGGTCAAGTCTGAACAGTCACGCCTCTTGATCGGCCTGAGGCCATAGAGTCACTTGGGGGCAAGGTCGAACCCGAACCATTGCCATGCCACTTGATCGGCATAATGCCACGGTTTCAGTTGGGGACCTGGCTGACTTGAACCATGGCTACACCTTATAGGGAGCTTGGTCGTGTCCGACCATGGTAACACCATCTGATCGGCTCAGTAAAGCCTTCTTTTTTGCAAACGGTTTATCATTGCCTTTGCTTCCATGTTTTTTCATAATTGTTATTTGATTTTGTTGCGTTTCTTAAACCGATAACATTTTTAAACCGGTTCAAACTGTCAATTGACGAAATTCGGTCCATTTTTAATCCGGAGATAATTCTTTCGGTTTGACTTTTTCTGTTAACATCCCATTATGGAGTAACAGGGGGCTTATCATGACCCGACACGGTTTACATGGTAAACCGGCATTATAAACACAGGAGCTGTTTTCTCCTTTGACGGTAATGGTTTATACAACCTCCGCTTCAAGATTGGCTAAGCCAACTTCACGCCCAGTGATGGCAGGTATTTTGTATCACAAATTTTGATTATATACCTCAATATTTCATTTCATACATATATGAATGTCACAAACCGGCTGGCGGCACAAACCGCCGTGGCCGTTTAAGATTCTGTGACTGCAGGCAGTATCAATTGAAGGTTTCGATCATTCAATCAAAGGTGTCAGCACCATTGCACGAAGGCATATTAAAAACAAAAGTGTTGGCTATCCTATTACAAGGCATTCAGAGGCCCAAATTTTGGAATTGCTTCATAACGGGCAGTTTCTGATGCATCAACCGGCTTGACGGATTAAGCTTCATTGCCGGGTTGGCGTGAAGAAGATGGGTCGTCTGCATCGGTTCAACTTCTTCCTGCTCACCATCCAATGGCGGAAGTCATTGGTGGTCGATCAATCCGGGTTAAAGCACGAAAGACAGCCTCTTCACTTATAAGCTCAGCGGATCAACGTCGAGGGCATAAGTGTGCTTACGGGTTGGTGGAACAAGGTTACGCACTTCCGGAATAACAGCTTCAACCCGTCTGTTGTTCGGCGTCGTAGAAGGAGCGGTGAACCGTCGAGTTGGCCTCTTCGCCAGCTTGACTCGCCGGAAGGACGCATCTCCCTTGTTACCCGTTTGAGAGCATCATTATCAAATGCTTCGCCATTTTCTTGAAATCGGGGAAGCCTTTGGCTATGTCGGCCGGATCAAGGTCAGCTATCCATGCTTTGGCGCGAGTTAGTGCCAATAAGGTGCCAGCCGGCAGCGGATCGTTTAAATTCTTCTATCTGTCTTTGGTATCATAGATAGCCGGTCCAGTGTGTCCTTGATCAATGTCGTAGCTGCGTTATCATAAGAAGTGGCGCAAATAACTCGCTGGGTGCCGGTATACAGCTGTTCAATTAGCGTATACGCGGACTTGAGTTTCTTCCGCATGTCAGAGCCCAGATGAGCAATGCGCCTACCTACACCGGTTTAAGAAAGTTCAGGTTAAACCGGAGGAAATTTCAAAACGGAATATTCATCACAACCTTGGTGAAACATTGCTTACCAAATATTGCAGAGGTCATGGCATTGATTTGGTGCTTTAATCCAGTGAGCTCTTCCGTCACCGGTTTAATAGCTCCTTCAGCATCCTCCGCCCGTTTTGGCAAGCCCGCCTTTTCAGTATCCCAGCCGGCCCGCTCAGACTTAAACCACTCCTTGAGCTGCTCCATGGTAGTCAAGGCGGTTTCAGCTCATCCTTGGCCTTGGAGGTTTCTCACTGTTGAGATTTCAGATTTTCTTGAAGATCATTGATTTGTGAGGCTTGTTGGCGTATCTCACTCTGCAACAAAAGGGAGCATGTTAATATTTTCATTACAAGTCCCAAGCGCATAACCAGTCATACACTTGGCACTTGGGGGCTAATGCATATTTGATCTTCATCTGCCAATAAAATTACAAAGTCCCAAGCTCAATACAGGTATTCAACTTGGCACTTGGGGGCTAATGGCTATTTGCTCGAACATGTTCTGATGCGGCGATATAAATTACAGTCCCGGTTTAACTATACTAAGTTGAACCGGCCCTTGGGGGCTACATAAGTGAATTCTGAAGCATTGAGTTTTATGTTAAGTCCCGGTTTAACTATATTAAGTTGAACCAGCCCTTGGGGGCTACAAAGTGGATTCTGAAAGTATTGAGTTCTATATCAAGTACCGGCTTGAAAGAAGATCACAAACAGGCCCTCGGGGGCTACTATGCAATGAAGGTACAAGAGAAAGGCACAACTGTTTACCTCATAGCGCTCCTTCATAAGATTTACCAAACCGGCTTCAAAATCACGGCTTGTGTAGAGCCGGTTCAGGAAGCCAGAGTGAAGGTCTTGGGCAGAAAAATTGTTATAAGCTGACAGATCAGTCTTCTCCTTCCCTTTGCTCATGGCAGTAAATTCTTCCTTGGCACTATGCTTTGATAGAGCAACCGGATTGCCAGGGGCGGTATATGCGGTGCCCGTAACTACGACATCATCATCTTTGGTCGGGCAGGCCGGATTAGCATTTTCAACTGGGCTTGGCGCTTTCATACCCGGGCTTGGTGGATCAGCAGTTGAGTCCCGTTGTTCTGCTGCAGGACTCGGAGGAGCAGGAGGATGTGAAGTCTCAACTTGGACATCCGGTTCAACCTCTGGCGGATTAGCATTGGCATCTTGATTTTCCCCAACAGAGTTGTCTTTAGCAACTTCGGATTTTCACCATGATGCTCGAGTCTTCTCCGGATCAACATCCATGAGGGTCGAGGGTCTTGGCCTTTTTACTAAGACGAGCCTTGGTGCTACAACATCAAGGGTTAGAATACGATAAACTGACAAATACAAGGAACAAATTAAGGAGTTATATACTTACCTAGCAGCAACTTTGAGAGGAGGCAGCTGAGTGCTTGATGAACCGCCAGGCGAGTTGGAAAAATCCTGGTAATTCGGGTCAGACGGATTGAGAGGGCATCGGAAGAAACCTTTCAAAGGATAACGCTTTTCAGGAGAACAAGTCAGCTTTGGACGACGTTTCCGGGTTGGTGTGTCAGCTAAACCGGACGTCGTAATTTGTTGACCGCTATGCCGGGTCGTACGGCGTTCTTCAGTTTGCTGTGTCTTCAAAGAAAGTTTTGGATTCAAATGAGCACAAGAGTGAGATTGTTTCACTTTCCGGACTGTGCGGCGAATTCTTTTAACCGGTACAAGATCAGAAGAAAGAAGAAAGAAGGATTACCTCAACAGGTTCTGCATGGCTGGCCTCAGCGTCATCCTGGGAATTGTAACTGTCAGTAAAATGAATGAAAAAAGAACCAAGTGAGTCAAGCTATACCTCAGCATCTGATTCTTCATCTTCTGGCTGTTCAGAAGAGTTGGCGTTTTTCCTCTTGCCATCTTTCTTGGTGGTCTTGGTCTTTATACGAGGAACCCGGGCCGGTTTCGTTCGTTTCCAAAAGGAGCTATTAGCCTGAGAATTAATACAGAGGGATTAATACAATCAATATGAAATCAAAGTCAGTAGAGCAATTGAGAGGAACCTTACCGCGGGCGGTTTGTTGGAGACGCAGAACGGGCCAACCCGGTTTGGTCAGCGGAGATCGGTTCATCGAGCATTTTCTTCAATTGTCTCGGTAACTTCAAGCTCGATTATTGATAGCTCGTGATGTCGTTGAGGATCTCTCGACGTCACCAGTGTATTCGATGCATCAATCCGGCGGCGGCTTAATGGCAAGATGCCCCAAGAAACCCAAAGAATGGACAAGGTCAATACCAGTTAAACCGCTGGCCATCGTGAGCCGGAGTTTGATAATTTGAGGTGCAAAGTTCTTCCGCTTCTGGCGGTCAAGCGCAAAGGCAATGGGTGGTTTTTGCTAAGCCGGTGAGGGCGATAACCCGATGAGGATTTTCTCCGTTAGGAAGCAGTGTTCCGGCAATAGAACCAGGTTTGATTCCAATTTTTAGGATGGCTATGATGTTTGGCGTGAGGGAAGTCCACTTCTTTCCTTTTTTGGATTGAAACGCCACCAAGTTCTGTGTTAGGACCGTCCGAGAACTCTGTACGGCAGTTCAAATGAAAGAAATCTCGGAATAACTCCACGGTTGGTTCTTCTTGAAGATAGACTTCGCAGAATACTTGAAAGTTGCATATATTGGACACAGAGTTCGGACCAATATCTTGTGGATGGAGTTGGAATCTTGCAAGGACATCCCAGAAATTTTTTGATCCAGGCGGGCTGAATCCCCGGCTAGGTGTTGCATAAAAACAATCACCTCTCCTTCTTGAGGTTCAGGCGGACATTCCAATTCCGGAACTCGCCAGTGGAGAACATTTTTTGAGGCTAAAGTGCCAGTGGTGACGTAGCCGTTGAGCTGTGTTTCCGTGATCCGGGACGGAACCCAATTGCAAGAGGAAAATTGTTTCGCCATTCCGGAAGGGGGGAGCTGAAAGAAAATCAAACAGGTGCCGTCTCACCGCTTCACGGTTTGTAGCGAAAAATTCAGTGTTAAACCGGTGAAATTACAATGCAAGGTACAGTTGGCGGTTTAAGAGAGGGCTAATGACATATGGCGGATTGGCTATCAAGGATTAAACCGCCCATAGGCAGAAAGGCCCAGATTCAAGATTTCTGCTAAGTGTTGAAAAAATAGGTTTCACACAATGTTCAAATCTATTTGGACCTACCGCGCATCTATAAAACAGTTTTTACTGCGTTCTTTAAAAAGCGTTCAAGAAAAATAGAGAAGGATGTATACTCTACCAGAAGAAAAGGAAGGGCTGCTAGTATTAAAAACAGATGCGAAATGACTACCACAGGAGATCTATACCGTTTCTGGATTAAAACTACCACGGCAGAAGGTAGGAAGAAGAGGAACAATGGAGGACTGTGCGGATGAGCTTGCAAAGACTTAATGCAGATCTAAAGGCAAAGAAAAGAAGAAGTTTACCGCTGCAGAATACGGCGGAGGGGGGCGATGAGTCTCTGATCTAACTCAGGTTGATGCAGCGACCTTGGTTAGTGTGGTTCTTGAAGGTCGCGGACGGCGGCGGAGCTTCAGAGCTGAGGTCGTCGTGAGGAAGAAGAAGATGCATAAGAGGAAGAGAAAAGGGGGGGCCTCGGGCTTTATTTATAAGGGAAAGAGTAAAAGGCAGGCGCGAGAATCAAGGCGTCCGAAGCGGCCGAGTGGGCGCGCCTGTCGCCTCGATTTTCGAGATAATCATTAATGAGAAGGGAATCTTTTTGATCCTTTTCATGCAGAGGTGATGTCATGACGGACCGTTGCGGTGCTCCGAAGATGACGTCATGGCGGTTTACAAAAAACTCACAGGAGAAGTCTATACGGCGGTTTACAGCAACCAGAGAAGGGGACATCACGGTGGTTCAACAATTACAAGAAGATGTTGAAGTTGAAGATTTTTTATCAAGGATTGACATGAACCTGTTCAAATCAATCTGGGGCCTAATGTTGGGGATATTACTACTGGGCGTAAACCGGCCTATCTGGGCCGGGTTAACTCCATCAGTAGTCCAACGGTGTAAAAGCCCAAGTATGAAAGTAAGGGCCCAATGCCTGTAGTCGGTTTAGAACCAGTAGCCGTAAACCGGCCTGGTATGTAAACTTGTATTGTAAGTTAGGAATAGGGAGAGACCAACCCGGATACGAGTATGATCCAGAGATTGGGACTCTCTGAACCAACGGGCGTCACCCGTGTATATAAGGGGACGACCCTGGGCGGTTCAAGGACAAACAACAACAACTCGAGGTCTAGGCGAAGCTTATTTGCTCCCTAGCCATCGAGACCACATCAATCCCATCACAACTAGACGTAGGCTTTTACCTTCATCGAAGGGGCCGAACTAGTATAAACTCTTGTGTCTTTGTGTACGCTTTAACCCCTTCAAGTTAACCCGTAGCGATGGCTCCACGACTAAGTCCTTTCATGAGGACATCTGCCGTGACAAAACCACGACAGGCACCCTCCACCGTCTACTGTTCATCCAGCCCGCCACACCACGGGGTCATGTTCATCCAGAGGCAACGCCACTGCTCACTGTTCATCCAACCCCCGCAATGCTCACTGCTCATCCAATCGATCGGCTTGATTAGCAGCAGTAGCGAAGGAATCGCTCGATCGGGTTCAGTTAACAGCCATCGATCGATCGCTCGGGTTCAGTAATGCGTAGCCTGCAGTGCAATCACTCGGGTTCAGTTAGAGCCCAACGCCTCGCTCGGGTTCAGTTAGAGCCAACGCCTCGCACACACGCGCGTACGTGTACGAGAGAAACGCGCATCGCTCAGCCCCCGACCTCCCACCGTAACCGGGAACTCCCCGAAATTTTCCTCCCCCTCGCTTCTACCACGGTTTTTTCCGTCATGGACGGCCCAAAGAATGTCATGCAGCTGCGTCTCCGGCCCGCCCAGGACGAAAAGCCCATTTTCTGTCATGATTTTTGTCATAGAAGTAGGAGCCCACCACATCTATGATGATACCGGGTTTTGTCACAATTATCGTCATAGAAGTGTCATATGTATGACAGAATTTTTTTTCGTTCGGCCCAAAATGTCATGGATGTGTCTTTTTTTTGTAGTGCAATAATCTGATCGATGCGAGGGAGGGGGAAAGGATCCTTAGGGCAAGCCTTGTTGAGGTCTTTGAAATCGACAAATAGGCGCCATGATTTATCCTTCTTTGGTACCATCGCCAGGTTTGCCAGCCAGTCCGGGTGTTTTATTTCTCTGATGAATCCGGCTTCGAGTAACTTGGCTAGCTCTTCTCCCATAGCTTGTCGTTGGGTTCGGAAAAATGCCGTAGTGTTTGTTTGAACAATTTAGATCACTTTAAGATGTTGAGGCTGTGTTCGGCTAGCCTGCGTGGGATTCCTGGCATTTCAGAAGGGTGCCAGGCGAATATGTCCTGGTACTCACACAGGAACTCTCGTAGCGCGACATCGACCGTTGGGTCGAGTTGTGCCCCGATAGATGCTGTCTTGTTGGGGTCTGTTGGATGGACTTGGAATTTTACTATTTCTTCTGCTGGTTTGAAGGAGGTGGACTTGGGTCGTTTGTCTAGGATTACCTCGTCCCTATCCATCGTGGAGCGCAGTGCGGTTAACTCTTCGACCGCGAGGGCTTCCGATAATGCCTCAAGGGCCAGGGATGCGGTTTTATTTTCGGCGCGGAGTGCTATGTCTGGATTACTGGCGAGAGTGAATATGCCGTTGGGCCCGGGCATCTTGAGCTTCATATACCCGTAATGAGGTATGGCTTGGAAGCGTGTAAACGCATATCGCCCCAATAGGGTGTGATATCCGCTGTTGAAAGGGGCTACTTGGAAGGTTATTTTTTCGGACCGATAGTTCTCCAGTGTGCCGAATACCACGTCAAGTGTGATTTTTCCCGCACACCGCGCCTCCTGACTAGGAATGATTCCACGGAAGGTCGTGCTGCTTTGCTTGATGCGGCTCTTGTCTATTTCCATTTTTTGGAGTGTATCCTCGTAGATGAGGTTTAGTCTGCTACCACCGTCCATGAGAACTTTGGTGAGCCGAAAGCCGTCCACGATTGGACTGAGGACCAAGGCGGCTGGTGCTTGGACTGTCCTGTATTTTGGTTCATCACCGGCATTAAAGGTTATAGCTGTGTCATTCCAAGGGTTTGTGTCGGGGAAGCTGATCTGGCCCACGAACACCTATGGGACCGGCGGACCGAGCCCCTTTCGGTTCGGCGGGGGGCGGAGGTCGCACGAAGAGCAGATCGAGGCGAAGCACACGAGCAGTTTACCCAGCTTCGAGCTCTCCAAGAGATAACACTCCTAGTGCTGCATGTCCGAGTGTATTGAGTTCTTGCTCAGAGCGCTGAGTGCTACAAGACACACAAGCTGGCCGACGAGACCCGGCGTGAGTGTTCTCTCGGCTTGAACCTTTGAACCCTTTGAACCTCCCTCTACGCTATGCATGGGCCTCCTTTTATATGCTAAAGGGGTCTCCGACAGGTGGCAACGTAGACAAGGGTAAAAATGGAAAAGGAGTGGTTGGTACAGCTACTTGTACAATGTATCGTACCTAACCCTGACGGAAGGGGACAAAGGCATTAAATGCCCGTCTACGGCGCCCTAACAGTGCAGAAAGGGACCGTCAGGGGCGCCACCGCTTGCCACGATGGCAATCTTGTCAGCGCCGCTTGCCATCGCGCTCCGCTGGCCGCACGGCCTCTTGCCCTGTGGCGCTGGAAAGGTCCTGTAGGCGACACGTTAGTGGATGTGCTGGAGCGCAAGTACAGAGTGGTGGTTCGCCGCGGCAAGCGCCTTGCCGCGGTTGTTGTCTTGTCGCGTCCGTAAGCTTGTCGCTCACCGGGCCTTCCCGGCAAGCTCCTCTTGCCGGGGCCTTGTCTCCTAGGTGCCTTGGGTGGCCTTCCGCAAGCTCCTCTTGCCGGGCCTTGTCTCCTTGGCTTGAATACTTTGTTCTTGAATGGCTCCAAAGGAACCACGGAGGACCTTGGCGGTCACCCGGTAAGCCTTGCCGCGGAGGGCTGCAACTGCCCGTGCACAAGTTCGGGATACTAGGGTACCCCTACTCTAGTACACCGACAGGAGCCCCCGGGCCTGGGCCACACACGGTGCCGAGCGCTGTTGGGCTAGGCCCAAAACAGGGCACGGGCACGCGCGGCCTGGGTTACGCCGTAACTCACCCGGACCCACCACGCCCTCCACGAACGGCACGCGTCGAATGCGGCGTCGTGCGAGAGATCGTGGGTGAGATCGTGGGTGGTTTCTTTATTCGGAATGACGGAACGTCCGCCCCTCCCTCTTTATAAGCAGGGGAAACATGGGCAGTTCGCCCATCTCCCCAGTTGCTGTACAATCTCGAAAAAACCCCGCTGCTTCCCCCTTCTTCCCAAGGCTGAAGAGAGAGCAGCGCTCCGCTTCATCGCCACCAAAGCATCACCAACGCCGCCGATCTCCTCACCACCTCCGCCATGGCTCAAAGCCGACAAGGGAAGGCCGTGAAGTCGGCCGAGGCGGCGACTTGCGGCGCTCTTGAAGAAGGAGCAATCTTTCCCCAGCTTGCCGCAAGGGAGCTGAGGGAGTACTACTACCTCTTCTCGGTCGACGGAGATGCGAGCGCATCCGCCTGAAGGTACTCCGGCTGCTTGTAACTGGCTCCTAATGGGTACCCTTTCTTCGCGCTGTTCTTCTACTACGGGCTCTGCCCGCCTTTCTCTGAATTTTTTTGCGATATCATGAACACCTACGGGTTCCGCCTCCTTGACTTCACCCCCAATGTTGTTCTGACCATGGCAGTTTTCGCACATCTCTGCGAAAACTTTGTCGGAGTCCATCCAAACGTAGCCCTTTTCCGCCACTTCTTTATGCCCCGAGTTGAGAGAGGGAGCCTCTTTCCGGTGGGATCGCCTGGATCTCGAGGACCGGCAAGAAGGAAGCTTATCTGGAGGGAGAGCTCCGCAGCAAATGGGATGAGTGGAGAGCAGACTGGTGCTGGATTGTCGAGGAGAACCCGCAGCCGTTTACCGCCCAGCGCCAAACCTCAGTAGTGTGCGGCAACGATTGGAGCAGTCTGGCCCCGGAAGACGCTAGGCTGAAGATTGCCGTCATCCGGATCCTACGCCTGAGGCTTGCCGGACTCACTGTAGGCGCCGTTGGCACAGATTTCCTTCGTCGCCGCATCGCCCCCTGCAGGAGAGGAGGAGACCCGCCTGGGAGTTCAAGAACACGGCGGATATCATGAGGCTGCGCCCGGGCCTCAACTTCAATTTCACTGTCACAGGCCCGGATGCGATGCTCTTGGAGCTGTTCAAGCACGATCTCGAGCATCCCGGAGCGTTCAGGTTGCGAAGAATGTCGTCGGCTGTGCAACAATTCCTCGCCGACCGCATCCGTGCAATGATCTTGCCAGCGACTCGCATGGAATCGTTCCAACCTGGCAAGAGCCTGCAGATGACGTCGTGCGAGTGTTCTTTGACAGCCTTGTAGAAGTGCCGGTCCGCCTCGATGAATAGAAGAGCCTCACCCGCGACACCACCGATGATGGGATGCAGCGCATCGCCACCAGGCTGGAAGAGGCGGCAGCAGCCGCTGCCACGGGCGAGTTCGGATTCACCATGGAGGAGGTAGAGGC
This sequence comes from Aegilops bicornis, assembly GCA_021605145.1. Lineage (NCBI taxonomy): Eukaryota > Viridiplantae > Streptophyta > Magnoliopsida > Poales > Poaceae > Aegilops > Aegilops bicornis. The sequence goes on along the minus strand of CM038670.1, from coordinate 693,287,096 downwards.
AGCAGAGGCGGCAAGCCTTGTCGAGCGAGGGGAGTTTGCCGGCGAGGAAGAGCTTGTCGAACTGAAGCTGAGTCGGCGAGCCACCGAGGGCGCCTCCTCCCATCCTTCAGACAGCTTGCCGCGAGCGGAGCCCCCAGCTCCACCAAGAAGGCGTCTCCGCAAGGCCGGAGACGTAGCGGGGCGGCAGACGGGTCAACAGCCGCCGCGCCACGCAACGCGCTCCACCACGGCAAGCACTGTTGCCGCGGGAGCACCTCACGCCGCTGCGGCAACCGGAGCGGGGCCCTCCCAGACCACCGCTACTGCTCCCGCCAAGCGGCCAAGGGAACCCAGTCCTCCGCCTCGTCGTACTGGAGGCGAGCCAGAATTTGATCTCTCCGCGCTCAGCTCCGACGAGGAAGAAGAAGAGTAAGATTCTTTGCAGCATTTGTAGTTCTTCGGCTTGTTGCTTTGTCTTGTATCTGATTTGCTTCACTCTGAACCCATTCCTTTTCAGGACGCTGGCCCAGAGGGCGTCGAAGAGAGCCAAGGCCCCGGTGATTGTCATCGAGGACGAACCCACCGCGACAGCAGGAGGCGCGTCCGAGACCACCTTGCCGGACGCGGCAACTCTTCCTCAAAGCAACCCCCAGCGCAGCCCCCAGCGTAAGTATATGGTTTACTTCCTGCTGTTAGGCGTGCATGGGTGCCCTTTCTTTGCTGATATCCGACTGCTGATTTGTGTAGGGGCAGAGCAACCTTACCAGGAGTGCCCTGAAGCCGCTCGACATGCCTTCGCTTCGACTACACCGCCAAGGGAGGATTCCCGGCAAGGGAGCGTTCTCCGGCAAGGGAGACTTCTCCGGCAAGGCGGTTCTCCGGCAAGGGACAGCTCTCCGGCAAGGGACAGCACCAGCGATCCTCAGTGGCGGAGACCATGACTGCAGACCCTAGCACAGGTAATCCTCCTGCTTGAAAACTTTCCTCGTGTTCTTCTTCTTCTGATTTTCTTTTTGAATATTTGCTTGACTTTTCTTCATTTTCCGGTCGCCAGATCCATCCGCCACAGAGCCAATGGAGACCGGGGCCGCCAGCGAGGAGGACGCGCAAGGGTAATCTTGACGACGCCACCGCCATCGGAGAAGAAGTCGGCGCCGACGAGCCCGGCCGAAGAGGCCGCCAAAGCTGCCGCCGCAGAGCCGGGCGAGGGGTCCGGCGATCGTGACCGACGACTTCGAGGCCGCAGGGAGCGCCAGCGCCACGCCGACCGCCGATCCCTCCGCCACAAGTGGCAGCTGTCGGGTTCAAGAGCCCCAGCCCGGCGCCTATTTGAAGGCCGGCGATGGCGTCTTCATCAAGCTCCATGGGCGTCGAGCTCTGTGGCGCCAGCGAAGGAGAAACTTTTGATGAAGAGCTGCTCGCCTGGATCGGACGCTGGTCGACGCACCAAACAAAGCAGCAGAAGCGAAGTCCGAGGAGGAGCAGCTGCTGCGAAGCTGCCGCCGCTCTGCGCGCTCGACAAGCCAAGCTGGAATCCCGGGAAGCGCTTGTCGCCAAGGCGGGAGCAGACATCGAGAAGCGGAGGAGCTCCGGGGCCTCAACTAGGAAGCTCTCCGGTCCTTGGCGAGGAAGGCGGGAGCGACTTCGCCGAGAGCGCAAAGCCTTCCTCCTCGAGAAGGCTGAAGCCGAGGAGCAACAGCTGACTTGCCGCCGAGAAGCTATCTGCAGGAAGGCGAGTTAGGCGCAGAGGAAGGTTAATCTTGACAGCCATGAGGAGGATCTAGCCACGCTTGAAAGCAAACATTTGGCGGGGCTCTCAAGGAAGCAAAGGATGCCGCCGCAGCTGCCGAGGCCGCCAAGAAGGAGCTGGAGACGAAGGTGATGCAACTGGAGGCCAATCTCAAGGAGAGCGGCGAGGAGCTTGCTGCACTCAAGCATGAGCGCGAGAAGGACGCCTACACTCTTGGCGAGCTGCAGGGCCGTCTCGCCGAGAGGAGCAAGGAGCTCAGCGCCGCCAAGGACTCCAACGCAGATCTTGAGTTGAAGCTGACCACCTTGACTCAGGCGCTGGACGGCGCCAAGGAGCAGGAGGTGGCCTTGAAGGAGAAGATCAAGGCCGACGAGGCGCTGTTGCCGCCCAGAATACCTTTAGGGAGAATGTGGAGCACTGGACCGAGGGTCTCGTGGATGTTGCTGCAGCCATCGACAGGGAGCTGGCGCAGCTGGGGATGGAGGATCTTGGATATTCCTCCGATGAGCACCTCCGACCCAGCGCCAAGCTCAGCTTGTTCTTCAAGGGAGTGGTGACGGCCCTCCAGCGACTCCGGGAAGAAATCCCAAAGCAGCTGGCCAAGGAGTCGCGCCCGGATCTGCTGGAGCTCTTCAAAAGGTCTTGTGAAGGTGGCCTTCCGCAACCCAGGCCTCAACCTCACCAACGTCCTCAAGTCCTTGCCGCCGGATGTTGATGTGGAAGCGCTCAAGACCCTTGTCGCACCCATCGTGGACAGGGTGAGCGGGATCAAGAGGGTTGAGGGCGATCGCGTAGATTAGGCCGCCCGCTTTCTCTTTTTCTTGCCGCTGCTGGTCATGTTATGAGAACAATCTATTAGAGCTGCGACAAGCTATCTTGTAATATAACTCTATTTCGGGTAGCAATTGCTATGTTATTTCCGTTACTTGGTTTCTTCCTTTGTATGGTTTTGCCCTACGCTTTTAGGGAACTTGTCAACAGCACTGGGTCATGAGCGCTGAGTCTTGGGGACGTCGGCTTCTTTGGCGGTCTTGCTACCGACAAGAAACCTTGTCGCAACTAGTCGCAGCTCACTTAAGTTGTTGAGCGGACTCGAAACAAAGTAAGGGCGCAACTAGCTACGAGTTGGTTCCTCCGCGTACAGGTTTTCCATACAAAGTACGGTCGTTCGAGGAAGATAACTTAAAAAATTTAAAATTGATTGCTCAAACTTTAGCAACTTAGCTTTTCTGTCGTTTGCTTCCCGGTAAGGCTAGACTTCCTTGAGCGACGCTTGGTCGTCCACACCATTATCTTCTCCTTTCCCCCCGGCAAACTTGTGGGCGAGGGAACCTTCCTTTCTTTGAGAAATAGAAAGAAGAGAAAATAAAGATATGGAGCCTTATGGCTCGTTATTGCTTACCGGGGTAGGTGCTACACAAAGTGTCAGATAATGCATGCAAAATAGAAGTAGAAAGCATGAAATTGACAAGATGTGCGAAGCACATTAGCTTTACTTATGCACGGGGTCTGCGCCCGGCTTTGTACAAAGGATTACATGCAACATCGGCAAGACTTTGTACAAAAGGTGGTTGCCGGAACAGGTTCCGGCAACCGCGCCCTACGGCTAAAACTTACGAAGATGCTCAATGTTCCAGGAGTTGCTCACCGGAATGCCATCTTCGGTCTCAAGGCGGACAGCGCCAGCCCTAGTGACTCGTTTCACCCGGTAAGGGCCTTCCCACTTCGGCGTCAACTTGTTCGAATTCTTGGCGGACTGAACGCACCGAAGAACAAGGTCGCCTTCCTCGAGACTTCTGGCATTAACTTTGCGGCTATGGTAGCGGCGCCAAAGCTTGCCGGTATCGAGCAGCTCGTCTGACAGACTCAAGACGATCCTCCTCAAGGAGCAGCGCGTCATCTTGTCGCAATCGCTGCTCTTGCTCAAGCTCATCATAAGCGAGCACTTGAGGTGATCCGTATCACGAGGTCCGTGGGGAGAACTGCCTCTGCTCCATAGACTAGAGCGAAAGGTGTGCGGCGATGGCTCGATTCAAGGCGTCGTCTGATCGACCAAAGAACCACCGGCAGCTCCTCAATCCAGCTTCTTTCCGCACTTGTGCAACCTGTCGAAAGTTACGGTCTTGAGCCCACGCAGCACTTCAAGCATTCGCCCTCTCCGCTTGACCGTTACTTCTCGGATGAGCAATGAAGCGAAAGCAGACCTCGGCGCCAAGATCTTGGACGTACTGCATGAAGGTGCGGCTCATGAATTGCGTACCGTTGTCGGTGATGATCCTGTTAGGGATCCCGAAGCGGCAAATAATCGACCTGAAGAACTTGATCGCCGATCGTTGTCACCTTCCTCATCGCTTCCACTTCCGGCCACTTTGTGAACTTGTCGATTGCAACGCATAAGTACTCAAAGCCCCGACAGGTCGGGGAAAGGGGCCGAGGATGTCGAGCCCCCAGACCGAAAATGTCCAGGATAAAGGGATCGTCTGGAGAGCTTGAGCTGGTTGGTGTATCTGCTTGGAATGGAACTGGCACGCTTCACACTTGGTTACTTGTGCGATTGCATCACGGAGGGCTGTCGGCCAAAAGAAACCTTGCTTTAACGCTTTGCGGCAAGTGCTCTGGCGCCAATGTGGTGACCACATATGCCTCCATGTATCTCTGCCAACAGCTTTTGTCCGTCTTCCCGGTGAATACACTTCAATTTCACACCGTTGAGTCTTCTTATGTACAGTGTGTTGTCGACAAACTGGTACATACTTGACTGCCGGGCTACTCTTTCCGCTTCTTCTTGCTCTTGGGGAAGTTCTCCTCTCTGAAGGAAAAGGACAATCTGCTGTGCCCATCTTTGGAGCTATGCGGCTCGACAACAAGGACTAAAGGCACATCTGCTGCTGCAGGAACATCTGCTTCCTGGCGAGAACTCGTGGCTCAGCCGGAGCTTGACGTTCCCCGGCAAGCTTGCCGGAGCAAAACTTGTCGGGAGCGTCTGCTTCAAAGGAACAAACCCTAGGGCTTGCCGGAGCAGACTGCTCCTCAGCACCCTTGGTGTTGATCTTGAGGACCTTCTTGACGGCAACTTCAGGAAGCTCTGCCGGAAAATAGTCACCAGAAATCAACTTCCCCTTCTTGCTCTGTCCGGTTGATGGCGTTACAGACGGTTGAGTCAGCTTGAGCACAAAAATCCCTGGTTCCAAAGGTAACTTAAGTGCAGCGGACTTCGACAGGCCATCGGCAATGTCGTTCTGAGCTCTTGGAACATGTTCCATTTGTAGGCCGTCAAAGTGATCTTCTAGCTTTCTCACTTCATCAACATAAGCTTCCATCAACGGACTCTGATAACTCTTGTTCACTTGGCGGATGACAATCTGTGAGTCAACCACGACAATGAGCTTCTTGATCCCAAGGTCTCTTGCGATCTCGAGACCGGCAAGCAAACCTTCATACTCTGCGGTATTGTTTGTTGCTTGCTCCTTGGGAAAGTGCATCCGGACTACGTGCTTGAGGTGCTCTCCGGTGGGTGCAACAAGTAGCACGCCTGCGTCTGCGGCGCCTTTGCAGCGAGAAGGCACCATCAAAGTACATCAGCCACTCTTTGCTTGCTTCCTTGACGGGGATGCTCGTTTCGAATTTATTCATCTTGTGTTGGCGTCCATTCTGCTATGAACTCCGCCAATGCTCGCTTTGGATAGTTGAAGTGCTCTCAAACTTGAGGCCAAAGCTTGACAGTTCCAGTGCCCACTCGACAATCCTGCCTGTTGCCTCTGGATTTTGCAGTATCCTCTTCAACGGAAAACGAGTGACGACTGTGATCTCATGTGCCTGGAAGTAATGGCGCAGCTTTCTCGAGGCCATGAGGAGGCCGAAAAGCAATTTCTGCACACTAGAGTACCTTGACCTAGCCCCTGCAGAAGGGAACCGACAAAGTAAATGGCGCTGCACCATTCTTTTACGCATCTTCTCATGCAGCTGCGTAGATCCGTCCTTGTCGGGACCAGAGCTTGCCGGTGAAGCCCCCTGCTCGTCGTTGGATGCATCTGCCATGGTTGCTAGCTCATCATCCGCCTCCCTCTCCGCTACTAACGCAGCACTAACCACTTGATTGGTTGCCGCTATATATAGCAGCAACTTCTCTTGTGGCTTAGGTGCGACAAGTGTTGGAGTGGAGGACAGTATCTCTTCAAGTCCTGCAGCGCAGCCTCCGCTTCGAGTCCATTTCATCGGACCTGCCTTTTTCATAATTTTGAAAAATGGCGAGCGCTTCAACAGACCTAGAGATAAACCTGCTGAGAGCAGCTACGCAACCGCAAGTCTTCGTACATCCTTGACGCGCTTTGGTGCTTCAATCTGCTCAATGGTCTTGATCTTGTCGGGATTGGCTTCAATTCCCACGAGACACGAAGAACCCGAGAAGCTTGCGGAAGGGACTCCAAACACACACTTCTCGTGGTTGAGCTTGAGGTTGATCTTGCGCAGATTTGCAAAGGTTTCGTCTAAATCTTGAATCAGAGTCGCATTGTCCTTGCTTTTGACCACTATGTCATCCATGTAGGCTTCCACATTTCTGTGCATTTGCGGCTCAAAAGCGTCATGGACTACTCTTGCAAATGTTGAACCAGTATTCTTTAATCCGAAAGGCATCCGCATTTAAACAGTATGTGCCACATGGGGTGATGAATGCGGTCTTCTCCTCATCCTCTTCTGCCATGAAGTTCTGATGATATCCTGAGTATGCATCTAGAAATGAAAGCAAATCACATCCGGCCGTGGAGTCAACAATCTGGTCGATGCGCGGCAAGGGAAATGGGTCCTTGGGACAAGCTTTATTGACATCGGTAAAGTCGATACAAAGCCTCCATTTCCCGTTTGCCTTGCGCACGACTACAGGATTGGCCAACCACGTAGGATGGAGCACTCCTCTGACAAGGCCTGCTGCTTCCAATTTCTTGATTTCTTCTGCGATGAATTCTTGGCGCTCCACTTTGCCGCTTCGACTTTCTGCTTGACGGGCCGCGCGCATGAGGACAAACGGCAAGATGGTGGTCAATTACTTTCACAGGAACACGGGGATGTCAGACGGTTGCCACGCAAACACGTCGACGTTCGCCCGCAGGAAAGCAACGAGTCTGCCCTCCTATTTAGGGTCGAGAGTGGCACTGATGGTGAAGGTACCACCAGTGCCGTCCTCCTTGGCGGACACCTTCTTGGTATCTGGTGGAGCTGCCATCGTCTTCTTACACTTTCCGGTGGAGCTCGATGGTGCGTCCTCGACGGTACCGCATCACTCCGAAGAGGTGCGCTTGCCGGAGTGGACATCAGAGCTCTTGCCGGACTTGGTCTTCTTCTTCGCCCGGAGCTTCGGTGACAAGTGGCTTGCAATCTGCTACTGCCGCTTCGGTAGATCTTGTCGGCGCAGATAAGAGCATCCTTCTTGTCGCCAGGACAGAGATGACACTTATCGGGCCTGGCATCTTCAAAGATGTTGTATGCATAGTGAGAGGCTGCCATGAATTTGGCGAGTCTTTGGACGGCCAAGTATCCCATTGTAAGGCAATGGAAAGTCAAGAACGTCAAAAGTGACCCTCTCAGTCCTGAAGTTCAACTCGCTGCCAAATGTCACCGACAACGTGATCTTTCCCTTCGGTTTGCTCCTTCCCGGATTGATTCCTTGGAATGTGCCGGTCTCTTCGAGCTCGCCATCAGGGATCTGGAGTTTCTGGAGCACCGCGGAGGAGATCGGGTTCAAGCCGGCCCCGCCGTCAACTAGCATCTTAGTGACCTTGAGGTTGCGGATAGTTGGTGAAACCAACATCGGCAAGCACCCGACCACAGTTACGCGATCAGGGTGGTCCACAATATCAAAGATGATAGGCGTGCTGGACCATTTCGGAGGTTTGCGTGACTCGACGGATGGTTCTTCCGCATTGACTTCCCGCATCCACTGCTTGAGCTGGAGGTGTGAAGTATGCAGAGAAGCACCGCCATCAACGCACAGGACCTCTGTGGCTTTCTGGAACTCCTGCTCATCGGTCTCATCATCATCCATGTCTTCATCATCGTCGTCGTCTTCATCCTTGTCGGCGCCGCTGGGAGGTCTGTCTCCTTGTTGCTTGGCCTTGCCATGGCGTCCTCCTCGGCCGGGGCGTTTCTTGCTAGCTCCTCCAGCACCTTCTGGGCCTTTTCCTTGTCGCGTCGCTCGTATTCAGCCTTCGCTGCTCGACAAGCTGCTCGACCTTTTGCAGCTTCGGAGGTCATGGCCCTTGGTGCGGTGGATCTTGCAGTACTGTTTGTTGGAGCCGTCCTGCTTGTCGGCGACCGCCACAGCCTGGCAGTTGGTGCCAGCGGCAACCTCCTTGCCGGAGCTACCAGCTTTGGCTTTCTTGGCGCCACCTTCGTTGCCGGACTGCTCAACAACTAGCACATCTTTGCCTTTCTTCTTCCTGTTGTTCCGCCGCCGGTTTTTCTTTGCCGGGGCGGTCTCCTCACTATCAGATCCTCCTGCTTCAGTATTCTCTCCGGGGAGTCTCCTCCTTCCTCAAAGACGCGTGCACTTTGTCGGCCAGGGGAATATAGCTCATCGACGTCTCGATCTTGCACATCGCCATCTCCTCCGCATCCCGCGGTTTCGCACTTTCGATGGAACGCGCTTGATTACCGGCGGGTGGTGGACATCTGGGATGTTGTGCTGTACGCGGCTGAATCTCTGAATGTACTTGCGCAGGGGCTCTCCTTCCTTCTGGGCGAGAATATGAAGGTCGCTTTCTTGGCCATGGGGCTTGTGGACGCCGGTAAAGGCGCCGACAAACTGATGGCATAGATCTGCCCAAGAGGATATGGAGTTGTCCGGCAAGTGCATGAGCCAGGATCTGACATTGGGCTTGAGCACCGCCGGAAGTAGTTGGCCAGGATCTTGTCGTCGCCCCGGCAGCTTGCACCGCGATGGTGTAGATCTTGAGGAACTTCGACGGATGCGTCGTGCCGTCGTACTTCTCTCGTCGTCTGGCAGAAATTCTTCTTCCGGGCCATCGGACTTGCCGCAGCTCACGAGTGAACGCAGGGCAACCTACCGCGTCACGGCAAGTCACTGGTTCTCTGGCGCATGCATGTCGACAGAGGGCCCGGTAGCTGGTCGGATTGACGCCGCGCTTCCCGCCGGCGCTTCGATGCGAGTTCGAGCGTCTTCTTGCTGTTGTTCGTGAAGAACTTGGCGCTGATCGCGACGAGCTCGTGGATCCAATGATGCGGTGGACTCGCTGTCGAGGTGGATCCGGCGAGTCGGCGATCTTGGCGAGAGTGCATGGTGGTTGCACCCCCACCGGTTTCGTCGCCACCGGCTCGTGTTTGGCAGTCCTGCCGCGGCAGCGGTGCACTCGGCTGCCGCGGAGCGTCGCCGTTGGCAAAGCCGATGAGACTCTGAATGGTGGCCCTCCATTCATCGACCTTGTCGGCTGTTGGAGGGTAATCCAGAGCGATTGAGCTCGCCAAAGCTTCTGCTGGAGTGGTGGGTGGCGATGGCGAACGACGCGAGGTGCGGGATATGCTCGGACTTCTAACTATGTTAGAAGGAGCGATATCCCGCCCAGCGACCGATGCCTCGCTTCGCGCCCGGCATGTTGGCGTGCATGCTGGTCTTGAGCATCCCGAGATCCACCAGCTCGATCTTGGTCCAACGAGCATATGGCGTTGTGAATACCATGACGCTGTCGGTCCCGCGCCTCCTGAGACGGGCGCGGTGCATGTACGGACGCCGAGGTCTACGCAGCCTTGTCCTTGGACTTGGCAGCACTGTGGGCTCCCCCGTCGACATCTATTCTTCCGCCGGCGTCTACCCCACCACCCGTTTGCTCCGGTGGTGGTGGGTTCGACGCGGACGGAACATCTGCCGCCGAAGCCTTCTTCTTCGGTGGCATGTCGATGAAGATGATGAAGATCTAGCTCGTGTGGACGCCGGATCAGGTTCACACAATCTCGACACCCCCTACCTGGCGCGCCAAAGATGTCGGGGAAGCTGATCTGGCCCACGAACATCTATGGGACCGGCGGACCGAGCCCCTTTCGGTTCGGCGGGGGGCGGAGGTCGCACGAAGAGCAGATCGAGGCGAAGCACACGAGCAGTTTACCCAGCTTCGGAGCTCTCCGAAGAGATAACACTCCTAGTGCTGCATGTCTGAGTGTATTGAGTTCTTGCTCAGGAGCGCTGAGTGCTACAGTACACACAAGCTGCTGACGAGACCGAGCGTGAGTGTTCTCTGGCTTCGAACCTTTCGAACCCTTTCGAACCTCCCTCTACGTTGCGCATGGGCCTCCTTTTATATGCTAAAGGGGTCTCCGACAGGTGGCAACGTAGACAAGGGTAAAAATGGAAAAGGAGTGGTTGGTACAGCTACTTGTACAATGTATCGTACCTAACCACGGCGGCAGGGGACAAAGGCATTAAATGCCCGTCTCACGCCGCCCTAACGGTGCGAAAGGGACCGCTGGGGCGCCACCGCTTGCCACGATGGCAATCTTGTCAGCGCCGCTTGCCACATCAAGGCTCACCGTCAAGACGGTTTTCTTGCCACGCTACCGAAAGGTCCAGGCGACACGTTAGTGTATGTGCTGGAGCGCAGGTACAGTGGTGGTTTGGCTGCAAGCGCCTTTGTCATGTTGTTGTCTTGTCGCGTCCGGAAGCTTGTCGCTCATCGGGCCTTCGGCAAGCTCCTCTTGTCGGGCCTTGTCTCCTAGGTGCCTTGGGTGGCCTTCCCACAAGCTCCTCTTGCCGGGGCCTTGTCTCCTTGGCTTGAATACTTTGTTCTTGAATGGCTCCAAAGGAACCACGGAGGACCTTGGCGGTCACCCGGTAAGCCTTGCCGCGGAGGGCTGCAACTGCCCGTGCACAAGTTCGGGATACTAGGGTACCCCTACTCTAGTACACCGACAGTTTGTTGCTGCGATTTGCCAGACTTCGGCGAGTTCGCAGAGTGCCCTTTTGCGTCTATTGTTTGAAGCAAATGTCTCGAAGACCGTCAATACTCCGGGATCGTCATCTTATGGGGGTGTTGTTCTGGGTATTCTTGGTGAGGATATCCTCGCCCATTTTGGCCACTTGCCGGAGTATCTAACATACTCTAAGGCTGTGGGTTGGTGTGTTATACGGTGTTGTATCTATTTTTCATGGCCCATTGAGCCATCCTTCCAGAACGGTTCCGCGCCCCGCAATGGGCTTATATTTCTTTACTATTGGACTGGGCGCGCCACGAGGGTGCGCCCTTTTCGCCTGAACGAGGGGTTGAGTGGGGACCGATGATTCCCAACGGGCCGCCTGAGTTTTCCAGGCGCTTTCCATTGTGTTGTACTTCTGTGTGATAATTGCCAAGTCAGCAAAGTGTAATATGCGACGATGATTGATGGCGTGAAGGATTCCTTCGTCCGTGCAACTGTTGCAGAATGCTGAGATCGCGTCTTCGTCGCGACAATCTTTAATCTTGTCTTTGACAAGGAGGATTCTGGCCTAGAAATGGTGGACCTTTTCCTGAGACTGCTGTTGTATGCTCATGAGAGCGCTTATGTCTGGGTGGGTGGGTGGATTTAAACCAGAACCCTGACCCAACTTTGGATCCGGAGTCTGAAGATCTTCCAAGCTTAACAGTCCGGGCTCCGGGATATGAACTGATTTTTTAGGCTTGTTCTCCGATTCTATGTTCGGAGGACAAGGCATGTCTTTCTGCCGGTGGGTGTCTGATGACCCACAAGTATAGGGGATCTATCATAGTCCTTTCGATAAGTAAGAGTGTCGAACCCAACAAGGAGACGAAGGAAATGATAAGCGGTTTTCAGCAAGGTATTCTCTGCAAGTACTGAAATCAGTGGTAACAGATAGTTTTGTGATAAGGTAAATTGTAACAAGCAACAAGTAACAAAAGTAAATAAGGTGCAGCAAGGTGGCCCAATCCTTTTTGTAGCAAAGGACAAGTCGGAAGAAACTCTTATAATAGGAAAAGCGCTCCCGAGGACACATGGGAATATCGTCAAGCTAGTTTTCATCACGTTCATATGATTCGCGTTCGGTACTTTGAAAATTTGATATGTGGGTGGACAGGTGCTTGGGTGCTGTTCTTACTTGAACAAGCATCCCACTTATGATTAACCTCGATTGCAAGCATCCGCAACTACAACAAAAGTATTAAGGTAAATCTAACCATAGCATGAAACAAGTGGATCCAAATCAGCCCCTTACGAAGCAACGCATAAACTAGGGTTTAAGCTTATGTCACTCTAGCAACCCATCATCTACTTATTACTTCCCAATGACTTCCTCTAGGCCCAAATAATGGTGAAGTGTTATGTAGTCGACGTTCACATAACACCACTAGAGGCTAGACAACATACATCTCATCAAAATATCGAACGAATACCAAATTCACATGACTACTAATAGCAAGACTTCTCCCTTGTCCTCAGGAACAAAGCGTAACTACTCACAAAGCATATTCATGTTCATAATTAGAGGGGTAATAATATGCATAAAGGATCTGAACATATGATCTTCCACCAAGTAAACCAACTAGCATCAACTACAAGGAGTAATCAACACTACTAGCAACCTACTAGCACCAATCCCGGGCTTGGAGACAAGAATTGGATGCAAGAGATGAACTAGGGTTTGGAGATGAGATGGTCTTTGGTGAAGATGTTGATGGAGATTGCCCTCTCCCGATGAGAGGAGCGTTGCTGATGACGATGGCGAGGATTTCCCCCTCCCAGAGGGAAGTGTCCCCGGCAGAACAGCTCCACTGGAGCCCTAGATTGGTTCCGCCAAGGTTCGGCCTCGTGGCGGCGGAGTCTCGTCCCGAAAGCTTGCTTCTGGTTTTTTCCTCATCGAAAGACTTCATATAGGAGAAGATGGGCATCGGAGAACCTCCAGGGGGCCCACAAGGTAGGCGCGCCTGTGGGGGCGCCCCACCTCGTGAGCGGTGTGGCCCCCGGCCTTCATCTTTGGCAACGATTTTCTTTATTTATTTTAAGATATTCCGTGGAGTTTCAGGACTTTTGGAGTTGCATGAATAGGTCTCAATATTTGCTCCTTTTCCAAATTTGCATTCTTGCCGGCATTCTCCCTCTTCATGTAAACCTTGTAAAATAAGAGAGAATAGCCATAAATATTGTGACATAACGTGAAATAACAGCCCACAAAACGATAAATATCGATATAAAAGCATGATGCAAAATGGACGTATCAACTCCCCCAAGCTTAGACCTCGCTTGTCCTCAAGCGAAAAGCCGATAACAATAAATATGTCCTCATGTTTAGAGGTAGAGGCGTCAATAAAAATAAAATACGGACATGAAGGCATCATGATTAATCTCATAACAGCAACATATATAGATTTTTGTCATATGATTACTTATGTTCAAGTGATGATCTTTTCACAATGCAAAAGTATGAATCGAAACCTTATTAGGCACCAACAAATTATAACCTCAGTCATTGAAGCAATTGCAATTTATCATAACATCGGAAAGAGTCTATGTCGAGCTTAAAAGCAAGTCCACATACTCAACTATCACTTAGTCCTTCATAATTGCTAGCACTCACGCAATACTTGTGGTTACGGAGTTTTAATCGGACACGAGAGAAAGATAGGGGCTTATAGTTTTGCCCCACAACCTTTACCTCAAGGGTAATGTCAACAATAACAATTCATGCTCCCTAAATCCAATTAGATATATATATATATATATATATATATATATATATATATATATATATATATATCATGTTCTTTCCAACATCTTTGGGCTTGCCAAAGGATAAAATAAAAAGGAAAGGTGAAGATCACCGTGACTCTTGCATAAGGTAGGAGATAATAATAAAAGATAGGCCCTTCAGAGAGGGAAGCAGAGGTTGCCATGCACTTTTATGGTTGGATGCACAAAATCTTAATGCAAAAGAACGTCACTTTATATTGCCCCTTGTATGTGGAACTTTATTATGCAATCCGTCGCTTTTATTACTTCCACAACTAGTTCGTACAAAGCTTATTTCTCTGCACCAATAAGTCATGCATATTTAGAGAGCAATTTTTATCTTGCACCGATGACAACTTACTTGAAGGATCTTACTCAATCCATAGGTAGATATGGTGGACTCTCATGGCTAAACTGGTTTAGGGTATTTGGAAGCACAAGTAGTATCTCTACTTGGTGCTGAGAATTTGGCTAGCATGAGGGGGAAAGGCAAGCTCAACATGTTAGAGGATCCATGACAACATACTTTATGTCAGATATAAGAAAACATAACTCATGATGTTGTCTTCCTTGTCCAACATCAACTCTTTAGCATGTTGTATTTTAATGAGTGCTCCCAATCATAAAAGATGTCAATGGTAATATATCTATATGTGAAACCTCTCTCTCCTTATTACTTCTTATTAATTGCAACGATGACCAAAGCTATATTTGTCAACTCCCAACAACTTTTAATCATCATACTCTTCCTATGTGAAGTCATTACTCTCAATAAGATCAATATGAACTCTTTGTTTCTTTTTACTCTTTTTCTTTTAATCACCCAAGATCATGGCAAAACAATCAAGCCCTTGACTCAACACTAATCTTTATTATATATATAGCTCACGGACTCGATTACATAGAGGGATCATAAAGCAAAACTTCAAAACTAGATCATGCCATGACTTTATTCTACTAAATCAAGATACTACTAATAGGATCGAACTAAAAAAAGGGTAAAGATAGGAGTTGTGATGGTGATACGATACCGGGGCACCTCCCCCAAGCTTGGCAGTTGCCAAGGGGAGTGCCCATACCCATGTGATTATATCTCCTTCTTGGTCGGTGAAGAAGGTGGAGGTGCTGTTGATGATGCAGGCTTGTCGTCCACCTTCCATGGCATAGGCTCACCATCATAGAAGGATGATCGAGTCTCCGGAATCCTCAAATCTGCAGCCAAACTCATCCTTTTGAATCTATATTCATACTCACAATTTTGATTTTGCAGATCATAGATTTGGGCTTGGAGGTGCTCGATCTTCTCATGTAGCTTGAAGATGGCCTCCTCGGTGTTCTTGGCATCCGGCTCATAGTTGTTGGTGAACTCATGAGCATCTTGTGGCTAGCGTTAATTCCACGCTCCACCATCCCCGGCACTTGAAAACTTGTTGCTCCATTGCTTGAGCCTCGCCTCCACGCTTCCGGTTCCCTTTGGTCCCTCAACATAGCGGATGTGCAGCAACCCATCACGCATCTCAATGGTTTGAGGGTGTCGCAGCACCTCCGCGAGGTAAGGGTTGATCACCTTCTCGAAGAACTTGTCCTTGGAAGCACTTGGGGACGTCATGATGATCTAGATCTGTCAGAAAAACAGCTCGAAACAAGAACAAGAGATATTTGCGTGATACGGGAGTCAAAACCTTCGGGAGAATATATAATGAATTTTTACCGACCAAAATACGTATCGTGCAAGAAAACGGAGTCCGGAGGGCACACGAGGTGCTCACGAGGTAGGGGGGCGCGCCCAGGGGGTCGGGCGCGCCCTCCACCCTCGTGAAGGCCTCGTGTCCTTCCCGGACTGCCACTTATTTTTCTATTTTTCTAAATATTCCAAAACGGAGAAATATTGCCTTAAAAATTGTTTTGGAGTCGGTTTACTTACCGTACCACATACCTATTCCTTTTCGGAGTCTGAAACAGTCTGGAAAGTGTCCCTTATGTATTCCTCCGGGGTTACGGTTTCAATAATATTGGTTTCAACATTTATGGGATTACCTGAGATATAATGTTTGATTCTTTGACCGTTTACCACCTTCGGATTTGTGCCTTCGAAGTTGTTGATTTTTATGGCACCGGAATGATAGAACTCCTCGATAACGTAGGGACCTTCCCATTTAGAGAGAAGTTTTCCTGCAAAAAATCTTAACCGAGAGTTGTATAGCAATACACAATCACCTACATTAAACTCAAGCTTTTGTATCCTTTTTTCATGCCATCTTTTAACTTTTTCTTTAAATAACTTGGCATTTTCATAAGCTTGGGTTCTCCATTCATCGAGTGAGCTAATATCAAATAAACTCTTCTCACCGTCAATATGCCTTATGTTCTAGTTCGAGAGGTAAGTGACATGCTTTTCCATAAACCATTTTATACGGAGACATACCCATAGGATTCTTATATGCAGTTCTATAGGCCCATAATGCATCATCAAGTTTCTTGGACCAATTCTTTCTAGACCTATTAACAGTCTTTTATAAAATTAATTTGAGCTCTCTATTACTCAATTCTACTTGACCACTAGACTGTGGGTGATAAGGAGATGCAATTCTATGAGTAACGTCATATTTAGCAAGAATTTTACGGAAAGCACCATGAATAAAGTGTGAACCACCATCAGTCATTAAATATCTAGGGACTCCAAACCTCGGAAAAATAACTTCCTTAAGCATTTTAATAGAAGTGTTATGATCAGCACTACTAGTTGGAATAACTTCTACCCACTTAGTAACGTAATCAACAACAACTAAAATATGTGTATATCCATTAGAGGCAGGAAAAGGTCCCATATAATCAAAGCCCCAAACATCAAATGGTTCAATAACAAGTGAATAATTCATAGGCATTTCTTGACGTCTACTAATATTACCAATTCTTTGACATTCATCACAAGACAAAACAAACTTACGGGCATCTTTGAAGAGAGTGGGCTAATAAAACCCGGATTTCAATACCTTATGTGCAGTTCTATCTCCAGCGTGGTGTCCTCCATAAGCTTCGGAGTGACACTTGCGTGAGATCATTCTGTTCATGCTCAGGCACACAACGTCTAATAACACCATCTACTCCTTCTTTATAAAGATGTGGGTCATCCCAAAAGTAATGTCGCAAATCATAAAAGTACTTTTTCTTTTGTTGGTATGTGAAGCTAGGTGGTATAAATTTAGCAACAATATAATTAGCATAATGGATAACATTTAATTTCTTATCAACTCTTTGCCCTAGAACAGCACCTACAGCATAATCACTAGCATCACACATAATTTCGCGGTGAAATTCCAATCGGTGGCTGAACAACAAAAAAGAGACTAATGCTTTCTTAAGTATTTCAAATGCTTCTACACAATCATCATCAAAGACAAATGGTACATCTTTTGTAATAAATTAGTCATAGGTCGAGAAATTTTGAGAAGTCCTTAATGAACCTCCTATAAAATCCGGCGTGACCAAGGAAACTTTTTATACCTTTGATGTCCTTGGGACATGGCATCTTTTCAATAGCATCAACCTTGGCTTTATCAACTTCAATACCTCTTTCGGAAACTTTGTGCCCCAAGACAATACCTTCATTAACCATAAAGTGGCACTTTTCCCAATTCAAGACAAGATTAGTTTCTTCACATCTCTGCAAAGCTCGATCAAGATTGCTCAAGCAATCATCAAAAGAGGAACCATAGACAGAAAAGTCGTCCAAGAAAACCTCACAAATCTTTTCACAAAAATCAGAGAATATAGCCATCATACATCTTTGAAAGGTAGCAGGTGCATTACATAAACCAAAAGGCATACGTCTATAAGCAAAAGTACCAAAAGGGCATGTAAAAGTAGTCTTTGATTGATCTTTAGCCGACTGGTATTTGAGAGAAACCAGAATAACCATCTAGAAAGCAATAATGTGTATGTTTGCATAATCTTTCTAGCATTTGATCAATAAAAGGTAAGGGGTAATGATCTTTCTTAGTAGCTTTATTTAATTTGCGGAAATCAATTACCATCCTATAACCTGTGATAATTCTCTGCAGAATCAATTCATCTTTATCATTAGGGACAACAGTAATACCTCCCTTCTTAGGGACACAATGGACATGACTTACCCAATCGACTATCGACAACGGGATAAATTATACCTGCCTTGAAGCTTGAGTATTTCTTTTCTTACCACTTCTTTCATTTTAGGATTCAAACGTTGTTGAGGATCATGAACTGGTTTGGCATCCGCTTCCAAATTTATTTTATCTTGACATAGAGTGGGACTAATGCCCTTAAGATCATCAAGAGTATATCCAATAGCGACACGATGCTTCTTGAGTTTTCAATAATCTTTCTTCTTCATGCTCTGAAAGGTTAGCACTAATAATAACAGGATATATTTTGTTTTCATCAAGATAAGCATATTTAAGATTATCGTGCAACGGTTTAAGCTCAAACACAAGATCACCCTTGGGTGGAGGAGGATCCCTAGGACTTCAACAGCAAATTGTGTTGCGTAATAGGTTCCTGTTTAAAGAATACTTCATCTATTTCCCTTCTTTCATTCATGAACATATCATTTTCATGGTCTAGCAAATAGTGATCTAAAGGATCACTAGGAGAATGCAACAATAGAAGCAAGACCAATAATTTCATCCTTACTAGGCAATTCTTACTCACGATGTTGTTTACTGAATTTAGAGAAATTAAACTCATGAACCATATCATCCAAGCCAATAGTAACAACATTCTTTTTGCAAATCTATCTTAGCATTAACAGTGTTCAAGAAGGGTCTACCAAATATAATGGGACAAAAGCTATCTTGTGGAGAACCAAGAACAAGAAAATCAGCGGGATATTTGGTTTTCCCACACAAGACTTCAACATCTCTAACAATTCCCTTTGGTGAAATAGTATCTCTATTGGCAAGCTTAATTGTGACATCTATTTCTTCTAACTCAATAGGTGCAATATCAGGCATAATTTCTTTGTATAAGTCAATGGGTATTGCACTAGCACTAGCGCCCATATCACATAAGCCATGATAACAATGATCTCCTATTTTAACAGAAATAACAAGCACGCCTACCACAGGTCTATGTTTATCTTTAGCACACGGTTTAGCAATTCTAGCAGTTTCACCACAGAATTGAATAACATGCCCATCAATATTATCAGACAAGAGATCTTTAACAATAGCAATATTAGGCTCTACTTTAACTTGCTCAGGAGGTATATAAGTTCTAATATTGCTTTCATGAACAACAGTTGAAGCCTTAGCATGATCCTTTACTCTAACAGGAAAAGGTGGTTTCTCAACATAAGAGGTAGGAACAAATAGGATCATTATAAGTGACAGTCTTTTCTTCAACTTTAATAGGTGCAGCTACTTTTACTTCTATGGGAGGATGATATTTAAACCACTTCTCCTTAGGGAGATCAACATAAGTAGCAAAAGATTCACAGAAAGAAGCTACTATCTCAGAGTCAAGGCCATATTTAGTGCTAAACTTACGGAAAATATCGGTATCCATAAATGATTTAACACAATCAAACTTAGGCGTCATACCTGACTCCTTACCTTCGTCGAGGTCCCAATCTTCAGAGTTGCGTTTAATTCTATCCAATAAATTCCATTTAAATTCAATAGTCTTCATCATAAAAGAGCCAAAGACAAGAAGTATCGAGCATGGTGCGATTGTTATCGAAGCCGAGCATAAAATTCTGAAGAATTGTCACTCTTGAGAGCTCATGATTGGGGCATGAATATAACATTGATTTAAGCCTCCCCCAAGCTTGAGCGATGCTTTCTCCTTCGCGAGGCCAAAACTTATATATATAATTGCGATCACGATAAACAAGATGCATAGGGTAATACTTTTGATGAAATTCCAATTTCAATCTTTTATAGTTCCATGATCTCGTATCATCACATAGCCTATACCATGTCAATGCGTCTTTCTTCAAATATAAAGGGAAAACCTTCTTCTTAACAACATCATCGGGTATACCTGCAAGCTTAAATAATCCACGAACTTCATCCACATAGAGTAGATGTTCATCAGGATGCTTTGTTCCATCTCCTGTAAAAGTATTAGCCAAAGCAGTTTTTTCCATCATACCGAAGGAACTTCGAAAGGAGTTTCATTTTCAATATGTTCAGTAGGTTGAGGAGCAACTCTTTGCTCTCTTGGGACGGGTGAATATACCCCGAACAAGCCCCTCAGAGAATTACTTTCCATAGTAACAAGTGACAGAAAATTTCAGCACACTATATAAATTTTTCCTTACCAAATTCCACTTACCAAAGGCGCTACACTCCCCGGCAATGGTGCCAGAAAAGAGTCTTGATAACCCACAAGTATAGGGGATCTATCGTTGTCCTTTCGATAAGTAAGAGTGTCGAACTAACGAGGAGTAGAAGGAAATGATAAGCGGTTTTCAGCAAGGTATTCTCTGCAAGTACTGAAATAAGTGGTAACAGATAGTTTTGTGATAAAGTAAATTGTAACAAGCAACAAGTAACAAAAGTAAATAAGGTGCAGCAACGTGGCCCAATCCTTTTTGTAGCAAAGGACAAGCCGGAAGAAACTCTTATAATAGGAAAAGCGCTCCCGAGGACACATGGGAATATCGTCAAGCTAGTTTTCATCACGTTCATATGATTCGCGTTCGGTACTTTGAAAATTTGATATGTGGGTGGACAGGTGCTTGGGTGCTGTTCTTACTTGAATAAGCATCCCACTTATGATTAACCTCTATTGCAAGCATCCGCAACTACAACAAAAGTATTAAGGTAAACCTAACCATAGCATGAAACAAGTGGATCCAAATCAGCCCCTTACGAAGCAACGCATAAACTAGGGTATAAGCTTCTGTCACTCTAGCAACCCATCATCTACTTATTACTTCCCAATGCCTTCCTCTAGGCCCAAATAATGGTGAAGTGTTATGTAGTCGACATTCACATAACACTACTAGAGGCTAGACAACATACATCTCATCAAAATATCGAACGAATACCAAATTCACATGACTACTAATAGCAAGACTTCTCCCTTGTCCTCAGGAACAAACGTAACTACTCACAAAGCATATTCATGTTCATAATCAGAGGGTAATAATATGCATAAAGGATCTGAACATATGATCTTCCACCAAGTAAACCAACTAGCATCAACTACAAGGAGTAATCAACACTACTAGCAACCTACTAGCACCAATCCCGGGCTTGGAGATAAGAATTGGATGCAAGAGATGAACTAGGGTTTGGAGATGAGATGGTGCTGGTGAAGATGCTGATGGAGATTGCCCTCTCCCGATGAGAGGAGCGTTGGTGATGATGATGACGATGATTTCCCCCTCCCGGAGGGAAGTGTCCCCGACAGAACAGCTCCGCCGGAGCCCTAGATTGGTTCCGCCAAGGTTTCGCCTCGTGGCGACGGAGTCTCGTCCCGAAAGGTTGCTTCTGGTTTTTTCCTCATCGAAAGACTTCATATAGGAGAAGATGGGCATTGGAGAGCCACCAAGGGGCCCACGAGGTAGGGGCGGCGCCTGTGGGGGCGCCCACCCTCGTGAGTGGTGGTGTGGGCCCCTGGCCTTCATCTTTGCCGATGATTTTTCTTTATTTATTTTAAGATATTCCGTGGAGTTTCAGGACTTTTGTAGTTGCAGAATAGGTCTCCAATATTTGCTCCTTTTCCGGCCCGAATTCCGGTGCTGCATTCTCCCTCTTCATGTAAACCTTGTAAAATAAGAGAGAATAGCCATAAATATTGTGACATAACGTGAAATAACAACCCACAAAACGATAAATATCGATATAAAAGCATGATGCAAAATGGACGTATCAGTGTCCGGCTTTTCAAGATCGGAGATCCAAACATAGTTTGTCCTCAATATAGAGGAAGAGTTGTCTTGCTCCTCGACTACCGCTATCTGGTGGGTGATCGGCGGAGTTTTAATTTCTCTCTGGTCGGGTTTAAGCCCAATCCGATCGTAGTCTGTAGCGACTCCCAAGTCGGCCATGCAATCTAGGAGTTCGTTTAAAGACGTCAACTCCGTCGGATCCATCCGTTTGGAGTATTCGGAATCAACGCAGAGGGAATTTTTGATGACTCGAGAGGTCATCGTCGGCGTAAGGGCCGAACAGGCGGTCTTGATGAAGCCGCCCAGCCGGAGGGTTTGGCCTGGGGCCAGGGCTCCTACGGACGTGATATTTTACTTGACGACAAGGCGAGCCATCAACCCTTTTGACGATGGCACAGTGGAACTCTCAATGAAAGCACCAATGTCGGTGTCAAAACCGGCGGATCTCGGGTAGGGGGTCCCGAACTGTGCGTCTAAGATCGATGGTAACAGGAGACAGGGGACACGATGGTTACCCAGGTCCGGGCCCTCTTTATGGAGGTAATACCCTACTTCCTTCTTGATTAATCTTGATGAATATGAGTATTACAAGAGTTGATCTACCACGAGATCGTAATGGCTAAAACCCTAGAAGTCTAGCCTGTCTGACTATGGCTATGAGTATTGGCCTCTACAGACCTGACCCTCTGGTTTATATAGACACGGGAGGAATCTAGGGTTACATAAGGTCGGTTACAGAGAAAGATATCTTCATATTTGGTCACCAAGCTTGCCTTCCATGCCAAGGAGAGTCACATCCGGACACGGGTAGAGTCTTTGGTCTTTGTATCTTCATAGCCCATCAGTCCGGCCCATGGCTAACAGGCCGGACGCCCGAGGACCCCTTAGTCCAGGACTTCCTCAGCTGGTACGTAGGAAAAATGACACTTGGCGTATGTGTGTGGATTATATAGACCTTAATAAGGCTTGTCCAACTAATCCTTTTTCTCTTCTTCGTATCGATCAGATCATAGATGCCACGGAGGGTTCTGAGCATTTGCATTTCCTGGACGCCTATTCTAGTTACCATCAGATTAAGATGGCGGTCAAAGACCAAGAGAAGACGACTTTAATCACACCTTTTGGAGCTTTCTGTTATGTGTCTATGCCTTTTTTACTCAAAAGCGCCCAGCCGACTTATCAACGTTGTGTCCAGAACTGTTTCCATAGTCAGCTTGGACGCAATGTTCACACTTATGTGGATGATATTGTTGTGAAGTACAAAAACAAGGAGACTCTGTTGGATGATCTAAAAGAGACCTTTGATAATCTCTGGGTCTACAAAATGATGCTTAACCCGGCCAAATGTATTTTTAGTGTGCCTGCAGGCAAGCTCTTGGGTTTTCTAGTCTCCGAGAGAGGCATTGAAGCTAACTCGGAGAAGATTAAGGCTATCACTTTGTTGGCTAAGCCGACATGTGTCAATGACGTCCAGCACCATGCGGGTCATATTGCAGCATTAAGTCGGTTCATAAGACGCCTGGAAGAGAAGGAAATTCTTTTGTACCACATGATGAAGAAAACAGATCATTTTGTCTGGAGTGATGCTGCTAATGAGGCGTTTGAGGAGCTCGAAAAGAAATTAGTTGAGCAGCCTGTCCTTGCAGCTCCTGTTGAGGAGCCTTTACCTTTATACGTGGCGGCTAATAGTAAGGTTGTTAGCATGACAATTGTTGTGGAACGCAAAGAAGAAGGTAAAGAGTACCCAGTCCAGCGGCCGGCTTATTATGTTAGTGAGGTGTTAATTGAGTCCAAGTAGCGGTACCCACATTTAATTCTTCTATCGGGTGTTCATGGCGAGTCATAGGCTGAAGCACTATTTCTTGGGTCATCCTATTACTGTGGTTAGTTCTGCTCCTTTAGGAGATATTATTCAAAATAGAGAGGCCACTGGCCGGGTTGCCAAGTGGGCAATAGATCTCGGACCTCATGGCTTTAAATATTTGCCAAGAATAACAATCAAGTCTCAGGCTCTTGTGGATTTCATCATTGACTGGACAGAGTTGCAAACGCCTGAGGAGAAGCCTGATAACACATATTGGACTATTCATTTCGATGGGTCTAGGCAGTTGGAAGGCTCGGGGCTAGAGTTATTTTGACTTCCCCACGAGGTGACAAATTTTGTTATGTTTTAAGGTTAATGTTTCCTTGCACTAACAATGCAGCTGAATATGAGGCTTTGCTTCATGGCCTTCGCATGGCCAAGGAGATGAATTTAAGTCGGGTCAGGTGTTTCAGCGACTCAGACCTAGTGGCTCAGCAAGTCTCAGGCACTTGGGATTCCAAAGACCCGCTCATGGCGGCTTATCGCCGGGCGGTCAATAATATTGTTGGTCACTTGAAAGGTTATCATGAGGAGCATCTTGATCGAAGGAAGAATGAATCGGCTGACGCTTTGAGCTGGATGGGGTCTCAACATAAGCTGGTGCCCCCTAATGTCTTTCTTGATGTATTGAATCATCCTTTAGCCAAGTTGCCGTCAGAGGAGGATCTTGTTATTCCTGACCCGGAGGCATAGTTGGTGGCGGCTCTCCACGTTATTCCTGATTGGATAGTTCCTTACTTAGCTTATATGACCTGGGGCGAGTTACACTGAGAATGAAACTTTGGCCAGGCAGATAACCCGGCAGTCTAAGTCGATGACTATTGTGAATGGCGAGTTACACCGATGCAGTGTCACGGTCGTATTCTAGCATTGTGTTTATCCTTAAGAGGGTCGTGAGATTCTAAGGGAAATCCATGAAGGTGATTGTGGTCATCACGCCGGCTCTAAATCTCTTCTGGCTAAAGATTTCCTTCATATATTTTATTGGTTAACAGCTCATGCTGATGTAGAGGATCTTGTCAGTAAGTGTGATGGCTGTCAGAAATTCTCTCGACAGGTTCATGTGCCGGCTCAAGAATTGCGGATGATTCCAATTACTTGGCTATTTGCAGGCTGGGAGCTCGATATGGTTTGACCTTTCAAGAGGTCTAAGGATAAGAAGACCCACCTCTTGGTGGCGGTTGACAAATTTACCAAGTGGGTTGAGGCAGAGCCGGTCAGTAAATGTGATGCAGCAACGGCGGTTCAATTCATAAAGGAAGTAATCTTCCGTTTTGGTTACCCTCATAGTATCATAACTGATAATGGCACTAATCTGTCTAAGGGTGCTATGAGAGAGTTCTGTCAACGGGAGCATATTCTTCTTGACGTCTCATCGGTGGCTCACTCACAGTCTAACGGTCAAGCTGAGAGGGCCAATCAGGAAATCTTGAGAGGTACAAATGTAGGGGAACTTAGCATGCAATTTCAAAAAAATTCCTACGCTCATGCAAGATCTATCTAGGAGATGCATGATAGGTCTCCAACGTATCTACTTTCTCTCACGCTTTTCCTCTTGTTTCGGACTCTAATTTGCATGATTTAAATGAAACTAACCCCGGACTAACGCTATTTTCAGCAGAACTACCATGGTGTTGTTTTTGTGCAGAAATAAAAGTTCTCGGAATGGAACGAAACTTTGCGAGGATTTTTTATATCAATAATAAGAATTTCTGGAGCCAAGACCCACCAGAGAGGGGCCCCTAGTTGGGCACACCCTACTGTATGCACCCCTTCTCTGGGCGCCGCATAGGTGAGTTGTACCCACCTGGTGGCCCCGCTGACGACCCCCTGATACTATAAAATCACATTTTTTCAGAAAAAAATCAGGGAGAAAGAATTATCATGATCCACGAGACGGAGCCACCACCAAGCGTTGTTCTTCCTCGGGAGGGCAGATTGGAGTCCGTTTGGGGCTCCGGAGAGGGGGATCTTCGTTCTTCCTCATCACCAACCCATCTCCATCGCCAATTCCATGATGCTCCCCACCGGGAGTGAGTAATTCCTTCGTAGGCTCGCTGGTTGGTGAGGAGTTGGATGCGATTCATCATGTAATCGAGTTAGTTTTGTTAGGGCCTGATCCCTAGTGTCCACTATGTTCTTAGATTGATGTTGCTATGACTTTGCTATGCTTAATGCTTGTCACTTTGGGCCCGGGTGCCATGAACTCTGATATGAACCGTTTATGAATTCATCATTATATCTATGTTTTAGATCCGATCTTGCAAGTTATAGTCACCTACTACGGTTATGATCCGACAACCCCGGTGTGACAACAACCGGGCCCACTCTCGGTGATGACCATAGTTTGAGGAGTTCATGTATTCACTACGTGTTAATGCTTTGTTCCGGTTCTCTATTAAAAGGAGGCCTTAATATCCCTTAGTTTTCAATATGGACCTCGCTGCCATGGGAGGGTAGGACAAAAGATGTCATGCAAGTTCTTTTAATAAAAGCACGTATGACTATTTACGAAATACATGCCTACATTATATCGATGAACTGGAGCTAGTGATGTATCGCCCTAGGTTATAACTGTCTCATGATGAATATCATCCAACAAGTCACCGATCCAATGCCTACGAATTTATCTTATATTGTTTCTGCTAAGTTATTACTATTACTGTTACCGTTGATGATGTCACTATTACCAAAACTATCAAACTACTTTGCTACTGATCGCTTTGCTGCAGATAATTAATCTCTAGGTGTGGTTGAATTGACAACTCAGCTGCTAATACCTTCAAATATTCTTTGGCTCCTGTGACACCCAGATAATTAAGCTACAATGACCCCCTCACTAATGATGCCACGTACCATTTCTACATCGTGGATAAACTCGCGTTAGTTGAAACCTAGTTCAAATTTCAAATTTAAAACAAAGGCAAACAATAAAAGTTTTCAAGCGTTAAAACTAAAATGTTCGGATTGTGACATGATTAAATATACTAAACTAGGTACAACTTTTGTATTTTTACCAAAAACTAAAATATTTAGAAAATAAGAGAAAATAGAAAAGGAAATATAAATAAAAAGAAAAAAGAAGAAACCCCCCTAACCCCTGGGCCAACCGGCCCAGCTGCCGGCCGGCTAGCCTAAAAGGCCCAACCGGCCGAACCAACCCACACTCCCTTATCCCATACCCCCCTGAAACCCTAACCACTCCCCCGTCGCCCCACACCCCACTCCCCCACTCCCTCGTCTGGATATGGATCGGGAGGAGCCCGATCCCATCGCCCCCCTCCCGTCTCCCGCCGCCACGGCCACCTCGCCGATGCCGGAGCAACCTCGCCGGCCTGCCTCCTCCTCCCCGCCGGTCTGCCTCCCCTGCGACGCGCCGTCTCCGTCCTCCTCCTCGACCCCCATTGCCCCGTGCCCTACTCCTCTGTGAGCTCCCCCTCCCACCTCTCTCTATCGTGGCCGTGCCCTCTCCCACAGGCTCGGCTCCGCGCCTGATGTCGCTCATGGACAGCGCACCAGCCAACCCAGGCGCCTGCGCCCTCCACCGCCCGCCCGCTTGCCGCGCCTGCCGTGGCCTCCTTCCCCTCGCCGCGCTCCGCCCCTGGCCTCCTCCTCCTCCTACTGCTGTCGCGTGGCTGTTGCTGCTGCCTCGGGCCGCCGTCATTCGCCACCGCATGCGCGCCCGCTGCCGCTGCCCCTGTCCGCCTCCCCCCCGCTCGCTGCTTCTGCCCAGCTGCACAGCCATGCCCAGCGCCCTGCTGCTGCTCCTCCTCTGCCCCAGCGCCATCCACAGGCCTCGTCGGCCCGCTGCTCGCTCGCCTGCGCCCTTCCCCCCGCCTTGCTCCGGCCGCTGGAGCCAGGCCGCGCACCCGTCCCTTCGCCCACTGGCCGCAGCGCCCGTTAAGGCCCCCTAGGCCAATGACAGGGGGCCCCACCCCCTAAACGTGTTAAAAAAGAATATTAAATAAAATTAATTAACTAACTTAAATAATTATGTTTAGTTAACCTAATTAGCTAATGAACCTATTTAACTATTGTTAATTAACTAAGCAGTCAATGACATGCTGGACCCACACGTTAGTTTGACCCAGTCAATGCCCTGTTGACTGCTGACATCATGATGACATCAACATACACTATTCTGGATAATGTTGATCTAAAATAATTAAATAAATCCTAAAAATGATTTAAATCTTTAAAAATTAATATAAAATAATCCGTAGCTCGGATGAAAATACTTTACACATGAAAGTTGCTTAGAACGACAAGACGATTCCGGATACGCAGCTCGTTCGTCCGATACACACCCCTAGCATAGCAAACACACAACTTTCCCCCTTCGGTTGATCTGTCCGAAAAAGCGAAACACCGGGAATACTTTCCCGAATGTTCCCCCCTTCGCCGGTATCACCTAGCACCGTTCATTGTCATGTCATGCATCGTCATGCATATGTTTGCTTTTATATTTATTGTTTCTTCCCCCTCTTCTCTCGTTAGACACCGAGACCGACGCCGCTGCTACCCAGTACGACTACGGTGTTGACGACCCCTCCTACTTGCAAGAGGAACCAGGCAAGCCCCCCCCCCTTGATCACCAAATATCACCTATTCTTCTCTCTATTGCTTGCATCAGAGTAGTGTAGCATGTTACTGCTTTCGGTTAATCCTATCCTGATGCATAGCCTGTCCTTGCTACTATTGTTGTTACCATTACCTGCAATCCTACATGCTTAGTATAGGATGATTGTACTCCATCGATGGCCCTACATTCTTGTCCGCCTACCATGCTATACTACCGGGTTGTGATCACTCGGGAGGTGATCACGGGTATATACTTACATACATATTATACGATACATGTGGTGACTAAAGTCTGGTCGGCTCGTACAGTACCCGTGATGTCTACTACGCAACCTTCTTCTTGTAGACGTTGTTGGCTCTCCAAGTGCAGAGGTTTGTAGGACAGTAGCAAATTTCCCTCAAGTGGATGACCTAAGGTTTATCAATCCGTGGGAGGTGTGGGATGAAGATGGTCTGTCTCAAACAGCCCCGCAATCAAATAACAAATAGTCTCTTGTGTCCCCAACATACCCAATAGAATGGTTAATTGTATAGGTGCACTAGTTCGGCAAAGAGATGGTGATACAAGTGCAATATGGATGGTAGATATAGGTTTTTGTAATCTGAAAATATAAAAGCAGCAAGGTAACTAATGATAAAAGTGAGCACAAATGGAATTGCAATGCTAGGAAACAAGGCCTAGGGTTCATACTTTCACTAGTGCAAGTTCTCTGAACAATAATAACTATCCCTCAACATGCAACAAAGAGTCACTCCAAAGCCACTAATAGCAGAGAACAAACGAAGAGATTATGGTAGGGTACGAAACCACCTCAAAGTTATTCTTTCGGATTGATCTATCATAGAGTTTGTATTAGAATAACACCATAAGACACAAATTAATCAAAACCCTAATGTCACCTAGATACTCCAATGTCATCTTAAGTATCCGAGGGTATGATTATACGATATGCATCGAACAATCTCAGATTCATCTATTCAACAAACACATAGAACTTCAAAGAGTGCCCCAAAGTTTCTACCGGAGAGTCAAGACGAAAATGTGTGCCAACCCTTATGCACAAGTTCACGAGGTCACGGAACCCGCAAGTTGATCACCAAAACATACATCAAGTAGATCACGTGATATCCCATTGTCACCACAGATAAGCACATGCAAAACATACATAAAGTGTTCTCAAATCCTTAAAGACTCAATCCGATAAGATAACTTCAAAGGGAAAACTCAATCCATTACAAGAGAGTAGAGGGGGAGAAACATCATAAGATCCAACTATAATAGCAAAACTCGCGATACATCAAGATCGTACCACCTCAAGAACACGACAGAGAGAGAGAGAGAGAGAGAGAGATCAAACACATAGCTACTGGTACATACCCTCAGCCCCGATGGTGAACTACTCCCTCCTCATCATGGAGATCGCCAGGATGATTAAGATGGCCACCGGTGAGGGATCCCTCCGGCGGTGCTGAACAGGTCCCGATTGGTTTTTGGTGGCTACAGAGGCTTGCGGCGGCAGAACTCCCGATCTATACTGCTCCCCGATGCTTTTAGGGTATATGGATATATATAGGCAAAATAAGTCGGTCAGGTGAGCCACGAGGGGCCCACGAGGGTGGGGGCGCGCCCAGAGGGGTAGGGCGCGCCTCCCTGCCTCGTGGCTTCCTCGAAGCTTCCCTGACATCTACTCCAAATCTCCTGGATTGCTTCCGTCCCAAAAAATAACTCTCCCGAAGGTTTCATTCCGTTTGGACTCCGTTTGATATTCCTTTTCTTCGAAACACTGAAATAGGCAAGAAAACAGCAATCTGGGCTGGGCCTCAGTTAATAGGTTAGTCCCAAAAATAATATAGAAGTGTTTAGTAAAGCTCATAAACATCCAAAACAGATAATATAATAGCATGAATACTTCATAAATTATAGATACGTTGGAGACGTATCAACATCCCCAAGCTTAATTCCTGCTCGTCCTCGAGTAGATAAATGATAAAAGAAATACTTTATGAAGTGTGAATGCTAGCAGGTGCACAAGTTTGATCAATGATAATTTCAGTCACCTTTTCTAGCATCATCATATGTCATAACAGTAGCTCATCTCATAAAACTCTTCATGATCAAGTAACAAACTGTTCACATGTTAAAGTATAGATCATAAACTTTCTTGAAAACTAACAAGCCGTGTTATTAGTCATCAAAGAGTTACAATTCATCTTATTTTCAGGAAGAGTCTATGTCAGAGATTTGATTCAGCAAACTTCACATACTCAACTATCATTTAGTCTTTCACAATTGCTAACACTCACGCGATATTTATGGGTTCAAAGTTTTAATCAGACACAGAGAAAGATAGGGGCTTATAGATTCGCCCAACCTTTTACCTCAAGGGTAGTGTCAACAATAATAGTTCATGATGCCTTACACCCAATTGGATATATATATCAGGATCTGTCCAACACAATGTTCTTGCCAAAGGATAAAATGTAAAAAGGAAAGGTGAAGATCACCATGACTCTTGCATAAGGTATAAAACAAGAATAAAAGATAGGCCCTTCGCGGAGGGAAGCAAAGGTTGTCACACGCTTTTATAGTTGGATGCACAAAATCTTAATGCGAAAGAACATCACTTTATATTGCCACTTGTGATATGGACCTTTATTATACAGTCGTCGCTTTTATTACTTCCACATCACAAGATCGTATAAAGCTTATTTTCTCCACACTAATAGATCATACATATTTAGAGAGAAATTTTTATTGCATGCACCGATGACAACTTACTTGAAGGATCTTACTCAATCCATAGGTAGGTATGGTGGACTCTCATGGAAATACTGGTTTAAGGGATGTTTGGAAGCACAAGTAGTATCTCTACTTGGTGCAAAGAATTTGGCTAACATGAGGGGGAAAGGCAAGCTCAGCATGTTCAATGATCCATGACAATATACTTCATTTCAGATATAAGAAAACATAACCCATTACGTTGTCTTCCTTGTCCAACATCAACCTTTTAGCATGTCATATTTTAATGAGTGCTCACAATTACAAAAGATGTCCAAGATAGTATGTTGTGAAATCTCTCTTCCCTCAATATTCTTTCATGAATTGTTCAAGTGACCAATACAATGTCTGCTAACCTTGAATAAATTTACCACCTCTACTTCTTCTATGTGAAGTCATTACTCCCCATGGGATAAGCATATGAAACATATATAATTTCAGATTTATGATATTCGCTCATTCAACTATTTACTCATAGGATATAAGTGAAGCACACGAGTAAATGACAAACTACTCTAAAAAGATATAAGTGAAGAACAATGAGTAGTTAAATAATTATGTAGCTATGTGAAGACTCTCTCTCATTTAAGAATTTCAGATCTTGATATTTTATTAAAGCAAGCAAAAATGACATTCTAAGAATAGCAAACATCACGTGAAGAAGCAAAAACTTAGGATCTACCGATACTAACCGATAGTTGTTGAAGAACAAAGGTGGCATGCCAACCGGGGCATCCCCAAGCTTAGACGCTTGAGATTTCTTGAAATATTATCTTGGGGTGCCTTGGGCATCCCCAAGCTTGAGCTTTTGTGCCTCCTTAATTCCTCTCATATCATGGTTTCCTAAATCTCGAAAGCTTCATCCACACCAAACTCAACAACAACTCGTGAGATAAGTTAGTATAAACCAATGCAAAAACCTTATCATTTTCTACTGTAACAAACCACTAAAATTATTATTCAACATTGCATACTAAATGCCTCTGCATATTTAATAATCCTATCATCAAATAGAATCATTAAACAAGAAAACATAACAACAATCTGCCAAAACAGTACAGTCTGTAAAGAATGCAAGATTCATCATACTTCCCTAACTCCAAAAATTACGAAATTCTACCATACTGTAGAAAATTTATCAGAGCTTATTATGCAAAAAATTTGAACATTTTATCATATTCTGACTTTTTTAGGGAATTTTTGCAACAGCGGTAAACTTTCTGTTTTCAAACAGCAACATGTAGACTTGTAAAATAGGCATAGTAAAGGCTATCAATGCCACTTTATTGAAAAAAAGATGCAAAACATTGTTCTAAATAACAGAAAGCAAATCGTAACAAAATAAATTGATGCTCCAAGAAAAACACATATCATGTGGTGAATAAAAATATAGCTCAAAGTAAAGTTACTGATGAACGAAGACGAAAGAGGGGATGCCTTCCAGGGCATCCCCAAGCTTAGGCTCTTGGTTGTCCTTGAATATTGCCTTGGGGTGCCTTGGGCATCCCCAAGCTTAGGCTCTTGGTTGTCCTTGAATATTGCCTTGGGGTGCCTTGGGCATCCCCAAGCTTAGGCTCTTGGTTGTCCTTGAATATTGCCTTGGGGTGCCTTGGGCATCCCCAAGCTTAGGCTCTTTCCACTCCTTATTCCATATTCCATCGAATCTTTACCCAAAACTTGAAAACTTCACAACACAAAACTTAACAGAAAACTCGTAAGCTCCGTTCGTATAAGAAAATAAATCACCACTTTTGTTACTGTTGTGAACTCATTCTAAATTCATATTGGTGTAATATATACTGTATTCTCAACTTCTCTATGGTTCATACCCCCCCCCCCCCCGATACTACTCATAGATTCATCAAAATAAGCAAACAACACATAGAAAACAGAATCTGTCAAAAACAGAACAGTCTGTAGTAATCTGTATCAAATGTATACTTATGGAACTCCAAAAATTCAGAAATAAATTGTTGGACCTGAGGAATCTGTATATTAATCATCTTCAAAAAGAATCAACCTAAAATCACTCTCCAGTAAAAAATGGCAGCTAATCTCGTGAGCGCTGAAGTTTCTGTTTTTTACAGCAAGATCATAAAGACTTCACCTAAGTCTTCCCAAAGGTTCTACTTGGCACAAAAACTAATTTAAATATAAAACCACATCTAACAGAGGCTAGATCAAATATTTATTACTAAACAGGAGCAAAAAGCAAGGAACAAAAATAAAATTGGGTTGCCTCCCAACAAGCGCTAACGTTTAACGCCTAGCTAGGCATGATGATTTCAATGATGCTCACATAAAAGATAAGAATTGAAACATAAAGAGAGCATCATGAAGAATATGACTAGCACATTTAAGTCTAACCCACTTCCTATGCAAAGGGATTTTGTGAGAAAACAACTTATGGGAACAATAATCAACTAGCATAGGAAGGCAAAACAAGCATAACTTCAAAATTTTCAACACATAGAGAGGAAACTTGATATTATTGCAATATGTAGAAGTATGTGATCCTCTCTCATAATAATTTTCAGTAGCATCATGAATGAATTCAACCATATAACCAGCACATAAAGCATTCTTTTCATGATCTAGTTGCATAGAAATTTTACTACTCTCCACATAAGCAAATTTATTCTCATCAATAGTAGTGGGAGCAAACTCAACAAAATAACTATCATGTGAAGCATAATCCAATTGAAAATTAAAATCATGATGACAAGTTTCATGGTTATCTTTATTCTTTATAGCATATGTGTCATCAGAATAATCATCATAAATAGGAGGCATTTCATCATAATAAATTTTCTCATCAAAACTTGGGGGACTAAACACATCATCTTCATCAAACATAGCATCCCCAAGCTTGTGGCTTTGTATATCATTAGCATCATGGGTATTCAAAGAATTCATACTAACAATATTGCAATCATGATCATCATTCACATATTTTATGCCAAGCATTCTATGTAATTCTTCTTATAGTACTTGAGCACAATTTTCCTTCCCATCATTTTCACGAAAGACATTAAAAAGATGAAGCATATGAGGCACCCTTAATTCCATTTTTTTGTAGTTTTATTTTATAGACTAAACTAGTGATAAAACAAGAAAATAAAAGATTCGATTGCAAGATCTAAAGATATACCTTCAAGCACTCACCTCCCCAGCAACGGCGCCAGAAAAGAGCTTGATGTCTACTACGCAACCTTCTAATTGTAGACGTTCTTGGGCCTCCAAGTGCAGAGGTTTGTAGCACAGTAGCAAATTTCCCTCAAGTGGATGACCTAAGGTTTATCAATCCGTGGGAGGTGTAGGATGAAGATGGTCTCTCTCAAACAACCCTGCAACCAAATAACAAAGAGTCTCTTGTGTCCCCAACACACCCAATACAATGGTAAATTGTATAGGTGCACTAGTTCAGCGAAGAGATGGTGATACAAGTGCAATATGGATGGTAGATATAGGTTTTTGTAATCTGAAAATATCAAACAGCAAGGTAACTAATGATAAAAGTGAGCACAAATGGAATTGCAATGCTAGGAAACAAGGCCTAGGGTTCATACTTTCACTAGTGCAAGTTCTCTCAACAATGATAACATAACTGGATCATATAACTATCCCTCAACATGCAACAAAGAGTCACTCCAAAGCCACTAATAGCGGAGAACAAATGAAGAGATTATGGTAGGGTACGAAACCACCTCAAAGTTATTCATTCGGATCGATCTATCATAGAGTTCATACTAGAATAACACCTTAAGACACAAATCAATCAAAACCCTAATGTCACCTAGATTCTCCAATGTCACCTCAAGTATCTGTGGGTATGATTATACAATATGCATCAAACAATCTGAGATTCATCTATTCAACCAACACATAAAACTTCAAAGAGTGTCCCAAAGTTTCTACCGGAGCGTAAAGACGAAAACGTGTGCCAACCCCTATGCATAAGTTCACGAGGTCACAGAACCCGCAAGTTGATCACCAAAACATACATCAAGTAGATCACATGATATCCCATTGTCACCACAGATAAGCACATGCAAGACATACATAAAGTGTTCTCAAATCCTTAAAGACTCAATCCGATAAGACTAAATCCTTAAAGGGAAAAATCAATCCATTACAAGAGAGTGGAGGGGGAGCAACATCATAAGATCCAACTATAATAGAAAAGCCCGCGATACATCAAGATCGTTCCACCTCAAGAACACGAGAGAGAGAGAGAGAGAGAGAGATCAAACACATAGCTACTGGTACATACCCTCAGCCCCGAGGGTGAACTACTCCCTCCTCGTCATGGAGATCGCCGGGATGATGAAGATGGCCACCTGTGAGGGATCCCCCCTCCGGCAGGGTGCCGAAACAGGGTCCCGATTGGTTTTTGGTGGCAACAGAGGCTTGCGGCGGCGGAACTCCCAATCTATTATGCTCCTCGATGTTTTTAGGGTATATGGATATATATATAGGCGAAAGAAGTCGGTCAGGGAAGCCACGAGGGGCCCACGAGGGTGGGCGGCACGCCCAGGGGGTAGGGCGCGCCTCCCTGCCTCGTGGCTTCCTCGAAGCTTCCCTGACATCTACTCCAAGTCTCCTGGATTGCTTCCATTCCAAAACTAACTCTCCCGAAGGTTTCATTCCGTTTGGACTCTGTTTGATATTCGTTTTCTTCGAAACACTAAAATAG
Source organism: Aegilops bicornis (assembly GCA_021605145.1). Taxonomy (NCBI): domain Eukaryota; kingdom Viridiplantae; phylum Streptophyta; class Magnoliopsida; order Poales; family Poaceae; genus Aegilops; species Aegilops bicornis. The sequence goes on along the minus strand of CM038670.1, from coordinate 693,251,844 downwards.
GCAAGAATACAGCAATCTGGGCTGGGCCTCCGGTTAATAGGTTAGTCCCGAAAATAATATAAAAGTGTTTAGTAAAGCCCATAAACATCCAAAACAGATAATATAATAGCATGAATACTTCATAAATTATAGATACGTTGGAGACGTATCAACCCGCAAGTGATTCCGATGTGGGGGATGGAAGGATAGGTGGCTCCATCCCGGTAGAGGTGGGCCTGGGTTCCAGAAGGCCCCCGACTGTTACTTTGTGGCGGAGCGACAGGGAAGGTTGAGACCACCTAGGAAAGAGGTGGGCCTGGCCCTGGTCGGCGTCCACGGATACTTAATAATAACACGCTTAACGAGATCTTGGTATTTGATCTGAGTTGGGTCGTTGACCTTATACGCACTAACCGCCACGTGGGACAAGATATGGGCAACCGGCATCGTGGTATCAGCCGAAGCCTTTGTGGCGTCAGCGACTGAGCGGCGCGCACCGGATTGGACTGGAACGCCTACTCTTGTATTAGGGAGGCTAGGTCTGCTTCTGGCCGCGTACACAACATGCAGGTGTGCAATGGGCGATGGGCCCAGACCCCTGCACGCATAGGATTTAGACCGGCGTGCTGACCTCTCTGTTGTGCCTAGGTAGGGCTGCGACGTGTTGATCTTCCGAGGCCGGACATGACCCAGGAAAGTGTGCTCGGCCAGAGGGATCGAGCGTGTCGGGTAATGTGGTGCACCGCTGCAGGGAAGTTTATCTATTCAAATAGCCGTGATCTTTGGTAACAGGACAACTTGGAGTTGTACCTTGACCTTATGACAACTAGAACCGGATACTTAATAAAACACACCCTTCCAAGTGCCAGATATAACCCGGTGATCACTCTCACATAGGGCGATGAGGGGAGGATCGCCGGGTAGGATTATGCTATGCGACGATACTAGGTGAACTTACCATCTACTCTCTTCTACATGCTGCAAGATGGAGGCTGCCAGAAGCGTAGTCTTCGACAGGACTAGCTATCCCCCTCTTATTCTGGCATTCTGCAGTTCAGTCCACCGATATTGCCCCTTTACACAGATACCGATGCATATGTAGTGTAGTTCCTTGCTTGAGAGTACTTTGGATGAGTACTCACGGTTGCTTTTCTCCCTCTTTCCCCCATTTCCATTTCTTCCTAGTTGTCGCAACCAGATGCTGGAGCCCAGGAGCCAGACGCCACCGTCAATGACGACTCTTACTACACCGGAGGTGCCTACTATTACGTGCAGGCTGTTGACGACGACCAAGAGTAGTTTAGGAGGATCCCAGGCAGGAGCCTGCGCCTCTTTCGATCTGTATCCCAGTTTGTGCTAGCCATCTTATGGCAACTTGTTTAACTTATGTTTGTACTCAGATATTGTTGCTTCCGCTGACTCGTCTATGATCGAGCACTTGTATTCGAGCCCTCAAGGCCCCTGGCTTGTATTATGATGTTTGTATAACTTATTTTTATTTTTATAGTTGTGTTGTGATATCATCCCGTGAGTCCCTGATCTTGATCGTACATGTTTGTGTATTATTAGTGTACGATTGAATCGGTGGCGTCACAACTCCCCTTGGGTCGAATATATAAATTTGGGTTGAATACTCCACCCTCGAAAACTGTTGCGATCCCCTATACTTGTGGGTTATCAAGACCTTTTTCTGGCGCCGTTGCCGGGGAGCATAGCTATATTTGTTTAGTCACTTGGGATTATTATCAATTTATCACTATGAAGAATCTGAAGGATCCAAAGACTAAGATATTTCCCTCAAAGACGAGGGGAGGTAAGGAACTGCCATCCAGTTCTGCTTTAGATTCACCTTCTATTTTGTGTAAACTTGCAACACCACCACATGCTATTAATTCTAATATGTTGCAATTTATTGATGATGCTACTTCTACTATGAATGCTGCTTATGATGATGCTAGTACCATGCTTGATAATGATGATGTGCCACTTGGTGATTTTCTTGATAAACAAATTGCTAGAGTTATACAACATGATATTGTTGAATCTGATGATGAGCTTGAAACTGAATCTCCTGAAACACCTGCTAGAAGTAGCCTCCGTAGATATGAATTGCCTAAGGTACCGGAAGGTTATGTTATCAGTGAAGAAGCAACTAGAGATATTCTTGCTTGCAACGATAGAGATGATCTAGAGAAATTATTATGCAAGTATAAAGAAAAATCTCTGAATGCTAGAATGAAATGTGATCCTAAGTTTGCCACTTCACCTATCATTATTGATGATAAGGATTATGAATTCTCTGTCGACCAGAGTTAATTACTTTGGTTGAATCTAATCCTTTCCATGGTTATGAAACTGAAACTGTTGTGGCACATCTTACTAAGTTGAATGATATAGCCACCCTTTTTACTCATGATGAGAAAACTCGCTATTAGTTTATTCTCAAATGATTTCCTTTCTCATTAAAGGGTGATGCTAAAGCTTGGTACAATACTCTTGCTCCTGGTTGTGTGCGTAGTCCCCATGATATGATTTACTACTTCTCTGAAAAATATTTTCCTGCTCATAAGAAACAAGCAGCCTTATAGGAAATATTTAAATTTGTTCAAACTGAAGAAGAGAGTCTCCCACAAGCTTGGGGGAGGCTTTGCCAGTTACTTAATGCTTTGCCTGATCATCCTCTTAAGAAAAATGAAATACTTGATATCTTCTATAATGGACTAACCGATGCTTCTAGGGACTTCCTAGATAGTTGTGCTGGTTGTGTTTTCAGGGAACAAACTGTTGCTCAAGCTAAAGAATTATTGAATAACATTTTGAAAAATTATGATGATTGGACTATTCCTGAACCACCGCCTAAACCCACTCCGAAGAAGAGGGCTATATTATATCTCAGTCCTGAAGATATGCAAGAGGCAAAAAAATCTATGAAGTAAAAAGGTATTAAAGCTAAGGATGTTAAAATTTTACCTCCTATTGAAGAAATACATGGGCTTAATACACCACCACTGCCTAAGGTGGTTGTCGAATGTGGGGTTCCGGAAAACCCTTAAGGTTCGAACACTGGGGTGCGCGTGAAGTCTTTCCCTCCTACCGATCTATGCTCTAGCTTGCTAAGATCTCGCGGATGAACTCAACGAACTCACAACACAAAGAGACACAGGGTTTATACTGGTTCGGGCCACCGATGTGGTGTAATACCCTACTCCAGTGTGGTGGTGGTGGATTGCCTCTCGGGCTGATGATGAATAGTACAAGGGAAGAACAGCCTCCTGAGGTTGAGGTGTTCTTGTGGCGTGAGGGTTCGATCTCAACCCGTTCGGGGTCTGTCTTTTTCTACTGTGGTGGCTAGTCCTATTTATATAGGCCCTGGTCCTCTTCCCAAATATCGAGCGGGAAGGGAGCCAACAACGGTGGGCGAATTTGAAGGGGGACAACTAGTACAGGCTATCCTGACAAGAGCGGTCTTTGTCTGCGAAAACCTCTGGGGTGATGCCGTCTTGGGCTCCACGATGACCTCAGCCTTGCCGTCCTCCTGGTCTTGGTCTCGTTGCACCAATATGGCAACCTTTGCCTGATGCCTCGATACTCTTCGTCTACGCTTGCCTCCTTAGCACCAAAGAGGAAATGGGGATGCTACGCACACTGGCACCCGCCAGGCACCCGCCTGGCACCGTTCGTCATGGCTCACGTCACGAGAGCCTCGTGAGGTTTGCCCCGCCTTGATAACTCCGCTCCTCGTGAGCCTGCCTAGCCAGGCCACTCCAGAGGAGGTCTTGCGTTGTCCGCCTCGCGAGGCTTGGACCCTCGCGAGGGTCTTGGATGCCTTGTTGATGAAGATGGGCCGTACAGCCTGCTGCTTAGCCATGCCGTGGGCTGCAGGCAGGCAAGTCTGGAGACCCCCGTTCCCAGAACGCCGACAGTAGCCCCTGGGCCCAAGGTGTGCCAGGCTTGGCTTGGCGAAGCCAAGGGTCAAGTTCGAGCACCTGGCCCCAAAAGCGTCTTGACCTCGGTCGGCCAGCGTGGCGGTTGATTGGACGTGGGTGTCTCCGCTTCCTCACGCTGCCTTTGAATCCCCCTGGCTATGCGGCCCCTGAGGCCTACACAGTTATTCCTCCGCCTCTTGCGCCTTGCTTCCCCAATTCCTGTGCTTCCTTGCGGCTCTGCTTCTCTTCTCCAATCTGACTCGCGCTCCGCCTGCTCCATAGCCATGGCGCCTAAGCAAGCTGAGAAAAGGAAGAGTCGCTTGCCACTTTCGGCTGCGCCTCCGTCCTTCGCGCTGGCGCTCGGCCGGTCTCGTGTGCTTAACGACGAAGCCATGGACAAGGTGTGCCCGATGCTTGCCTCCAGCTTCAATGAGTGAAGGGAGACAGTGGCTTGGCCCGCGTCTTGCACTCGCACGGCCCAAACGGCCACCGAGATCCCAATCTTCATAGATGCCCTCTGGGCTGGCTTGATTCCTCCCTTCTCCGCCTTCTTCAATGTTGTGCTTGAGCATTATCAGATCCACATGCTACATCTCGACCCTCAGTCTGTGACTCTTCTTGCTGTCTTCGCCTTCGTGTGCGAGGCCATGGTGGGCATCGCTCCTTCGGTGGTTCTCCTCCGTCACTTCTTCTCATTGCATCAGGCCGACCCTCAGCAATGCTCGGGGTGCGTGAGCTTCCAGGCCTTGGTAGCGACGGCGGGCGAGGGGATTGATTTCGAGCTTCCTCCATCCACGAGCGAATTCCGGACACGATGGGTGTTCGTCGATGCTGGTGTGCTCAGTCCTCTGCTTCAGGCTCCATCGGGGCCCGCCGTTCCTAACCCCGGCTGGGGCCATCAGCGGCTCGCGAGCCCTGGCCTTGCCCACGTCTGGCTCAGGTTGAGGCTGCTGAAGGATCGCGGCGTAACTGCACCGATGGTGGTGAAGGAATTCGTCCAATGCTGGGTCGCTCCGCTTCAGCGCCATTCTCGCCCAATGTGGACCTTGCTCAGCAGCCAGGACCACATGAGGTTTCAGGAGTCCGGGCTCCTCCTTGGGACGCGGGGGACGGTGCTCAAGGTCCTGATGGGTGTCTCTCTGCCGGCTGAACTACACAGGAAGAACTGTTTGTTGTACGCTTCGAGAATAAGGATGAATTTGTACAGGTCATGCCTCTCTTTGATGAATGGGGGCTCCGACTGGTCGGCCTGGAGGGGCCTCGGGAGAACCCCGTCGTCGTGGTTCCCTTCCTTGCCCCTGATGCTGAGCTCGCCCCAAGTGACGGTGCAGGTGGGCGAGCTCAGGCGGAGGCCGGCGGCTCGAGTGCTGAGGAGCACGTGCTGGGTGGTGATCCTGGGGCATCATCCTCAGGAGCTTGCCACTCTCCTCCTGAGGCGTCGGTTGCTGAGGAGACGCTGCATACGACTCCCGAGGCCAAGGCTCAGGGAGCCTCGGGAGGTCGTGGCGAAACGGTGCCCGGCTGTGCGCCGCAACCGAGCACCCCTGAAGACATTCTTCCGAGCTCTTCTTCGGTCCCGCTGCGCACCGGCCATCACGTCCAGTGTTTCGGTCATCTTTGTGTGGACTTTGAGGAGCTCCGCAAGAGGAAAGGATCCCCCCAGAGGCAGCAACATCTTCAGACCACTGAAGCGGAGGAAGTACATCGCCATTGACATGTAAGTATCGCACAGTTGTGGCTTTCCGTGTGCTGCTAAGCCTCCTAAGAAACGGCCTCCTTCTCCCTTAATTCTCCCGCCAGCCTCGAGCGCTGCGAGTCCGCTGATTGCCCCTGGGGCAGAGTTGGTTGAAGGGGCACTCTTGCCTTCCTGGCGCGCTGATCCCGCGGCCTCGTCACTCCTCCCCCTTGGCCTGGCGTGGAGCTTGGCAGGCGTGCCCAAGACTCCTCCACTGATCTTTGACGGCAGCTTGTTGGCTTCGATCCTCGGCTCCTCCTCGAGCAGCAAACCTCACTAGGCTTGGGCTTCTCGCAAAGACGGGCTGGTGTCGGGTGTGGCGCCAGCCCCCAGCCCCCTATCGAGGGGTGGCGTGTCACTTGGCGCCCCGCCCACAGCCCCCGAGGTGGAGAATGAAGAAGGCTGGGCATTCGAGCTTGAGCGCGGGCGGAGCGTGGTTCGTCATGAGCTCATTCAGGAGGCGATGAACACGATGGGCCGGCTTGGTGAAGAGCTCGCGAGTGTTGATTCGCACCTTGAGGCTGAAGGTCTCCGGCTGGCAGAGGAGCGGCGCAAGCTGAAGGTGGCCATCAACCTCGGCCGCTATCAGCGTGACCTTGAGAACGCGAAGGCCGAGGCGTCTCTCAAGGTTTCCCACGAAGCCCGCTCATGAGCCTTGGAGGAGGCTCGCGAGGCTGATCGCCGCCGCGAGGCTGCGGAGAAGCGCGCGTGGGAACTCCAGGCCTGGAGCGCGTCTCTTGAGCAGCAGGTGGAGGCACGCAGGGCTGCTCTTGCGTCGCTGAGGGGGACGCCTGCGGAGGAAGAGGAGGTCCGGAAGCATGAGGAGGAGCTGGCCCTGGAGGCCATGGAGCGTAGCTGCGAGCTTGAGCAACTGGAGACGAGGGAGCGTCAAGTTGCCCAAGCAGAAGGCGCCATCGGGGCTCGCGAGGCTGGAGTTGAGGAGGAGGTGAACCACCGGGTGGCCGAGGTTCGCGCGGACCTGGTGGGCAGCTATGACCTGAAGCTGAAGCTCGCGGGCGTGGAGGACGAGGGCAGGGCCGCTGCCCTCAGGCCCAGGCTGGACGAGGCTGAGAGGCACGCGGAAGCCACGGCCGCCGCCCTGGTTTTGGCGTAGGCGGACTTGGCCTCCGCCCGCGCCAAGCTGCGTTCCCTCTGGAGGTGGGTTGATGACACAGAGGCCGTCGCATGGCGAAACACGGAGGAGGTGCTCCAACGTCGAACGCTGGAGCGCGAGCATGCCCCTATGCTTCAGGATCTCCGTAACAGGGTCAATGTCGCCCTGGGCCATATTTGCGACGTGGAGGCGCCGACCCCTCACTCAAATGACTACGCCAGCCACCTAACCTTCTTCACCGAGGTGGTCACGCGCCCGGAGGCTCGATCTGCCAGAGCTCGCCAGCTTGTGCAGGAAAGGGGTCGCGGCATGCTCGAGCGTGCTTTCTCCCGCGTCTTCAGCCACCTCCTGAATGCTGACCCTAACTTTGATTTTGACGCCGCCATCGCCCCCGTACCCACGACCATCCGGGACGACCTAGCGCGTTGGATTGAGGACAATGTTGACGCGTTGGTCAGGGCCTTCACTTCCGAGGACGACGCAATGGTGGTCGCCGCAGCGAAGGCGCCGTGGTCGACAACAGCGACGGGGGCGTAGCCGATGGCGGCGATGAGGCCGATGAAGACGATGACGACGCGAGTAACGCGTCTGCGGGTGACCCAGCAAGCGACATTTCTGGCTGATCCCTTGTTCTCCTGTCATTTCTTCCTGCGCACAAACTCGGGCGTGGCCCTTGGAAACTTGTGAGAGCATTTTGGGAGTGGGAACCCCTCATGTAAGCAAATTGCAGTTTTTACTTTCCATGCGATGTGAGTTTGTGTCCTCGTGAACTTGTGAATCCTGATGCGAGTTTTCTGTGTTGGTTTACCTTAGTCAGCGCCAGCTTTGAGCTGGGCTACGACGTGTCAAGTTCCTGAGAACCTTGCAGAGCTCTTTGCCCCGTCGAAAAGGGCCTACGTGAGGTGAGCTCGATTTGCAGTGCTAGCGCGTGCTTGGCCTTGTAGCGTGCCACATAGATCCGCTTCATGAGGAGCTCGTGAGGGAAAGGCGACGGACATGAGTCCCAGACAAAAAGAGATCTAGAAGGCAAAGAACTGCTCAAAAGAGAAAAGGCTCCCCCCGCGCGCATCAATAAAACTCAGCTTCAACTCAAATCCAAATCCAAAAAGCAAGGCTACAGAAAGAGAGAGATCCAAAGCAAAAGGCCACGTCCGGCACCTAGTCTAGTCTTCTGGTCTTCAAGTCTTCTCACCGGCGCGGAGCTAAGTGCTGCCACTAGGCGTGGGAGGGAGCCCCAGGGCCTGAGGCCGGCACCCCTGAGACTCCGGGGCGTGTACAACCCCAACTCATTATTACATGAGAGTGTCACGGGCGGCGAGCTTCACAGGCACCGGGCCTTCTTCACAGGTACCGGCCTTGCTTCATATCGCCAGACGAGGGCCCCGCCTTGCGCCACTCTCGACCTCCTTTGAGCCGACAGGTCACCAGGACGATACAGAGGAGGGAAAGAGGATCCCAGCGGTTCCCTCAGCGACCACCGGTCCTCTACCGGGGGAAGGGTTGGCGAGGCCTCCCCGGCAGAGGGCCTACCTACGGGTTTCATCAGGCGTCGCGCGCCGCGGGGAGGGGCCTCATTCCTGGCTCCCTCTCGGTGGCCCCCAGCACGTCTCCCTTGTTGGAGCGGGCGCTGCCGCGCCCTGGTCGTTGATCGACGCAGCAACCTGGTTCATCTGTAGTCCATGGTTAGCGTAAGCCTGTTCTTGAGAGACTAGTGGTACCCTGTAATTGCCGCTGCTGGCGCGATCGTTGTGGTTCTCCATTGGCTCTTGGAAGGCTTCAGCTCCTAGAGCACCTTCTCCCCAGTCTTCTCCAACGAACGAGTCGATGTCATCCTCTGGTGTGTACCCTTGGTCCATCATGCGGGGTACGTAGGCTTCCGGGGCCGTCACCCCGAACACCTCGATGTGGTGCCCCACGCTCCATGTTTCACCGCCCATGATGGCGTCCTGGGGATGACGATACGGTATCCGGCCGGTACCATGGGGGGTGACGCTTGCGCTCGTGCCTGTCGAGGGCGGCATGGGGGGCTGGAGCCCCCTACACCGCCGGCCGTGCTGATGTTGACGAAGCCCCCGTGCGCAGTTGATGGCGCGCAGATGTGGTGAGGCTCGCCGCGCGACCCTGCAGCGGCCTGGGGGGAAGTCGATAGCAGAAGGGTGGTGCTCCCGACGCCGCTGCGTCCAGCAGCTCAGCAACACGCTCAAGCAGCGTGTCCCGGCCGCTCTCCATCAGCCTGCATCGCAGCAGCTCCCTTGCCACCGTGAGTGCCGCCCGCATATTCGCTTGCTCCCGCCGTGAGTAAGGCGCTATTGCCGCGGCATGACTCGCAGCTCTTGCTGCGGCCCGTACTTGCCGCGGGGTGAGGGTGGATGACGCCTGGCCGCGCTGTCCGCGCCCAGCGAAGCTTCGTGGTGCCCATGCCGCTTGGGGTGCGGGGTTGAGATCTCCATGGGCAGACAGCGTCATCCAGGACGGCCAAGCTGCCCTGCGGTCAGAGCCGGCCCTTGGGTCGCCAGACACTTCAGCCGGTGAATGTCAGAGAGCTGATTGGCGGAGAAGAAGCTCCAGTGCACCCCTACCTGGCGCGCCAAATGTTGGATGTGGGGTTCTGGCAAACCCTTAAGGTTCGAACACTGGGGTGCACGTGTAGTCTTTCCCTCCTACCGATCTATGCTCTAGCTCGCTAAGATCTCGGAGACGAACTCGACGAACTCACAACACAGAGTGACACAGGGTTTATACTGGTTCGGGCCACCGATGTGGTGTAATACCCTACTCCAGTGTGGTGGTGGTGGATTGCCTCTGGGGCTGATGATGAATAGTACAAGGGAAGAACAGCCTGCTGAGGTTGATGTGTTCTTGTGCGTATGAACTTGTGGCGTGAGGGTTTGACCTCAACCCGTTCGGGGTCCGTCTTTTTCTACTGTGGTGGCTAGTCCTATTTATATAGGCCCTGGTCCTCTTCCCAAATATCGAGCGGGAAGGGAGCCAACAACGACGGGCGAATTTGAAGGGGGACAGCTAGTACAAGCTATCCTGACAAGAGCGGTCTTCGCCTGTGAAAAGCTCTGGGGTGACGCCATCTTGGGCTCCACGATAACCTCCGCCTTGCCGTCCTCCTGGTCTTGGTCTTGTTGCACCAATATGGCAACCTTTGCCTGATGCCTCGGTACTCTTCGTCTGCGCTTGCCTCCTTAGCACCAAAGAGGAAATGAGGACGCTGCGCACACCGGCGCCCGCCTGGCAACCGCCTGGCACCGTTCGTCATGGCTCATGTCACGAGAGCCTCGTGAGGTTTGCCCCGCCTTGATATCTCCACTCCTCGTGAGCCTGCCTAGCCAGGCCACTCCAAAGGAGTTCTTGCATCGCCCGCCTCACGAGGCTTGGACCCTCGTGAGGGTCTTGGATGCCTTGTTGATGAAGATGGGTCGTACGGCCTGCTGCTTAGCCACGCCGTGGGCCACAGGCAAGCAAGTCTGGGGACCCCCGTTCCCAGAACACCGACAGTGGTAGAGGTAAATTCTCTTATGAAGTTCAATGAAAATGATAATCCTCACAATATGCATCCTAGCCAATGCCTTTATGAGTTTGAAAACTACATTAGAAAGCAAGATCACTTTAATGCAAATGTTATGAAACAATTGAAATATAATTCTGATATGATTGCTCGTTTGAGTGACTTGTTATTTAGAATTTCAAATGATGTTAGAGGTGTTGGAAAACATGCTTCTATGGTTCAAACTCAGTTAGAACAAGTTGCTAAATCACAAACAGAATTACTTGATGAAATGAATCATAATATGCATGACTTTTCTTATAGAGTTGCAACTAGAGGAGGTAAAATGACTCAGGAACCACTTTATCCTGAGGGACACCCAAAAAGAATTGAACAAGATTCACAAAGAAATAACACTAGTGCACCTAGTCCTTCTAAAAAGAAAAAAAGAAGAAAAATGGTAGGACTTTGCACACTTCTAGTGAACCTGAAATAGAAAAACCTCCTGATCATGAAAATGAAACTTCTATCTCAGATGCTGAAACTCAATCTGGTAATGAACACTCACCAAGTGATAATGAAAAAGATAATGACGAGGTTCATGAAGACACTCAACCAAATAATGGAAAAGAACCAGATAAGGATGTTGAGATAGAACCACCTGTTGATCTTGATAACCCACAACCTAAGAATAAAAGATATGATAAAAGAGACTTTGTGGCTAGGAACCACGGTAAAGAAAGAGAACAGTGGGTTCAAAAACCTATGCCTTTTCCACTCAAGTCAACTAAAAAGAATGATGATGAAGAATTTGAACGCTTTGCTGAAATGCTGAGGCCAGTCTTTTTGCGTACTCGCTTGACTGATATCTTTAAAATGCCTCCTTATGCAAAGTATATGAAAGACATCATCACAAATAAGAGAAAAATACCGCAAGCTGAAACCTCCACTATTCTTGCTAATTATACTTTCAAAGATGGAGTACCTAAAAAACTTGGAGATCCGGGAATACCAACTATACCTTGCTCCATCAAAAAGAATTATGTGAAAACTGCTACGTGATTTTGGAGCTGGTGTTAGTGTTATGCCTTTCTCTTTATATAAAAGACTTGATTTGAATAAACTCACACCTACTGAAATATCTTTGCAAATGGCTGACAAATCAACTGCCATACCTATCGGTATCTGCGAGGATGTGCCCGTTGTTGTTGCTAATGTTACTATTTTGACTGACTTTTTTATACTTGAGATGCCCGAGGATGACAATATGTCAATTATCCTTGGTAGACCATTCTTGAATACTGCAGGGGCTGTTATTGATTGCAATAAAAGCAAGGTCACTTTTCATATCAATGGTAATGAGCATATGATGCACTTACCGAAGAAACAATTCCAAGTGAATGGTATTAATGTTATTGAAAAATCTTCGACAATCACTATTAGAAGTTTTCAAATACCTCTACCTACTGTCAAAAAGAAATATGAAATGCTTATTGTTGGGGACATCCATATCCCTATTGAGGTAACTTAGAGATTTATGAAAGTTCTTCGGTTTAATATTAAAAAAAAGTTCTTCGGTTTCATGCTAATTGGAAGTGGTTGTTAATAAGACCCGATCAACCTTATTAATGAATCATTTTTGAACAGTATGAAGTTGATGAATTTAGTAAGCACTACCTTCTGTCTTACTTTTTTATTCTCTGTTTTTATTAGTTAAATAAAATAAAATGCCATGTTTTGTCTGTTTTCTGAATTTCCCGTGCAATAAAAAATGACCCAAAAATAAAAGTTCTCAGAATGCCCTGAAAATTTTATATGATTTTTTATGAATATTTATGAATTTTTGGTACAAATAATACCAGAGGGAGGTGCACCAGGTTGGCACAACCCACCTGGGCGCGCCAGGATCCCCAGGCACGCCCTGGTGGGTTGTGGTCCCCACATGGGCCCCTCACTTATCTCTTTAGCCCACATCATCACTTACCCCCAGAAAAAAAAATCCCCTTTGCTCTCTCTCTCCCGTGTTCTTGAGATCAAACCCGCGGACTTCGATCTGTTTGCTCGAAGATCCGTTTCCGAAACTGTTTCGGGGGATTGTTGCTTGGTATGTGACTCCACCATTTGTCCAATTAGTTTTTGTTTTAGTGGTTTATACTTTGAATAATTAGCTACTCTTGGTGCTGCTGTAGATGTGTTTGCATGTTCAATTCTTAGTGTTCTAAGTAGTTTGAGTGCTTGCTATGGCCTCTTTGTATCCCTATGAGTAGTGTCTATCAATTTGTAAAGTTTTGTTGACAAATTTTTGTCACCTAAAAATTTTTATTTTCAGAAAATTGTACGCGGACATGAATATCTTCGGGAAGTTTGGCTCAAATAAGAACTCCAAGGGTGTTATTGGGGAGTCTTCTGACAGTGATCTCCACCCTCGGAGGTTGGCGGAGGTACGACTGTGCGAATGGCCGCACACCCTGTTCCTGCAAGAGGCTGGAATTCATGAGGAGTTCATGCAATATATTGCTAATGCCGGCCTCACTGAATTCATCGTAGATGAGTGTGACCAGCACCAAATCCTCACGAACATCTTTGTTTAAAGCTTTACTTTCTTGCCTAGAAATAATCCTCCTGAAGTGAGCTTTGATTTATATGCTGAAAACCATCAGATACCACTTACATGATTTTGTAACATATGCATGATCCCGTCTGATGGGAGCTTGGCTAAGCCTAGGTCGGCCGAGTTTGAGGCCTTTTGTCGCACTTTGACGGTGGGTGATGAGAGAAGAGTGTCAGCCATCACTGCCGTTGGCTTACATTTGCCTGTTGTTCATTACTTTGCACTTTTTATTACCAAATGCTTGCTTGCTAGGGAGAAGCTGGGTGCACTTAGTTCACCAGACCTTGTTGTTTTACGTCGTGCATTTGAGGGAGAAAACACGTATAGCTTGGGAGCTATCGTGGCTCGTCAGCTGCACCTTAATAAATCCCAGGGTAAAATACATGGTGGGATTTTTGCTACTTGGTTGGCGGCTCACTTCGAGGTTGAGATACGCCCTCATGATTAGCCTCTAACCAAGGTTTGCCTAGACCGAGCAACCATGGATCACCATCACTTTCTTGCACATGATCGTCCTGATATTGCCATTCCTTATCACCTGGTCTATAGCGTTACAACTTGTTGTCCCCTTGCCTGCACCTGCTTTGTTTGATTCTGTTGCCAGGGGCGGATTGTCGGCGTTCTGGGAACGGGGGTACCCAGACTTGCCTGCCCGCGGCCTGCGTCGTGGCTCATGGGGTGGCCCAGCACGGCCCATCTTCATCAGCACAAGCTCAAGACCCTAGCGAGGGGCCAAGCCTCGCGGGGCGGACGACAGGAAGCTTCCTCAGGCACGGCCTCATCAGGCTGGCTCGCGAGGAGGCGGAGAAATCAAGGCGGGGTACCTCACGAGGTGCCCATGACGCAAGCCATGACAACCAAGGGCGCTAGGCGGGCGCCAGCCCGCAGTTGTCCTCATTTCCTCTTTGGTGCAAAGGGGCAAGCGCAGGCGAGAGCATCAAGCAAAGGCACCCGCTTTGGTGCAACAAGACCAAGACCGTCAGAACGGCAGGAAGGAAGTCATCGTGGAGCCCAAGCCGGCGTCACCACTAGAGCCTTTGACAGGCGAGGACCAACTTTAGTCAGGATAAGTGTACTAGATGTTCCCATTCAAAATGGCCAATTGTTGCGCCCTTCCCGCTCAATATTTGGGAAGAGGCCCAGGGCCTCTGCCTATAAATAGGACTAGCCACCCACAGGGTAGAGGGATCGGAGAAAGAGGCATCTGAGAGAGAGGCATCTTAGAGAGACCCAGACATCTCGCCTCATCTTAGCTTGATCCAATTCGATCGAGAGCCTAGCCACAAGAACACCTCACCCTCGCGAGGCTGTTCTTCCTTGTACTGTTCATCATCAGCCGAAGAGGCAATCCACCACACCACACACTGGAGTAGGGTGTTACACCACAATGGTGGCCCGAACCAGTATAAACCTTGTGTCTCTTGTGTTGTTGCTTTGGTAGTTTAGATCCTAGAGAGGCGATGAGGTGCAGGTAGGTAGGGGGTGAGATCTCCGCGTGCACCCCAGAGTTTGAACCTAGAGGGTCTGCCGGAACCCGAAATCCGACATTTGGCGCGCCAGCTAGGGGTGCACCAGAATCCGTCTTCCGCCGCCCCGTTCTTCGCCACCCATCGCATCCATGTCAGACGTTCGTCGGGCTCGCGCCGAGCACCGAGTGGCTCTCGCTACCCACGTCGCCCAGACGGCCCCCATCGGCGGCCGCCCCCGCCGTTCCCTGTCGCCTGCCGTCAACGCCGCCACCGGCCCAGCGGGGAACGAGCAGCAAGCATCGTCCCAGCATCCATCCGTGAGGCGAGAAGGCTGTACTGCTACTCCTTCACCCGCCCTAGCTGGTTCTTCGTCTCGCGCGCTCTGGGCGCCCATGGAGGCTCGAGCTGTGCTCATCGCGGCAAACGAGCTCCTGCGCTACCGCCCTGTCGACGACGTCTACAAAGAGTGGCTCGACCGCGTCGCCGAGCTCGTCTGCATGCAGGGGCTCCCCGCCCGTCCTTCTCGGCTGCACCGCACCCGCCTGCTGGCAGCGACGAAGCTCAGGGCGCCTCAGCCGCCTCCCCTCAAGAAGGCGCCTTGGCCCCAAGGTGCGTGGCCTGGGCGGAACCCACTCCGTCCAGCGCCAAAGACAAAGAAGAGCAGAGCTGTCAAGAGGTCCTCGCCCCAAGAAGCTGCCCGAGTGCTCCTCGCACCGGCTCGTCCACGATCAGCTCCTGCTCCAAAGACGCCAAGACCATGCGCTGCTCCCAAAGGATGGCGCATGGGGACCCGCAAGACCAGGCTCTTCGTCACCAAAGGCCTCTCGTGGCTACAAAGAGCTGCCGCGCCTTCACCACCGAGCTGCGCAGCGTCGCGTGGCTCGACAAGTTCAAGCCAGACCTGCCTCCTCGCTACGACGGCACGGCCGACCCTGCGGAGTTCCTTCAGCTCTATGAGCTGGGCATCGAAGCCGCCAATGGGGACGAGAAGGTCATGGCGAACTGGTTTCCCATGGCACTAAAGAACGGGGCCCGCACCTGGCTCTTGAACCTGGCTCCTGGCACGATCTCCTCCTGGGACGAGATGCGCACCCGCTTCATCGCCAACTTCCAAGGTACTCGTGACCGACCTCTTGCCGTGAGTGACATGCGCCGTATCAAGCAGCAGCCAGGGGAGACCCTGCAGAAGTACATCCAGCGCTTCAACAACGCACGCCTCAAGATTCCCAAGGTGATCGAGGAGGCCATCATCTCAGCCTTCTCCGACGGTGTGCGAGACGTCAAGATGAGGAAGGAGCTGGCGATGCATGAAGATCTGTGCACATCCTTGGAGCTGTTCAACTTGGCGACCAAGTGTGCCAGGGCTGAGGAAGGACGCCTTTCCCTCCTCGAGCTGCCAGCCGCAGACCCAGAAGAGAAGAAGCCCAAGGCCAAGGACGTGAAGCGCAAGGGGGCTGCCGTGCTCGCGGCAGAACCAGACACCAAGCGAGGCAGAGATCAGCCTGAGTCTTCCAAGGGCAGCCGGTACTGTGTGTACCACGACCTCCACCCACAACACCAACTAATGTCAAGAGCTCTGAGCCGTGCAAGAAGGGAGAATCGGTCGACGCCCCGACCGCAACGTTCGAGGCTACGGCCGAGGAGGAGGAAGAAACGCAGGACGCTGGGAAGACCGTGGCCCTCGCCAAGGGTGGCGTGACCGACCTCGCGAGGATCGCTGGCAGGATCAGCCTCGCGAGGGAGGCTGGAGGGATCAGCCTCGCGAGGATCGCCCGCAAGGAAATGCAGGCCTCCCTCCTCTGCCGCCGTAGCCAAGGAGAAATGAGGACCATCATCGTGACGAGGGGCTGGGGGCTTCTGTGAGCCGCAGCACATTGCTTGCATCCTGGTGGAGCTCAAGCCCCAGCCTCTCAACGCATCTTCAAGCAGTTCGCCCGCGAAGTGAATGCATTCCTCCCCAAGCTCGAGGCCACACGCCCTCTCAGGTGGTCAGCGTGCGCCATCATGTTCAGCTCAGCAGATCAGCTCAAGTGCGCGGCGACAGCCGGAGTCCTCCCGAGGCTCTGTTCCCCGATCATCAGCAACGTTTAAGTCACCAGGACCCTCATCGATGGTGGAGCAGGGCTCAATGTCCTATCCGTAGAGACATTCAACAATCTCCAAGTGCCTTACAATCAGCTCCAGCCAACCAGGCCTTTCTCCGGAGTCACCGATGGCTCCATAGTTCCGATTGGGCAGGTCCGCCTCCCTGTCACCTTCGGGCGGCGACAACTTCAAGACCGAGCTCATCGACTTCGATGTCGCCAACATTCGCCTGCCATACAATGCCATCCTCGGGTACCCAGCTCTGGCCAAGTTCATGCCCGTGACTCATCACGGCTACAGCGTCCTCAAGATTCCAGGAAGCGGCGGAGTCATCACGGTGCCTTGTGAAGAAAGAGATGCAGTGTGCTCCCTGGAGCGAGCTTTTCAAGCTGCGTCACTTGAAGACCCAATCGCAGGAGCGGGACACTCCCCGAGACTGCTCCCAAGAAGAAGAAGACATTGCCAGGCCCGACCCCTCGGGAGGCAGGCCCCTCAGGGTCCGTGCCTGTTCAGGGGGCACCTCCTTCTGTCGCATAGGAAGGCACGCCCGGCGCCCTCCTCAAGCAAGGCTCGGGGGCTCTCTCCTGGAGGGCCACCGACCTCGCTAAGTTCACGAGGGAGGCGCTTGGGCACCACTTGGAGGCGTGTTTCAAAGCACGTTTCCCTCAGGAAGGAGCGAGGCAAGGAGGGCCAATCCCTCAGGAGTTCGTCAGCCAGATCATGCAAGAGCTGCAGGAGTCAAGAGTCATGAGTGGCAGTCGCCGCTTACCCGCCGTAGCTCCCCATCCAGGCGAGGATGGTGGGCTGCGCGTCTGCATCGACATACCAGGGCTCAGCCGAGCCGCCTCTCAGGAGCGCTTCTGGCACTCACGCGTGGGGCGCTGCGAAGGTCCTCCCCACAGCTACGTTCGCATGCCCTACGGTGTGCCGAACGCGGCCGCCACGTGCAAGCGCCTCATGGGGAACATCCTGGAGGCTCAAGAGGCCAGGCGTTCCGCAGTCCTGGCGGAGATGGAGATGGTCCGCGAGGAGCCACCAGCGCCTCCGGAGCCTCCCGAGGCTCCTGGGCCTGGGGGCTCGTGAAGGTCGGCTTCCGCAGCCCACGACGTCCGCTACTTCAGCATCCCTTCGTCTTCAACGTTATCAGGTGACATCCTTCAAGTTTCATTTCCAGCTGGGAGCGCCCCCAGGGCTGCATCATTCCTGTGCCGCGTGGGTCCGTCCTCGCGGCATGTATCCCTTTACTTCATGTTCTTAGCTTACTTTGTTGGGGCGCCTCGGGCTGCATCATCCCCAAGTCGCTCGGGCCAGACCCAGCGGCATGTACCCCTGTTGCGTTTATTTTGGGTCATGCGTTCGACCCATCATGATTGTTATTTGATGCCTGTCCACGGCACCCCTTCTTCCTTCATGTCGGCCGCTTGCACGTTAAAGGGGGGGTACCTGAGCATCGCGACTCATGGGCTCCTACTGGCTCTCCAGCCCTCACCCTCTAGCCTTGTCCATGGCATCGCGACCTGCCATACCAGCGACGGCTGAGACCCACTCAAGGGCCGAGACCCGAGGACGTAGAGCGTCGGCATCTAACCAAATTTGCAGGAACACATCACAAGTTAAGGCCTAGTGCCAGGCGCAACCCGCCTTGAGGTAGGGCCCCGTGAGTCCCGCGCTGGCTCACGGGTGCCCAGACACCTCGTCGAGGCCCTACCGTGCCAGCCCACGTGTCGTGGGGGTGTACACGCCTGGGGCTCCTCCCAGACGGGAGCCCCTCCCACGCACCAGTGGAAGCACCATGCTCCGTGCTGGCTGACGACACTGCTGAGGAGCGGCTATGCCCGTACACATACGGAAGCGCTATGCTCCGCGCTGGTGATAAACAACTGAGGGTGGCCCCCAGCCGCATCAACCTCAGGGAGCCCAGAGCTCAATGTCTGGCCTCATCGCAACGCCTCCCCTCGGGAGTGCCGCGCGAGGGGGCTGGGCACGGGGGCTACGCCTGGGTCACGCCCAGACGCACGCCACCCAGCCAGGCCCCTCGGGCCTGGTTCGTCGCACGCCCCTCCCCGAGCCGAAGCCAAGGTAATGAAAGGCCATTTGAGCGTCAAGGGGACTCTCGAGCATCGTGACTCAGGAGCCTAACTGGTCACGTAGCCCCTCACCCCTTAGTTCCGAAAGGCTAACGGCGGTTGAGGTATGCGCGCGGTCGGGCTCTGCAGACGTAGAATGGTAAATTCACCCATACATCTCGCCTCCCTACCTGTTGTTCGTGCGCCAAGGGGGACTCTTGAGCATCGTGACTCAGGAGCCTAACTTGTCACGTAGCCCCTCACTCCTTGGTCCCGGCCCCTGGTTCGGTCGGGGCTAATGGCGGCCGAGGTATCTGTGAGGCCGGGCTCTGCCGGCGTAGAACACAAGCAAGTAGGAAGGAAAAGCGCAAATCTCAAGCAATTCAAAAGCAAATATTACAGTCCATAACTGTTGTCACAACACCAAACGCAAGTTTAAATGCCTCCCCGAGGCATGATGCATGTTGCAGGAGCTGAAAACAGAACATGAGCCACAAAGGAGTCACTTGTTGACGGCGGAGCTGTGCTGGGCGGGTTCGCCTCGTGAAGCCTCAGGACCGGCAGCGCCTCGCTCCGGCTTGGTGCTGAAGGCCCGGAACTTCGCCAGCAGAGCCTCCGCTTGACCCTTCACGGCCTCAGCAGCGGCAGCGGCAAGCTCGCCGCTCACGGGCTCCAGCAGGCTGTCGAGGTCGACGTCGGGATCGCGAAGGTAGACGTGGGTAAGGACGCGCGTCAGCGCTGCAGAAGACAGGACACGCGCCTCGGCCTCAGCCGTAGGACCAAGGCCAAGGGTGACATCTTCAAGGGCACGGATCAGGAAGGGAAGTAGCTTGGCAGGGCCGTCCTCGGCGCCGGCCAGCGGGCTTTCCAGGCAGCTGTCGTAAAGCGACCTCTGCAAGGTGCGAGCCTTCACCTCCATCTCCGTGAAGGCCATGCGGTCCTCGGCGAGGACATGCGCCTTGCCGTCCAGCTTGACCCTCTTCGCCTCCAACTCCTGCTCCAGCGCACCCAGGCGGTCACGGCGCTTGTTAAGCTTTGCGTCCCGGTCCTTGACGGCCGCCTCGCGAGCCTTCATGTCTTCCTCCTTCTCTTGGCGAATGCGGGCCTCCTTGGCAAGCTGGTCACACAGGCCCTGCAGCTCGCTCTCCAGCGCCTTGCAGCGACCTCGGACATTGGATACCTCCCCCAAGGCAGCATCACGAGCAGCCTTCGCCCCAAGGACGGCCTGCTTCTCTTTGTCGCAAGCCGTCGCGGCCCGAACCAGCGTCGCTCGAATCGAAGCGTCAGAGCGAACACAGCCAGAGGCCAGCTCCAAGCGCCCGGCCACCAAGCGAGGGTCGGCGCCCAGAAGATCTTGCCGCAGCCAGTCTAGTTCAGCAGCAGCAGGATCCAGGACAGTGGGAGGAATCGAAGAGACAACAGTTGGTGGAGTAGGAGGAGAGGACGGCAGCGTAACCAAAGCATCCTGAGGCGGGACCTTCTCGTCCCAACAGCTGCGGCGGCGGCGTCAGGCAAGGATACCTCAGGAGTCGCTTGGGCCATGGGGGCTGAGCTCACCCCAGCTAGCTCCGCCAAGCCTCGCGAGGATGACCGGGCAGGAGGGGCCCGTGTTTTGTCGTCACCTTCTTTCACGGGCGGAGGCGCTGCCGCAGGCAAAGCCTCGGGAGCTCCCTTCAGCTTCTTCGCCGCAGGCGCTAGCCTAGCCAAGAGATACATATATCAAGCCTCAGCGACAAAGCAAGGAATAAAACAAGAATCAAGCACTTACTAGTCATCGCTCGCGGGCTCGAGCAACCTCCGGCCATACTTGAAGCCTGAGAGCCGGCTGCAGGGATCAACCTCAAGAGGCCCGGGAGCAGGGGGCACGTCTGCGGATCGCCTCGGAGCCGGGCAGACCCGAGGGGGACCAGCCCAGTCCTGTCCTTCTTCGGGATCGGGGGAAAGCTCTCGCCGCCCCGCTCATCGTCATCCTCGTTGTTGCTCGGCAAGAGGCGGAGAGAGCGGGACCCGCGCCGGGGGAGGGGCGCTCTCGACTCCCCGTCGGTCGCCTCGGAGTCAGGCCCCTCTTCCCGCTCCTCTTCTTCCTCCTCTCCGCTGGAGTCGCCGGAGGACACGTTCACCGTCGCCAGGGCCGCCGGGTCCTCGAGAACCTCCACGGGCACGGGCTCGTCCCCATTGAAGACGGGCATGGATTCCACTGCCTGCTCCCAATAATCTCGAAGGAACAGGGGTATAGGAGCGCCCTCCAGCCTCGCCACATCTCCCCCAACCAAAGATTGGAGGACCGCGGCCGGATCTTCGTCGGCCAAGACTGCGGGGCTCGGGTGGGGCCTCCACGGAGGAAGCGAGTACTGACGAAGCGGGGCCACCTGGTGCTCCAGGAACTCCCTCAGGAGCGACGCACCGGTCAGCTTCGCCGTCGCCATGTTGCCCGGCCACAGGTCCGCGTTCATCTTCTCCAGCACCGGCTTCGCGCGGGGATCCACGAGTTCCGTGCGAGACCAATCGTCAGAGGTCGGGGGCTGCTCCGTGGGCAGAATCAGCCGAGGGTGGATGCGCCCAGCATCTACCATGACCCACTTGCTCCTGAAGCCCTCAATCCTCTTCTCGGGCTTCGAGATGGCGTTGGAGCTGCCATACGCGACAAAGCTCACAAGACGCTGGAGATGGGCCCGAGAGGTCCGGAGGTAGAAGTAGTGGCGCAGCAAGGCCACCGAGGATGCACCCGACATGAGCCTCACAATAGTAGGCGAAGATCGCCAGAAGAAGAACAGAGTTGGGGTGGAGGTGCAGAGCTTGCAGTTTGTAATGGCGGAGGACAGAAAAGAAGAACTCAGAAAAGGGAGGCACCAGACCGGCAGCAACGGTGCTCACGAAGAGCGGATAGAAGGTGCTTCCTTGGCCCTCGGGAAGGGCGGAGCCGGCCCTGAGCAACGCTGCCCCGTCGTTGCCTTGCGCCACCACCATCCGGCGCGCCCGGGCAAGGCCCTTCTCCGACACGTTCAGCGAGTCCAAGGCGGGTGAGCACCAAGCTCCGTCCGGGGTCTGGCAAGGCGCCATGTCTTGCTAGGGCACACGGTCGAAGTAGATCTGGAGATTTCGGAGGCAGGAAGGAAAAGCACAAGAAAGGGGATCTGGTCAATGACCGGAGGAGGCAAAGGAGGCAAAGCCTAGACGAGTGCCGCACTTTTGTCGATTCGCGTAGTTGCTAAAGGCACCCACGTCCAATCAACCGCCACGCGACACCCAAGGCCGCAGGCTGTTAGGGCCCGCGGCGCTTCGCACTTGCCCCTTCGCTTCTCTGCTCAGCCAAGTCCAGGCATGCCTTTGGCCCGGGGGCTACTATCGGCGTTCTGGGAACGGGGGTACCCAGACTTGCCTGCCCGCGGCCTGCGGCGTGGCTCAAGGGGTGGCCCAGCACGACCCATCTTCATCAGAACAAGCTTAAGACCCTCGCGAGGGGCCAAGCCTCGCGGGGCGGACGACAGGAAGCTTCCTCGAGCACGGCCTCGTGAGGCTGGCTCATGAGGAGGCAGAGATCAAGGCGGGGTACCTCACGAGGTGCCCATGACGCAAGCCATGACGACCAAGGGCGCTAAGGCGGGCGCCAGCCCGCCGCATGATGTCATCATTTCCTCTTTGGTGCAAAGGGGCAAGCGCAGCGAGAGCATCAAGCAAAGGCACCCATTTCGGTGCAACAAGACCAAGACCGTCACAACGGCAGGAAGGAAGTCATTGTGGAGCCCAAGCCGGCGTCACCACCAGAGTCTTTGACAAGCGAGGACCAACTTTTGTCAGGATAAGTGTACTAGATGTTCCCCTTCAAAATGGCCAATTGTTGGCGCCCTTCCCGCTCAATATTTGGGAAGAGGCCCAGGGCCTCTACCTATAAATAGGACTAGCCACCCACAGGGTAGAGGGATCAGAGAAAGAGGCATCTGAGAGAGAGGCATCTTAGAGAGACCCAGACATCTCGCCTCATCTTAGCTTGATCCAATTCGATCGAGAGGCTAGCCACAAGAACACCTCACCCTCGCGAGGCTGTTCTTCCTTGTACTGTTCATTATCAGCCCAAGAGGCAATCCACCACACCACACACTGGAGTAGGGTGTTACACCACAATGGTGGCCCGAACCAGTATAAACCTTGTGTCTCTTGTGTTGTTCCTTTGGTAGTTTAGATCCTAGCGAGGCGATGAGGTGCAGGTAGGTAGGGGGTGAGATCTCTGTGTGCACCCCAGAGTTCGAACCTAGAGGGTCTGCCGGAACCCGAAATCCGACACGGATATAGGATTATGCCTGCAGACATCATCGCCTACTGGAACGCTCACGCTGTTGCAGAGGCTGCACAGGTACCTCAGCAATGGGATAAGTGGATGCCCACTCCTCAGGATCCCTACTACCCTCCAGACTACTGACCGATTACCAACTTAGGCCAAAAGCCTAAGCTTGGGGGAGTACGTGTTCTCACCGACATTATATTCATGTCCACTTATTATATTTGTCGGTGCTCACACTTTTTCATTGTATCATCGATGCTTAGATTTATTTTCTTGCTTTCTTCTTGTGTGTTTGAAAAACTTTAGGAAAACCAAAAAAATTATTAGTTGTTGTAATTTACTTTCTATGCATGCTTAGTAGTAGTACTAAAAAGAAAATCCAAAAAGATTTCCTTGCTCTTCTTTTGCTTGTTGGGAGCTTTCCTGTGTAAATAGTTTTTCTTGTTTTTGCTTTTTATTTGCTTGTTGAAGAAAACCAAAAACTCCAAAAGTATTTCAGTGTGTTTCTTTGAATTTCTTTTATTTTTATCCGAGTCTTACCGAGGAGAAGACCACGATGAAAATGTTGAGTGGCTCTCATATGAATAACTATTGAACTAATAAAGAGCCCATTTTACCTTGTCTTCTCCTCTTGAATAAAATGCTTGCAGATTCCAGCTTAGTCCATGGCACTCTTGCATTATTATTATTTTCACATCATTCAATCGTGCAAGTGAAAGGCAATAATGACGATATTCGATGAACTGGCCGTGGCAAAGAGAAACTGGTATGAACTCAACTTGTTCTGTTTGTGTAAATATGTTCAACCTAGTATCGAGGCTTCAGCCCATTATGATTAAACATGTTTGCAATGACAATTAGAGATTATAGTTTCTCATGCCATGCATAAGAAGCTGGGAGTTGATAATGATTTATCTTGGATATCAACATAGCATTAAAATGATTGTGATGTAGTATGATGATATGGTATCCTCCTCTGAATGTTTGAGTGGCTTGACTTGGCACATGTTTATGCATGTAGTTGAATCAAAACCAACATAGCCTCTATGATAGTTATGTTCATGGTGTTCATATCCTACTCATGCTAGTGTCCGATGTTAATTATACATATATAATGCATGGTTATGATCGTTGTTGCTCTCTAGCTGGCCGCTTCTCACTCTTAATTGCTAGCCTTCGCCTATACTAAGCGGGAACTCTGCTTGCACATCAAAAACCTTGAACCCAAAGTTATACCAGATGAGTCCACCATACCTACCTATATGCTGTATTACCCTACAGTCCTAAGTAAATTTGCATGTGTCACCACTAAAAACTTCTAAAAATTATCCTTTTTGTGTGCCTGGATCGTTCATGGGACGACAGGAGGTGGTCAATATCTTCCGTGCTAAGCGGGTTATTCTCAGGTCGAGTGTTTATTCACTCATAATCACACGAGAAAATGGGCGGTAATAGGGATGCCTAGTCCCAAACCGCAAACATGAAAAAGAGTTCATCTCTGGATTAATCAATCGAAAACTCCCAATGGAGTCAAAACCTTTACTTTTATCGCTTGGGAACCGCCACTAGTGTGCTTAGCATGGAAGATGTTGATAACTGATAATCATGAAGTGAATGAGAAGGGTGCATGTCTCAAAACATCATTTATCTCTGTCTTGAAAAGTGAGCTCTGGCACCTCTGCAAATCACTGCTTCCCTCTGTGAAGGGACTATCTATTTACTTTTATGTTGTGTCATCACATTCTAAAAACAAGCGCCAGAAACTGAGTAGAGCACAGCTGTCATGATTTATGCATTGTGTATAGCCAATGTTGGGTGCATCATGACTGGATCTTTTCTACCATGAATTACAATGTTTAGTCATTGCTTGAACTTTGGAGGTGCTCTGCATTTATGTTTTGCGGTCTCAGAAAGGGCTAGCGAGATACCATTATTGTCATATTATATCATGGTTGTTTTGACAATGTGTTGCCATTTGAGATATCTTATTATTGCTCACTAGCTGGTTACGTCATTGATATGAATCATTATAATCATTAAATTTTATTGTCGACATGGTTAGTTATAATGCTGGCTAAAAACCTGGGTGATGTTTAAGCTTATTTATGCAAACAAGAGCATAAGAGTTCATAAAAGTTTTTCTTTCTCACTTTCAGTTTATCAACTGAATTGCTTGATGACAAGCAAAGGTTTAAGCTTGGGGGAGTTGATACGTCTCCAACGTATCTACTTTTTACTCTTGTTTTGGACTCTAATTTCCATGATTTGAATGAACCTAACCCCAGGCTGACGCTGTTTTCAGCAGAACAACCATGGTGCTATTTTTGTGCAGAAATAAAAGTTCTCGGAATGGAACGAAACATTGCGAGGTTTTTTTTATATCAATAATAAGAATTTCTGGAGCCAAGACCTACCACAGAGGGGCCCCTGGTTGGGCACGACCCACCAGGGTGCGCTCCCCTCTCCTGGCGCGCCCAGGTGGGTTGTACCCACCTGGTGGCCCCGCTGACGACACCCCTGATACTATAAAATCACATTTTCCAGAAAAAAATTAGGGACAAAGAATTATCGTGATCCACGAGAGGGAGCCGCCACCGAGCCATGTTCT
Source organism: Aegilops bicornis (assembly GCA_021605145.1). Lineage (NCBI taxonomy): Eukaryota > Viridiplantae > Streptophyta > Magnoliopsida > Poales > Poaceae > Aegilops > Aegilops bicornis. The sequence goes on along the minus strand of CM038670.1, from coordinate 693,226,476 downwards.
TCCTTGGGAGGGCCGATCTGGAGTCCGTTTGGAGCTCCAGAGAGGGGGGTCTTCGTTCTTCGTCATCACCAACCCATCTCCATCACCAATTCCATGATGCTCCCCACCGGGAGTGAGTAATTCCTTCATAGGCTCGCTGGTCGGTGAGGAGTTGGATGAGATTCATCATGTAATCGAGTTAGTTTTGTTAGGGCTTGATCCCTAGTATCCACTATGTTCTTAGATTGATGTTGCTATGACTTTGCTATGCTTAATGCTTGTCACTTTGTGCCAGGGTGCCATGAACTCTGATCTGAACCGTTTATGAATTTATCATTATATCCATGTTTTAGATCCGGTCTTGCAAGTTATAGTCACCTACTACGGTTATGATCCGGCAACCCCGGAGTGACAACAAACGGGCTCACTCTCAGTGATGACCGTACTTTGAGGAGTTCATGTATTCACTATGTGTTAATGCTTTGTTCCGGTTCTCTATTAAAAGGAGGCCTTAATATCCCTTAGTTTCCAATATGGACCCCGCTGCCACGGGAGGGTAGGACAAAAGATGTCATGCAAGTTGTTTTAATAAAGCACGTATGACTATTTACGGAATACATGCCTACATTATATCAATGAACTGGAGCTAGTGCCGTATCGCCTTATATTATAACTGTCTCATGATGAATATCATCGAACAAGTCGCCGATCCAATGCCTAAGAAATTACCTTATATTGTTGCTGCTAAGTTATTACTGTTACTGTTATCGTTCCTGGTGTCACTATTATCAAAACTATCAAACTACTTTGCTACTGATCGCTTTGCTGCAGATAATTAATCTCCAGGTGTGGTTGAATTGACAACTCAGCTGCTAATACCTTCAAATATTCTTTGGCTCCCCTTGTGTCGAATCTATAAATTTGGGTTGAATGCTCCACCCTCGAAAACTGTTGCGATCCCCTACACTTGTGGGTTATCAATGCATAGCAACGAGAGGGGGAGAGTGTGTGCACGTCCCCTCGTAGACCGAAAGTGGAAGCGTTTGACAACGCGGTTGATGTAGTCGAGCTTCTTCTCGTTCCGACCAATCAAGCACCGAACGTACGGCACCTCCGAGTTCTGCACACGTTCAGCTCGATGACGTCCCTCGAACTCTTGATCTAGCAAAGTGTCGAGGCAGAGTTCCATCATCACGACGGCGTGGTGACGGTGATGGTGAAGTGATCTGTGCAGGGCTTCGCCTAAGCACTACGTGAATATGACCGAAGGTGAAAACTGTGGAGGGGGGCGCTGCACACGGCTAACAGATGTTGTTGTGTGTTCTAGCGGTGCCCCCCTCATATATATAGGTTGGACGGGAGGAGAGGCAGCCAAGGGGGCGCCCAAAGTAGGAGGAATCCTACTTCGGCGCCTCCCAATTCGGCCTCCCTCCCTTTCATATTCATCCGGAGGGTGAAGGAAGGAGGAGGGAGGAGAGAAGGAAGGGGGAGGTGGAATCCCTCCCCTTCCTTTCTCTCTTCTCCTCTTTCCTTCCCCCCTATTTTGGCCTAGATGGGGCGCACCAGCCCCCTAGGGTCTGGTTTGTCCCCTTCTTGGCCCATTAGGCCCATGTAGTTGCCGGGGGGGATGCACGGAACCCCTTCCGGTGGCGCGATATGTACCCGGTACCCCTAGAATACTTCCGGTGTCCGAATATCATCGTCCTATATGTGAATCTCTACCTCTCAACCATTCGAGACTCCTCGTCATGTCCGTGATCTCGTTCGGGACTCTGAACAACATTCGGTCACCAAATCTCATAACTCATATAATACAAAATCATCATCGAACATTAAGCATGCGGACCCTATGGGTTCGAGAACTATGTAGACATGACCGAGACACCTCTCCGGTCAATAACCAAAAACGGAACCTGGATGCTCATATTGGTTCACACATATTCTACGAAGATCTTTATCGGTCGTACTGTAATGACAACATACGTTATTCCCTTTGTCATCGGTATGTTACTTGCCCGAGATTCGATCATCGGTATCTTCATACCTAGTTCAATATCATTACCGGCAAGTCTCTTTACTCGTTCCATAATACATCATGCCACAACTAACTCATTAGACACATTTCTTGCAAGGCTCATTATGATGTGCATTACCGAGAGGGCCCAGAGATACCTCTCCGATACTCTGGGTGACAAATCCTAATCTCGATCTATGCCAACCCAACAAACACCTTCGGAGATACCTGTAGAGCATATTTATAATCACCCAGTTACGTTGTGACGTTTGATAGCACACAAGGTATTCCTCCGGTATTCAGGAGTTGCATAATCTCATAGTCAAAGGAATATGTATATGACATGAAGAAAGCAATAGCAATAAAACTGAACGATCAATATGATAAGCTAACGGATGGTTCTTGTCCATCACATCATTGTCCTAATGATGTGGTCCCGTTTATCAAATGACAGCACATGTCTATGGTTAGGAAACTTAAACATCTTTGATTAGCGAGCTAGTGTAGTAGAGACTTACTAGGGACACAGTGTTTTGTATATGTATCCACACGTGTATCAAGTTTCCGGTTAATACAATTCTAGCATGAATAATAAATATTTATCATGATATAAGCAAATATAAAATAACAACTTTATTATTGCCTCTAGGGCATATTTCCTTCAGTCTCCCACTTGCACTAGAGTCAATAATCTAGTTCACATCGCCATGTGAATAACACCTATAGTTCACATCGCCATGTGATTAACACCTATAGTTCACATCGCCATGTGACCAACATCCAAAGGGTTTACTAGAGTCAATAATCTAGTTCACATCGTTATGTGATTAACACCCAAAGAGTAATAAGGCGTGATCATGTTTTGCTTGTGAGAGAAGTTTAGTCATTGGGTCTACCACATTCAGATCTGTATGTATTTTGCAAATTTCTATGTCTACAATGCTCTGCATGGAGCTACTCTAGCTAATTGCTCCCACTTTCAATATGTATCCAGATCGAGACTCAGAGTCATCCAGATCGGTGTCAAAGCTTGCATCGATCTAGCCGGTAACACCTCATATCACTTTGCGGCCTCACGCACGGTATTCCCACAGGTGTCGCCTTACCATGGCCCGGGACCGTTTGCGCCTTTTGGCTCACGTATATGATAGTGTCGCTAGCATCCATATGACAGAACCCGGGCCGACATGGCTAGTCGTGAACCCAAAGCGGCACTAACCCATGGGGACAGGCATACATGAATCACATCGAGCATGTCTGTCATCAACGTGTGAATCCGGGCTGTAGCACTGGGCTAACAGGACTCGGTATCCCGGCTGTAGCAGAGCTAGGCAGGACTCCGGATGTCACCGCGTGACATTTCAAGGGACAGACATAGGAATGAAGTGAAACACATGTCGGCCGATCAAGTGTCCAAAGCAGTAGTCTTTGGGCTAGCAGGACTCCGGTGAACCGGGTCAGAAGCGGACTACTATCGCTCAGGAAGCACTAGACTACATTTCCCCATATGAGAGGCTGCCAAGGATAAACAACTAGATTGTCGGATCCCACACATACCAAGCATTTCAAACATACACACAATATGCTCAATATGTGTAACTACAACATGGCATCACAACATAACTCTACGACTCAAATATTTATTCATTAGGCTCCGAGGCGAGATATTACAAACATGGGTCTCATGACCCAAAGACTCGAAACATACAAGTCAAAACACAAGCGGAAACTTAACATGTCTGAGTACAGACATCTACAAATGAAAAAGAGGCTGAGAAGCCTGACTATCTACCAGATTCTACCGAGGGCACAAGATTGTAGCTGAGGTAACAAGCTAAACGTCGAAGTCCAAGCGTAGCGAGACTGACATCTCTCTGCAAAACATAAAATAAGCAAACGTGAGTACAAATGTACTCAGCAAGACTTACATCAGAACTAACTACGTATGCATCATTATCAACAAAGGGAGTGGTGGAGTTTGACTGCAGCAAGCCAGCTTTGACTCGGTGGCTATCCTATACTACGACTGCAAGTAACTCTTTTGAGGTGGCGCACATGAGTCCACATATTCACCATATCAATACACCACTATGGATCCGCTCCCGTCTCCCTACGGGAACGCCATCCATAGCACTCACGCTTATCTTGCGCATTTTAGAGTATCCACTTTCACTTGTCTATGAACTATGCAAGGGGTCCAAGTTTCCATATCCGAGGAATCCGGCTAGTCGAATAGATAATGATAACCCTGCAGGTGTGTACTTCTTCACACATGCTTTCGCCACTTATCGCCCTGCACACGTCATGTACCTCGGCAACCTTCAAGCAGAAGCCGGGCGAGGGAGTCGGCCACGACCTGACTAACCACACAAGTCTCTCGTCCAGGTTTATCGCCTATTCGGGTTCCATCCGCAAGGAGATCCGGCCGGGGTGTCGCCACGGCCCCAAACGATGTGAGCAGGGTTCCCAAGCCCACAAACCGGGTGCCACTTGGTACACCGTGCCACTGTGCCTAGTCTGTCCCAAGCCCACCTGTACCGGGTGCCACTTGGTAGACTACTAACACTACCTACAAACACCAGAAACTAGTTGCAACTCCTGGACAGAGATCGAGTTGATTAATAAGTCGAGAGAGCTTGGAGCGCCCGGAGCCCAATGTGTGGTAGTAACTGTTCATGGATCACAAACACAGAACTCAGTTCCTGAGGAAGTCTGCTATGAGACAACCCACCATGTACTCCTACATGGCCTCTCACCGCTACCTTTACCAAATCGTGTTCACACACTTAGCTCTCAACAGTAGGACATGTTCACACACCTTCGATTCATTCCCGATGAATCAGACCTGACTCAACTCTAAGAAGTAGCAGGCATGACAAACAAGCATGAATTAGTAGGCACATCAGGGCTCAAACAACTCCTACTCATGCTAGTGGGTTTCATCTAATTACTGTGGAATGACAGGTCATGCAGAGGATAAAGGGGTTCAGCTACCGTAGCAAGTAACACATGAGTCGTTGTTGTCCTAATGCAGTAAAATAGAGCAGGAGCGAGAGAGTGGGATTATATCGGAATGAACAAGGGGTTTTGCTTGTCGGCACTTCGAAGATAATATAGTTCTTCATCCGTGTCATCGAACTCATCACGCAGACGCCGCTCTTGAGAGGGAACAAATACCGGCAAACAAAGGAGAACACAATCAATGCAATGCAACAATATGATGCATGAATGTGACATGGCAATATGCTGTGGTTTGAGCTAATGCAACTAGCAGCAGTTTAAATGGAGCTGGTTTGAACACTAGGTTCAAATTCAAACTCCATGTAAGGCATTTCAAATGCCATTTATTCAAATTGTCTTATACAGCAACTTTAAGTTGTTCAAACATGCATGGAAATGGTACAGGTGGATAGCTTGCATTTTTCTGATCATTTTTCATATATAAATTATTTTAATCTGAGTTACGGTTGAATTTATACGAATTTTTGAAGTTTTGGATATATTCTGGAATTTCCTGAATTAAATTAAATCCAGAAATAACTAATTGCGTCAGCACTACGTCACTACGACGTCAGCGGTCAACAGGCGTCGACCAGGTCAAACCTAACCAGTGGGGCCCACTGGTCAGTGACCCAGTCAACTAACTAAGTTCGTTAGCTCTAACTAACTGAGCAGGGCCCACTAGTCAGTGACTGTAGTTACTAACCTAACTAGTTAGTTAGTGCTAACTAGAGTAATTAGTCGGGCGGGGCCCGCAAGTCAGTGAGAGAGAGGGGGAAATTCAAACCGGGCAGTGGGGTCAAACCACGCTGGTCAACGGGTCAGCGGTGATCGGGCGTTTAGCCACGGCGGATCCAGCGGTGGTGCATCGCGGAATTTGCCTCTGAGCGCCGTTGCTGCTGGCTTCAGCTACGGGATGCGACGCCGTCGTCGCATCTAACCGTGGTGGTGGCGGAGGCTGGGTGGCCGGAGTTGACGCGGCGGCGACCTTGGTGGTCGCCGAGCTCGGGTGAGCTCGGGATCGAGGCTACGGCGGGCGAAGTCGACGCGGCGGCGAGGCATCTACGGGCCCTATGAGATGTGGCGAGGTCGCGGGACAGGACGACGGGGCCGCTGCGTGGCCGGAGCCACGCCGGGCGGCGAAGCTCGGCGGCGGCGCGAGCGGTGTTTGGTGCGGCGACTACGACGAGTGGCAGAGAGAACGGAGAGGGGGAGGATGGTCAGTGGCTCACGGCGGATGCAGGGATGGCCTCGGCGTGCTCGGGGAAGCACCGGAGCGTGCGGGGCGGCGAGGCGGATCTCCGGCGACCGAGGAGGAGAAAAACATTGGGGCGGCGCTTCGGGGCCCTTCCGGTCACGTGGCTCGGTGAGGAGGTAGGGAACGAGGTGGCGGAGCTCGAGGATAGCTCGGGGCGGCTCGGGGATGGCCGTGGCCGTGGTGGTGCACGTCGGCGGCGGCGGGCGCGTTCGGGTGGTGCGAGGGGGAGAGCCAGAGGAGGCGAGACGCACGGGAGAGAGTGAGAGGGGCCAGGGGGGTGCGTGGCGTCTCCGGCGTCGTCTAGGAGCACCGGGAGGAGCCAGGCAGGCAGGGAGGGAGGAGGTGGCGGTCAAGGGCGGCCACGCGCCGCTTTCTCCGGGCGAGGGAGGAAGACGACACGGGGAAAGCGGCGGTGGGCTGGGCCGTCTTTGGGCGATTCTTTGGCGCCGAGTAAGGCCAGTACTAACTCTCTCTCTCTCTCTGTGTTATTTTATTTATTGTTTCTATTTTCTATTATTTCTGTAACTTTAGGGCTTTACTAAAAATGTCAGGGAATTTCCAAAAATCATGAAACTAATCATGACTACTATTTGGAATAAATCCAACAGTAAACATTTTAGTTTATGATTATTTGAGCATTTAAATTATTTATTAGCATTAAATGCCCAAATGCAAATACTTTATGAATTAATCCAGTGACCAAATATGTCATGGAAAAATGTGCAACACCTCTGGTTATGGTTTCAAGCATTTTCCAAAAATGATGAACATTTTTGAAAGCCATTTGGATTCACTGAAAATATTTTTAGGTTGAACCTATTTGAATTCCATTTGGTATTAGGGTTTGGACATCCCCATTTCAGGTTTAAATGAAACTTTAAACATGATGCAGCAACAAGCTAGTCCAAGTGCATAGCAAGGCTGGGGGCGTGACAACTCACCCCACTAAACAAGAATCTCGACCCAAGATTCAAGACGTGAGGTAAGAAGACAGAGGGGGCACGGAGCTAGCACAATCTTCACGATCCAGGTTGCACTTCATAAGAACCTCGATTCGATCATCATCTTGTCTCGACGTCTTTGCTTTCGAGATCTTCACTCGACACGACAACAGAAAGAGGGGAAAACCCTACAGGATTTAATCTTCTTGAAGATCGAGCAACTCAAAATCAGTTCATAGAGTGAGACGTAAGAGCATCTCTTGAGTTGAGACACCAACCACACATTAGGGATAATGAAAAAGAAACGGATGACGAAGGTTCAAATTGGTAGGCGACCGTTCCATGCTTAAGTAAAATGGTGCATGGTTTCCAAGTAACAAGGAGATGATTGCCATTATTCCATAACGGGAGACCTTAGGAAAGGTGACTCGTAGAATTATTCCCTTAAGTGGAAAAAAGAATTACTTTTGATACAAAGATCATTGAAACTCTTTATACCAGCCTGAGGCAATCACAATCGATCGCTTGGTGGAGTGCAAAGGAATGGCATACCCAGACTAGAGTGGATGATGTGGACTACCTTGTTGAAGACAACGCAATGGATGATTTTGCTTATCACCGAAATGGATGGGACCCATGGTAGGACCACCGTTGAGGGCGATCGACCAGATATTACCGAGAAGGGTAGCCCATGGTTGGATGGCACAATGGCGGTGCAAGCTAGGAACAAGGTGCTAATCTTTGAATGTTCCAACCATCATATCTGCTCGAGATTCAGATCTGGTTGGTATCAGGACATTTCGCATAAAGATGTCTGAAAAGGAAAAGTTGCAACACAAATCGACGAGATGATGTTGCGAGATTCTCGGGGGATGGACTATGGTAGTAAGCTCCAAAACATGAGCGGGTTCTACTAAACACATGTGAACACGCTGTCTCAGACAAGCATGCCCACATGGTAGTCTTATGATAAAACACTACCAAGTTCAGGTGGGGAACCATCTTCGAGGATATCGAAGTCTTTCCATAGGTCCGGATTAGCTCCTATGAAGGGACTCCTTCTCCTTGAGAAAATCAGTCAGTGGCTTGGTGTGCTAGGAAACACATATGGAGTGGAGGCGGCCAACCTATCAAACCATAGAGCACTTCGCACGTGCATGACTGACTTGGGACGGTACCATAGGAAACAAAACAATCTTCCTCGAACTCACGGCGGCAACTTGCACCAGATTCACGTGAATCAGAGAAAGTCACTTCTTTCACCAAAACATATACCTCATGAACGGACCACGAAGGCAATGCTTACAAAAGTTTCCAACACTAGGTTGATGTTCAACATGAATCATGGGGGAGACAAAATGCTGCTGATGGGCTCAACGGCAACTCATCGGAATTTCCATATCACTGGACTTCCACCATCATGTGAACACGGTGATAGCATTGATCAGACCAAAAGATGTAATGGTGTATGCTCAAGGGATCAACCACGAGTAAGACAACATTACGAACATCGTTGGTTCTGATTTGACTTGACAATAGCCCATACTGAAGTCAAAGGATTGATAAGACAATAAGTCCAACAACTGATCACAGGGACCAATCGATGAAGATAGCATCTTTCTTCAACACACACTACACAAGAATATCCCTTTGGAACGAACTAAGTTAGGCAAGCTTTTATCTCCCAACTCTCCAAGTTGTTGTTTTGCTTATCCAACTAGTTCAGGGGTATCCAACACAGATCCTTGGAGAATGGGTGGTTTAGAGAAAACCAACATGATCACAAACTCAACATAGCGGTTAGGAAACAACCCGGTAACACTTCCGAGAAGATATTCAGAAAATCACGAACCACCGATATGTTACTAAGCTCGAGAACAATCTTGTTTTACAAGGCAAGATGATATGATCAAAATAGTGAGGGATTGACACAATCCTAACTCATTGATCGAGGGGTGCACCAGGAAAATGGACTAGGTAGCACGATCAATCTTAGGATGATGATTCAATAACCAACACGCTAAGAATGAAATTATTGTCCATTTACTACCAAGCAACAAGGTTGCTAGGAGTATCGATTTCACACATCACAATTCACTTGTCGGCATTCCGGTTGCATCAACACGGGACCGAGGAATGAATAATGATAGCGAGAAGTATCACTGCGTCAAGAATCCATAAGAGAAGGTGCAATTTTCATGACGTTCCTGACATGAAGTGGGTAATACTTCAGGGTTGAACAGGATCAAAAGCTGAATTAGCATTTGATCTGCGGAATACAACCGCTTTGACCCAACCCTAGATATGGATGAGGTACTGGAGTTTGTTTCTCCTAGTCATTCCGGAATAGAATGGCTTGACGGACCACATGAGTAATAGGCATCGATGAACACGAATGCACAATTACTCCTGACTATCAATTGACAGACGGGGGTCGGAATACAACTAAGGAGGAACAACTCGAGGAGCATATAACTTTCTGATTTGTGGATGCATAGGTTAGTATGTCGAATCAAGTTCAACAGGTTTCTTCCGGATAACCCATGCAGGAAAGTAGAACTGGCAGATTCACGATTATGAATGGAGAACTCCTCAAGAGCACTCTTATTGTGATGTTTTGGTTCAACAAGGAACTTCTGCCATAAGCGGTTCATAGTATTTGGAAGAAGGAAATACCACGGACCTCGAGGACTATCGCAAAGTTACTAGTATCCTAAAGGAACTAGCAAATACTAACAACATGAGGTAGGGTGAATCTCGGGTTCAAGAACCCAGGAATAGATTGCCTACTAACTAATAACATCACGGGATGCTTTCAAGAATAATGGCCAGAATCATCACACTGGGGTACAAAATATGGCTAGATTACTAGGTGACTCCGTAAAACACCTAGGGTCATAATAATAGTTCCAACAAATATGTCAAGGCAATAAAGTACCTCAACTTACCGATTAGTGTGCTTATTCTGACCATAAAGGACATTGGGAATGGAAAGAAAGGATTTGCAAACGCATCAGACTATTTAAAGACCTGGGATGACTCGGACAGCATAACGGCTGTAAAAGCTCAAAAAAAATATTTGAGACATCATGCAAAATGGTGGCATAACCACTCTACAACATCATATCAAGGTTCCGAGATCAACAGTTAACATATAGAAATAGTAGGAACTGAACTGAGGCTTGAATCCAACAATCTTAAAAGTCTATGGATTAGTAACACGTCATCCTGATAGAAAGATGAGAAGCCTAGTTTTAAACCCCGTAGAAGAGAAGAGGATGACTCAGATCAGAAGGTCATGAGGTATAAGGAGTAAAAAGAGTCTTACGTTCCCTTCCACAATCAATTCCCTTATATAACTAAAGCATTTCTAGACACAACTTCGACCAGTTTGGCTTGGTAATCCTACAGGCAGTCAGGCTCTGATACCAAAGCTGTCAGGACCCGATTCCAAGTCACATCGATCTAGCCGGTAACCCCTCATATCACTTTGCGGCCTCACGCACGGTATTCCCACAGGTGTCGCCTTACCATGGCCCGGGACCGTTTAAGCCTTTTGGCTCACGTATATGATAGTGTCGCTAGCATCCATATGACAGAGAACCCGGGCCGACATGGCTAGTCGTGAACCCAAAGCGGCACTAACCCATGGGGACAGGCATACATGAATCACATCGAGCATGTCGGTCATCAACGTGTGAATCCGGGCTGTAGCACTGGGCTAACAGGACTCCGGTATCCCGGCTGTAGCAGGCTAGGCAGGAATCCGGATGTCATCGCGTGACATTTCCCCGAAGGGACAGACACAGGAACAAAGTGAAACACATGCCGGCCAGTCAAGTGTCCAGAGCAGTAGTGCTGGGCTAGCAGGACTCCGGTGAACCGGGCTATAGCGGACTACTATCGCTCAGGAAGCACTAGACTACATTTCCCCATATGAGAGGCTGCCAAGGATAAACAACTAGATTGTCGGATCCCACACATACCAAGCATTTCAAACATACACACAATATGCTCAATATGTGTAACTACAACATGGCATCACAACATAACTCTACGACTCAAATATTTATTCATTAGGCTCCAAGGAGCGAGATATTACAAACATGGGTCTCATGACCGAGCACTCAGAGCATACAAGTCAAAACACAAGCGGAAACTTAACATGTCTGAGTACAGACATCTACAAATGAAAAAGAGGCTGAGAAGCCTGACTATCTACCAGATTCTGCCGAGGGCACAAGATTGTAGCTGAGGTAACAAGCTAAACGTCGAAGTCCAAGCGGAACTACTAGCGAGACTGACGTCTCTCTGCAAATCATAAAATAAGCAAACGTGAGTACAAATGTACTCAGCAAGACTTAGATCAGAACTAACTACATATGCATCATTATCAACAAAGGGAGTGGTGGAGTTTGACTGCAGCAAGCCAGCTTTGACTCGGTGGCTATCCTATACTACGACTGCAAGTAACTCTTTTGAGGTGGCGCACACGAGTCCACATATTCACCATATCAATACACCACTATGGATCCGCTCCCGTCTTCCTCACGGGAACGCCATCCATAGCACTCACGCTTATCTTGCGCATTTTAGAGTATCCACTTTCACTTGTCTATGAACTATGCAAGGGTCCAAGTTTCCATATCCGAGGAATCCGGCTATTCGAATAGATAATGATAACCCCGCAGGGTGTACTTCTTCACACACGCCGCCACTTATCGCCTACAGACACGTCATGTACCTCGGCAACCTTCAAGCGGAAGCCGGGCGAGGAGTCGGCCACGACGACTAACCACACAAGTCTCTCGTCTAGGTTTATCGCCTATTCGGGTTCCATCCGCAAGGAGATCCGGCCGGGTGCCGCCACGGCCCCAAACGATGTGAGCAGGGTTCCCAAGACCACAAACCGGGTGCCACTTGGTACACCGTGCACTTGTGCCTAGTCTGTCCCAAGCCCACCTGCTGGTGCCACTTGGTAGACTACTAACACTACCTACAAACACCAGAAACTAGTTGCAACTCCTGGACAGAGATCGAGTTGATTAATAAGCCGAGAGAGCTTGGAGCGCCCGGAGCCCAATGTGTGGTAGTAACTGTTCATGGATCACAAACACAGAACTCAGTTCCTGAGGACGGCTGCAATGAGACAACCCACCATGTACTCCTACATGGCCTCTCACCGCTACCGGTACCAAATCGTGTTCACACACTTAGCTCTCAACAAGAGGACATGTTCACACACCTCCGATTCATTCCCGATGAATCGGACCGACTCAACCCTAAGCGTTAGCAGGCATGAAAAACAAGCATGAATGAGTAGGCACAGCAGGGCTCAAACAACTCCTACTCATGCTAGTGGGTTTCAACTAAATACCGTGGAATGACAGGTCATGCAGAGGATAAAGGGGTTCAGCTACCGCAGCAAGTAACACATGAGTCGTTGTTGTCCTAATGCAGTAAAATAGAGCATGAGCGAGAGAGTGGGATTATATCGGAATGAACAAGGGGGTTTTGCTTGCCTGGCACTTCTGAAGATAATATAGTTCTTCATCCGTGTCATCGAACTCATCGCCGATACGTCGTCTACTGAGAGGGAACAAATACCGGCAAACGAAGGAGAACACAATCAATGCAATGCAACAATATGATGCATGAATGTGACATGGCAATATGCTGTGGTTTGAGCTAATGCAACTAGCAGCAGGTTAAATGGAGTTGGTTTGAACACTAGGTTCAAATTCAAACTCCATGTAAGGCATTTCAAATGCCATTTATTCAAATTGTCTTATACAGCAACTTTAAGTTGTTCAAACATGCATGGAAATGGTACAGGTGGATAGCTTGCATTTTTCTGATCATTTTTCATATATAAATTATTTTAATCTGAGTTACGGTTGAATTTATATGATTTTTTGAAGTTTTGGATATATTCTGGAATTTCCTGAATTAAATTAAATCCAGAAATAACTAATTGCGTCAGCACTATGTCACTACGACGTCAGCGGTCAACAGGCGTCGACCAGGTCAAACCTGACCAGTGGGGCCCACTGGTCAGTGACCCAGTCAACTAACTAAGTTAGTTAGCTCTAACTAACTGGGCAGGGCCCACTAGTCAGTGACTGTAGTTACTAACCTAACTAGTTAGTTAGTGCTAACTAGAGTAATTAGTCGGGCAGGGCCCGCAAGTCAGTGAGAGAGAGGGGGAAAGTAAAACCGGGTAGTGGGGTCAAACCACGCCGGTCAACGGGTCAGCGGTCGCCGGCGTTTAGCCGCCGGCGGATCCAGGCGCGGTGGTGCACTGCGGAATTCGCCTCTGAGCGCCCGTTTGGCGCGCGGCTTCAGCTACGGGATGCGGACGCTCGTCCGCATCTAACCGCGGTGGTGGCGGAGGCTGGGGTGGCCGGAGTTGACGCCGGCAACGACCTTGGTGGTCGCCGGAGCTCGGGTGAGCTCGGGATCGAGGCTACGGCGGACGAGTCGACGCGTGCGAGGCATCTACGGGCCCTACGAGATGTGGCGAGGTCAGTGGACAGGACGACGGGGCCGTTGCGTGGCCGGAGCCACGTCGGCGGCGAGCTCAGGCGGCGGCGCGAGCGGGTGTGCTTGGTGCGGCGACTACGACGAGTGGCAGAGAGAACGGAGAGGGGGAGGATGGTCAGTGGCTCACGGCGGATGCAGGGATGGCCTCGGCGTGCTCGGGGAAGCACCGGAGCGTGCGGGGTGGCGAGGCGGATCTCCGGCGGCCGAGGAGGAGAAAAACATCGGGGCGGCGCTTCGGGGCCCTTCCGGTCACGTGGCTCGGTGAGGAGGTAGGGAACGAGGTGGCGGAGCTCGAGGATAGCTCGGGGCGGCTCGGGGATGGCCGTGGCATGTGGTGCACGTCGGGCGGGCGCGTTCGGGTGGTGCGAGGGGAGAGCCGGAGGAGGAGAGGCACGGGAGAGTGAGAGGGGCCAGGGGGTGCGTGGCGTCTCCGGCGTCGTCTAGGAGCACCGGGAGGAGCCAGGCAGGCAGGGAGGGAGGAGGTGGCCGGCGCGGGGCGGCCACGCGCCTCTGTCCTTCTGGCGAGGGAGGAAGATGACACGCGGGAAATCGGCGGTGGGCTGGGCAGTGCTGGGCCGGTTGGTGGCGCCAGGTAAGGCCCAGGTACTAACTCTCTCTGTGTGTGTTATTTTATTTATTGTTTCTGTTTTCTATTATTTCTGTAACTTCAGGGCTTTATTAAAAATGTCAGGGAATTTCCAAAAATCATGAAACTAATCATGACTACTGTTTGGAATATATCCAACAGTAAACATTTTAGTTTATGATTATTTGAGCATTTCAATTATTTATTAGCATTAAATGCCCAAATGCAAATACTTTATGAATTAATCTAGTGACCAAATATGTCATGTAAAAATGTGCAACACCTCTGGTTATGGTTTCAAGCATTTTCCAAAAATGATGAACATTTTTTAAAGCCATTTGGATTCACTGAAAATATTTTTAGGTTGAACCTATTTGAATTCCATTTGGTACTAGGGTTTGGACATCCCCATTTCAGGTTTAAATGAAACTTTAAACATGATGCAGCAACAAGCTAGTCCAAGTGCATAGCAAGGCTAGGGACGTGACAAATATGATTCGGACATACTTAAGCATCGCTACGGGTGACAAAGTGTCGTCGTAGTCAACACCTTGAACTTGTCGAAAACCTTTTGCAACAAGTCGAGCTTTGTAGATAGTAACACTACCATCAGTATCTGTCTTCCTCTTGAAGATCCATTTATTCTCAATGTCTTGCCGATCATCGGGCAAGTCAATCAACATCCATACTTTGTTCTCATACATGGGTCCTATCTTAGATTTCATGGCCTCAAGCCATTTTGCGGAATCTGGGTTCATCATCACTTCCTCATAGTTCGTAGGTTCGTCATGGTCTATTAGCATGACTTCCAGAACAGGATTACCGTACCACTTTGGTGCGGAACGTGCCCTGGGTGACCTACGAGGTTTGGTAGTAACTTGATCTAAAGTTTCATGATCTTTATCATTAGCTTCGTCTCTAGTTGGTTTAGGCATCACGGGAACTGTTTTCTGTGATGAGCTACTTTCCAATTTGAGAGAAGGTACAATTACCTCATCAAGTTCTACTTTCCTCCCACTCACTTCTTTCGAGAAAAACTCCTTCTCTATAAAGGATCCATTCTTAGCAACAAAGATCTTGCCTTTGGATCTGTGATAGAAGGTGTTCCCAACAGTTTCTTTTGGGTATCCTATGAATACGCACTTCTCTGATTTGGGTTTGAGTTTATCATGCTGAAACTTTTTCACATAAGCATCGCAACCCCAAACTTTAAGAAATGACAACTTAGGTTTCTTGCCAAACCACAGTACATACGGTGTCATCTCAACGGATTTAGATGGTGCCCTATTTAATGGTTGTCTCTAATGCATAACCCCAAAACGATAGTGGTAAATCGGTAAGAAACATCATACATCGCACCATATCTAATAAAGTATGGTTATGACGTTCGGACACACCATTACACTGTGGTGTTCCAGGTGGCGTGAGTTGTGAAACTATTCCACATTGTTCTAATTGAAGGCCAAACTCGTAACTCAAATATTTGCCTCCGCGATTAGATTGTAGAAACTTTATTTTCTTGTTACGATGATTCTCCACTTCACTCTGAAATTCTTTGAACTTTTTCAAATGTTACATACTTGTGTTTCATTAAGTAGATATACCCATATCTGCTCAAATCATCTGTGTAGGTCAGAAAATAACGATACCCGCCGCGTGCCTCAACACTCATCGGACCACATACATCAGTATGTATTATTTCCAATAAGGCATTGGCTCGCTCCATTGTTCCGGAGAACGGAGTTCTAGTCAACTTGCCCATGAGGCATGGTTTGCAATTATCAAATGTTCATAATCGAGTCATTCCAAAAGCCCATCTACATGGAGTTTCTTCATGCGCTTTATACCAATATGAGCTAAACGGCAGTGCCGCAAGTATGTTGCACTATCATTATCAACTTTGCATCTTTTGGAATCAATATTATGAATATGTGTATCACTACGATCGAGATTCAATAAACCATTTATATTAAGTGTATGACCATAGAAGGTTTTATTCATGTAAATGTAACAACAATTATTCTTTGACTTAAATGAATAACCGTATTGCAATAAACATGATCCAATCATATTCATGCTCAATGTAAACACCAAATAACATTTATTTTAGGTTCAACACTAACCCCGAAGGTAAAGGGAGTGTGCGATGGCGATCTTATCAACCTTGTAATCACTTCCAACACACATTGTCACCTTGCCCTTAACTAGTATCTGTTCATTTTGCAACTCCTGTCTCGAGTTACAAATCTTAGCAACTGAACCGGTATCAAATACCCAGGGGCTAATATGAACACTAGTAAAGTACACATCAATTACATGTATATCGAATATACCTTTGTTCACTTTGCCATCCTTCTTATCCGCCATGTTTTTGGGGTAGTTCCGCTTCCAGTGACCATTCCCTTTGCAGTAGAATCACTCAGTTTCAGGCTTAGATCTAGCTTTGGGTTTCTTCATGGGAGTGACAACTTGCTTGCCATTCTTCTTAAAGTTCCCTTTCTTTCCCTTGCACTTTTTCTTGAAACTACTGGTCTTATTAACCATCTGTCAGATTCAGGGTTCCGCAGACCCTTGAGAGGTTCGAACTCTGGGGTGCGCGTGAAGAGCACTCTCTTCCCAGTCTGCCCGCTCAACGATCCCACGGCCTAGCTCGACGAACCCAAGGAACAAGAGACACGGGGGTTTATCCTGGTTCGGGCCACCTTGCGGTGTAATACCCTACTCCAGCTTTGTGGTGGATTGCCTCGAGGGGCTGAGAATGAACTAGTACAGTGGTGGAACAGCCTCAGGAGGTGAGGTGTTCTTGGGCTCGATGAGCTGGTGGGTGTGTAGATGATCTGAATGATCCATCCTCCGTTGCGGTGGTAGCTAGGTCCTATTTATAGTGGCCTTGGTCCTCTTCCCAAATGTAGGCGGGAAGGGATCCCACAACGGCCAAATTTGAAGGGAGACAACTAGTACAAGCTATCCTGACAAAAGTAGTCTTCACCTGCCAAAGGCTCAGGTCGCGACACTGTAGTGGGCTGCGCGATGACCTCCGTCATGCCGTCCTGGCGGTCTTGGTCTTGTTGCACCAAAACCGAAACCTTTGCTTGATTCCTCGGGACTCCGCGCCTGCGCTTGCCTCCTTATCACCAAAGAGGAAACTGGTACACTGTGCCCGCCTGGCCTTGGTCCTCACGGCTCATGTCATGTGAACCTCGCGAGGTGCGCCTTGCATTGATATCTCCGCTCCTCAGGAGCCAGCCTAGTGAGGCTGCCCCCAGGGAGGTCTTGATGTCGTCCATCTCGCAAGGCTTGGCCCCTCGTGAGGGTCTTGAGTTGTTGCTTGCCGAAGTTGGGCCGTACCGGGCCATCGATGGAGCCGCGCCATGGGCCGCAGACAGGCAAGTCTGGGCACCCCTGTTCGCAGGTGCCGATAGTAGCCCCCGGGCCCAAGGCGTGCTCGAACTTGGCTTCGAGGCGAAGCCAAAGGGCAAGTGTGGAGCGTCGCGGGCCCAACCGCCTGCGGCCTTGGTCGACGCGTGGCGATTGATGGGACGTGGGCACCTTCGCTTCCCATGCTGCCTCGGCAACCGTTCGACTTGACGAGACTCTGTTGCATGCAGAGGAAAACCATCATTACGTGCGATCATGGAGGACGGCGGTTGGCCTCCTCCTGGCTATAAATGAAGAGAGGGCGGAGCCCCCTCTCCTCATATCCTTCTTCTCGCCGCCTGTTCCTTCTTCTTCCTCCTCGCCTCGTTGTCTTGCCGTGCGGAGGGCGCCCTTGCCATCCACTTTGAGTACGACGACGCTTCCAAGTTGTTCTTCAAGGCTTCGATGACGAAGGCCACCGCCTGGAGTGCTGCCCTGGAGGAAGCCGTCGGGATGGCGCGGCAGCAGGCGTCGAGCCTGCCCCCGGTCCTACCGGTAGCTCCTCCAGCAGCAACGACGGCTCCTCGGAGTCCTGCGACTCTCCCGAGCCTAGCGAGTCCCCGGAGACGAGCAACGACAGCTACGCGCCACCGATCTCTCGCCGTGCTGCCCCTCGTCGTTGATGACCTGGATGGGGTTGGCGTCGACCCCTCGTGGCCCACTGTTGATGATGGCGGCGGCGGTGATGTCCGTAGTCAGGGCTTCTTGAAGTTTTTCTTCTTTTGTTCCCTGCGAGGAATCGGGAGAACCCCGTGGGGGTGTGTAAAGAACATGTACTGCTTTCGCTCTAGTTCTTATTATTCCTACTATAAGGTTGCGGATGCGTATCCTGCTTCGGCACTGTACCCCCTTTTCATCCTTGCCGTAGGTTAGCGCCCTACACCGGCAGGTCCCAGTCCCCAGGCAAGCTTCGGCCGTCGCTGATATGCTAGGTCATGATGCCATGGTCAAGGCGAGGAGGTGAGCGGCCCAAGGTCCGGTAAGAGCTCCCGAGCCGCGATGCTCAAGATGTCCCCTTTGGCGCGCAAGCAGCGTCCCGAAGGCAGGAAAGGAAGGTGGCATTCCTGGAGCAAGGCTGCGAGAGTCGAAAATTCCAAACTGCGGTGTTGCGCTAACATGAATATGTGACTTATCTTATCGAGCCCGAGGTGATTCCCTGTGCAGCGCCCGATTTGCACTTCAGTGGCGGTCTTACTAGGTAAGGCTCATGCCGGCTTCCCCCTTCCTCTCTCATATAAATGATTTGCGTCCTCGGGTCCGGACCCTCGAGCGAGGCTCAGTCGCCGCTGTTATGACAGGTCGCAATCCCGTGGTCAAGGCCAGGGGGTGAGGGCTGGAGAGTCAGTAGGAGCTCCTAAGGCACGATGCTCAGGTTCCCCCCTTAATGCGCAAGCGAATCGCGTGAAAAGGGGGCAGCCAGCGGGGCCACCCGTAGCTAAGCTCCGGAGATGCCTACGAGTTAGTTCGAGAGGAGAGTATAACTTATAATCCCGTTTGCTGCCCTGTCACTGACCTATCCGCAAGAAGATGAAGGCACTGAGGATCTGGTGAGGTGACGTGCATGGGGTGGGCCGTGAGCTAGAGCTCGACCTCTCAGGTTTGTCAGCGTTGCAGGGACAGACCCAAGCACAAGCTCCGTGCCAGCATGTGTAGCCCCCATTGGGAGATGAGCAGGAGGCCGGTCAGCTATGCGGGAGGCCGCGAGGGGCAGTAGGCAAGTAGGTGGTAATCATAAATCATCTTGGAGAAGGAGGTAACACTAGTTCAGGTAAATACAAGAACAATACATGCCGCGGGGACGGACCCATGCGGCCTGGGGATGATGCAGCCCGAGGGGCGCCCCCAACAGGGTAAATTAAAGATGCAATGGATACATGTCGCAGGGACAGGCCCATGCGACTTGGGGATAATGCAGCCCGAGGGGTGGCCCCAACTGAATGAACCGAAAAATGTCACCTGGCACCGTTGCTGAGGGAATGTTGAAGCAATTGAAGACGCGCACTGGAGGAGTTTCTCCTCACGAGCCGCCTGGGTCCTGAACCTCGGGAGGCTCTGGAGGTCCTGGGGGCTCGCGAGGAACCATCGCCATCTTCGCCAGGACCGCCTGGTGCCTGGCCTCCTGAGCCACCAGAACGCTCTGCAGGCGACACTGGAAGGTAACAGCCGATTTCGGCAAGCCGAATGGCATGCGAACATAGCTGTGAGGTGGACCCTTGCACTGACCAAAGCGCGAAGGCCAGAAGTGCTCCTGGGATGCGGCCCTATTGAGCCCCGGGATGTTGACGCAGACGCGCAACTCGTCGCCCTCTCCAGGACAAGGAGCTGCGCCATGTGGTGGGCGGCGGTCGCCACACATGGCTCTTGCCTCTTGAAGCTCCTCGATCGTCTTGGTGATGAACTCCTGGGCACCAGGCACCCCATGCCTTGTGCCCTCATGAGGGAAGCGTGTGACGAAGCATGCCTCCATGTGGTGCCCGAGCGCCTCCCTCGTGACGTTGGCTAAGTCAGAGGCCCTGCAGAAGAGAGCCCCCGAGCCCAGCCTGCGGAGGGCGTCGGGTGCGCCTTCCTATGCGAGGGAGGGAGGCGCCCATCCGTGGACGCAGGTCCTAAGGTGGTGTGG
Organism: Aegilops bicornis; assembly: GCA_021605145.1. Lineage (NCBI taxonomy): Eukaryota > Viridiplantae > Streptophyta > Magnoliopsida > Poales > Poaceae > Aegilops > Aegilops bicornis. The sequence continues at coordinate 693,206,118 of CM038670.1, read as the reverse complement.
CTGGAGACGCCGCTCTCCTGAGGCACTTGGCGGAGCAGCTACTTCTTCTTCTTGGGGACTGCCTCGGGAGGGTAGCTGGCGCCTTCGTTGTCTGGGTCTTTAATCGCCGCGGGCTGGTAGGTGCGCTCGAGGGAGCACACCGCGTCCTTCTCCTTGCAGGCGATCGTGATGATGTCGCGGTTCCCTGGCATTTTGAGGACGTTGTAGCCGTGGTGGGTCACCGCCATGAATTTGGCCAGGGCCGGAAACCCAAGGTGAAGGAAATATGCCCTAGAGGCAATAATAAAGTTGTTATTTATATTTCCTTATATCAAGATAAATGTTCATCATTCATGCTAGAATTGTATTAACTGGAAACTTAGTACATGTGTGAATACATAGACAAACAGAGTGTCCGTAGTATGCCTCTACTTGACTAGCTGGTTAATCAAAGATGGTTAAGTTTCCTAACCATAGACATGTGTTTTAATTTGATGAACGGGATCACATCATTAGAGAATGATGTGATGGACAAGACCCATCCGTTAGCTTAGCATTAATGATTGTTTAGTTTTATTGCTATTGCTTTCATCATGACTTATACATGTTCCTCTGACTATGAGATTATGCAACTCCCGAATACCGGAGGAACACCTTGTGTGCTATCAAACGTCACAATGCAAATGGGTGATTACAAAGATTCTCTATAGGTGTCTCTGATGGTGCTTGTTGAGTTGGCATAGATCGAGATTAGGATTTGTCACTCCTTGTTTCGGAGAGGTATCTCTGGGCCCTCTCGGTAATGCTCATCACTATAAGCCTTGCAAGCAATGTGACAAATGAGATAGTTGCGGGATGATGCATTACGGAACGAGTAAAGAGACTTGACGGTAACGAGATTGAACTAGGTATGGTGATACGGACGATCAAATCTCAGGCAAGTAACATACTGATGACAAAGGGAACAACGTATGTTGTTATGCGGTTTGACCGATAAAGATCTTCATAAGATATGTAGGAGCCAATATGAGCATCTAGGTTTCGCTATTGGTTATTGACCAGAGATGTGTCTTGGCCATGTCTACATAGTTCTCGAACCCGTAGGGTTCGCATGCTTAACGTTCGATGAGGTTTTGTATTATGAGTTATGTGATTTGATGAGCGAAGTTTGTTCGGAGTCCTGGATGAGATACAGACATGACGAGGAGTCTCGAAATGGTCGAGACATAAAGATTGATATATTGGACTATGTTATTCGGACACCGGATGAGTTCCGAGAGGTATCGGATAATTATGGGAGTGCCAGAGGGTTATCGGAATCCCCGGGGGAACTAATGGTCCTTGATGGGCCTTAGTGGGGAGAGAGGAAGGGTCACATGGGGCTGGCTGCGCCCCCTAGGTCCGAATTGGACTAGGAGAAGGGGGCGGCGCCCCCCTTTCCTTCCCTTCCCCCTCTCCCTTCCTTCTTCCCCCTTTCCTTCAGGTGGAATCCTACTAGGACTTGGAGTCCTAGTAGGACTCCCTTCTCCTGGAGCACCCTACAGGGACGGCCGGCCTCCCCCTCCCCTCCTTTATATACGGGGGCAGGGGCACCCTATAACACACAAGTTTCTCTTATCCGTGTGCGGTGCCCCCCTCCACAGTTACACACCTCAGTCATATCATCGTAGTGCTTAGGCGAAGCCCTGCGCCGGTAACTTCATCATCACCATCAAGACGCCGTCGTGCTGAAGGAACTCTCCCTTGTCCTCAACTGGATGAAGAGATCGAGGGACGTTATCGAGCTGAACGTGTGCTGAACGCAGAGGTGTCATACGTTCGGTGCTTGGATCGGTTGGATCGCGAACTACATCAACCGCGTTACTAAACACTTCCATTTTTAGTCTACAAGGGTATGTGGACACACTCTCCCCGATCGTTGTTATGCTTCTCCTAGATAGATCCTGTGAGATAGTAGGAATTTTTTGGAAATACTACATTCCCCAACAGTGGCATCCGAGCCAGGTCTATGCGTAGATGTTATATGCACAAGTAGAACACAATGACTTGTGGGCGATAATAGTCATACTGCTTACCAGCAACGACTTACTTTGATTCGGCGGTATTGTTGGATGAAGCGGCCCGGACCGATATTACATGACCGCGTTCATGAGACTGGTTCTACCGACATGCTTCAGGCACAGGTGGCTAGCGGGTGTCTGTTTCTCCAACTTTAGTTGAATTGAGTTTGACTACGCCCGGTCCTTGTTGAAGGTTAAAACAACACACTTGATGAAAAATCATTGTGGTTTTGGTGCGCAGGTAAGAACGGTTCTTGCTAGAAGCCCGTAGCAGCTACGTAAAACTTGCAACAACAAAGTAGAGGACGTCTAACTTGTTTTTGCAGGGCTTGCTCTGATGTGATATGGTCAAGACATGATGAGATATAAATTATTGTATCAGATGATCATGTTTTGTAATAGTTATCGGCAACTGGCAGGAGCCATATGGTTGTCACTTTATTGTATGAAATGCAATAGCCGTGTAATTGCTTTACTTTATCACTAAGCAGTAGCGATAGTCATAGAAGCAATAGTTGGTGAGATGACAACGATGCTTTGATGGAGATCAAGGTGTCAAGACGGTGACGATGGTGATCATGGCAGTGCTTTGGAGATGGGGATCAAAGGCACAATATGATGATGGCCGTATTATATCACTTATTTTGATTGCATGTGATATTTATCCTCTATGCATCTTATTTTTCTTAGTACGGCGGTAGCATTATAAGATGATCTCTCACTAAATTTCAAGGTATAAGTGTTCTCCCTAAGTATGCACCATTGCTACAGTTCGTCGTGCCGAGACACCATGTGATGATCGAGTGTGATAAGCTCTATGTTCACATACAACGGGTGCAAGCCAGTTTTGCACACGCAGAATACTTGGGTTAAACTTGACGAGCCTAGCATATGCAGATATGGCCTCGGAACACTGAGACCGAAAGGTCGAATGTGAATCATATAGTAGGTATGATCAACATAGTGATGTTCACCATTGAAAACTACTCCATCTCACGTGATGATTGAACATGGTTTAGTTGATTTGGATCACGTGATCATTTAGATGACTAGAGGGTTGTCTATCTAAGTGGGAGTTCTTAAGTAATATGATTAATTAAACTTTAATTTATCATGAACTTAGTACCTAATAGTATTTTGCATGTCTATGTTGTTGTAGATCAATGGCCCATGCTACCGTTCCTTTGAATTTTAATGCGTTCCTAGAGAAAGCTAAGTTGAAAGATGATGGTAGCAACTACACGGATCGGGTCCGTAACTTGAGGATTATCCTCATTGCTGCACGTAAGAATTACGTCCTAGAAGCACCGCTTAGGTGTATCGCTCGCCAAAGAATCGCACACATTGTGAATGCCCGACAGTCACGTGTTGATGACTACTTGGTAGTTCAGTGTGCCATGCTTTACGGCTTAGAACCGGGACTTCAAAAATGTTTTGAACGCCATGAAGCATATGAGATGTTCCAAGAGTTGAAATTAGTATTTCAGACTCATGCCCGTGTCAAGAGGTATGAGACCTCTGACAAGTACTTTGCCTACAAGATGGAGGAGAATAGCTCAACCAGTGAGCATATGCTCAGAATGTCTGAGTACTACAATCGCTTGAATCAATGGGAGTTAATCTTCCAGATAAGATGGTGATTGACAAAAATCTCTAGTCACTATCACCAAGTTACTGGAACTTTGTGATGAACTATAATATGCAAGGGATGACGAAAAGGATTCCCCGAGCTCTTCGCGGTGCTAAAATCGGTGAAGGTAGAAATCAAGAAAAGCATAAAGTGTTGATGGTTGACACGACCACTAGTTTCAAGTAAAAGGGCAAGGGAAAGAAAGGGAACTTCAAGAAGAATGGCAAGCAAGTTGCCACTCTCATGAAGAAGCCCAAAGCTAGACCCAAGCCTGAAACTGAGTGCTTCTACTGCAAAGGAAATGGTTACTGGAAGCGGAACTGCACCAAATACTTGGTGGATAAGAAGGATGGCAAAGTGAACAAAAGTATATATGATATACATGTTATTGATGTGTACTTACTAGTGTTCATAGTAGCCCCTGTGCATTTGATACTGGTTGAGTTGCTATGATTAGTAACTTGAAACAGGAGTTACACAATGAACAGAGACTAGTTGAGGGCGAGGTGACGATGTGTGTTGGAAGTAATTCCAAGGTTGATAAGATCACCGTCACACACTCCCTTTACCTTCGGGATTAGTGTTGAACCTAAAATAAATGTTATTTGGTGTTTGCGTTGAGCAAAATATGCTTGTATCATGTTTATTGCAATACGATTATTCATTTAAGTCAAAGAATAATTTTTACTCTGTTTACATGAATAAAACCTTCTGATACACCCAAGATGAATGGTTTATTGAATCTCGATCGTAGTGATACACATATTCATAATATTTATGCCAAAAAGATGCAAAGTTGATAATGATAGTGCAACATATTTTGGCACTACCGTTTAGATCATATTGGTGTAAAGCGCATGAAGAAACACCATGCTGATGGGCTTTTGGAATCACTTGATGCTTGCTAACCATGCCTCATGGGCAAGATTACTAAGACTCCATTCTCCGGAATAATGGAGCGAGCAACAGACTTGTTGGAAATAATACATACTGATGTATGCGGTACGATGAGTGTTGAGGCTCGCGGCCGGTATCGTTATTTTTTCTAACCTTCACACATGATTTGAGCATATATGGGTATATCTACTTGATGAAGCATAAGTCTGAAACATTTGAAAAGTTCACTTAAATCTTTTATGAGCTAGGACTTGCTCTAGTGCTTCACTTATATCTTTTTGAGCACGGTGTGCTTTGTTATTTTTGAAGAAATGCTCTCTTGATTCACTTAGGTTTATCTGAGAGTTAGTAAAATTTTGAAGAAATTCTCTCTTGCCTCACTTAAATTATTTTGAGAGAAAGAAAATTTGTTATGCTCATGATCTTCACTTATATTTGTTTGAGCTTCTGAAAATCAACACATGAAAATTAGTCCCAAAGTGATAGATATCCAAGAAGGATAATGTAAAAAATGTCATGAAGATCATTGGACGAAATAAACTTGATTCTTAGTAATAGTTTTGAGATATGATGATGTGATATGTGAGTTATGTTGATGAGTAATTGTGCTTTAGTAAGAATATTGGTGTTAAGGTTTGTGATTCCCTGTGCATGCACGAAAGTCAATAATCATGCACTGAAATTAAATCCTACTTGTGGTGAATTATTCGGTGTTAATTATGCTTCATGCTTGCTTATGAGATTATTCGTTTCTTGGTTGGTCGCTTCTCAATCTTTCGCTAGCCTTCAGTTTGCACCAAGTATGACCTCTACTTGTGCATCCAAAATCCTTTAAACCACTTTTGCCACATGAGTCCACTATATCTACCTATATGATGTATTCTTTTGCTGTTCTAAGAAAATTTGCATGTGCCATCTCTAATTTTCAAAATAAACTTCTCTTTTGTGTGTTTGTTTCGCTCGCGGAACAATAACGGGTGGCTAATATTTTCCATGCTGGATGTGTTATTCTCAAGATGAGTGTTTATTCACTTGTCATTGCACGAGAGTAAGGCAAAGGTTTTAGGGATGCCCAGTCCCAAAATGCAAAAATGAATTTACTTTATGTTGTCAAATAATAAATTCCTTGGAAAGTGTTGGTATGGAGGGCAACCGTGGATACAGCTAGCCATGGAAAGTGAAAGAATGGTGGAAAAAGGAATAAACTTTATTTTCTCTTTGGGAACCGCCTATGGCATATCTAGCATGGAAAGTGTTCAGAACTCTAAATCATTTTCGTTGGTGGGATGGATACACCTCCCAAAATGTTTTTATCTCTAATTTTTCGCTTTGAGCTCTGGCACCTCTACAAACCCCTATTTCCCTCTGCGAAAGGCCTTTCTTTTACTTTATGCAATTTTTATTTTGAGTCTCCATCTTCTCTCATAAAAAGCACCAACTAGGAGGCAATATGATCATGCTTAAGTATTGGGTATAGCTAATATTCAAGTGTGTTTCATGAATGGATCAATGTTTGAGCATGATGGGCTAGGGATAACTTATTTTAGCGTTGATATTCTGAAAGACATGGTTGCTTGTTGATATGCTTGAGTATTTAAATTATTATGTCAAAACTAGACTATTGCTTTGAATCACATAAAAGTACAAATGTCCATGATATAAAGAAAAGAATATGATATGACATGATGAACAGCACTCCACATCAAAAATTCTGTTTTTATCACTTACCTACTCGAGGACGAGTAGGAGTTAAGCTTGGGGATGCTGATACGTCTCCAACATATCTATACTTTTTTATTGTTCCACGTTGTTTTATTATCAATCTTGGATGTTTTATAATCATTTTATAGTCATTTTATATCATTTTTTGGAACTAACCTATTGACATAGTGCCAAGTGCCAGTTGCTGTTTTTTCCCATGTTTTTTACATCACAGGAAATCAATATCAGACGAAGTCCAAATGCCACGAAATTTCATGATGATTTTTTATGGGCTAAAAGGAATAAGTTGGGCCCTGGTTGTACTTGGGGGGAGTCCCGAGGAGGGGACAACCCACCAGGGGCGCGCCAGGTGGCCTAAGCGCACCCTGGTGGGTTGTGCCCACCTCGGGTGCCCCCGGACCGCCTCTTTGCTCTATAAACACCCCAAAAATCCCAGAACCCTAGAAGTGTCGACGAAATATTCATCTAGCCGCCGTAGAGTCCAGAACCACCAGATCCAATCTAGACACCATCACGGAGGGGTACACCACTTCCATTGGTGCCTCTCCGATGATGCGTGAGTAGTTCTTTGTAGACCTTCGGTTCCATAGTTAGTAGCTAGATGGCTTTCTCTCTCTCGCTGAATTCTCAATACAATTATCTCTTGGAGATCCATATGATGTAACTCTTTTTGCGATGTGTTTGTTGGGATTTGATGAACTTTGAGTTTATGATCAGTCATATATTTTTATATCCATGAAAGTTATTTGAGTTTCTTTGATCTCTTTTATGCATGCTCTCTTATAGCCTCATATTACTTCTCCGATATTTTGGTTTTGTTTGGCCAACTTGATCTATTTATCTTGCAATGGGAAGATGTGCCCGGTAGTGGGTTTGATCTTACAGTGCTTGATCCCAGTGACAGAAAGGGAACCGACACGTTTATATCATTGCTATTAAGGATAAAAAGATGGGATCTATATCTACCGCCATAGATAAACGGATCTTGCCTACATCATGTCATCGTTCTTATTGCATTACTCCATTTTCCATGAACTTAATACACTAGATGCATGCTGGATAGCGGTCGATGTGTGGAGTAATATAGTAGATGCAGGCAGGAGTCGGTCTACTAATCTTGGACGTGATGCCTATGTAATGATCATTGCCTGGATATCGTCATATTATTTGAAGTTCTATCAATTGCCCAACAGTAGTTCGTTTACCCACCGTTTGCAATCTTTCTCGAGAGAAGCCACTAGTGAAATCTACGGCCCCCAGGTCTTCTTTCTCATATATTTGCTTTGCGATCTATTTTATTTGCACTTTTTATTCAGATCTATTAAACCAAAAATACAAAAATACTTTGCTGCACTTTATTTTATTTGCGATCTATTTATTCAATCTATTACAACTTTCTACCGTCAACACGCAATTTCTGGCGTTGTTACCCGAAAGGGATTGACAACCCCTTTAACACGTCGGGTTGCGAGGTGTTGTTATTTGTGTGTTGGGACTGTTTACGTTGTGTTGCTTGGTTCTCCTACTGGTTCGATAACCTTGGTTTCATATCTGAGGGAAATACCTACCACCGTTGTGCTGCATCCTCCCTTTCTGTTTGGGGAAATACCAACGTAGCTTCAAGCGACATTAGAACACCAAAGCGTAATGGTGTGTCCGAACGCAATAACCATACTTTATTGGATATGGTGCGATCTATGATGTCTCTTACTGATTTACTGCTATCGTTTTGGGGTTATGCTTTAGAGACGGCTGCATTCACATTAAATAGGGCACCATCTAAATCCGTTGAGACGACACCATATGAACTGTGGTTTGGCAAGAAACCCAAGTTGTCTTTTCTTAAAGTTTGGGGCTGCGATGCTTATGTGAAAAAGCTTCAACCTGATAAGCTCGAACCCAAATCAGAGAAATGTGTCCTCATAGGAGACCCAAAGGAGACTGTTGGGTACACCTTCTATCATAGATCCGAAGGCAAGATATTCGTTGCTAAGAATGGATCCTTTCTAGAGAAGTGGGTGGGAGGAAAGTCAAACTTGATGAGGTAATTGTACCTCCTCCCAAATTGGAAAGTAGTTCATGACAGAAATCAGCTCCAGTGATTCCTACACCAATTAGTGAGGAAGCTAATGATAATGATCATGAAACTTCAGATCAAGTTACTACTGAACCTCGTAGGTCAACCAGAGTAAGATCCTCACCAGAGAGGTACGGTAATCCTGCTCTCGAGGTCATGTTACTTGACCATGACAGACCTACGAACTATGAGGAAGCGATGATGAGCCTAGATTCTGTGAAATGGCTTGAGGCCATGAAATCTAAGATGGGATCCATGTATGAGAACAAAGTGTGGACTTTGGTTGACTTGCCCGATGACCGGCAAGCAATAGAGAATAAATGGATCTTCAATAAGAAGACTGACGCTGACATTAATATTACTGTCTACAAAGCTCGACTTGTTGCGAAAGGTTTACGACAAGTTCAAGGAGTTGACTACGATGAGACCTTCTCACCCGTAGCGATGCTTTAGTCTGTCTGAATCATGTTAGCAATTGCCACATTTTATGATTATGAAATTTGGCAAATGGATGTCAAAACTGCCTTCCTTAACGGATACCTTAAGGAAGAGTTGTATATGATGCAACCAGAAGGTTTTGTCGATCCAAAAGGTGCTAACAAAGTGTGCAAGCTCCAACAATCCATTTATGGACTGGTGCAAGCCTCTCGGAGTTGGAATATATGCTTTGATAGTGTGATCAAAGCATATGGTTTTATACAGACTTTTGGAGAAGCCTGTATTTAGAAGAAACAGAGTGGGAGCTCTGTAGAATTTCTTATATTTTATGTGGATGACATATTGTTGATCAAAAATAATACTGAATTTCTGAATAGCATAAAAGGATACTTGAATAATAATTTTTTGATGAAAGACCTCAGTGAAGCTGCTTATATATTGGGCATCAAGATCTATAAAGATAGATCAAGACGCTTAATTGGACTTTCACAAAGCATATACCTTGATAAAGTTTTGAAGAAGTTTAAAATGGATCAGTCAAAGAAAGGGTTCTTGCCTGTATTACAAGGTGTGAAGTTGAGTTAGACTCAATGCCTGACCACTGCAGAAGATAGAGAGAAAATGGAAGTCATTCCCTATGCCTCAGCCATAGGTTCTATCATGTATGCAATGCTGTGTACCGGACCTGATGTGTGCCTTGCTATTAGTTTAGCAGGGAGGTACCACAGTAATCCAGGAGTGAATCACCGGACAGCTGTCAAGAACATCGTGAAATACCTGAAAAGGACTAAGGATATGTTTCTCGTTTAAGGAGCTGACAAAGAGCTCGTCATAAATGGTTACGTCAATGTAAGCTTTGACTCTGATTCGGATGACTCTAAGTCACAAACCAGATACGTATTTATATTGAATGGTGGAGCTGTTAGTTGGTGCAGTTCCAAGCAGAGCGTCATGGCGGGATCTACGTGTGAAGCGGAGTACATAGCTGATTTACAGTTCCAAGCAGAGCGTCATGGCGGGATCTACGTGTGAAGCGGAGTACATAGCTGCTTCGGAAGCAGCAAATGAAAGAGTCTGGATGAAGGAGTTCATATCCGATCTAGGTGTAACCTAGTGCATCGGGTCCAATGAAAATCTTTTGTGACAATAATAGAGCAATAGCCTTGGCAAAGGGATCCACATTTCACAAGAGAACCAAGCACATCAAGAGACGCTTCAATTCCATCCGCGGTCTAGTCAAGGAGGGAGACATAGAAGTTTGCAAAATACATACAGATCTGAATGTAGCAGACCCGTTGACTAAGCCTCTTCCACGAGCAAAACATGATCAGCACCAAGACTCCATGGGTGTTAGAATCATTACTATGTAATCTAGACTATTGACTCTAGTGCAAGTGGGAGACTAAAGGAAATATGCCCTAGAGGCAATAATAAAGTTGTTATTTATATTTCCTTATATCATGATAAATGTTTATTATTCATGCTAGAATTGTATTAATCCAGAAGCTTAATACATGTGTGAATACATAGACAAACAAAGTGTCCCTAGTATGCCTCTACTTGACTAGCTCGTTAATCAAAGATGGTTAAGTTTCCTAACCATAGACATGTGTTCTGATTTGATGAACGTGATCACATCATTAGAGAATGATGTGATGGACAAGACCCATCTGTTAGCTTACATTAATGATTGTTTAGTTTTATTGCTATTGCTTTCATCATGACTTATACATGTTCCTCTGACTATGAGATTATGCAACAACCGAATACCGGAGGAACACCTTGTGTGCTATCAAACATCACAACATAAATGGGTGATTATAAAGATGCTCTACAGGTATCTCCGACGGTGCTTGTTGAGTTGGCATAGATCGAGATTAGGATTTGTCACTCAGTGTTTCAGAGAGGTATCTCTCATCCCTCTCGGTAATGCTCATCACTATAAGGCATGCAAGCAATGTGACTAATGAGTTAGTTGCGGGATGATGCATTACGGAACGAGTAAAGAGACTTGCCGGTAACGATATTGAACTAGGTATGGTGATACCGATGATCGAATCTCGGGCAAGTAACATACCGATGACAAAGGGAACAACGTATGTTGTTATGCGGTTTGACCGATAAAGATCTACGTAAAATATGTAGGAGCCAATATGAGCATCCAGGTTCCGCTATTGGTTATTGACCGGAGATGTGTCTCGGTCATGTCTACATAGTTCTCAAACCCGTAGGGTCCGCACGCTTAACGTTCGATGACGATTTGTATTATGAGTTATGTGATTTGATGATCGAAGTTTGTTCGGAGTCCCGGATGAGATCACAGACATGACAAGGAGTCTCGAAATGGTTGAGACATAAAGATTGATATATTAGACAATGTTATTCGGACACCGGAAGAGTTCCGAGAGAGGTACCGGATAATTATCGGAGTGCCGGAGGGTTATCGGAACCCCCGGGGGAACTAAAGGGCCTTGATGGGCCTTAGTAGGGAGAGAGGAAGGGACACAAGGGGCTGGCTGCGCCCCCCCCCCCCTTGGGTCCGAATTGGACTAGGGGAAGGGTGAGACGCCCCCCTTTCTTTCCCTTCCCCCCTCCCTTCCTTCTTCCCCCTTTCCTCCAGGAGGAATCCTACTAGGACTTGGAGTCCTAGTAGGACTCCCTTCTCCTGGCACGCCCTATAGGGCCGGTCGGCCTGCCCCTCCCCTCCTTTATATACGGGGGCACCCTAGAACACACATGTTTCTCTTAACCATGTGCGGTGCCCCCCTCCACAGTTACACACCTCAGTCATATTTTTGTATTGCTTAGGCGAAGCCCTGCGCCAGTAACTTCATCATCACCATCACCACGACGTCTTGCTGACAGAAGTCTCCCTCGTCCTCAACTAGATCACGATATCGAGGGACGTCATCAAGCTGAACGTGTGCTGAACACGGAGGTGCCGTACGTTCGGTGATTCTATCGGTTGGATCGCGAAGATGTTCGAATAGATCAACCGTGTTACTAAACGCTTCCGTTTTCGGTCTACGAGGGTACGTGGACACACTCTCCCCGCTCATTTCTATGCTTCTCCTAGATAGATCTTGCGTGTTCGTAGGAATTTTTTTTAAATACTACGTTCCCCAACACAAGGATGGCATTGTACGGCAGGCGGATATGGGCGACAACGAAGTCGATGAGCTCAGTGTGGTATTTGTCGCGCTGGCCGAAGGTGACAGGGAGGCGGATCTGCCCTATCGGAGTAGTGGAGCCATCGGTCACTCCTGAGAAGGGCTTGGTGGGTTGCAACTGGTCATATGGCACTTGGAGGCAGTCGAACGTCTCGATGGAAATAACATTGAGCCCCGCACCGCCATCAATGAGGGTCTTGGTGACAAGGACATTGGTGATGATGGGGGAGCAGAGCGTCGGGAGGGCGCCGGCAGTTGCCGCACACTTGAGCTAGTCAGACGAGCTGAGGTGATGGTGCACTTTGACCACCTGAGCGGGTGCGTGGCCTCGAGCCTGGGGAGGTCCGCATTCACCTCACGAGTGAACTGCTTGAAGATGCGTTGGGAGGCTGGGGCCTGAGCGCCGCCCAAGATGCAGGCAATGGCGCGAGGTTCCTCGAAGCCCCCAGCCCCCTTGTCCTGGTGGTGGTGTTCATTCCTCCTTGGTGGTGGTGGCAGCGGAGGGAGTCCAGCATTTCCCTGAGGACGGTCCTCAAGAGGCTGGTCTCTCTAGGCGCCCTCACGAGGATGGCCTTGCTAGCGGTCCACACGAGGCTGGTCGCGCCACTCCTGGCGGGGGACGCGGTCGTCCCAACACCCTCCACTTCTGCCTCCTCCACGGCCGTAGCCTCGATCGTTATGCTCGGGGCGTCGACTGAAGCGCCCTTCGTGGATGGCCCTGAGCTCTTAACAGTCATTGCTGTTGTGGCTGTGTTTGTTGTGGAAGGCACAGAATGGGCGGCTGCCCTTGAATGACTCTGGGTGGTCGTAGCTGCGCTTCATCTCCGGCTCAGCCGCGAGCACGGACGCCCCCTTGCGTTTCAAGTCCTTGGTCTTGGCCTCCTTGTCTTCTGGGTCGGCAGCTGGAAGCTTGAGAAGGGAGAGGCGTCCCTCCTTAGCTCTCGCACACTTGGTCGCCATGTTGAACATCTCTAGGGCCATGCACAGGTCCTCATGTATGGCGAGCTCCTCCTTCATCTTGACATCGCGGAAACCATCAGAGAATGCTTATGATGGCCTCATCCGTCACCTTGGGGACCCTGAGGTGAACATTGTTGAAGCGTTGGATGTACTTCTGCAGGGTTTCCCCTGGCTGCTCTGCAGGGTTTCCCCTGGCTGCTACTTGATGCGCCGCAGGTCACCCGCGACAGGCGGGCGGTCGCGCGTGCTACCTCTTGAGCATACGTTGGTTTTCCTTTGAAGAGGAAAGGGTGATGCAGCAAAGTAGCGTAAGTATTTCCCTCAGTTTTTGAGAACCAAGGTATCAATCCAGTAGGAGATTACACGCCAGTCACCTACTACCTACACAAACAATCAAGAACCTTTCAACCAACGCGATAAAGGGGTTGGCAATCCCTTCACGGTCACTTGCAAAAGTCAGATCTAATAAAGATAGTAAAGTAAATATTTTTGGTATTTTTGTTGTATAGATTGGAAAGTAAAGATTGCAAAATAAACCACGACAGAAATTGGCAAGTTGACGGGAAACTAATATGATGTAAAATAGACACAGGGGCCATAGGTTTCACTAGTGGCTTCTCTCATGATACCATATATTACGGTGGGTGAACAAATTACTGCCGCGCAATTGATAGAAAAGCGCATAGTTATGAGAATATCTAGGCAATGATCATGAATATAGGCATCACGTCCGTGTCAAGTAGACCGAAACGATTTTGCATCTACTACTATTACTCCACACATCGACCGCTATCCAGCATGCATCTAGAGTATTAAGTTCATAAGAACAGAGTAACGAATTAAGCAAGATGACATGATGTAGAGGGCTAAACTCAAGCAATATGATATAAACCCCATCTTTTTATCCTCGATGGCAACAATACAATACGTGCCTTGCTGCCCCTCATCACATCGGGAAAGGACACCGCAAGATTGAACCCAAAGCTAAGCACTTCTCCCATTGCAAGAAAGATCAATCTAGTAGGACAAACTAAACCGATAATTCGAAGAGACTTGCAAAGATATCAAATCATGCATATAAGAATTCGGAGAAGAACCAAATATTATTCATAGATAATCTTGATCGTAAATCCACAATTCATCGGATCTCGGCAAACACACTGCAAAAGATATTACATCGAATAGATCTCCAAGAACATCGAGGAGAACTATGTATTGAGAACCAAAGAGAGAGAAGAAGCCATCTAGCTAATAACTATGGACCCGCAGGTTTGTGGTAAACTACTCACGCTTCATCGGATAGGCTATGGTGTTGATGTAGAATCCCTCCATGACCGATTCCCCCTCTGGCAGATCACCAGAAAAGGCCCCAAATGGGATCTCACGGCGGGTACAGAAGGTTGCGGCGGTGGAAAAGTGGTTCCGTGGCTCCCCCTGATGTTTTTAGGGTATAAGAGTATATATAGGCGAAAGAAGTACGTCAGTGAAGCTCCGTGGGGCCCATGAGGGTGGGGGCGCCCTCCTGCCTCGTGGCCACCTCGTGGAGTTCCAAACTTCAAATCCAAGTCTTCTGGATTGCGTTTGTTCCAAGAAAGATCATCGCGAAGGTTTCATTCCATTTGGATTCCGTTTGGTATTCCTTTTCTGCAAAACACTGAAATAGGCAAAAAAAACAAAAACTCGCACTGGGCCTTCGGTTAATAGGTTAGTCCCAAAAATAATATAAAAGAGCATATTAAAGCCCATTAAACATCCAAAATAGATAATATAATAGCATGGAACAATCAAAAATTATAGACATGTTGGAGACGTATCAAGCATCCCCAAGCTTAATTCCTGCTCGTCCTCGAGTAGGTAAATGATAAAAACAGAATTTTTGATGTGGAATGCTACCTAACATAATTTTCAATGTAATTCTCTTTATTGCGGCATGAATGTTCAGATCCATAAGATTAAAAATAAAATTTTAATATTGACATAAAAATAATAATACTTCAAGCATACTAATAAAGCAATCATGTCCTCTCAAAATAACATGGCCAAATAAAGTTATCCCTACAAAATCATATAGTCTGGCTATGCTCTATTTTCATCACTCAAAGTATTTAATCATGCACAACCCCCATGACAAGTCAAGCAATTGTTTCATACTTTTGATGTTCTCAAACTTTTTCAACCTTCACGCAATACATGAGCGTGAGCCATGGACATAGCACTATAGGTGGAATAGAATGGTGGTTGTGGAGCAGACAAAAAGAAGAAGATAGTCTCACATCAACTAGGCGTATCAACGGGCTATGGAGATGCCCATCAATAGATATCAATGTGAGTGAGTAGGGATTGCCATGCAACGGATGCACTAGAGCTATAAGTGTATGAAAGCTCAACAAAAGAAACTAAGTGGGTGTGCATCCAACTCGCTTGCTCACGAAGACCTAAGGCAATTTGAGGAAGCCCATCATTGGAATATACAGGCCAAGTTCTATAATGTAAAATTCCCACTAGTATAAAAGTGACAACATAGGAGACTCTCTATCACGAAGATCATGGTGCTACTTTGAAGCATAAGTGTGGTAAAAGGATAGTAGCATTGTCCCTTCTCTCTTTTTGTCGGGGAGGCTGATCGTACCCGCGAACACCTATGGGGCCGGCGGACCAGGCCCCTTGTGGTTCGGAGGGGGGCGGAGATCGCACGAAGAGCGGATCGAGGCGAGGCACACGAGCAGTTTACCCAGCTTCGGAGCTCTCCGGAGAGATAAAACTCCTACTGCTGCTTGTCTGATGTATTGTGTTCTTGCTAGGGAGCAATGCGGGCTACAAAACCTAGCGTGAGTGTCTCTGGTCTCTGGTGAGTCGAATGAACCGAACCAGCCGAACCCTTTCTACGTTGCGCATGGGCCTCCTTTTATATGCTCAAGGGGTCTCCGACAGGTGGCAACATAGGCGGGGTACAAATGTAAAACAGGAGTTGGTACACCTACCGAACAGCGATTAAAGGTGCAAAATACCTAACTCGACGGCAAGGGACAAAAAGCAATAAATGCCCGTCGTTGTCGCCTTAAACAGTCTGTGAGGCCGTCAGGTGCGCCTCCGCTCGCCACGATGGCAAGCTTGTTAGCGCCGCATATCGCTGCTCTCCCCTGGCAGCACAGGCTCTCGACACGCGCCCATGGAACGGTCCCATGGCGACACGTCGCTGGATGAGCTGGAGCGGAAAGGGAGAGAGGTTGCGTGCCGCGGCAAGCGCCTTGCCGCGGCCGAATCCTTGTCGCGCCCGGAGACTTGTCGCGCTCCGAGCCTTCCCGGCAAGCTCCTCTTGCCGGGGTCTTGCCTTCTGCGTGCCTTGAGCGGCCTTCCCGACAAGCTCCTCTTGTCGGGTCCTTGTCTTCTTAATAAAATCCTTTGTTCTTGAATGGCTCCAAGGAAGCCACGGAGGATCTTGGCGGTGAAGAGGCAAGCCTTGCCGCTGGTGTCAGAATCGTCTGCGGCACGAGTACGGGATACTAGGGTACCCCTACTCTAGTACACCGACAGGAGCCCCGGGCCTGGGCCGTACACGGTGCCGAGCGCTTGTCGGGCCAGGCCCAGAACTGTGCACGGACACGCGCGGCCTCGACCACGCCGCAACTCGCCCCGGACCCACCACGATCCCCACTAACGGCACGCACCGGACGTGGCGTCATGCGAAGATCGTGGGCGGTCGTGGGGGTTCTTTATTAGTATAAGCGAACGTCCGCCTCCTCCCCTTTATAAGCGGAGGAAACAGAGACAGCCAACCACCCCGCCATTGCTGTCTTGTCAAGAAAACCACCGCCGCTCCCTCTTCTTCTCCGGCATGCGAAGAGCAGCGCCCGCTTTCGCCGCAAGCACACTCACCGCCGCCGGCCTCCTCCGCCCGCCATGGCTCCGAAAGCCGATAAGGAGAAAGGGGTCAAGTCGGCCGAGGCGCAGCAGCTCGCGGCATTGTGCAAGGAGAGAGCCATCTTCCCCCCGCAGCTCGGCGCAAGGGAGCTGCGGGACGTCTTCTACCTCTTCTGGTCGACGGAGACTCGTGCGCATCCGCGCACGAGGGTGCTCCCCGCCTCCGCCTCCGATTTGGCCCCAACAGGGTACCCTTTCTTCGGCTTTTTTTCTATTGCGGGCTTTGCCGCCTTTTTTCCGGAAGTTCTTTATGCGACATAATGAACACCTTTAGCCTCCGCCTCCTTGATTTCACCCCAACGCCATCTTGACCATGGCAGTTTTCGCGCATTTGTGCGAAAACTTTGTCGGAGTCCACCCGAACGTGGCACTCTTCCGCCATTTCTTTGTTCCCCGCATCGAGAGAGGAGAGCCACTTGCCGGAGGGATAGCCTAGGTCTCTAGGATCGGCAATAAAGAGGCCTACCTAGAGGGAGAGTTCCGCAACAAGTGGGAGGAGTGGAGAGCCAACTGGTGCTGGGTCGTAGAGGAGAACCCGCAGCCCTTCACCGCCGTGCGCCAAACCCCAATAGTGCGCCGCAGGTATTGGAGTAACTTACGCCGGAGGATGCGGTTGAAGATAGCTGTGACTAATTCTGCGCCTCAGGCTTGCCGGGTTGACCGTAGGCGCAGTTGGCGCGGACTTCCTTCGCCGCCGCATCGCTCCCTTGCAAGAAAGGAGGAGGCATGCTTGGGAGTTCCAAAATGCGGCGGACATCATGAGGCTGCGCTCGGGCCTGAATTGGAACTTTACCGTCTTGGAGCTGGACTCGATACTGCTCGAGCTGTTCAAGAATGACCCGACCACCCCGAGTGGTTTAGGTTGCCGCGGGTCGCCCCATTGTGCAACAACTTCGGCGCCGACCGCATCCGCGCTTATGATGCCACCGTGCGACTCCCATGGAATCGCCCCAACCGGCAGGAGCCCCGACGAGGTCGTGCAGCAATTCTTCGATGATTTGCAAGAAGTGTCGATCCGCCCGACGAAAGCGTAAAAGGCTCACCCGCGACACCACCGACCAGGAGATGGCGCGGATTGCCACCAGGTGGAGGAGGAGGCGGCAGAGCCGCTACCGGAGCCTTCGGGTTCACCGTGGAGGAGGCGGACGCGGCGGCGGCGGCACGCCATGCCGAGCGACGGGAGTTCGCCGGCGAGGCCGAGCTTGTCGAGCCCGAGGCCGGGTCGAGTGGACACGCCGAGGGCGCTTCTTCCCCACCGCCAAGCGACTTGCCGCCAGCGGAGCCCCCGGCTCCACCGAGGAGGCGTCTCCGCAAGGCTGGAGACGAGCCGGGGCGACAGATCGCCCACAAGAGTAGCGTCGCCGACGTTGGCCCACCGCTGCAAGCGAGGTTGCCGCGGGAGCGCCTCTACACTGCAGCGACAACCGGGCGGAATCTTCTCGAGCCACCGCTGACGCCTCCGCCAAGCGGCCAAGAGAGCCCACTCCCCCGCCTCGTCGCACCGGAGGCGAGCCGGAGTTCGACTTCTCCGCGCTCAGCTCCGAGGAGGAAGGCGAAGAGTAAGCTGCTCGAGATTGTGCTTGTATGTCTTCAATTTTATTGCTTCATCTTGAATCTGATTTGCTTTGCTCGACTCTTTCCTTTTCGTGACGCTGGCCCAGAGCGGCGAAGAGGGCCAAGATCCCGACGGTCGTCGTTGAGGACGATTCTCCCGTGGCGACGGGGACGCGTTCGAGACCGCTGCCGGACCCGCAACCCTTCCCAAGAGCAGCCCCCAAAGACAGCCCCAGTAAGTGTGCAGTTTTCTTCTTACTATTAGGTGTGCAGGGGTGCTCCTTCTTTGTTGATATCTCGACTGTGCTTGTGTAGGAGCAGAGCAGCCTCATCAGAGGGCTGGAAGCCGCCTCCGAGATCCTGCCCGCTGCTACTACGCCGCCAAGGGAGAACTCCCCGGCAAGGGTGCGCCCTCCGACAAGGGAGGCCACCCCGGCAAGGGAGGCCACTCCGGCAAGGGAGGCTACTCCGGTAAGGGACGGCGCCAGTGACCCTCCAGTGGTCGAGGCCATGGCTGCGGATCCCATTGCAGGTAATTCCCTTACGCGGAAATCTCCCTTGGGCTTGCTTTCTTTTGTTTCTCTTTTTGAACATCTGCTTGACTACTCTTTCTTCGTCTGACGCAGAGCCGATGGAGGTTGAGGCCGCCGGCGAGGAGGAAGCGCGCGGTAACACCGACGAGGCCACCGTCGAGGAAGAAGAGGTCGTCGTGGTGGAAGAAGAGGCCGCCGCCGACGAGCCTGTTGGCGACGAGGCCACCGAGGCTGCCGACGCAGAGGCCGGAGAGGGGTCGGGCGATCGTAATGACGGCCCTGAGGCCGCAGGAGCGGCAAGCGCTACATCGACAGCCGACTCCCCCGCCGGCTGCCGCAGGGGGGGGCTCCGAGGAGCCCCAGCCTGGCGCCTACCTGAAGGCCGGCGAAGGCGTCTTCATCAAGCTCCCCTGGGAACCGAGCTCCAGGGCGCCGGTCGAGGGAGAGACCTTCGACGGCGAGCTACTCGCCTCCGCTGGGCTGACGCTGGTGGATGCGCCAAGCAGCAGCAGCGGCGAGTCTGAGGAGGAGCAGCTGCTGAAGAAGCTGTTGTCTCTCTACCGCGCCCGGCAGGCCAAGTTGGAGACCCGGGAGGCACTTGTCGCGAGGGCAGGAGCGGACATGGAGAAGCGCGCCGAAGAGCTCCGGAGCGCCAACCAAGAAACCCTCCGTGACGTAGCAGAAGCGCGGGGGCAACTCGCAGAAGAGCGCACGGCCTTCATCCTTGAGAAGGCCGCAGCTGAGGAGGAGCAGCGGCTGGCTGCCGAGAAGCTCGCCGCGCAGGAAAGCGAGCTGGCGCAGCGGAAGGTCAACCTGGACAGCCACGAAGAAGACCTTGCTGCTGAGGAGTTGCTTGGCGGGCGCTTCAGAAGCGGCGACGCCGCCGCAGCCGCCGAGGCCGCCAAGGAAGAGTGAAGGCGAAGGTGGCACACCTGGAGGCCACCCTCAAGAAGAGCGGCGAAGAGCTTGCCGTGCTCAAGCGTGAGCGCGAGAAGGACGCCACACCCTTGGCGAGCTGCAGAGCCGCCTCGCCGATAGGGCCAAGGAGCTCGACGCCGCCAAGGATTCCAAGGCGGATCTTGAGCTGAAGCCGACTACTCGACGCAGACGTTGGATGGCGCCAGAGCGGGAGGTGGGCTTGTTGGAGGCGATCAAGGCCAAGGAGGAGTTCTTTGGCGAATACTGCCTCCGTCCAGAACACCTTGAGGGAGAGCGTGGAGCACTGGACCGAAGGTCTTGTGGACACCGCCGCCGACATCCACAACGAGCTGATGGAGCTGGGGATGGCGGACCTTGCGTACTCCTCCGACGAGCATCTCCAACCCAGCGCCAAGCTCAGCTTATTCTTCAAAGGCGTGGTGACGGGCCTCCAGCGACTCCGGGAAGAGGTCCCAAAGCAGCTGGCCAAGGAATCACGCCAGGTCTGTGCAGGAGCCCTCGAGAAGGTGTTGATCAAGGTGGCCTTCCGCAATCCGGGCCTCAACCTTAACGGCGTCCTCAGATCCCTGCCCGATGCCAACGTGGAGGAGCTCAAAGCCCTTGTCGCACCCATTGTGGACAAGGTGAACAAGATCAAGCGGATTGAGGGCGACCGCGTAGACTAGGCCGCCAACTTTATCTTTCCCTTGTCGCTTGATCATGTTTAGAACACTTTGTTAGATCAGCGACAAGTTATTTTGTAATATACTCTATCTTAGGCGATCAATGCGTGTTATTTCCTCTACTTGATTCCTTCCTTTGGATGTTTACGCCTTATGCATTTGGGGACTTGTCGGTGCGGGCACTTTTGTCATGGCCGAAAAGTGCGGAAAATCAGCACTGGCCGGGCAAAGGTCAGCCTCCGACAAACAACCTTGTCGCGACTAGCCGCAATGACTTAAGTTGTTGAGCGGACTCGAAACAAAGTAAGGGCGCGACTAGCCGGGCGAGTTGGTTCCCTCAAGCATGTGTTTTCCATACAAAGTACTATCGTTCTAGGAAGATAACTTGAAAATTTAAAAATTGATTGCTCAAACTTTGGCAACTTAGCTTTTCTGTCTCTTGCTTCCTGATGAGGTGAAACTTCCTCGAGCGGTGCCTGGTCCATAGTATTATCTCCTCCTTCCCCCCTGGTTAACTTGTGCGCGAGGGAGCCTCCCTTTCTTTGAGAAAAGAAAAATAAGAGGAAATAACGTTATGGAGCCCAGCGGCTCGATTCTGCTTACCGGGTGTGGTTGCTGCACAAAGTGTTAGCCAAAACATGCAATAAAATGATGTAAGCATGAATTTGACAAGTTGTGCGCAACACACGAGCTTTACTGATGCACGGGGTCTGCGCCCGGCTTTGTACAAAGGATTACATGCAACTGCCTCAAGACTTGTACAAAAGGTGGTTGCCGGAACGGGTTCCGACAACCGCGCCCTATGGGTAAAACTTACGAAGATGCTCAATGTTCCAGGAGTTGCTCACCGGAATGCCATCTTCGGTCTCAAAGCGGACAGCGCAGTGCCTAGTGACTCGTTTCACCCGATAAGGGTCTTCCCACTTCGGCGTCAACTTGTTTGAATTCTTGGCGGACAGAAAACGCCGAAGAACAAGGTCGCCTTCCTCGAGACATCTGGCACTAACTCTGCGGCTATGGTAGCGACGCAAAGCTTGCTGGTAGCGAGCGGCTCGCACCGCGGCCTGAAGACGATCCTCCTCAATGAGCAGCGCGTCATCTTGTCGCAGCTGCTCTTGCTCGAGCTCATCATAAGCGAGCACTCGAGGCGATCCAGATACGAAGTTCCGTGGGGAGAACTGCCTCTGCTCCATAGACTAGAGCAAAGGGTGTCCGGCGGTGGCTCGATTTGGCGTCGTCTGATCGACCAAAGAACCACCGCAGCTCCTCGATCCAGCTTTCTTCCGCACTTGTGCAGCCCAGCCGAAAGTTCTGGTCTTGAGCCCGCGCAGCACTTCAGCATTTGCCCTCTCTGCTTGACCGTTGCTTCTCGGATGAGCAACAGAAGCAAAGCAGACCTTGGCGCCAAGGTCTTGGACGTACTGCATGAAGGTGCGACTCGTGAATTGTGTGCCGTTGTCGGTGATGATCCGGTTAGGGATTCCGAAACGGCAAACAATTGACCTGAAGAACTTGACTGTTGACTGTGCCATCACCTTCCTCACTGCTTCCACCCCCGGCCACTTTGTGAACTTGTCGATGGCGACGTACAAGTACTCAAAGGCCCCGACAGCTCGGGGGAAGGGGCCGAGGATGTCGAGCCCCTAGACCGAAAATGGCCAGGATAAAGGGATCGTCTGGAGAGCTTGAGCTGGCTGGTGTATCTGTTGGAATGGAATCGCACGCTTCACACATGGTTACTTGTGAAGTTGCATCCTGGAGGGCTGTCGGCCAGAAGAAACCTTGTCGGAAAGCTTTGCCGGCAAGTGCTCTTGCGCCAATGTGGTGACCACATATGCCTCCATGTATCTCTGCCAACAGCTTCTGTCCATCTTCCACAGGAATACACTTCAATTTCACACAGTTGAGTCTTCTTACATGCATTATGCCGTCGACAAACCGGTACATACTTGATCAAGGGCTACTCTTTCCGCTTCTTCTTGCTCTTCGGAAGTTCTCCGTCAAGGAAGTGGACAATCTGCTGCGCCCATCTTTGGAGCTTGCGGCTCGACAACAAGGACTGAAGGCACATTCTGCTGCGGAACATCAGCTTCTCACGGCAAGGACCTGCGGCCCTGCCGAGCTAGATGCTCCCGACAAGCTTGCCGGAGCAAGACTTGTCAGAGCGCCCGCTTCTCTGAAACAAACCTCGGGCCTGTTGAGCAAACTGCTCCTCGGCTGTTGGTGTTGATCTTGGGGACCTTTACAACGACGGCTTCGGGAAGCTCTGTCGGAAAGTAGTCACCAGAGGCCAACTTCCTCTTTTTGCCTTGTCCAGTTGATGGTGTTACGGTTGGTTGAGTCAGCTTGAGCACGAAAATCCCTGGTTCCACCGGCAACTTGAGTGCAGCGCACTTCGACAGGCCGTCAGCAATATCATTCTGAGCTCTTGGAACATGTTCCATTTGTAGGCCGTCAAAGTGCTCTTCTAGCTTCCTCACTTCATCAACGTAGGCTTCCATCAACGGACTCTGGTAATCTTTGTTCACTTGGCGGACGACGAGTTGTGAGTCTCCCCTGACAATAAGCTTTTTGATCCCAAGGTCCACGGCGATCCTGAGACCGGCAAGCAAACCTTCATACTCTGCAGTATTGTTTGTCGCTTGCTCCTTGGGAAAGTGCATCCGGACGACGTGCTTGAGGTGCTCTCCGGTGGGTGCGATAAGCAAGACGCCGCACCAGCGCCTTTGCAGCGAAGTTACCATCAAAGTACATCAGCCACTCTTTGCTTGCTTCTTTGACGAGAATGCTCGTCTCCGGAATCTCTTCGTGCGGTGTTGGCGTCCGCTCGCTATGAATTCTGCCAACGCCTCGCTTTGGATAGTTGATGTGCTTTCAAACTTGAGAGCAAAGCTTGACAGCTCCAAAGGCCCACTCGACAATCCCGCCTGCCGCTTCGGATTCTCGCAAGATCCTCTTCAATGAAAGCGAGTGACAACTGTGATCTCATGTGCTTGGAAGTAATGGCGCAGCTTTCTCGAGGCCATGAGGAGGCCGAAAAGCAATTTTTGCATGCCGAGTACCTTGACCTAGCCCCTCGCAGGAGGGAATCGACAAAGTAGACTGGCGCTGCACCATCCTTTTCTCAGATCTGTTCATGTGTCTGCGCGGATTCATCCTTGTCGGGACCAGAGCTTGTCGTGAAGCCCCCGCTTGTCGCTGGATGTGCTTGCCGTGGTTGCTGGCTCGTCATCCGCCTCCTCTCCGCTACTAACACAGCACTAACCACTTTGATTGGTTGCCGCTATATATAGCAGCAACTTCTCTTGTGGCTTAGGTGCGACAAGTGTTGGAGTGGAGGACAGGTATCTCTTCAAGTCTCCGCAGCCGCAGCCTCCGCTTCGAGTCCAATTCATTGGACCTGCCTTTTTCAAAATCTTGAAAAAGCGGCAGCGCTGCTCGGCAGACCTAGAAATAAACCTGCCGAGAGCAGCCACGCAACCGCAAGCCTTCAGACATCCTTGACGCGCTTTGGTGCTTCAATCTGCTCAATGGCCTTGATCTTGTCGGGATTAGCTTCGGTCCCTCGCTGAGACACGAAGAACCCGAGAAGCTTGCCGGAAGGAACTCCAAACACGCACTTCTCAAGGTTGAGCTTAAGGTTGATCTTGCGCAGATTTGCAAAGGTCTCGTCCAAATCTTGAACCAGAGTTGCTTTGTCCTTGCTTTTGACCACTATGTCATCCATGTAGGCTTCTACATTTCTGTGCATTTGCGGCTCAAAAGCGTCATGGACTACCCTTGCAAATGTTGAACCAGCATTCTTCAAACCGAAAGGCATCCGTATGAAACATTATGTGCCACATGGTGTGATGAATGCGGTCTTCTCCTCATCTTCTTCAGCCATAAAGATCTGATGGTATCTCGAGTATGCATCAAGAAATGAAAGCAAATCACATCCAGCCGTGGAGTCAACAATCTGGTCAATGCGGCAAGGGAAATGGATCTTTGGGACAAGCTTTATTAACATCCGTGAAGTCAATACAAAGTCTCCATTTCCCATTTGCTTTGGCGACGACTACATGATTGGCCAACCACGAGGGATGGAGCACTCCTCCGACAAGGCCTCTTTGCTTCCGGTTTCTTGATCTCTTCGCTATGAATTCTTGGCGCTCCACTGCTTGCTTCCTGACTTTTTGCTTGACGGGCCGCGCATGAGGACAAATGGCCAGGCGGTGCTCAATCACTTCCTTGGGAACACCGGGGATGTCTGACGGTTGCCATGCAAACACGTCGACATTCGCCCGGAGGAAAGCAACGAGCGTGCCTTCCTATTTAGGATCGAGAGAGGCACTGATGGTAAAGGTACCACCAGTGCCGTCCTCCTTGGCGGGCACCTTCTTGGTCTTTGGCGGAGCCACCATCTTCTTGCACTTGCCGGTGGAGCTCGATGGTGCGTCCTCGACGGTAGCGCAGCACTCCGAAGAGGTGCGCTTGCCGGAGTGAGCATCAGAGCCCTTGTCGGACTTGGACTTCGTCTTCTTCCCCCCGGGAGCTTCAGCGGCAAGTGTCTGGCAATCTGTCGCGGCTGCTGCATCCCGGTAGATCTTGTCGGCACAGATGAGGCCATCCTTCTTGTCGCCATGGACAGAGATGACGCTTATCGGGCCTGGCATCTTGAGTAGGTTGTAGGCGTAGTGAGAGGCTGCCATGAACTTGGCGAGTCTTTGGACGGCCAAGTATCCCATTGTAAGGCAACGGAAATCAGCAACGCCGAATGTAACCCTCTCGATCCTAAAGTTCAGCTCGGCCAAATGTTACCGGCAGCGTAATCTTCCCTTCGCTTGCTCCTTCCCGGATTGATTCCTTGAAAGTGCCGGTCTCTTCGAGCTCGCCGTCGGGATTTGAAGCTTACGGAGCACCGCGGAGGAGATCAGATTCAAGCCGGCCCGCCGTCAACTAACATTTTGTGACCTTGAGGTTGCGGATGGTTGGTGAGACCAACATCGGCAAGCACCCGACCGCATGATTATGCGATCAGGGTGGTCCTCAATATCAAAAATGATAGGCGTCTTGGACCACTGTGAGGCTTGCGTGACTCTCACGGATGGTTCCATGCATTGACCTCCGCATCCATTGCTTGAGTTGGCGGTGGGAGGTATGCGAGGAAGCACCTCCGATCAACGCAGAGAACCTCCGTGGCTTTCAAACTCCTGCTCATCGGCGTCGTCGTCTTCCATATCTTCGTCGTCGTCATCATCTTCATCCTTGTCGCGCGGCCGCTGGAGGTCTGTCTCTCGCCGCTGCTTGGTCTTGCTACAAGGCGTCCTCCCCGGCCGGGACGTTTCTTGCTTACTCCCCCAGCACCTTCCTGGGCCTTCTCCTTGTCGCACCGCTCGTACTCAGCCCTCTCCTGTTCGCCAAGCTGCTCGACTTTCTTGCAGCTCTGGAGGTCGTGGCCCTTAGTGCAGTGGATCTTGCAGTATTGCTTGCCGGAGCCGTCCTGCTTGTCGGCGGCCGCCACAGACTGGTGGTTGGCGTCAGCGGCGACCTCCTTGCCGGAGCCACCAGCCTTGGCGTTCTTGTCGCCACCTCCGTTGCCGGACTGCTCAACAGCTAACACTTCACCGGCTTTCTTCTTCCTGTTGCCTCGCCGGGCCCTTCTTTGCCGGGCGGTGTCCTCCTTGCCGAGATCCTGCTTCGCATTCTCTCACAGAGTCTCCTCCCTTCCTCAACACAAGACACTTGTCAGCCAAGGCGTACAGCTCACTGACGTCCTTGACTTTGCACATCGCCATCTCCTCCCTCATCCTGCGGTTCTGCACACTCTGGTGAAATGCGCTGATCACCGCGGCAGGGTGGACGTCTGGGATGTTGTAGTGCACACGGCTGAATCTCTGAATGAACTTGCGCAGGGACTCTCCTTCCTTCTGGGCGAGCAAGTGAAGGTCACTCTCTTGGCCATGAGGTTTGTGGCCGCCTGTGAAGGCGCCAACAAACTGATGGCACAGATCTGCCCAAGAGGATATGGAGCTGTCCGGCAAGTGCATGAGCCAAGATCTGACGTTGGGCTTGAGCACGAGCGGGAAGTAGTTGGCGAGGATCTTGTCGTCCCGTCCCCCCGCAGCCTGCACCGCAATGGTGTAGATGCTTTGAGGAACACCGACGGATGCGCCCTGCCATCATACTTCTCCGCACGTCTGGTTTGAAGTTTTTCCGCTGGGCCCTTTGGACTTGCCGCAGCTCACGAGTGAACGCAGGGCAACCTATCACAGACGGCAAGTCGCCTGGTTCCTCCGGCGCGCGCATGTCAACAGAAGGCCCAGCGCGCTTGTCGGCCTGACGTCGCGCTTCTCTTCGGCGCTCGATGCGAGTTCGAGCGTCCTCCTATTGTCGCTCATGAAGAACTTGGCGCTGATCGTGGCGAGCTCGCGGATCCGACGACGCGGTGGAGTCGCTGTCAAGGTGGATCCGGTGAGTAGGCGATCTTGGCCTTCGTGGCGGAGAGTGCACGGTGGTTGCACCTCCGACAGTCTCGTCGCCACCGGCTCGTGCCTTATCATCTCGCCGCGGCAATGATGGCGTTGGTTTCCGCGAGCGTCGCTGCTGGCAAAGCCGATGAGGCTCGGATAGTGGCCCTCCACTCGTCGACCTTGTCGGCCGTCGGAGGGTAGTCGAGAGCGATTGAGCTCTCGCCAGAGCTTCTGCTGGAGTAGTGGGTGGCATTGGAGAACGGTGCGAGGAGCGGGACACGCTCGGACTTCTAACTACGTTAGAAGGAGCAGCACCCCGTCCGGGCGACCGTATCTCACTCGTGCCAGCATGTTGGCGCGCATGCTGGTCTTATGGGTCTCGATCCAACGAACGTATGGTGTTGTGAACGCCATGACGTTGTTGGTCCCGCGTCTCCTGAGATGGGCGCGGGGGATGCGCGGACGCCAAGGTTTGCGGTGCCTTGTCCTTGGACTTGGCAATGTCGCGGACACCTTCGTCGGCGCCCGTTCCTCCGCCAGCGTCTGCCCCACCACCCGTTTGCTGCGGTGAGGGTGGGTACGACACGCACGGCTCTGCTGCCACCGAAGCCTTCTTCTTCGGTGGCATGTTGAGGAAGATGTTGATGACGCTGCTCGTGTGAATGCCGGATCAGATTCACACGGCCTCGACGCCTACCGGGCGCGCCAAAGA
This sequence comes from Aegilops bicornis, assembly GCA_021605145.1. Taxonomy (NCBI): domain Eukaryota; kingdom Viridiplantae; phylum Streptophyta; class Magnoliopsida; order Poales; family Poaceae; genus Aegilops; species Aegilops bicornis. Next base: position 693,178,412 of record CM038670.1, on the reverse strand, counting down.
TGTCGGGAGGCTGATCGCACCGCGAACACCTATGGGGCCGGGCGGGCCAGGCCCCTGGTGGCTCGGAGGGGGGTGGAGCTCGCCCGACGAGCGGATCAAGGCGAGGCACACGAGAAGTTTACCCAGCTTCGGAGCTCTCCGGAGAGATAAAACTCCTACTGCTGCTTGTCTGATGTATTGTGTTCTTGCTAGGGAGCAGTGCGGGCTACAAAACCTAGCGTGAGTGTCTCTGGTATCTGGTGAGTCGAATGAACCGAACCAGCCAACCCTTTCTACGTTGCGCATGGGCCTCCTTTTATATGCTCAAGGGGTCTCCGGCAGTGGCAACATAGGCGGGGTACAAATGTAAAACAGGAGTTGGTACACCTACCGAGCAAAGGTACAGTGCAAAATACCTAACTCTGACCGCAAGGGACAAAAGCAATAAATGCCCGTCGGTGTCGCCTCAACAAGACAACAGAGGCCGTCAGTGCGCCTCCGCCGCCACGATGGCAAGCTTGTCGGCGCCGCTTATCGCTGCTCTCCGCTGGCTGCACAGCCTCTCGACACGCCGCCCATGGAACGGTCCCATGGCGACACGTCGCTGGATGAGCTGGAGCGGAAAGGAGAGAAGGTTGCATGCCGCGGCAAGCGCCTTTGCCGGCCGAATCCTTGTCGCTACCGGAGACTTGTCGCGCTTCGAGCCTTCCCGGCAAGCTCCTCTTGCCGGGGTCTTGTCTTCTGCGTGCCTTGAGCGGCCTTCCCGACAAGCTCCTCTTGTCGGGGCCTTGTCTTCTTAATCAAATACTTTGTTCTTGAATGGCTCCAAGGAAGACAAGGAGGATCTTGGCGGTGACGAGGCAAGCCTTGCTGCTGGTGTCAGAATCGTCTGCGGCATCTAGCACGGGATACTAGGGTACCCCTACTCTAGTACACCGACACTTTTTCTCTCATTTTTTGGGCCTTTCTCCTTTTTTATGGCCTCTTTTTTTCGAACGGAATCTCATCCCGACTTGTGGGGAATCATAGTCTCCATCATCCTTTCCTCGCTGGGACAATGCTATAATAATGATGACCATCACACTTTTATTTACTTACAACTCAAGAATTACAACTCAATACTTAGAACAAAATATGACTCTATGTGAATGCCTCCGGCGGTGTACCGGGATGTGCAATGATTCAAGAGTGACATGTATGAAAAATTATGAACGGTGGCTTTGCCACAAATACGATGTCAACTACATGATCATGCAAATCAATATGACAATGATGGAGCGTGTCATAATAAACGGAATGGTGGAAAGTTGCATGGCAATATATCTCGAATGGCTATGGAAATGCCATAATAGGTAGGTAGGGTGGCTGTTTTGAGGAAGGTATATGGTGGGTGTATGATACCGGCGAAAGGTGCGCGGTATTAGAGAGGCTAGCAATGGTGGAAGGGTGAGAGTGCGTATAATCCATGGACTCAACATTAGTTATAAAGAACTCATATACTTATTGCAAAAATCTATTAGTTATCAAAACAAAGTACTACGCGCATGCTCCTAGGGGGATAGATTGGTAGGAAAAGACCGCTCGTCCCCGACCGCCACTCATAAGGAAGACAATCAATAAATAAATCATGCTCCGACTTCATCACATAACGGTTCGCCATACGTGCGTGCTACGGGAATCACAAACTTTAACACAAGTATATCTCAAATTCAAAACTACTCAACTAGCATGATTCTAATATCACCATCTTCATATCTCAAAACAATCATAATGAATCAAACTTCTCATAGTATTCAATGCACTTTATATGATAGTTTTTATTATACCCATCTTGGATGCTCATCATATTAGGACTAATTTTATAGCCAAAGCAAATTACCATACTGTTATAAAAGACTCTCAAAATAATATAAGTGAAGCATGAGATATCAATATTTTCTATAAAATAAAACCGCCACCGCGCTCCTAAAAGATATAAGTGAAGCACTAGAGCAAAATTATCTAGCTCAAAAGATATAAGTGAAGCACATAGAGTATTCTAATAAGTTCTGATTCATGTGTGTCTCTCCAAAAGGTGTGTACAGAAAGGATGATTGTGGTAAATTAAAAAGCAAAGACTCAAATCATACAAGACGCTCCAAGCAAAACACATATCATGTGGTGAATAAAAATATAGCCTCAAGTAAAGTTACCGATAAACGAAGACGAAAGAGGGGATGCCTTCCGGGGCATACCCAAGCTTAGGATTTTGATTGTCCTTGAATTTTACCTTGGGGTGCCTTGGGCATCCCCAAGCTTAGGCTCTTTCCACTCCTTATTCAAAAATCCATCAAATCTTTACTCAAAACCTGAAAACTTCACAACACAAAACATAATCAGAAAATCTCATGAGCTCCGTTAGTATAAGAAAATAAACCACCACTTTAAGGTATTGTTATGAACTCATTCTTTATTTATATTGGTTTTAAAACTACTGTATTCCAACTTCTCTATGGTTCATACCCCCCGATACTACTCATAGATTCATCAAAATAAGCAAACAACACACGAAAAACAGAATCTGTCAAAACAGAACAGTCTGTAGCAATCTGTATCAAAAGAATACTTATGGAACTCCAAAAATTCTGAAATAAATTGGTGGACATGATGAATTTGTATATTAATCATCTTCAAAAAGAATCAACCTAAAAGCACTCTCCAGTAAAAAATGGCATCTAATCTCGTGAGCACAAAAGTTTCTGTTTTTTACACCAAGATTGCAAAGACTTCACCCATGTCTTCCCAAAGGTTCTACTTGGAAAAAACACTAATTAAAACATAAAACCATATCTAAACAGAGGCTAGATCAATTATTTATTACTAAACAGGAACAAGAAGCAAGGAACAAAAATAAAATTGGGTTGCCTCCCAACAAGCGCTATCGTTTAACGCCCTAGCTAGGCATAAAAACAAGAATAGATCTAGCGATTGCCATCTTCGGTATGTAATCCATAAGTGACTCTCATAATTGATTCATAAGGAAATTTTATTTTATTTTTAGGTAAGTGTTCCATGCCTTTCCTCAACGGAAATTGGAATCTAATATTTCCTTCTTTCATGTCAATAATTGCACCAATCGTTCTAAGGAAAGGTCTACCAAGAATAATAGGATATGTAGGATTGCAATCTATATCAAGAACAATGAAATCTACGGGCACACAATTCCTATTTGCAACAATAAGAACATCATTAATCCTCCCCATAGGTTTCTTAATGGTGGAATCCGCAAGATGCAAATTTAAAGAACGATCATCGAATTCACGGAAACCTAGCACATCGCAAAAAGTTTTTGGGATTGTGGAAACACTAGCACCCAAATCACATAAAGCGTAGCATTCATGATCTTTAATCTTAACTTTAATAGTACGTTCCCACTCATCATAAATTTTTCTAGGGATAGAAACTTCTAGTTCAAGCTTTTCTTCATAAGATCGCATTAAAGCATCAACGATATGTTTAGTGAAAGCTTTATTCCAATTATTAGCATGAGGAGAATTCAACACGGATTGCAACAAGGAAATACAATCTATCAAAGATCAATTATCATAATTAAATTCCATGAAATCCAAAATAGTGGGTTCATTGCTATGTAAAGTTTTGACCTCTCCAATCCCACTTTTATTAATTTTAGCATCAAGATCTAAAAACTCTGAATCATTGGGACGCCTTTTAACTAAAGTTGACTCATCTCCAGTCCCATCTTTATCAAGATTCATATTGGAAAACAAAGATTTAATAGGAGTCACATAAATCACTTTTAGTTCTTCATCATTATTATCATGAAAACTAGAAGAACGCGCTTTCACAAAGCAATCTTTTTTAGCACGCATCCTAGCGGTTCTTTCTTTGCACTCATCAATGGAAATTCTAATGGCTTTAAGAGACTCATTGATATCATGCTTAGGTGGAATAGATCTAAGTTTCAAAGAATCAACATCAAGAGAAATTCTATCCATGTTCCTAGCCAACTCATCAATCTTAAGCAATTTTTCTTCAATCAAAGCATTGAAATTCTTTTGCGAATTCATAAATTCTTTAACACTAGTCTCAAAATCAGAGGGCATCTTATTAAAATTTCCATAAGAGTTGTTGTAGGAATTACCATAATTATTAGAGGAATTACTAGGAGCGACCTAGAATTAAAGTTTCCTCTATACACGTTGTTACCAAAATTGTTCCTACCAACAAAATTCACATCCATAGATTCATTATTATTCTCAATCAAAGTGGACAAAGGCATATCATTAGGATCAGAAGAAACACTCTTATTAACAAACAATTTCATAAGTTCATCCATCTTTCCACTCAAAACATTAATCTCTTCAATCACATGAACTTTTTTACTAGTGGATCTTTCGGTGTGCCATTGAGAATAATTAACCATAATATTATCTAGGAGTTTAGTAGCTTCTCCTAAAGTGATTGTCACAGCCCTAGATTACTGCCTGCAATTAGTTGCATCAGAGTGCATCATGCATCATTTCTAAATTCCAGTGAAATTTGAATTGAGGGAATTCTCAAGCCTCAGAAAAATCCTTTTAAAAAAGGGGCAAGAACTCTTAAACTTGCATTCAGTGAAACCAAAATGGCCTTCATTAATGTTTGATTATTTTGGCAAGGGTTTGTATCCAAACGAAAAATAGTGAACATTTTTAAGGAATTGTTTTGGCACTGAATTTAAATCATTATTGTATTTGAATTTGGAATTATATTCATAATATATGGGATATTGTCAGAGTAATGGGCCACATGTAGGCTGACCCGAGGCCCAAAACCTTTCAAGACATCGGTGCTGACTGCGCCCCTCAAGACGACGAGACGAAGAGCCACCTTCTGGAAGCCGACTGAAGGAGTAGCCGGCCTCCCATAAGCGGCCGAGTCCTGGATGCAAGGCCGAGTCAAGCCGACTCCCGCCGGGAGGCTTCCAGAGAAGCCGGCCCCAGGGAGTCGGCCCGCGACACCTGCAGAGCCCATGCCCTTGCCAGAGGGGACGGGACGGGGAGTGGCTAAAGTATAGCCCATCCCCTCCTCTAGATCAGGCAAGCATGGCCACAGTGCACCGTACTGGCGGAGATCTCCGCCCAGCGCGGCACTGTTGCCACGACTTCCCTGACATCACCCCGCATGGGCGGAGTCCTGTTCCCACGACGGTCTGTCTGTACGGCCCAAGGACGATGGGCCCCGCCAGTCAGCGAGAGTCCAGAAGACAGCGAGAGCCCTACCAGTCGGACCCGAGGGAGGTCGTCCCCTAGGAGTCGGCCGGCCCCTTCCTCGGGACCCACGCGCCATTAATCAGACGAGATAGGGAGTGGCTCTGAATCGCCGCCAGCGGCGGGCTGTAGCCATGACCTCCTGACCAAGCCTGCGTCATTAGAGACGCGGCTACAGTGATCAGCCACCAGCAAGCCCGAGAGCGGCGGGTATGACCTGTCGGCCCGTACCTCACCGGTCGGCGGGACCCACCAGTCGGCGGGGAAGCCGGCAACAGAAGAGACTGACGGCTGGGCCCTATGCCTGGCCGGATTACCAATGTACCCCTAGGGGGTAGGCCTATATAAACCCCCCAGGGCACCCATGCAAAGCGTTCCAGACCTGAGATAGTTAGACCAGACCATAGAGGAAAGGAAGAGCTAGCTTTTCCTTCTCCAACCTCTAGCACACAGCTCGAGGAGCACTTGTGTATTCACTTGAGCCAATAGGTCAAAAGTTGTTCGGGGGGCTCCAAACCCTAAACTATAAAGACCATTTTGGTCAGAAAGGTCGTAATTTCCTTACACGAAATGGTCATGAAGCAGATAGCACTGCTCCGCTGCCTTATTTCTAGCTGATCATGACCAATATAGATGGTCATAACCTTGTAAATTGTAGTGGCTTGCTATGACTAGGCGTCACCTCATCAGTTTTGCCTATGTGTCATGTCCATGTGGCAGTTTTTGCCCTAGGTTGTGAAGCAACCTATATTTCTGTCATTCCCAAAATTCCTAAAAAAAATCTCATAAGTTCTTTGGGTCATACCTTCGTCAAATATGTAAAAAAACCTTCTTTGCCTAGTTCAGAAATAATTCAAAAATATTCATTTTCCTATTCTGTTCAGAAAAACACTTTGTGAAGGAAGTACCACTTTGGCATGTCCAAATGGTATCCATTTTCTGCAGTGCTTTCCTATGCCCAAATAACCATCCTCCACCAAATGCCAGCTCAATCCATTCATTATTTTGAGCCTAGCTTCAACATTCAGATTTATGTCGGTGTGGTACTTTGCAAAGCAAGTACCACCTACGCTCCTCCTTTTGAGCTGAAAATTTGTGAAGACGGTCTTCTTAGTAACTGATCTTCCTCAGCCAAAACTCACGCCCATTAGCCATGTCCATTTTCCGTACCGCTAATCAAACATTTGGCTGCTTATTCATGTTTCAGCATCGATCGGTCTCCTCGTGAGAATCTTATGTTGTGATTTTCTTCCTAGCACCTACCTGGGGAGTGCCCAACCCACTAGACATGCCTAGGCCGCCCAAAACACATGGCAACACCATAGTCACGCTTGGTGACCACGCTTGGCCGGCATGCGAGTTCTGGCAGCTCTAGAGTTGGGGCCCTCGACAACCGTCCAAACCTCGGCGATATCGCCACCAAACCATGTATTTATGATTAAATAGGTACTTATGTAACTAGAAATGATTTTTGGAAAAAATAAATAGCAAACTATGAGGCAGCTGCAGTTCAAATTTGACCCGCTTCCTGCTAAATCGGCAGGAATTTGTCTTTTTCACCAGAGGGGGATCAAAACTTTTGACACCCAAAATTTTTGTCAATTGTGCATTAAATATGGCCTAGTATTTTATAAAATTGATTTGGTCCATTTTTTCAACAAATATATGGTAGGTCCTTCACAAAAAAAAACTCATTTGGGGCACTCGAAAAATGGAAAATGAATTTTCTGTGCACAGAAAATGAAAACTTCCTTAGGCAACATTGTTTGCCATTCCAAGATTCACCCTTGTGCACAATATGAGATCATTTGAACAAACTATGCCATGAATGTGGCCATAAGATTGATCATTTGGCTTGAAAGCCATGAATCTTCACGCATGATAGCTCATTTTTTAGAACACTTTTTTAAAATAATTTCCGTATTACAAGATTATTATTTTTCCTGGAAACTTGGTCACATATAATGATACAATGCGAAGGTTTTCCAATTTTTTTGATTTGTTTTGAATTTTTTATGCCCGTTTCAAAATGCGGTCAAAACGGCGGGCTTGACCATTCCTAGCTAGTGGTTGAATCTTGGAAAACTTTTGATGGTTCTCTAATTAAATAGATACTTATGTACCTAGAAATGATTTTTGGAAAAAATAAAGACCAAACTATGAGGCAGCTGCAGTTCAAATTTGACCCGCTTCCAACTGAATAGGCGGGAATTTGTCTTTTTCACCAGAGGTGGATCAAAACTTTTTACACCCAACCATTTGGTCAAATGTGCATTATATATGGCCTAGTATTTTATAAAAATGATTTGGTCCAATTTTGCTAGAATTATTTGGTAGGCCCTTCACAAAAAAACCTCATTTGGGGCACTCGGAAAATGGAAAATGAATTTTCCATGCACAGAAAATGAAAACTTCCTTAGGCAACATTGTTTGCCATTCCAAGACGCACCCTTGTCTACAATATGAGATTGTTTGAACAAACTATGCCATGAATGTGGCCATAAGATTGATCATTTGGCTTGAAAGCCATGAATCTTCACGTATGATAGCTCATTTTTTAGAACACTTTTCTGACGTAATTTCCGTATTACAAGTTTATTATTTTCCTGGAAACTTGGTCACATATAATGACACAATGCGAAGGTTTTCCCATTTTTTGATTTTTTATTGAATTTTTTATGCCTGTTTCAAAATGCGGTCAAAACGGCGGGCTTGACCGTTCCTAGCTAGTGGCTGAATCTTGGAAAACTTTTGATGTTTCTCTAATTAAATAGATACTTCTGTACCTAGAAATGATTTTTGGAAAAAATAAAGAGAAAACTATGAGGCAACTGCAGTTCAAATTTGACCCGCTTCCAGCTGAATCAGCGGAAATTTGTCTTTTTCACCAGAGGTGGATCAAAACTTTTTACACCCAACCATTTTGGTCAATTGTGCATTAAATATGGCCTAGTAATTTAGAAAAATTATTTGGTCCAATTTTGCAAGAATTATTTGGTAGGTCCTTCACAAAAAAACCTCATTTGGGGCACTCGAAAAAAATGGAAAATGATTTTGCCAAAAAAAACTCATTTCTCATTGCACCTTTTTAAAGATATTTATATCATTTCATGTTTATTATTTTACCTGGAAACTTGTCCACATTTGGTGACAAAGTGAGAAGGTTTTACATTTTTCTTGTTGAATTTCTCGGGTCATAAAATAGCTAACATGATTTTAACACATTATTTTTAGTCAACTACGACCAATTTAGATGGTCATAATGTCTTATTACACTCTGATTGGTCTGTGGACGTCTCACGCGGATCATGCATTGCACACCGTCGGATGCTCGCGGATCCAACGGCAGTCCTTGACCCTTTCACACCAACCCCGAAACCCTAGCTATGTCCTCGTGCTCATTTCCATCCACCCCCCGCCTCCTTTCTTTCCCTCTCCTCCTCTCCCCTTCCAGATCCGGCGGAGCTCCTCTCCATCCTCACCGCATCGCCACCCCTCCCCTTCCTCTCGCGACGCATCCACCGCATCCGTCGTCTTCTCTCTCACTATGCTGCACCCTCCCCTTCCTTCTCCACACAAACCGATCCAAGACTCGAAACAATCGTCCTCTTCCCCCTCATTCGATCGATCCCGACCAGCCGTGGCGGCAATGGATCTCTTTGGCGGGGCTGGCGGCGGCGCGATGATGTCGGAGATGTACCAGAGCGCGGGGTCGCTGCAGGGCAGGGAGAAGCAAAGCATGGCAGGGGAGCCGCCGCGACCTCCCACTAAAAAATCCCCCACACCCCACCCCCGGTGCCACTCCACCCCCTCCGCCACGCCCGAGCCTGCATGAGCCGGGCCGTCCCATCGCATCCAAATCCCTCCGCCGCCGCCCCATCCTCCTCTCCCCTCGCCTCCGCCACCCACCTCTCCCCTCGCCTCCGCCACCCACCTGCCCATGGCGCGCCTCTTCCCCGTCCCAGATCAGATCCAGCACGCCCCGTCCAGAGTGATTCCGTGATGAACGCGGAGGGGCTCCATCTCATCTCCATGGCGTCGTTTGCTTCCGCTTGGCCGACGACGACATCCGCGTCCTTCTGCTGCTCGTCGAGGTAAGGTATTTATCGATTTGATCTTCTCTCCTTAGCTTCCCTTCCCTTGCCTCATGCGCCGTGGCTTCCTTCCTCTCACAGGTGCACTTGGTTAGACATCACCAGCCATGTTGCTGGACGTGGTCGTACCTACCTACTCCTCGTCGGTTCCCTGGCCTGGGCATCTGCATGTGGTTTCGTTTCTTCAGAAGAATAGGATAGGTATAAGCCCTCCCTCCTCTGCTCTGTCGGGGTCTCTGTCACTTATGCGCCTCTGTATTTTTGGGACTTCCATTATGGCTGCTTCTTGTTGGTTGCAGTCAAAATCAGTGACAAGCTAGCAAGCAATCATGCGTGTGTGGTCATGGCCATCTTTAGAATAGGGGTGCCACTGTTTTGCTGTGGGAGTAGGAGTAACTCTTGTTCGAGATCTGATCTACTAGAACTGAATTGCTCCCCTATTTTGCTGTGGTCGTATGCTCTGTGGTCACTGATGCGTGCTCCATACATGTAGATTAGGACCAAAATTTGAGCAGTTTCAGTCGTGCAGATTATAACTGAATAATGCCCTGCTGATCTTACTACTGAATTGATTGATGTATTGTTCAAACTGAAGTCTTCCAGTTGGCTTGCTACAATGTAGAATTTGGGCCTGGGCACTTTGGAATTTAGTTGTAGTCTGTCCCTTAATTTACTCCGCACTTGGCTCTTCTTGGCGATCGGCCTGCCTTGCTACTCCATGGTCATTGATGTGTGCTGTATATACAGATTAGGACCAAAATTGGAGTAGTTATGACAACAGTTTGATATTCCTTTGCTAGAACATGTGCTTTATCTCTTAGCATATACTGTGATTATGACGTGTGGGCTCTTGGAAAAGCCATATGTCTGTGTTTCTGTAGTTATTTGTATTTAGTGCTCCACATTTGTTTTTCAACATGGACAATCCATAATCAGCTTTAAGAGCTTGTTGCCCTTGGTCACAAAGTGGGTTTCTGTTAACTTGATGGGGACTAGTTATAAAATACTCAGTGCATCTTAATCGATTATTGCGTAGCATTGTTTTGTACTCATACTTCATTTATTTATGCAAATATTGCAATAACAAGTATTGTTGTTTGCAGACCTCTTCCACCACTGCCTAATATAGAGGTCTTCGATGTGGTCATTGAGAAAGCTGCAGGTCAGGCTCTTGTATGGGTAAACAAGGTGTTGGTTGTTTCCCATGACATTGCCATCAAGAGAGACATGACAGTTTTTATACAGGTATCTCTCTCGCGTACCCGTAACTTGTTCGTGATGCATGTTTCATATACATGCACACACAAACTTCTCTCTGTACCTCATGCACGTTTCACGCTTTCTCTGAAATGAAATAATAAGGTTCACACTCCATGGACCAGGACGACCACCTGGACCTCCACGGCGATGATGAAGCCCTGCACATGGTCGAGCTTGATGGAACAACAGTGCCTCGGTGTGGTGCAGCCGAGTTGGGCCACATCAGTGCATTAGCAACTCTGCATGTTATTGTCCTTTGTCTCCTCATCTTAACTACTACAGTAGTAGGAGTATTTTATATGTTCTTCATTTCTTGGCCACCCAGCATGTTTGCTAATCATCCATCTGCCTGATGTTATATGATCCCTACCTAGTAACTTCATTATATGCAGACTTGTGGTGTTGGTTCAGTTTAGTCAAATTAATATATATACTGCTATGCTACTACTACTACTGTATGCATTTAATCTAGATTAGTAGCTTCATCAATCAGTGGCAAACAAAAGAAACAATCCTGAATGACACCCTGGTTGTTATAAGTGTAATATAATTTATCTTTGCTTAATTTGTATCTGATTCCACTGTTTGATTCCTCCCTAGATTTGTGTTTAGTTTAAACATTACATGGAATATTTTTCAGCGATGCGGTAGGCAACGATGATATCAATATAAGAGGTTATCTTAGCTTGTTATTGTGTGCTTAGTGAACTATATGAGCTCTCTTTATTGCATCTTGTATGCTCATACATTAGCATGAAATAGTATTTCTCATACAGTACATGGAATATTTATGAGCATAGTTTTTGTGCCATATCCATTTCACACGGCATCCGCCATTGTAACTTCATGCTGATTTAACATGTGAATCTGTTGGTCCTTCTTATTGTCTTTAAAGAAGTCAATGTACCTACCTATTTTTGTGCTCTGTTATTATCTTTGATCGATGTCGATTGTGTCTCTTAGAGATACACTCCTACCTTTTCTGACTTGAGTTGTTAACTATTGTTCCATACTTCTGTTAGTTATAACAAAAAATCTTTGAATTTGGTAGTGCATGAGTTTTTACTACTGCTAACAGAGAGTATTTGCTACTACTAAAACAGCGAGTTTGTATGCACTGCTACTTGATGAGTGCTTTCTTTGTAATATTTCACCTTGGCATGCATATGTTTGTTCGGTTTGAAATTTGCATGACATGATATAATTATTTCCAGTGTTTTTCTCAACTTATTTTCATTGCCACTTGATATATAGTTAGCTTGTACTTGAAGATGTGGTTAATGTGGTGATTTTGTTCTACTTGGATGCATTGGTACCCCCATAATCGAGTGCATGGATGCAATGGTAAGAAGATCATGGATGTACGCATCATCAAGCACACATTGGAGATAATTGACCTCCTCACCGATGGTAACTCAATCTAGATCATCACTTTATACTCTCCTACCTTTGTGATGTTAGTATGTTTCTGCTGACTAGTATTGTTAGATCTTGCCAGTAGTAGAACGGTATTTTGTTTTAGGCACAATGTGTTGTAGCGAAGTCTTTTGCATGATCTGCACTTGCGCAATGCATATTTGTCTCTGTTTTCTTGTATGAATAAGTACCTCATTTTAAGTAGCTGGAGAACAAAAAGCATGGTACTAGCTGGATTTATGTTGTCATTCTAAATAAGCATCCTTTTTGAATGGTCAATTAATACTATATTGGCATCTGTCCTTTTTTTAATGGCCAATTCATAGTATATTTGGCTTCTGATTTCTAATTCTTCTCTGCTGATTCATGACAGGAGTAGGTGCCTAGTTTGTGATCGCTATTGAAGGAGCTCAATGCTGAAGAACATAACACTTGTAGAGTTCTGATGGCTATCTTGTATTACACTTGTAGAGCTTGTAACTGTTATTACACTTCTAGAGCATGTAAAGTATATGCTAAGAGCTTGTATCACGTGTTATTTGTACAACTAAGAAGTATTATGTGGTCTGTACTGAAACGAGCTTCTAAGATCTCTGTACTGAAACGAGCTGATATTATTTGAAGTATTATGTGGTTTGTTCCAATTTAAATACTGGTTATTTATTTACTGTTAAATTGAAATAAGAAGAATATGACTCTGACACCTGGGACCCATTGATTAGAACCTGACAACTGTGGCCCAATCTGACTAGCAGACCCCTTTAAAAAAAAGAAAAACTGAGTATTAAGAAAGAAGGCCATGGCCCAAAAAGAAAAGGGCTGAAATATTAGGCCAGGCCCATGTAGCCAACCAGAATGACAAAAAAATGATGACTAAAAAGGCTGAATTAATGGGCTTGGCCCATGTACAAGACAGAATTGGACCGGGCTCATTCTAAGTAACGACCTTTTCAATTCGTCGCAATTTTGCCACGCCAGATTGCCACTCGGATCAGACGTGGCCTGGGCAGACAGCCAATGACCAAAACAAAAGGTCATGGGTTCCACGACCTTCTGTTTTGGTCGTAAACGTCTACGACCTTATCCCGAAGAAGGTCATTAATTTCAGTTTACGACCGCCAGCTTTTGACCTTCTGTTTTTGTCACAAAAAGGTCGCAAATGAAAAACCATGACCTTTCAGTGACCAATAGTGGTGGTCACAAGTTGGCATATTTCTTGTAATGGCACCGAGGTGCCGCACCGGCAAAACGACGATCTGCCTCACCGCCGAGATCAAGGTGCGACCTCTCGGACGCCGACTGGTGGCGTCCGTGCAAGAAGAGACAAGGGGCCGGCTGCCGGCCACAGAGACGGACTTCGGCTCTCCATAGAGCGCGACCAAGACGGCCGCCCAAGAGCAGTGGAACGGCGGGATGACTGTCCGCCTCCTCCCCCTCGCAGGGAAAGGCGCGTTTCCCCGCCGCCTGTTGATCACCCATCACTCGGCGACCGCCTTGGCCGCCGAGAAGGAATCGGAGAAAACGATGCCCGCCACCGGATCGACCGCCTCAAGCGATCCCTGGTGCTATGTCACGCCCAATATGCGACCCTATCCAAAAGGAACTCGAAGGTCCCACCAAGGATAGACCCGCATATTGGAACGCTTTTGCAAGGTGGATATCATTACATCAACATTACATAATACATAGGGATACAACCAGGACTTACAATGTCACATGAGTACAACAATACAACATACAAGATCAACATCCGACTACGGATGAAACATAAACAGAAACTCAAACGACATCCACCACCTTTAGCCCGAGCCGACTGGAACCTATCCCCTGATCGACGAAGAAGAAGAAGAACTCGAAGCAAGCAAACATCGCTCTCGCGTCATGATCATCACATAACCTGTACCCGCAACTGTTGTTGTAGTAATCTGTGAGCCACGAGGACTCAGCAATCCCATTACCATGGGTATCAAGACTAGCAAAGCTCAAATGGGAAAGGAAGGGATAAAGTGGTGAGGTTGCAGTAGCGACTAAGCATATATGGTAGCTAACATACATAAATGAGAGCGAGAAGAGAAACAAAGGAACGGTCGTCAACTAGTAATGATCAAGAAGTGATCACGAACTCCTACTTACGCCGAGACATAACCCGAAACCGTGTTCTCCTCTCGATCAACCCGAAAAGAGACACTCACAGTTACGCACACGGTTGGTGTATTTTAGAAGAGTTTACTTGAGTTTACTACAACCGGATATTAACAAATTCCCATCGCCACATAACGGCAGGCACGGCTCTCGAAAGTTTATACCTGCGGGGTGTCCCAACTTAGCCCATGATAAGCTCTCGCGATCAACGAAGGATATTCCTTCTCCCGGGAAGACCCGATCAGTCTTGGAATCCGGCTACAAGACATTTCGGCGATAATAAAACAAGACCAGCAAAGCCGCCCAGATGTGCCGACAAATCCTAATAGGAGCTGCACATATCTCGGTCTCAGGGCACACCGGATGAGCCAGACGTCGGGTTGGCATAGACCCTGATTGCCCAGGGGGCGCCGGACATCGCTCGTTTTGGACCAGCACTTGAAGGAGAACTGGCCCGGGGGGGTAAAATAAAGATGACCCTTGAGAGCGCGACTCCCAAGGGAAAAGGGCTAGGTGAGGCAAATATAAAACCAAGGTTGGGCCTTCTTTGGAGGAGTCTTATTCAAAGCGAACTGTCAAGGGGTCCCATAAATCACCCGACCGCGTTAAGGGACGCAAAATCCGGGAACATAATACCGATATGGCGGAAACTAGAGGCGGCAAGAGTGGAACAAAACACCAGGCATAAGGCCGAGCCTTCCACCCTTTACCAAGTATATAGATGCATTAATAATATAAGAGATATTGTGATATCCCAACATAAACATAATCCAACATGGAGCAATCTTCATCTTCAGCTGCAACTAGCATGCTATAAGAGGGGCTGAGCAAAGCGGTAACATAGCCAAACAACGGTTTGCTAGGAAGGGTGACAAAGGTTAGAGGTTCATGACAATTTGGGAGGCTTGAAGCAAGTGGTAGGTAACGCAGCATAGCGATAGAACGAAGCAACTAGCATAGCAATGATAGTAATGAGATCCAAGGTGGCGGTCATCTTGCACGAAGTCCATAAGGAAGAAAAACGAGTCCATGAAGAAGATGAAGCCACGAAGACGAACCAAGCGTAGACGAGCGAATCCTCACGATCGCAACGAAACGAGAACTATCGAGAAGAAGCACACAACAAGGTAAACACACCACACATAGACAACACATGATGCGCAACCAAGCATGATGTATGACAAAGGCTACATGAAGCTACTCATGGCAAGAGATGATGCATACAAGAGCAACACATCAAAGCAAGTTTAAATGAGGCCGGAAACAACATAGAACAATTCCGGTAAGTCCTCATATGCAAATTTCGAAATTGGTCCAGATCTGAATAAACCTTAGGTTAAAGTTGTTAAACAGCAAGTTAAGATGCACCAAGATGATCTACACGAAATTCTAGTCAAGTTACATATAAAGTTCATTTAATTCGGAGCTACGGCCTAGAAGATATGAGCAAAACAAGTTAAGCATGGCATTGATGCAAAATGCATACAAACATCAAGCAAACACATGAAAACATGGATGCGACATGATAATATGAAACTACATGCAAAATCAAGCAAGTTTCATATAGAGCACACTCAAAACGGAGCAACGGTTCAACACATACACATGAAACAAGTTTAAAGGACAAGCTGTCCAAAACAACAACTAGGCATATTGCAAGCACCAAAACAACATGCTACAGCATCTCGACATAGTAACAAAAGTCATGGGCATGATGTTCAGGTAAAGCATAACAAAACATGAACACTGAGCTATCTCCAGAAATCACTAGAACATGCTCAAACACACATGGCAAGATTGCAAATAATAACAGTTTCAGACTTTGCAGAAAATAACATCAGGTTGCAATGTTTAGAGCTATCATACTACTAAATTCATAGAACAAATGTCCTTTAGTGACATGATACTACTAAATTCATAGAACAAATGTCATGGCATGGCATGATAAAGGAACTGCCGGCAAAAAAAGGCATGGCATGATACTACTAAATTCATAGAACAAATGTCCTTTAGTGACCATGAGCCAAAAAGGATCAGAAGATATGATGGCACCCATGTAAACATGGCAAGTTATATGACAGATTCATACATGGCAGGAACAACAATAAGTAGGCATGTTGGTGAGCTTGAACCACTCACCACAGAGCAATACATGGCATGGCAAGGATACTCACAGTAAGAAAATATGTTTATGAAGCTAAGAATGGCAAGAGCAAGTTCATAGGGTGCATGGATCACTAACAAAGCTCATGGCAAAACTGAACTTGAAGTTAAACAGGCTGACAGCAACATTATTTAGCAACTTTGAGAGCAAGATAACAACAAGCTAAAGCAAGCTATAAATGCAACCAAGGGCATGGATGGATATAGCAAGACATGTAGAACAAAATATCCTTAGTGAACATCTCCATATTATGCATAGAATGACTTGTAGAAGCAGGTTAACATAGCATTATAATATAACAGAATCAGCCTAACAAAACAGCAACAGCAAGTACCCTACTTAACAAGCTTGATGCACTCACTACACAAATCACAAAAATACATGGAAAGCACCCCTAAGAATATGGTATGTTATAGATCAAAACACATGTAGACATCAACCTCATAGGATGCACACATCAAATGCAACAAAAATGACAAATCATCAAGTTATAACAGTTTCAGCAGGTTAACATCATATAGCACTCTTGCAACGATGATTCAGGCATCGCGATGAACTCAAATGAACATGATGCAATGGAACGAAATGAAGTACTCGTCGAGGCAAACAATTCGACATATTACACGCCCAAAACGGAGCAGTTTGCAGGAAGTTATGATGCGATGAACATGGCATAAAAAATATCACAGATCTGGGGACTTAGTGGAATTTTTACCCTCCGAAAACGGGACGAGGAGGACCCGGGACGAGGAGATCCGGGCGGAGACATGCGTTTGGATGGGCCAGGTGGTGGATCTGATCCCGATCCACGGACCTCGCCGGAGTTGTTGACGGCGGCGGCCGACGAGGTAGAGGACGCCGGGGAGGCGCGGGATCCGGCCGGCGGGGACCTTCTCGATCGGGATTCGCCGGCGGCGAGCGGCGGGCGGCGAGGGCGAGACGCGCTGGGCGGGCGGCGGAGGCGCGGAGGCGCAGCGGCGGGTCGGCCGTGGCTTCCGCTGTGGCGTGCCGGGCGCCGGTCGGGCGGCCCGGCCGGGGCGGAGGCGACGCGTGCGGGCGGCGGGGAGGCGCCGCAGGTGGCGGAGATCGGGCGAGACGGGCGGCGGGATGCGGCGATCGAGGCGGGCGCCGGCGCTGGCGCTGGGCGGCGGGCGCGGGCGTCTGCTGGCTGGCGGCGGCGGCGTGAGCGAGCCGGGCGGGTTCGCCTGGCGAGCCGGGCGCGGGCGCGAGGAGAGAGAGAGCGGCGGTACGACGTGGCGACGGCGGATTCACGGGGACGGCGGCGGACATGTCCGTCGGTGGAGGAGAAGGTGTCCGGCGACGCGAGGGGAATTTCTCGGGTTTGGACTGCGAAAAATCAGGGAGGGGCACATATTTATAGATAGAGGGAGCTAGGAGAGTCCAAATGAGATGCGGTTTTCGCCCACACGATCGTGATCGAACGACCGAGAGCATGGAGGGGAGTTTGCTGGGTTTTGGGCCACTTTGGAAGGGGTGTTGGGCTGCAAGACAAAAGAGGCTTTTGCGGTTACCCGGTTAACCGTTGGAGTATCAAACGACCTCCAAATGACCCGAAACTTGACAGGCGGTCTACCGGTGCTATACCAAGGCCGCTTGACAAACCTCGGTCCATCCCGAGACCGTTTAACACCCGCACAAGAAAAGAGGCAAAAGGGGGCGCCGGGGGACATAGGACTGCCGGATTGCAAAACGGACAACGGGGAAAATGCTCGGATGCATGAGATGAACATGTATGCAAATGCGATGCACATGACAACATGATATGAAAAGCAGATGATGACATGGCAAAGTGCAACACGCAAGCAAATGACATGGCAACTACGGAGAATAACTGGCAGACACCTGGCGCATCGAATATGGGGCGTTACATGCTAGAAGAAGAAGATGAATTAGGTCCGCCTTGTTTGGGCCCCCATGTACGAGACGAGCCCTTCCCCAAAGGGTTCACGCTCCCAAGAGACACACCCAAATACACCGGCTCCATAAAGCCGGAGGACTGGCTGGTCGACTACTCCACAGCCGTCAGCATAGAAAACGGCAACAAGCGAGTTACCGTGAAATACGTTCCGCTCATGCTCCAAGGCACAGCCCGGACCTGGCTAAACAGCCTGAAGCCCCGGAGCATCAACAGTTGGGTCGACTTCACCGACGCCTTCGTCCGCAACTTCACCAGCACGTACAGGCGGCCGCCCAAGCCCCACCATCTCTACTTGTGCGTACAAGGCCCCAACGAGTCTACTCGCGACTACTTCACGCGCTGGGCCGAGCTCCGCAACTCTTGCGAGGGCGTACACGAGGTGCAGGCCATCGAGTACTTCACTGCCGGACGCCGAGAGGGCACTCTCCTCAAGCACAAGCTTCTCTGCGACGAGCCGGAGACCCTTGACGAGCTGCTGATCATAGCAGACAAGTACGCCACGGCCGACTCCTCCATGAAGGCGGAGATCCAAGTAAATGCATCTGGCGAAGTGGCCCCTCAGGCTCCTAGAACTCCGGCTGGAGACGCCAGTCGGCATCAACAGCAGAACGACCACAAGCGCAAGGCCCCGCAGCCGGCTTCCACCAGCCGGCAGGTGGCGACAGTCGAAGACCAGCGGCCAGAAGGGTAGGCTCCTTCCAAGCGGCAGAAGGGCGGCGAGTCCAATTGGATGCCGGCTTTCTCGTATGAGCAGACTCTGGAGTGCACCATGCAAATTCCATAGCGGCACGAAGCCGTCAAACCACACCACTCGGAAGTGTCATTGGCTCACCAGGATCACCAAGGGAGACGGCCTCCTGCCTCCCCCGCCTGCTGGGCAGCAGCCTCCTCCTCCGCCCCAGCAGCCGGCGGCCAGACCAGTCGGAGCCATACATGATGAGTATCCAGAAGAGCATGGAGCATACGTCGTATTCACCAGCGTGGCCGATGACCGACGTGGTAGGCGGCGACAGCAGCAAGAAGTGAACGCAGTAGCAACTGAGATCCCAGAGTTCATGCATTGGTCGGAGAAACCCATCAGCTGGAGCAGAGCCGATCACCCAGAGGTGATGCCCAAACCCGGCTCCTATGCTCTGGTTTTGGATGCCACCTTTGCCACGGACAAGCGAGCTGCTCGTTTCTCCCGACGGCGGCAGCAGCATCAACATCCTGTACAAGGACACTATGGAGAAGTTAGGAATCAAGCAAACACAGCTTCAGTCCAGCCGGACTGTCTTCCATGGCATAGTTCCTGGTCTTTCCTGCTCACCAATCGGCAAGATCCAGATAGACGTCCTCTTCGGGGACAAAGATCACTTCCGCCGAGAGCAGGTCTGGTTTGAGGTGGTGGACCTTGAAAGCCCATACCATGCGCTGCTTGGCCGGCCTGCTCTAGCCAAGTTCATGGCGGTCCCCCACTACGCCTACCTCAAGATGAAGATGCCGAGTTCCAAGGGGATTCTGACCATAGCCGACGACTACAACAAGTCGTCCGCCTGTGCAGCAGAGAGCAGTCGGTTGGCCGAGTCCCTTGTGATCGCAGCTCAGAAGCGGCTCCTTGACTGGGTTGTGGCGATGGCTGGAAAGCGGCCGGAGATGTCGCCTGACCCCAAGGAGTCGGAAGCTGAGGGCTCGTTCAAGCCGGCCAAAGAGACAAAGAAGATACCCTTGGACCCAGAGCACCCGGAGAGGCACGCTGTCATAGGTACGGGCCTCGACAGCAAATAGGAAGGCGAGCTCGTCGATTTCCTCCGTGAGAATCGGGACATCTTTGCATGGTCCCCCAAAGACATGCCAGGTGTTCCGACGGATTTCGCCGAGCACAAGTTACACGTCCGGCCCGATGCCAAGCCCGTCAGGCAACCCTTGCCCCACCTGTCAGAAGAGAAGAGAAGAGTCGTTGGAGAAGAGATAGCCCGGCTGTTGGCAGCCGGCTTCATCATGGAAGTGTTCTTTCCAGAGTGGCTGGCCAACCCAGTCCTCGTACTGAAGAAAAACAAGCAGTGGCGTATGTGTACTGATTACACTAGCCTTAACAAAGCATGCCCGAAGGACCCGTTTGCTTTGCCAAGAATTGACCAAGTGATAGACTCCACAGCCGGATGCGAGTTGTTGAGCTTTTTGGATGCATATTCAGGATATCACCAAATCAAGCTGAACCCGGCTGACAGACTGAAGACCGCCTTCATCACACCATTCGAGCCTTCGCTAC
The DNA here is from genome assembly GCA_021605145.1 of Aegilops bicornis. Classification (NCBI taxonomy): domain Eukaryota; kingdom Viridiplantae; phylum Streptophyta; class Magnoliopsida; order Poales; family Poaceae; genus Aegilops; species Aegilops bicornis. Next base: position 693,157,918 of record CM038670.1, on the reverse strand, counting down.
GACCATGACGCGTTTGGCTTGAGGAATGCCGGCGCCACCTTTCAACGCTGCATGCAGAAGTGCCTCCTCAAGCAACTCGGCAGGAACGCCCATGTTTACGTGGACGATGTGGTGGTGAAGATGGAGAAGCGCGGAACGCTGCTAGAGGACCTCAAAGAGACCTTTGAGAACCTGCGCCGATTTCAAATCAAGCTCAACCCAGAGAAGTGCGTCTTCGGAGTACCAGCCGGCCAGCTTCTTGGATTCCTAGTCTCTAAACGCGGCATAGAGTGCAACCCTGTGAAGATCAAGGCCATCGAGAGGATGGAAGTACCCCGCCGACTGCTGGATGTGCAGATGTTCACTGGCTATTTGGCGTCCATTAGCCGTTGTTTATCAGTCGGCTAGGAGAGAAGGCTCTTCCTCTATACCATCTCATTAAGAAAACCACCTTTTTCGAGTGGAACGACAAGGCGGATGAAGCTTTCCTCCAGCTCAAAAATATGTTGACTACTCCACCTGTCTTGGCGGCCCCGACTCCTAAAGAGCCCATGCTCCTTTACATCTCCGCCACCAGCCGAGTGGTCAGCACAGTCATCGTGGTGGAGCGCAAAGAGGAAGGCAAGGCACTACCAATCTAGGGACCGGTGTATTACCTGAGTGAAGTACAGTCGACCTCCAAGCAAAACTACCCCCATTACCAGAAGATGTGTTACGGCGTACACTTCGCCACCAAAAAGCTGAAGCCGTATTTTCAAGAGCACCCTATCACTGTGGTCTGCACAGCTCCATTGGCCGATATCATCGGAAGCCGAGATGCCTCGGGCCGAGTAACCAAGTGGGCCATAGATTTGGCCCCCTACACCATCTACTACCAGCCTCGCACCACCATCAAGTCACAAGCGCTGGCCGACTTCCTCGTCGACTGGGCCGAGTCCCGGTACCTGCCACCAGCGCCCGACTCCACTCATTGGCGGATGCGCTTTGATGGTTCCAAGATGTGCACCGGTTTGGGAGCCGGCATCGTCCTTACCTCTCCCAAAGGTGACAAGCTCAAATATGTGCTGCAAATCCATTTTGCCGCCTCCAACAACGTCGCCGAGTACGAGGCGCTCATTCACGGGCTCCGGCTCGCCAAAGAGCTCGGCATCCGCCGGATCCTGTGTTATGGTGACTCTGACTTGGTGGTCCAACAATCATCGGGCGACTGGGACGCCAAAGATGCAAACATGGCGAGCTACCGTTTCCTCGTTCAGCAGCTCAGCGGATATTTTGAAGGGTGCGAGTTTCTCCACGTACCAAGAAACGACAACGAGCAGGCTGACGCCTTGGCAAGAATCGGCTCCACTCGTCAAGCAATACCAGCCGGCGTCGCCCTTCAGCGCCTCCTCAAGCCGTCTGTCAAGCCCTCACCAGAATCAGATTCCATCTTCGTGTCGGCTCCTCTTGAAGCAGCCGGATCTGACTTGAGAGTTCCAGCAGCCGGCACAGGAGTTCTGGCAGGCGGCCCGGGGGCTGCGACAGTCGTACCCGGCTTGGGGACTTTAGAGCCCGGCCTGAGGACTGCAACAGCTAGCCCGGGGACTTCAGAGCTTGACCCGGGGACTGCACCAATCGGCCCGGGGACTTCATCGATCCAGCAAGTGGCTACCGACTCCAACCCGCCGCCTCCCCGCCCGGCCGCCTGGGTCCAAGTCGCAATCCTTGTAGTTGAGGAAGTCGCACCACCTTCATGGGCCCAGCGCATCCTCAACTTCCTAGTGAACAAGGAGCTGCCGTCTGATTAGATCTCGGCCCAGCAAGTGCAACGCCAGACATGACCTACCATAGTCAGCAGAGCTGGTCGGTAGCAGTGTCACTGGTGTTTACCAAAGCTGCGTCGAACCAGAGCAAGGCCAGGCAATTCTCAAAGATATCCACCAAGGCGAGTGTGGCCACCACGCGGCTTCAAGAGCACTTGTCGCCAAAGCTTTCCGCCATGGTTTTTTCTGGCCGACTTCCCTAGAAGATGCCAAGGACTTGGTCCAGAAATGCAAAGGGTGTCAGAAGTTCTGTTCCAAGCCACATCAGCCGGCTTCTGCACTCAAGACTATCCCCATCGCCTGACCCTTTGTCGTCTGGGGCCTGGACATGGTAGGGCCATTCAAAACAGCGCGGGGTGGCATGACTCATCTGCTTGTCGCAGTGGACAAATTCACCAAGTGGATAGAAGCCAATCCAATCAAGAAATTGAACAGTCCGACTGCTGTGACATTCATCTCTGACATCACCATCCGGTATGGCATACCGCACAAAGATCATCACCGGCAATGGCACAAACTTCGCCAAAGGCGCCTTGGCCCGTTCTGCGCGACAGGGGCATCATTTGGACTTAGTGTCCATTGCCCACCCGCAGTCAAACGGCCAAGTCGAGCGAGCAAACGGCCTCATCTTATCCGGCATCAAGCCCCGGCTGGTCGAGCCTCTGGAGCGTTCGGCCGGCTGCTGGCTCGACGAGCTGCCAGCCGTCCTCTGGAGCCTGCGCACAACTCCAAACAAGTCAACCGGCTTCACGCCTTTCTTCCTCGTCTATGGTGCCGAAGCCGTCATCCCAACGGACATAGAGTTCGACTCCCCTCGAGTCACCATGTACATCGAGGGGGAAGCAGAAGAAGCGCGACAAGACGGCGTTGACTTGCTGGAAGAGGGCCGGCTATTGGCACTCAGCCGGTCCAGCATCTACCAGCAGAACCTACGCCGATACTTCAACTGGAAGGTCAAGCCGAGATCTTTCCAAGAAGGAGACCTTGTGCTCCGGCTGATCCGGTGAACAACCCGGCCAAAGACAAGCTCTCAAAGACCTTGGGAAGGCCCCTTCATCATCGGCAAAGTATTGGGCAACGACTCCTACTACGATCGATGCTCGAGAAGCCTCGAGCACGCAAGAGGGACGACTCCGGCAAGGAGGCGGAGCGCTGACCATGGAATGCAAATCTCCTCCGAAGATTTTACAGTTAATGCAGTATGTACCACACTACCTTTTGTATTAAAGTACAAAGACTCCAGGTCCCCCGAGAAGAGCTCGGGGACTGCCCTCTTATATCTGTATGATAAAGGTTATGCCTACAAGTATGTCACCTTTTCATTATGCCGCTTGGCACCGGGTTCGACCAGTCGGCCCGGGGACTTGCCGTCTAGAACTATGAAATGCTTCCTGCAGCCGGACAAGTAATGTGTGGCACTTAAGCCGTCTCCTGCCAGAAGCCGCAGCTTGCAGAGCGACTAATTGGCGGGGAGGAGCAAGGTAGAAAGGGTGCCCACACGAAAAATGGCTAAGGACCCAAATCATTGCATAGTTTAAGCCGGTTTCCAGCCTTTTTACAACCGATTGTTCAGCAGTCGGCTGGCCGTTTCCTACTTCAACTTGCTAAAACTCTAAAACGGCTAAGTACTCGCCTTCCCAAGGTAGCCAGGAACTTGACCCAGCAACAGACCGCAGAGCGGCTGTTTGGCTGACAAGGCGGCAACCAAGGGAAGGCAGCAAAGGAAAAAGCCAAAGAGCGATAAGCAAGAAGAATCGAAACTCGGGAAAATATTTACACAATAAGGGCCCTTGGTCGATCTTCAACGAAGTTTAGATACACCCCGTGGGTGGAATTGTGCGAAATTAACAAGTTCATTCGAGACTAATAGACAGGCGAAACAAAAGATAAAGTGGAAGCCTAGGAAGCGGCAGAAGGGTTCGGAGGATCGGAGGAGTCGGCGATGCCAGTCGCCCGAGCGGCCGGCTGGTCGGTCTCTCCTTGACCGCCTCCGGCAGTAGCTGGCTCGGTCGGACGCGGCTCGTTGCTGGAGGCGCGGTCGAGCTGAGGCTGGCCGTCCGCTCCCACCTCTGGCGCCTCCCCTTCACCTCCCCCATCCGACTCGCCTTCCTCTTCGCCGCTGGAGTCGATCACTTCCGCCGAGTCCTCGCCATCGTCCGGGTCCAACCCGAACCATTCTGGCGGCGCCTCGTCGCCGTTTTCAGCCCGCTTCGGGATGAAGACGCTGGTGTCGGTGTACTCGGCGATCGACGTCGCGCGCTTGACAAGATCGTCCTCCACGGCTGCCAACTCTTCCTGAGCCTCCAGCCGGAACAACAACTTGGAGAGTTGGAAGATAAAAGCTTGTGAAACGATATACGCTGCACCCCCCCCCCTTGAGTTTCTTAACAAAGGCAACATAGAACTACATTAGTGCCCTGTTAAATTTTGGAATTATTCCGGGTTCGTTTGTCGTTTTTTATACATTAATTAAGTTTCTGGTCATTTAATGTGCATAAGTCAAATTTGAACTACAAGCACATGCTCTCGTGCACCAAAGTTGGTTGAAAAATCACATTTGTGTCCTCGGGTGAATTTCTTGGTCCCATGCAAGAAATGAGAATAAAATTAAAACATCTGGGCATCGTGGCTCGGCCGAGAGCATTGAGAAACTTGGTTTTAAAATTCTTGTAAATCTAAAACACGTCTAAAAATCTTGAAACTTGGCATGGATGCCATGTCATGGTACTACCATGTTGTGGTAAAAAAATGGCCGAATAGGAACAGATTTTGGTATAAGCTTCTTGCAAACCGAAGCTTCTCTCAAGAAGGCTCGTGGTTACGAGAGGAACGTACCACCTTTGAGTGCTAAACGATATCGTTGTCCCCCTTGAGTTTATTTACAAAGGCAACATAGAACTACATGAGTGTCCTGTTAAATTTTGGAATTATTCCTGCTTCGTTTGGCCTTATTTACACATTAATTGAGTTTTTGGTCATTTAATGTGCATAATTCAAATTTGAACTACAAGCACATGCTCCAGTGCACCAAAGTTGGTTGAAAAATCACATTTGTGTCTTCGGGTGAATTTCTACTCCCTCCTTCCATCTATATAGGTCCTAATGCGTTTTTCGAGGCTAACTTTGACGGAACGTTAGAGCAATAATATATGACATGCAACTTACACAAAGCATACCTTCAAATTTTTATGTCAAAGGAGCTTCCAATAATATAATTTTCATAGTATACATCTCATGTGCTATTAATCTTGTCAATAGTCAAAGGTTGTCTTGAAAAACACATTAGGCCCTATATAGATGGAAGGAGGGAGTAGGTCCCATGCAAAAATGAGAATAAGATTCAAACATCTGGGCATCGTGGCTCGGTCGAGAACATTGAGAAACTTAGTTTTAAAATCATGAAACTTGGCATGGTGTCATGTCATGGTAGTACCATGCCGTGGTAAAAAAATGGTCGAATAGGAACAAATTTTGGTATAAGCTTCTTGCAAATCGGAGCTTCTCTCAAGAAGGCTCGTGGTTACGGGAGGAATGTGTCACCTTTGTGTGCATAATTCAAATTTGAAATACAAGCACATGTTCCGTGCACCAAAGTTGGTTGAAAAATCACATGTGTGTCCTCGGGTAAATTTCTAGGTTCCATGCAAGAAATGGGAATGAAATTCAAAATTCAGGCGTTGTGGCTGGGTTGGAAACATTGAGAAACTTAGTTTTTTAATTCCTGTAAATCCAAAACACGCATGAAAATACTGAAACTTGGCTTGGTGCCATGACATGGCACCAACATGCTGTGGTAAATTTGCAGTCTGATTTGCGAAGGCGCACACATTAACAATCAACAAAGTCATTTTGGAACAAGTGTTGTCACGTTACAATCGGAAACACAAGTATTATTGAAACCGTGGGCGTTCTACTTACTAGTACCATTTACGTGCCGCTACGCGTCCCCATTTTTTATTAGCTAGGAGGCGCCGTGCAGGGTAGCTATTTGAGTACGAGAGGCATGCGATCAGACCCCTACGCGTGCTTATCAGGAGGAGAGCCCTTTGACCTCCATCTGTCGTCCACCTTTCTCCCAAGGTCCCCATTAATGGCACCCGAGCCTCTGTTTAATGGTGTGGCTATTGAGGGAGTCCTGAATTAGGGGGTATCCGGATAGCCGGACTCTATACTTCGTCCGGACTATTGGAGCGTGAAGATACAAGACTCAAGACTCCGTCCCGTGTCCGGATGGGATCCTTTGCGTGGAAGACAAGCTTGGCGATCCGGATATTATGTTTCCTTCCTTGTAACCAACTCCATGTAAACCCTAGCCCTCTCCGGTGTCTATATAAACCAGAGAGGTTGGTCCTTAGAAGACCAATCACGATCACAATCATAATCATCATAGGCTAGCTTCTAGGGTTCAGCCTCTACGATCTCGTGGTAGATCTGCTCTTGTACTACTCATATCATCAATATTAATCAAGCATGAAGTAGGGTTTTACCTCCATCGAGAGGGCCCGAACCTGGGTAAACATTGTGTCCCTTGCTTTCTGTTACCATCAGCCTAAGACGCACAGATTGGGACCCCTACCCGAGATCCGCCGGTTTTGACAATCGACATTGGTGCTTTCATTGAGAGTTCCTCTGCGTATGCGTCATTTGCAAGGCTCGATGGCTCCTTCAATCATCATCAACAACACGGTCTAGGGTGAGACTTTTCTCCCCGGACAGATCTTCGTGTTCGGCGGCATCGCGCTGCAGGCCAATTCGCTTGGCCATCTGGAGCAGATCGACAGCTACGCCCCTGGCCACCAGATCAGGTTTGGAAACCTGAACTACATGGCTGATATCCATGGAGACTTGATCTTCAACGGATTCGGGCCTGTGCCAAGAGCGCCGGACAGTCACGACGAGCACGGCTTAGACCTGCTGTCGGACAATGCTCGGGATGTCAATCCTGCAGCAGACTCGGACCAAAATCCGGAGCAGACCGCGTTTGCCTAAGGACGGAGGGGTGGACCCCGCCCCGCAGGCCGCACACTCATCGGCGGTAGAGCCGAACACTGGCCTCGCCCCCGAAGAAGCCTGTGACACCGGACCGCCGGACTCGTATCCGGCTGTAGGTTCCGGTCCGTGCTCTCCTGAGCCCGCCGAACCTGGTTGGGCTCCTATAATGGAGTTCAACGCCGCAGATATCTTCCAGCATTCGCCCTTTGGCGATGTGCTGAACTCTTTAAAGTCTTTCTCTTTGTCAGGAGACTCTCGGCCGAACTATGTCCGGCTCGAGTGGGAAGCAGGCGACGAAGGAATTCGTTGCCCACCCACCACCCACTTCATAGCCACCATCGACGACTTAACCTACGTGCTTGACTATGATTTCGAAGACATCGACGGTATGGACGGCGATGCAGGAGAAGAACATGAACCACCGCTCACAGGGTGGTGGACAGCCACCTCCTCATACGATATATATATATGGTGGACACTCCGAAGGAAACCAGTGGCGATGAGGCAACGGAGGATAACCCCTCAGGGAGAAAAGCAAATCATGGGCGTCGTCGGCGCCGCTCCAAGCCCCGCCACAGCAATACCGGCCCAGGAGACGAAAACAATCCGGATGGTGCCGAAGAGGAATACAACCCTGATCAGCCTGCCTTTGAGCAGGCCGATCAGGAAGACGGGCAGGTCAGCCCAGATGAACAGGCGACAGACGGATATCCGGAGGAGGACAACTACATGCCCCCCCTCCGAAGACGAGATTAGCCTCGGCGACGACGAGTTCGGCGTGCCTGAGGACCCCGTCGAGCAGGAGCGCTTCAAGCGTCGGCTTATGGCCACTGTGAGGAGCCTGAAAAAGAAGCAGCAGCAGCTCCAAGCTGATCAAGACCTGCTCACAGATAGATGGACTGAAGTCCTAGCAGCCGAGGAATATGGACTCGAGCGCCATACGGCTGATCGGCCACCTCGTGGCCGGGATAAAACGGTGTATCAGCCCGAATACCAGCCCGCACCCCCACGCCAATATACTACGGCTCGGGGCAATAGGCAAGACCTGCAAGATATACTGGAAAATAAAGCAGGACAGCCAAGATTGATCTACGGATCGCGGGGGCGCGCCCCAGCACGCGACGATGACCGTCACACCGGATACACTATCAACAAGTCCGGCCGGGCCGAACACAGCCACCCATAGCAATTCAAACTGCGTAGCCACATAGCCCGGCACAGAGGCGCCACACAACCCCTCTACTTCACTGACGAAGTGATGGATCATGAATTCCTAGAAGGGTTCAAACCCGTAAACATCGAATCATACGATGGCACTACAGACCCCGCAGTGTGGATCGAAGATTTCCTTCTCCACATTCACATGGCCCGCGAAGACGATCTACACGCCATCAAGTATCTTCCCCTTAAGCTCAAAGGATCCGCCCGACACTGGCTAAATAGCCTGCCCGCAAATTCCATTGGCAGTTGGGAAAACCTGGAAGACGCGTTCCTTGACAACTTCCAGGGCACATATGTGCGACCACCAGACGCCGATGACTTGAGCCACATTACTCAACAGCCCGGAGAGTCAGCCAGGAAATTCTGGACTCGGTTCTTAACTAAAAAGAACCAAATAGTCGACTGTCTGGACGCCGAAGCCCTGGCGGCCTTTAAGCATAATATCCGTAACGAGTGGCTCGCCCGACACCTCGGCCAGGAAAAACCCAAGTCCATGGTAGCTCTCACGACACTAATGACCCGCTTTTGCGCGGGCGAGGACAGCTGGTTGGCTCGCAGCAGCACTACGCCACATTCTGGCACATCGGATGTCCGTGACAATAACGGCAGGCCACGGCGCAACAGACACAAGCGACGGAACAACGGCGACAACACTGAAGACACGGCAGTCAACGCCGGATCCAGCGGACCCAAGTCCGGTCAGCGGAAGAAGCCGTTCAAAAGAAACAATCAGGGACCATCCAGTCTGGACCGCATACTGGAACGCTCGTGCCAAATTCATGGCACCTCAGACAAGCCAGCCAAGCACACTAACAGAGACTGCTGGGTGTTCAAACAGGCCGGTAAAATAAACGCCGAAAACAAGGACAAGGGGCTGCATAGCGACGATGATGAAGAGCCCCGGCGTCCGAACACGGGGGGACAGAAGAAATTTCCTCCCCAGGTGAAAACGGTCAACATGATCTACGCCACCCACATTCCCAAGCGGGAACGGAAGCGAGCACTACGAGACGTCTATGCGATGGAGCCAGTCGCCCCCAAATTCAACCGTCAGCTAGTCCGATCACTTTTGATCGTAGGGATCACCCTACCAGCATCCGTCACGGCGGCTCAGTCGCATTGGTCCTAGACCCAATCATCGATGGATTCCACCTCACGCGAGTCCTCATGGACGGCGGCAGCAGCCTGAACCTGCTCTATCAGGACACAGTGTGCAAAATGGGCATCGACCCTTCAAGGATCAAGCCCACCAAAACCACCTTTAAAGGTGTAATTCCTGGAGTAGAGTCCCGTTGCACGGGCTCTATAACATTGGAAGTGGTCTTCGGATCTCCGGATAACTTCCGAAGCGAAGAGTTAATCTTTGATATCGTCCCTTTCCGCAGTGGTTATCACGCACTTCTGGGAAGAACCGCATAGATTCAATGCGGTACCACACTATGCATACCTCAAGCTCAAGATGTCAGGACCGCGTGGGGTCATAACAATCAACGGAAAACATGGACCGCTCTCTCCGAACAGAAGAGCATACTGCAGCCCTCGCGGCGGAAGTACAATGCGGCCTCCTCCGACAAACCACCAATCCGGCGGCGACAACCTCGAGCACTGTCAAGCGAGTCCGGAGCACACCGCAACAGGATCATCAGGCACGCCAAGAGCGCGACTAGCAGTCCGGCCTCCGCTCAACCCCATCAAAGCAGCATTCGTGCCACGCGTACACAATTACGCACTCAAAATACCATGGGCATAGGTGGAGGCGCAGCAGTGACTCCGTCAACAGTGCGGTATAACAGCAACCTACCTTCATAACCCTCCTTTTTTATCTTTCGGGACACTGCTTTAGGGCAGCCTCTTCAGAAGAGCCGAATTGTCAGACTTACACAGGAGAGAAAACCAAGGAGGCAACAGGCTTTGCGCACAAAAGGAAATACCCAGGTGGAATCTGTTCACGATCATTATACCTGTTTTATATACCTACATGCAGCCTGCCCTTGGATAGGACATGTTAAATAGTCCTATTTACTTCTGCTTAAACGCACCCATTGTAAACATACGCTTAAACGTATTATTCATCAATGGGAGATAATATATAGCGTCAGCTTATTATTCCTACTTGCGCATTTTCCTCGCAAATGTTTATTTAATATCGCATTCGTACACCTTGGTACGATCAGTTTGCCAGGGGCTTCTTTTGGCACCTCACAATATGGCAAAACAAGTCCGAACACTTTCAACAGTGCGGCACCCCGAACTTATAGCACTATACGCATCAGCTCCGAATCATGTCTTGGGTTAATAGTTGGGTTTGCCCGGCTCCCTTGTTTTGGTACCTTACGTTCCGTTATATCGGCTAAGGTAGCGCAGGGAGAGCTACTGCTGTTGGGGTTATAAGTACTAAGGGTAAACCGCCTAGGAGGGGCCGGTTTGCCCTCAACTACATGGAAACCCATAAAGACCCAGAAGATGGCGCTTTACTGTTGAAGCTTAGAGGCCGAGAGCCCAAAGGTGGATTAGGGCCCATGGTAGTAAACCGCTATGACTGTATAACTTGTGTTGTAAGATAGGAAAGGGGAGACCGAGGCGGACACTTGTATGAGCCGACCTCGGGACTCTATAGACCGGCCGGGCATCAACCTATGTATATAAAGGGACGACCCGGCGGCAGTTCGAGGGCAGAAAACAACAACTCGAGACCCAGTCAAAGCGTATTTGCTCCCTGGTCATCGAAACCCAATCAATTCCATCACAACTAGACGTAGGCTTTTACCTTCATCGAAGGGGCCGAACTAGTATAAAAACTCCCGTGTCCCTTTTCCAGTTTAACCCCTTCAAGCTAACCCGTCGCAATGGCTCCACGACTAAGTCCTTTCAAGAGGACATCTGACGTGTTAATTCCACGATAGTTGGCGCCCACCGTAAGGCTATCGCTCGATGGTTTCGAGTTCTTGAAGGGCAGCTTTGAAGGACTCAAAGGGTACGCGGTTGGCCGGATGACCAAGAGTCGTCGCGGCAAGCTCTACATCGACGACGAAGGATGGGGCCCCGAGGCCGGCTCAATCGAGTACGGGTACCGGGTCCCCTTTGGCGGAATTCATGTCTTCATCGGCAAGATCGGCGAAGCAGGCCCTGAGCCGGACATCTGCACCGAGCTCGTCGAGAGGGCTCAGCGTACGAGTCCTTCTCGGGTTAAGCCCGCCATGAAGCATGCGTTCGTAGGATGTGTCCATGGGATCGGATCTGAACCGGTGTCTGAAGGCGAGACAGCTGTTTATTCAGACGGCGAGTCATCCACCGGTGAAACCGAGTCCCTATACCAAGTTCATGATGGTGTGTTTGAAGGATATTCCGATGGCAATAGTATTCCTAACCTCCTTGAACCGCCAAGTCGGGTTGCTATTTACATGGCCGGAACACAGCCCACTTTGCAGTCTTCATCTACAGCAGCAATGAATTCCGGATCAGCGGCCGCGGCAGGAGGCCCGGTGCGCCGACCGGCTCAAGTTCTCTCCGGTTTGATGGATGCCTGGGCGACCTTGTTAACCACGGCAGTTACCCCAGAGACACAGGATCAGCACAATGCGGATGTTGCGAAGCTGAAGGACCAGATAACGCAGGCTAAGGAGGACGTGGCAGCTGAGGATGCTAGGATGGCTGAAGAGCGGGCCGCTTTGGATGCCTAGTCACAGCAGATACAGGCACAGAATTACCGGCTCATGTTGGATCAGAATGCATCAAACGACGTAATGCGACGGAAGTACCAATCGCGTATGCAGCCGGTCTTCACAGGATTGAATCTCTTTAATACGCCGGGGGCTGGGCCGAGTAATCCGGCAGCTGCAAACCGGACCGATGCGCCTAGGGCAGCACCGGATCAACCACGGATGACAGAACCACCTCGACGAACGGATAACCCGCCGCAATATGTGTCAACACCACCGGGTCACTTTTCGAGCCCTTTGGATAACATGATTGCTGCGGCATCTCGCCTGGCAGCTATTCCGATGGAGGGCGAATCACTGGCGGCAATTGAGACGCGACGGGCCAGGGATCTTCTTCAAACCGCCGTGGTGCAGCATCAGGCTTATTCCTATTGCCGGGATAGAATTCATTCGACCCCCGTCCAGCAAAAGCTATAGCGGGCACATGGATGAACCGGAAGTGTCTAGCAGTGCGCGGCGCCGTAATGTCCCTCAAGGACCCAATCCGGGGCGCGGTGAGGTAAATGCTCAAGACGTGGTGGATAATGGCAGAGCACGAAGGGAGGCCGCTTTGGCAGCACAATATGCGGGTCGTTATCAACCCGCCCCGATTCAGCCAGCGGCGTCAGTGGACCGAGGCACCGGGCTTGCTTTCAGTTCCTGGGGAGTGTCGTGTCTCATTCCGGCTCTTCATAATGTGCGACTGCCCAAGGATTTCAAGGGTCCACGTAAGGTGCCTAATTATACCGCTGATCAGCCACCTGAGGCGTGGGTCAAGAGTTATGAGATGGCAATGGAGATGCTAGATGTGGATGAAGCAGCCTGTGCAAAGTATTTCACGATGATGTTGGAAGGGACAGCCCGTACTTGGTTGAAAAACCTACCAGCCAACTCCATCAAGTCATGGGATCAGTTGAAGGCCCGGTTTATAGCCAATTTCAAAGACACATGCAAACAGCCTATGTCCATTGTGGATCTGGATGCCTGTGTTCAAGGGGAGAACAAGTCAACAACTCATTGGGTGCGCGGGGTTTCAGAAGTTTTGCATTCGTCATACCGGATTAATGTTGGCCAAGCAATCATAACGCTGGAGCGTAATTGCCGGTTTAAGTCACTAAAGATGAAGTTGGGACGGCTCAAGCGCCATTGCAATGACATTGGAACACTTATGGCAGCCTTGGTCAAATATGCCGATTCTGATAATACCAAGGATCCCGATTCTGATGAGGAGAAACCGGAGAAGGGAAAGAAGAACGACGGTGCAAAAGGACATCATCACAACCAAGGAGGCCATGGGAATAATGGTAAGCGCAAAGCAGATAGTTCAGATCTTGTAGCTAACACCAATATGCAACGTCGTAAAGGTAAACCGCCCCAGCGCGATGGAGGGATGAATCTGGAGCGTCTGCTAAACCAGGCCTTCCCAAACCATGGGACCAAGGAGGCCCCTGCCACACATCTTTGGAAAGATTGTTATATTATGAAGGAGTTCAAAAAATCTGATCTATACCGGTATGATCAGGGTTAAATCGGGCGGTTCAGTCCGTGTTTTCATGGTGGTGGCGGTTCAAACTCTGGATTTCAGAATAATCAGGGCAACCAGAACAACCAAGGTGGTAATAGTCAGCAGAATAATCAAGGGCATCGGCTGATCAGGTTATCAAAGTCACCCCAAGCAGTTGAATGGTGGGCAGTATCATGTGTTCACTACTAGCCTATGCAAGCGCGATCAGAAGCTTCACAAGAGGGAAGTTAATGCTATTGAACCGGCAGTGCCACGTTATTTGCGGTGGTCCGTGTAGCCCATTGTGTGGAGCAGAGAGGATCATCCGCCCCGGGTTGACAATCCGGGTCAACTAGCTTTGGTGGTAGCGCCTCAGGTGGGAGGTTATAAGTTTACCAAAGTTCTGATGGATGGAGGGAGCAGTATCAACATCCTGTACTATGAGACTTTTTGTCGCATGGGGTTGACAGACAAGAGTCTTAAACCGTCAAACACTGTTTTTCACGGTGTAGTACCAGGTAAATCAGCATATCCTGTTGGCAAGATCGCTTTGGAGGTTGTGTTTGGAGATGAGCATGATTCCAGGTCTGAAACATTTACCTTTGAATTGGTGAAAATCCAGAGCCCATATCACGCACTGTTTGGACGTCTGGCTTACGCAAAATTCATGGCGAGGCCCTGTTATATCTATTTACAGCTCAAAATGTCGGGTCATAAGGGCACTATCACAATATACGGAAGTCGAAAGATCGCTTTGGATTGTGAGGAAGGTGATACGGCCTATGCTGAGTCGGTTTGTGCTACAGAGGAGCTGAAGTTTTATAAAGACAATGTTGATCCGGCAGACATGACCCCTCTGAACAAGCCCACCAATCGAGCATGACCCAACCTCGACGTTCAAACCGGCTGATGAGACTAAACTTGTTGACTTTTTTCCTGGCGATTCATCCAAACAGTTTAGCATCAGCACAAATCTGGATCCGAAATAGGAAAGCGCGATCATCGAGTTCATCCGTGGTAGCCTTCTGACATGCCAGGTATACCGAGGGAACTCGCTGAGCACACTCTCAATATTGATCCCAAGTTTAAACCGGTCAAGCAATTTCTTCGCCGCTTTAACGAGGAAAGACGCAAGGCCATTGGTGAAGAGGTAGCCCGGCTGTTGGCTGCTGGGTTTATCGTCGAAGTATTTCATCCCGAGTGGTTGGCTAATCCGGTGCTCGTTCTTAAGAAAAACGGCACTTAGCATATGTGTGTGGACTACACAGATTTGAACAAAGCTTGTCCGGCAGATCCTTTTGCTCTCCCGCGTATTGATCAGATTATTGATGCGACGACGGGTTGTGAGCGCCTGAGTTTCTTGGATGCTTATTCAGGTTATCATCAGATTAAAATGGCAGTTATGGACCAGGAGAAGACAGCCTTCATCACTCCCTTTGGAGCCTTCTGCTATGTTTCTATGCCCTTTGGGCTCAAAAGTGCTCAGGCAACCTATCAGCGTTGTGTGCAAAATTGTCTTCACACGCAGATTGGGCGTAATGTTCATGCCTATGTGGATGACATTGTGGTAAAATCCAGGAAGAAGGAAACCTTGATAGATGACCTCAAGGAGACGTTTGACAATCTTCGGGTTTACAAAATGATGCTCAATCCGGACAAATGCGTTTTTGGTGTTCCTGCAGGAAAGCTCTTGGTTTTCTTATGTCCAATAGAGGTATTGAGGCCAATCCGGAAAAGATCAAAGCGATCACATCCTTGGCTAAACCGAAATGCATCAATGATGTTCAGCGTCTGGCGGGTCGAATTACAGCCCTCAGCCGGTTTATCAGCCATTTGGGAGAGAAGGCGATTCCTTTATATCAGATGTTGAAGAAGACAGATGATTTTGTTTGGAGTGACGCAGCTAATGCAGCATTTGAGGAGTTGAAGCGGCAGCTGGCTGAACCGCCGGTCCTTGCTGCTCCAGTTGATAAAGAGCCCTTGTTATTGTACGTGGCTGCCAATGCCCGTGCGGTCAGTGTGGCAATTGTGGTTGAGAGTAAGGAGGCTGGGAAGGAATATCCGGTTCAATGGCCAGTTTTCTATATCAGCGAAGTGTTGATCGAGTCAAAATAACAATATCCGCATTGGCAGAAGCTGGTGTGTGGAGTTTTTATGGCAAGTCAGAGGCTCAAGCAATACTTTCAAGGCCATCCCATCATGGTGGTTAGTTCTGCTCCTTTGGGCGATATAATTCAGAACAGGGAAGCAACTGGCAGGGTTGCGAAGTGGGCAATTGAGCTTGGTCCACATGGATTGAAGTATATGCCTCGAACTGCCATCATCAAATCTCAGCGCTTGTTGGCTTCATCAATGATTGGACCGAGTTCAAGGCACCGGAGGACAAACCGGACAATACATCTTGGACTATTCAATTTGATGGGTCCAGGGCAATTTGGAAGGCTCGGGGCTGGAGTTGTCCTCACTTCCTCGAGGTGATAAATTTGTTATGTTCTCCGCTTAATGTTTCCTTGTACTAACAATGCAGCTAAATCTGAAGCCTTACTCCATGGTCTCCAGCGTGGCTAAGGAAATAAACTTAAGCCGGTTCATTGTTTTGGAGATTTTGATCTGGTGGCTCAGCAAGTTTCTGGTACTTGGGATTCTAAGGATCCACTCATCGCGGCTTATATACGCGAGGTGGATATTGTGGCAGGTCACTTTAAGGGTTATCAGGTTGAGCACATTGACCAGCGCAAAAATGAAGCAACAGATGCTTTAAGCCGGCTGGGATCTCAGCGTAAACCGGTACCACCCAATACCTTTTTAGATATCTTGCATAACCCGTGTGTTAAGTTGCTTACAGAGGAGGATTTAGTTGTTCCTGATCCAGAGGCCCAATTGGTAGCCGCTTTACATATCACTCCGGATTGGACGGTTCCATATTTGGCGTATATGAACCGGGGCGAGTTACCAGATGATGAGGTCTTCGCCAGACAGATAATCCGGCGGTCCAAGTCCATGGTTATTCACAATGGCGAGTTACACCGTTGCAGTGTTTCAGGCGTATTCCAACGTTGTGTTTCTCCTGAAGGACAAGAGATTCTACGTGAAGTCCATGAAGGGGATTGCGGTCACCATGCCGGTTCAAAATCCCTGGTGGCTAAGGCTTTTCGTCATGGGTTCTATTGGTTGACAGCTCATGCTGATGCGGAGGATCTGGTAAAGCGGTGTGACGCTTGTCAGAAGTTTTCACGTCGAGCTCATGTTCCGGCTCAAGAGCTACGGATGATTCCTATCACTTGGCCGTTTTCCACTTGGGGGCTTGATATGGTGGGACCCTTTAAGCGCTCCAAGGATAAGAAGACCCACCTGTTGGTGGATGTTGACAAGTTCACTAAATGGGTTGAAGCGGAGGCCGTCAGCAAGTGTGATGCAGCCACGGCGGTTCAATTTCTCAAAAAGATTATTTTCCGTTTTAGCTTTCCACACAGCATCATCACAGATAATGGCACGAACCTTTCTAAAGGTGAGATGGAGGAGTTTTGTCAACAAGAGCACATCCGGCTTGATGTAGCGTCCGTGGCTCATCGATCCAATGGTCAAGCCGAGAGGGCGAATCAAGAGATCTGAAGGGTATCAAGCCCCGGCTTATGGTTCCTTTGAAGCGGACGCCGGGTTGTTGGGTGGAAGAATTACCATCTGTGTTATGGAGTATAAACACCACCCCGAACCGATCTACGGGCTATACACCTTTCTTCATGGTTTACGGGGCTGAGGCCATCCTCCCAAGTGATATTCATCATGAGTCGCCCCGGGTTGCCAATTATGTTGAAGCGGACAATGAGCAAGCACGCCAAGAGGCGCTGGACCTGTTAGATGAGAAACGGGACATGGCTTTGGCTCGATCGGCGGTTTATCAACAAGACCTGCGGCGTGATCACAACCACCGGGTTAAGACAAGAACCTTTCAAGAAGGCGACTTAGTGCTCCGGCTCATCCAGGATCAGACCGATATGCACAAGTTATCCCCACCTTGGGAAGGACCCTTTGTGGTCAGCAAAAATCTGCACAACGGATCATACTACCTCATTGACGTTCGAGAAGACTCACGCAGTTCTGAGGAGGAGACCCGGCGGCCATGGAACATAGCTCTCCTTCGGCCTTACTACACTTGAGCCATAGGCTTTTCTTATGTACATATTTCAACCATGTATATATTATGATCAATATAATAAACCGGCATCCTTGATATAAGCAGGGCCTCTGCCGTTTTCTTCAAATATATTTGTTTGCATGGGGGCTTCAGCTGACAAAGCAAAGTACTACATGTTAAACCGGCTATCATGCCACAAAACAGCTTGGGAGCTTCACACCCAAGGGGCCAAAGAGAGTTCTATTGCTAAAAGCATGACTCAAACATAGGCACCCATTGAGCACAGCTCACAAAGTTACTTGGGGGCTCTTTGTGTAAAGTAACAAAGTGTTTGAAAGGACCCTTGTAACCGGGTATCGACCCACGGCTTGGAAGCCTGGTGTATTCACCTAAAACCCCGGGTTAACCTGCCTTCATCAAGTAAGCCATTCCTATCCAGGTAATCCTGGTACGACCCGCCGAACGTTTGACAAGTCAATCTTTTATAGACCCTGAACTTGTCAAATTTAAAACGACGATTGGTTAGTTGGAGGCCCATCTTAAAAGGCTTTGCAAAAAATGGTTTAACTCAACGGCCTGGCAGCCCATGAAAAGCCTCGAATTTGGGCCTGGCAGCCCTTGAAAAGCCTCGACTACACGGTTTTTGTTTGCTTTTTGCCAAGTTTTTCTTCTTTGGTAATATCATATTAGCCCGGTGTTTGTTAACCCGGCTTGGCTTTCAACTACAAGTTGTCAGATCATATTCATGTTAACCCAGTGTTTGTTAACCCGTCTTGGCTTTCAACTATAAGTTGTCAGACCATATTTCTCATCGAACCTGTGTTCCACAACCCGGACTGGCTTTGATTACATATTACCAGCATAATCAAATGGTGTTATTCACAACACGGTATGGTTTAAAAGGTTTTCACCAGCACTGCATGGTGGGAGTTATCAATGCTTCAGATTTGGGTTTTTCACCCTTACTACAAATACAAGTTGGTAAACCAACTAAAGTGATTTAATACCACAGGTATGATTTATTTCATATTCTTGATTCAGCTTTGGTCATTAACCAGGCTTTGTATGGGGCATTGTGACCCGTCCGGTGGTAAACCGCTCGGACAATTCTTTTTATGCAGACAGCAGGGTTGCATGAAAAGATATAATCAAGCATAGCACATATCATGGCAGATCAAACAAAGTTATGTATCAGTGCCGCAGATCAAACTAGCCTATTGCAAGGCGCTTTGAGGCCCAAAATGCTGATTGTTCTCACACAAACCAAAGTCTGACAAAGTAACCCGACTGCCGGATTAAGACTCATTGCCAGGATGACGTGAAGTTGATGGATCTTCAGGTGCCGGTTCAACCTCCTCCTCTCCACCAAGTGGCTGGAAGTCAATGGTGGTCCAGTCAATCCGGGTTAGAGCCTGAAATACAGCTTCTTCACTTATCAGATTGGACGGTTCAACATCAGGGGCGTAAGTGTGCTTACGGATTGGCGGGATAAGGTTTTGCGCTTCTGTCACAGTTGTATCAACCCGCTGGTTCCTTTCATCGTAAAAGGACCGATGAACAGTCAAGTTAGCCTCTTCAGGCAGTTGACTTGACAGCGGACGCATCTCCTTTGTCAGGGCTTTGAGGGCTTCATTGTCAAAAGCTGACCCATCTGTTTGTTCATCCGGAAATCCCTTGGCGATATCAACTGGATCCAAGTCAAATATCCATGCTTTGGCCCGAGTCAGTGCCAGTAAAGCGCCAGCCCTGGCAGCAGATCGCTTCACCTCTTCTATCTGCGCCGGCATCATGGATAATTTTATTAGTGTGTCCTTGATCAATGTTGGTGTCGGTTTGTTGTATGAGACTGCACAGATAACCCATTGGGCACCGGTGTATAATTGCTCAATCAAAGTGTATGATGCCTTCACTTTCATCCGCATATCTGTGCCCAGCTGAGCAATGCGCTTACCTGCACCAGTTTACGAATTCAATGTTAAACCGGCAGAGTCCAAGATATTTTTGAACCGGCTATGACAAAGTACTTACCAAAGATTGCAGAAGTCATAGCATTCACTTGATGTTTTAGCCCTGTCAGCTCTTCCGCCGCCGGCTTAAGAGATGCTTCGTCATCTTGACCCGCTTCAACAAAGCAGCCTTCTCGGTTTCGGTTAGTGCGTTCATTTTTGAAACCATCCTTCAATTGCTCCATGGTTGTCAAAACACCCTTTAGCTCCTCTTTGGCTTTCAAGGTCTCTTCTTGCTGGGATTCGATTACTTCTTGAAGATCGGCGATTTGAGATTCTTTGATATTTTTATCGGTCTGCAAAAGTCAGAAGATGAAGTTGTTAAAGTCCTAAGCACATAACAAGTTATGCACTCGGGACTTGGGGGCTAATGTGGATTGCTTTTTAAAGTGAGTATTTTCAAGTCCCAAGGCTCAATCCAGGTATTAATCTTGGCACTTGGGGGCTAATGCATAATTGATCAGTTATAAGTAAAGGCAATTAACAAGGACATACAGTCCCGGTTTGTCTTCAAAAGACAAACCGCCCTTGGGGCTACTTTCGGTTGAAGTGTTCTTTATATCAAAGTCCCAGTTTATCTTCAAGAGATAACCCGGCCCTTGGGGGCTACAATGGAAGAGATATACAGAATAAAGTAAATTTCAAAGTGTTCTTGAAGATTACCTCATAATGATCCTTCATCAGGTTCACCAAACCGGCTTCAAAGTCACGGCTGGTGAAAAGGCGGTTTAAAAATCCGGAATGAAGTTCCTCGGCACTAAGGTTGATGAAGTTGGATAAATCAGTCTTCCCTTTCCCCTTGCCCATAGCAGTGAATTCCTCCTTGGCAGTATATTTTGACAAGACAACCGGATTACTAGGGCTAGTATGACCCATACCAGTAATAATAACATCATCATCACCTTTTGGTGGACTTGGCGGACTGACGGTGTCCCTGGCTGGACTTGGCGGATTAGCAGCTGGGCTCGATGGATCAGCAGCCGGGCTCGAAGGAGTAGCATGAGGGCTTGATGGATCAATATGAGTAGCGGGTCGACTTCGGTGGATTAGCTTGATGTTCTCACCTTGTGGGGCGGGATCATCCATAACATCAATATTTCTACTGGTACCCTCAGGAGCCCTATCCGGTTCAACTTCACCAATAGGGGCATTGGTTTTAGCCTTCTTGCTCAAACGGGCTTTGGCACCGATATCAAAACAAAGATTAGCACGGTAAATCGAACTATGAAGGAAAAAGATGAAGGGCAGTATACTTACCCAGGGACGGTTTTAAGGGGAGGCAGTTGAGTGGTTGATGAACCACCAGACGAATTGGAAGACACCTGGTAATTCGGATCAGACAGATTGAGTGGGTATCGGAAGAAACCCTTCAAAGGATAAAGTTTTTCGAGAAAACAAGTAACCTCTGGACGACGCTTCCGGTTGGTGTATCCGGTAAACCGGAAGAGGTGACTTGCTGGCCACTGTGTCAGGTTGTGCGACGCCCTTCAGGTTGCTGTGTCTTCAAAGAAAGTTTTGGATCCAGATAAGCAAGAGGGTGAGAGTATTTTACTTTCTGAACTGCACGGCGAAATCTTTGAACCGGCACAAGATCTGAATCGGAGAAAAGAGAGATTACCTCAACATGGTCCGCATGGCTGGCCTCCGCATCATCCTGGGAATAGTCATTGTCAATTAGGTGTATGGAAAAGGAACCAAGGGAGTCAAGTTCTACCTCTTGATCCGATTCGTCAATATCTTCTGGCGGATCAGAAGACTCGGCGGGTTTTTTCTTGGCTGTTCTTTTGGTGACTTTGCTCTTGGCACGAGAAGTGCTGGCCGGTTTATCTTGAGTTTTCCTTTTCCAGAAGGAGCTATTGGCCTGCAAAATTAAACAAAGGATTATTATATAAGTGTTAATGCGGAGACGGATCAAAAAAGTACAAGGTTAAAGTTTTTACCGCTGGCGGTTTATTGGAGGCATAAAAAGGGCGCAACCCAATTTGGCTGCATGCGGCGATCGGTTCGTCAAGCATCTTCTTCACACTTTCAGTGACTTCTTCATCAGTCATTTCTATTTCATTAAACCGTTGAGGATCCTTGGCGTCGCCGGTATATTCATACATCAATCCGGGGCGGCGGCTTAAAGGTAGGACACACCACGAAACCCAACAGCGGACGAGATCAACACCAGTCAAACCGTTGGCGAGGAGAGCCCGGAGCTTGGCGAGTTGAGGTGCATAAGCTTGTCGTTCTTTGGCGGTTAATCGTTGAGGTAAAGGGTGGCCATTGCTAAGCCGGTGAGCGCGGTAGCCCAGCAAAGGATTTTCTCCAGCAGGGATAGTGTTCTGACAATAAAACCATGTTTGGTTCCAGTCTTTAGGATGGCTGTGAAGTTTGGCATGAGGAAAATCAAGTTATTTCCTTTTTTGAATCGACACACCACCAAGTTCAGTATTGGGGCCGTCAGAGAACTCGGTTCGGCGGTTTAAGTGGAAGAAATCTCGAAAGAGATCTACAGTTGGTTCTTCTTGAAGGTAAACTTCACAGAACACTTGGAAGCTGCATATGTTGGACACAGAATTTGGTCCAATATCCTGAGGATGGAGTTGGAAGCTGGCAAGTACATCTCGGAAAAACTTTGATCCGGGAGGGCTGAATCCCCGGGATAGATGTTGCATGAACACGATCACTTCTCCATCTTGAGGCTCGGGAGGGCATTCAGGGCCAGGAACTCGCCAGTGAAGGACATCTTTTGAAGCTAAAGCGCCCGTTACAACGTATCCGTAGATTTGCGTTTCCTTGATCCGAGATGGAACCCAGTTGCAAGCGGAAAATTGCTTGGTCATCTTGAAAAGCAAAACTGTAAAGGAAAAATTGAAGCCGGTTTGTGATTGACGGTTCATGTGTACTAATCGGTGTTAAACCGGGAATTTGATCAAAGCATACATGTGAGGTAAACCGGAAATTGCTATTCAAGTCAAGATGGCGGTTTAAGTGAGGGCCAACGGCATATGGCGGATTATCAACTACTAAAGGTTAAACCACCCTTAGGTGGAAGGGCCAGAGCTGAAAATCTACTAAGTGTTGACGGAAACAGGTTTCACAAAATGACTGTATGAATTTGGATCTACCGTAGTTCAGTAAGAAGAAGTATTCTGAGCCCTAAAATGGCGACGACAAAACACCATAAATCCAGAAGGGAATTATCAAGGCAGGAGGAGATACTACGGCGGGGTAAACTAAAGTTACAACTTTGACCGCAAGAGGAGGATGACAAGTTCATCCAGTTTCAACAGTAATCAAAAAGGCAGCGAGCAAAGATGATCACTTATGAACACGGATGAACGCAGAAACCCTAAATACAGATCTAGGGTTGAGAGGAGGAAGCTTACCAGATCTGTGAGGATAGCGGAGAAGAGCCGCAGGTTTACGAGTACGATCGAAGTTGATCTGTTGCCTTTGTCGACGCAAAGGTTTCGAAGGTTGAGGTCGGCGGCGGAGCTTTAGAGCTTGAGCGTCGCGAGGAGGAAGAAGAGGCACCGAAGGGAAGAAAGAAAGGACCCCCGAGCCTATTTATAAGGGAGATGGATAAGGCAAGAGTGGGGATCGAGGAGCCTAAAGCGGCAAAAGAGGGCGTCGCTGTCGCCTCGATCTTCGGGAGCAATTAATTAAAGGAATCTTTTTAATATTTTTATACAGAGATGACGTCATGACAAGCCACTACTATATCCAGAGGATGACGTCACGGCAGTTTAACAAAAGTTTGCAGGAGAAGGCATCACGGCGGTTTACGAGGAATGTAAGAAGATGTTCACAGGATTTTTCTAAATATTGGAGATTGACACGAACTGGTTCAAATCAACCTGGGGCCTAATGTTGGGGACATAACTACTAAGGGTAAACCGCCTAGGAGGGGCCGGTTTACCCTCAACTACATGGAAGCCCGTAAAGACCCAGAAGATGGCGCTTTACAGATGAAGCTTAGAGGCCCAGAGCCCAAAGGCGGATTAGGGCCCATGGTAGTAAACCGCTATGATTGTATAACTTGTGTTGTAAGATAGGAAAGGGGAGACCGAGGCGGAACACTTGTATGAGCCGACCTCGGGACTCTGTAGACCCGATCAAGGCGTCAACCTATGTATATAAAGGACGACCCGGCGGCGGTTCGAGGCGAAAACAACAACTCGAGACCTGTGCAAAGCGTATTTGCTCCTGGTCATCGAAACCCAATCAATTCCATCGAGAACTAGACGTAGGCTTTTACCTTCATCGAAGGGGCCGAACTAGTATAAAAACTCCCGTGTCCCTTGTCCGGTTTAACCCCTTCAAGCTAACCCGTCGCGATGGCTCCACGACTAAGTCCTTTCAAGAGGACATCCGACGTGTTAATTCCACGACAACTGCAATTGTGTCCCGGTTCTTCCGGACGAGCACCTCAGTAGAGAAAGCCAAAAACTGACCGGCATGATGCGGCGAGAGGTGGTCGCTGTTCGAGAGGTCTTAAAATCCTTTTAAAAAATCCGCTTTAAGCGAGGAATCGGCCTCGTCCGATTTAGGCGTATATAGCGCCCCAATTCGGCCTTGCGAATTCTAGGGGCTTCACCGAAATTTAAAATTGTAGACTTCTATGGCTAAGTGAAAGTTATAAAGCCGCATAGTCTGATTGCCTTGTTCGCTGCGCCGGGTACCTCCTTAAGGGACCAAAATTTGGATAAAAGAGTGTCCGGGTTTATCCAGGAACACCCCGGTACTAGTTACGTGGGGGCGGAAGCCGACGACTGGCCTACTTTCAGAATTCTATAAACAGCCGCACAAAAGGTAATATTTTAAATCAAACAGCGCTACATAGCGCAAGTAACTTCATCTTTATATTACAACAACGATAGAGGTACATTTAATCAAGGATTGTGTCCTTGGTACATTCATCGGCCACGAGACGAGCGCCCTTCATAACGCCATCGTAATATTTCTCGGGATAGCGATGCGCCTTGCCCTCCGGCGGCCCGTCCTTCACCAGCTTCTCCGCATCCAGCTTGCCCCAATGCACCTTCGCGCGGGCAAAGGCCCGGCGGGCACCCTCAATGCAAACGGATCGCTTGATAACTTCAAGCCGCGAACAGGCATCCACCATCCGCTTGATCAGGCCGAAGTAGCTAGTGGGAAAGGGCTCACCAGGCCATCCGGACTATGAAATCTTTCATAGCCACTTCGGCCGCCTTGTGGAGTTCAACCAACTGCTTCAGTTGGTCACTCAGAGGCATTGGGTGTTCGGCCCCAGCATACTGGGACCAGAACAGCTTCTCCGTGGAGCTCCCCTCCTTGGCACGGTATAACTCTGCGGCATCTGATATGCTACGTGGTAGATCTGCGAATGCCCCTGTAGAGCTCCGAATTCGGGTAAGTAAAAGAAACGCCTCCTCCACATGTTTGCTTTGCATAAAGAATGTCTTACCGCTGCTATCTTCGAGGCCGCCTGGATTTCCTGCTGTGCCATTTTGGCTTCGGCCTTGGCGTCTTTCACACTCGTCAGGGCTTTTGCAAGCTCAGTCTCTTTAATCTTAAGATTATGCTCCAAGGACTCGAACTTCTTGCCGAGCTCCTGGAGCTCTTGCTGTACCTCGCCCACTCTAGCATCTTGCTTCTCGCGCTCCTTGCGCTCCAAGGCCGCCTTGTCTTCGGCCTCGAACAGCGCTTTCTTCAAAGACGCCACTTCGGTGGTGGCCCGTATTATAAAGTCGCGACGCTTTGTTGTTAGAATCAACTTTGTATATCCTTCATTATATGTGAACGGGGTATCTCTTACCTTTGTTCTCTTCGAGCCGCCTCTTCGTGAGGCCGAGCTCCCCCTGCGCCTGCTCCAGGTCCCGCTTTAGTCCGGCGACCTCGGCTGTGCGGACAGCAGCGGCAAGCAGCACAGCCTGCTTATTATCATACACACTTACTATTAGGCTCCTGTGGATCATAATTGACCCTCTGTTTGGCTTTTCTTTCCGAACACCGAACAGAGTATCAGGGGCTACTACCTATCAGGTGGTAATTTCACACATTTTTATTACTTACCTCAAAGCCTGTTAGGAGGCTGGTGCATGCCAGTTAGTCCGCTCTTGGCGAGCAGAACCTTGAATCACCGCACTCATAAGAGTACGGTGCTCTTCATCCATGGAAGCGCCCGGCGCCCGGCCAGAACTATCCGACGCCTCTGGCGTAGTGTAAGTCATCGGCACAGATGGTTCGCCCTCCCTAGCGAGGGGCCGCCTGCCCGAATCCGGAACCATCGCAGGTTCCGGCACAGTATCCGGATGAGAGCCCAGCTTGCGGCAGCTCTCATCGGCACGATCCGCGGGGATCTTGAACCCCGCATGTCCGACGTCTGGAATTCCGCCTTGGGGCGTCTCCAGAGTCACCTCCTCCCGCTCTGGGAGCCTTTGGGACAACACCTCTGTGTCATCCGCAGGCTGATGAGTAGTGGCCATCGGGAGCGAGTTCATCGCTAAATCACTCAGGGACCTGTCCGAAGACGATACCTCGGGATGGGCCCTGGCCGGACTACATACATGTTCGGCTTTATAACAAGACTACGAAGCAAAGTCGCACTAAAGTACAATAGAGTGCGGAGACTTACGATCTCTCTAGGGGCTTCCCCCTGGGCAGCCACCCTTCCTCGCTATGTGCGGCCATGGTGGAGTGGTCCGGAAGGGACGTCTTTCCCTTCTTGGACGTCCCAGCCTCCCCCTCCGGGGCGGCTTTCCTCCTTTTCTCCTTCTTAGTGCGGGGAGGCAGAGTTTCTTCTTGTTTCCCCTGCCTCCGCGGGAGGAATCTGCCTCGTCGTCTTCGGACGACGTGGATATGACTTGACCTTGCTTGGGGGCCTTTCGGCCCCTGGTCCGCCTTCCTAGGTCCCCCATCCTCTCCGGATTGGGCGGCCTCTTCCTCTTCTTCCTCCCCTTCGGGGGAGGAGTGTGCCTCGTCGTCTTCAGACAAGGCGTTTGGTACGACCTTACGTTGGGGACCCTTCCTGGTCCCCGGAGCCTTCTTTTCCGGTGCCTTGTAGGGCGCCGGGACTAGCATCTCCGTCAGGAGAGCATCGGCTAGACCTTCCGGCAGCGGAGCCGGACAGTAAATCCCCTCCGCTGTCTCCACATAATCCTGATCAAATACACACAATGACTTAAGACTCCCCCATGAATATATTGGGAAGAACTGAATCCGGTGGTAGTTAGAAAACTCACCGGACGGGGAGGCCGCGCGGCATGAAGTCTGCGGTCCTTGGATGTGGGAGGAGGTACTTCGGACGCCTTGAACAGCGCCTTCCATGCGTCTTTGAGCATCATGTCGTAAAGCTTTCGAAGCATCTGGTGTTCGGCCGGGACGAACTCCCACAGATTGAATGCATGTCTTTGGCACGGAAGAATCCGGCGGACAAGCATGACCTGGATCACGTTGACAAGCTTGATGTTCTTGTCCTTCATGTTTTTGATGCAGTTCTGGAGTCCGGTCAGCTCTGCAGGTTCGCCCCAGGCCAGGCCCTTCCTTTCCCAGGAGGTGAGCCGCGTGGGGGTTCCGGATCGGAATTCGAGGGCCGCCGCCCAGTTGGCGCCGCGCGGCTCGGTGATGTAGAACCACCCCGATTGCTACCCTTTCACGGTCTCCGCGAAGGAGCCGCTAAGCCAGGAGACGTTAGGAATCTTGCCCACCATGGCCCCTCCGCACTCCGCTTGCTGGCCGCTCACGATCTTCGGCCTCACGCAAAAGATTTGCAGCCACTAGCCAAAGTGAGGCTTGATGCCGAGGAAGGCCTCGCACATGACGATAAACGTCGGGATGTTGAGGACGAAATTTGGGGCTATATCATAGAAATCTAGCCCGTAGTAGAACATGAGCCCGCGGACGAAGGGATGAAGTGGAAATCCCAGTCCACGGATGAAGTGGGCGACAAACACGACCCTCTCGTGAGGTTCTGGGGTTGGAATGATCTGCCTGGCGTCCGGTAGCCGGTGCGCGATGTCTGCGGCCAAGTATCCAGCCGCTCGAAGCTTCGTGATATGCTTCTCCTTCACGGTGGAGGCCACCCACTTGCCTCCTACTCCGGACATGTTTAGCTGTGCGGAGAAGACTTGGGCTAGGGCGCTGGAGCTTGAGGAGGAAAGGGTAAGCATAGGAGGAAGAGGGCGTGGGTAAAAATGGGGAACCCTTATGCCTTTATAGAGTCGACAAAAGCGGTGCGCCTCCCCACTTGCCCGTTGAGAATCGCTTACTTCCCAAGCGCCACGATTGATGGCGCGGTTGGGTTACCCATACCCGTATTGATGAGAATCCCATGATAAGGGGACATGATCTCTGCTTTGATGAGACGTGTCAAGGAAACCGCCTCGCGACATGCGTTGTGGTTGGTTGTGGGAAAACGGTTCGAATAATGACCTGGCCGTAATGACATGTCGTGCTGTCTAAAAAAGTTGCCAGCAGATTACGTTTGTAAAATATCATTCTCACTACGGTGGTATGTGAAGATCATTTTGCAGATCCAGACACGGTCTGAGTGTTCGATAATTACCTTGGAGTATTCAGAGATGGAACCCGCCTTGCAATGCCGAAGACAAGACTGCGTGCTGGACTCATCATCATTGAAGCCTGGTTCGAGACTCTTGAGGAGTCTGGATTAGGGGGTATCCGGACAGCCGGACTCTATACTTCGTCCGGACTATTGGAGCGTGAAGATACAAGACTCAAGACTCTGTCCCGTGTCCGGATGGGACTTTCCTTTGCGTGGAAGACAACCTTGGCGATCCGGATATTATGTTTCCTTCCTTGTAACCGACTCCATGTAAACCCTAGCCCTCTCCGGTGTCTATATAAACCGGAGAGGTTGGTCCTTAGAAGACCGATCATGATCACAATCATAATCATCATAGGCTAGCTTCTAGGGTTTGGCCTCTACGATCTCGTGGTAGATCTACTCTTTTACTACTCATATCATCAATATTAATCAAGCAGGAAGTAGGGTTTTACCTGCATCGAGAGGGCCCGAACCTGGGTAAACATTGTGTCCCTTGCTTTCTGTTACCATCAGCCTAAGACGCACAAATCGTGACCCCCTACCCGAGATCCGCCGGTTTTGACACCGACAGCTATGTCTCACTCGACTGAGATTTAAGAGAGAAAAAAGAAAATCTGAAAGCACGGATCTTGATGTAAGATCCGACGGACCTATATAGCATCTACTGCGACTTATAGCAAGACTAATGAATATATAAGGACGATTAAATATATTTTTTTGATCAAAGAAGGGCTTGCCCCTTCCGATTTTCATTACTGAGAACCACCACAATTCACAAGAAGTTCAGCACAACTCCAGCCTAACACGAAGGACTAAAAGCTACCAGATTGAAATCACAACATCCCAAGAGGCCAACAAAGGCCAAACATCTGGGCTAGAACCCAACATTTCACAACGACGACACAATCCACATCCTAAACCGATTATTACATCAAAAGAAACCAGGAAACTGAAGGAATCCCATGACAACTAGAAAAACAACAACGCCGAGGTCGCCATGACAAGAGTTTTCTTCATTCCAGCCTACGCAACATTTATCTTCCACAGAAAGATAAGGGCGATTAACTATCTTACATAATTAGAAAGATAATTAAAAAGCCACATGCGGCTACGCTTCGAAATACACAAGGGCAAAAGAAGAAGGAAGACAAGGATCCGCTCGCTGATCTCTACTTTCTTGATGTGTTGCGCAGGCAGCGGGAACTAGTCTCCATGCGGCGGCGATGAGCTCTTCGTGTCCTCAAGGCGCTGCTTGAGAACATCCACGGATTCCTCCGCTTGACCTTTGGCGCTTGTTGCGGAGCATGTCATTCTCGTCCATAAGTTTCTTAACGATGGCGCGGTCCTCTTCAACAAGGCCTTTGGTCTTCTCCTGCTGAGTACGCACTTGGACGATCTTCTCCCTCGGCAAGAGTCGTGCTCGGCCCAGAGCCTCTCATTGCCCTCCCTTAGTTGCCGGATGACGCTGGTAGCCTGTTCAAACGAGGCTTTCACGTCGTCCTGCAACCTCGCCCAGCCGGAGATCTGATCCATCTGGCTATGGACGATCGCATGCATGCGCTTGTAACATTCGTCGCCTACACGCGAGAAATTTTCCTAGGCCGCCGCGGGCGCCGCAGAGACATCTGCTGCATTAAATGGCGGCGGCGGGACATCTCTGCTGCTTCAGCGGTGCGGCCGGACGATCTGCTTTGCATCGGCGACGCGACAGGACCTTCTGTGCTACTTCAGCCAATGGCGGGACCTCTGTCTTTGCTACTTCAGCGGCGGGACATGTCGGCTGCTCTCGCAGCGTGGCGGGACATCTTCGTGCTTCCGCTTCCATGCTCGCCTCTCCTGGTGGCAATCACTCGACCCAGAACTCACGCTGGCCATGGCGAGGCCTTAAGGAAGGATCTTTGAATGACTTGTTTGTTTTTGTGGATGAGGAGTTGAGGAGGATTGTGCGATCATCTTGGCATACTAGTATTTATAACCGAGTACTAATACGCTCCTAAGTGGGAAACCGTTTAGGTTGTGATCGGTGTGAACAGGTTTGGAATTCAATATAGCGTGGTACTAATACGCTCCTAAGTGGGAAACCGTTTAGGTTGTGATCGGTGTGAACAGGTTTGCAATTCAATATAGCATGGTGTTAATTTGGAATGTGACGAGACGCAAGCTACTTTATGCATGCATGCATGCATTGCAACTAATGCATTGATAAACATAATTTTTTGAGAAAAACAAGAGCATTAATTAGGTACTTTTGCAAACTACAGAAAATATTCCACCACTCACCATCTTGGTTGGTGATATTTTTGAATTAAGCCCTATAAACCGGAAAGGAGAATCTTGCTGTGTACGTGCAATAACTGGCACCGTCGTATACATATCTTACGATTAATGGGGCGTTCGACAGGAATAGCCGCGTGGCGAGCTCTAGGCTAGTCCTTTTTATAGACGCATTAAACCTATCTCTCGGGACTTCTCGCACGCACCATCGTGCCACCCACAAAAACTTGTACTCTGATTTTAGTACTATGAGAAGAGGTGCACGCACGCACTCGTCCTCTCACACACGCGTCTATTTTTTCACGAAAAGGAGGATGATGACCCACGGCCTCTGCATCTGGAAGTCACACACGCATCTGTAGCTACGAATTGTAGTGTTCTCAACCATCCGATTGGCTCTATCATGGATGTACCTATATACTAAAACATGTCTAGATACATCTATATTTTGACAAATGGAAGGCATGTATTGTGGAACGGAGGGAGTGCTTGTCATCAAAATGGATAAAAATGGACGTATCTAGAACTAAAATACGTCTACATACATCTCCTTTTATCCATTTTGATGACAAGTAGTACTTCTTACCCAAAGGAACTTTATATCCAACAGACACAAAATATCAGTTCGACTGTTGGAAATTACTGATCTGATGTCGAAGTAATTGCTGCATCGCCGCCAAAACCCACCATTTCTTAAGCTAAAGTAGACCAAGGTAATCCCTATATTATCATATTACTAAGATAAACAGAAGGCACTATAGAAACATTTAGGACGTGAGCTTATCAATATGAATGTGGAGGGACACAAGCTTAGCCCCGGCCAGCAGCTTGGGCGGAACTATCAAGAAGGTCAGCTCCTACACGTCGATGTCGCCGGGATCCTTACTGCTTGTCACCTCAATTTCCACCTTGACAGCGTCGGTCGTGCCTTTGGGCTCCCCCGGCGGGCCGTTCGCCCACAGCTTGGCCAAGTAGTGCGGCAGTGGGGACGCCCCCGCTCTGATGCAGATGACCAACACGGCGATAGGCGCGCCGATGTCGAGCACGCCGCCGACCAAGAAAAACGTGTGGCGGTCCTCCTCCGCGAACAGCAAGAGCCGTGGCAACGACAGTGGCACTTGCAGCTGGAGCACCTTGCCGTACTGGATCCTGTGCACGGGCATGGGATGCGCGGTGCTGATGTGGTGGTAGAGCGCCCGTGGCGGAACGCCCGTAGCCTTGAGGCAGACGCACGGGCATTTGCGAAGCGCGGCGGACACACGCCTTTCGGTGATCGGCGAGCTTGTGGTAAGTGACGTAGAGCCCACAGCCTTCGTGCGGGCACTCCACCCTCACCGACAAAAGGACGGAGTCCAACGCCGTGTTCTGCACGTCGAAGCCACCGCCATGCTCGCACTTCCGGCACTGCCGCTGGTTCCCGGCGCTCGGCAGCGGCGATCCAGCGAGGCAGTGCCCTCCCTTGCACTGCAGAAATCAATCGAACAGCACATCAATCAAGAAACCTGCACCTTGCTCAATCAGCCGAACGGACAAGGTGTATTCAAACCTCATACACTAGGCGTCAAGGGCGAGAGGCACAAAGCGATGGAGCACGGTGAGGTCCGCCGAGACCTTAGAGAGCTCCATCGTCGGGTCTGTTCGGTCTGCATGATCTCGCCCTCCTCGTGCACAACCATCTCTCGACTTGGGCCGGAGTATTACAAAGCTTTACCGTCACATATTTTATAGTACTACTTCAAGGTGCATTAAATCAACACATGCAAGTATCAAAAGAAGAGTCACGGCATGCATGCATGCGTTGTAATTAATGCATCGGTAGGCAAATTATTGAAATACTCCCTCCTTTCCGGTTTATAGGGCTTATCTCAAAATTTCAGTTTTTCCATTTTATAAGGCTCAGTTTGGTTGTTCCCCATCAGATGTTCAGATTCCAAGGTGCATTAAATCATTGCATGCAAGTATTAAGAGAAAATTGACCAATGCATGTAATTTATGCATGCATGCATTGCAATTAATGCATTGATAAACATACTTTTTTGAGAAAAACAAGACCACTACTTGGGTGCTTTTTGCAAACTACAAAAAATATTCCACCACTCACCATCTAATACCTTGGTTGGTGAGATTTTTGAATTGAGCCTTATAAACCGGAAAGGAGGGAATATATCGAGTGCAGTGCTTTGATGTGTCGCGTCAACTCGTACATCAACAGAAGTTTGATTATCCTCTCCCTCGCGGACTTAACTGCACCTGCCTTTGGCTGTATGACAGGTTGCCACACACCTATCGGGCCCACCTGTCATACACGCAAAGGCAGGAGCGTCCCTCCCTCGCCCATGACCGTGGTGGCTGGCAAGACTAGGAGAAGCTTTCGCTACACGCTCTCCCTCCCGCACGCGGTGGACATGCAGCAGTTCGATCGGTGTCAGATGGCGGAAGCGTCTTTGTAGTACTCCTCGGTGCGGTAGTACTCCATCATTGTTCGACTTCGAAGAAGCGAAGAGCCAAGCGCAGCCTTTGGGCGGCAATGTGGCAGTTTCATGTGTAGAGTATTCTAGGATAGCGTGTACCGTGCCTGTAAGCTTAAAATCGTTGGGGTCGGCTCCATGCTATGTGGCCGTCTCGAAGTTTTTAAAAAAATTAAAATAGTCTTCTGGCCCTACCTGTCACCCTGGTGATTGTAGTTTGCGCTCATATGGTCAAGACAGGAATATATATTTTAATTTGTTTTTTGAAAGGGGGACTCTGACCTACGCATCGAGAATGATGCATATGGCCTATATATTTTAATTTGTGGTGGGTAAATGTTAGAGGTTGCAGCAAATATATTGTACCTGCTGGGTCTTTCAGCCAATTTTAGAGGCAAGCATGTGGGGCCGGTGCTATGATGTGTCGCGTCAACTTTCATAAACGAGGAGAAGCTTGATTTTACTAAACGCCTTCTCCCTCACCCATGCTGCGGTTGCTGCATAAGCGAGGACAGACTTTTGCTTAGTAGTACTTCTACAACAAGCTATCTGTCGCTTCGCGGTGGACGGACATGCAGCGATGGATTCCACCTTTGTAGAAGCGATAGTAGTAACATCATTGTTCGTCTTCTCGAAGAGGCGAAGAGCCAAGCGCAAACCGAATGTTGCGATTCACGAACATTGGAGCACGCATATAGCCGGAGCTCTTGCATGAGACAAAATTGCTATGTGAGCCCACTATTGTACTAGTACATACAACTACTTGCTAGTATAGCCCTGTAAACCAGAAAGGAGTATTTGCCCTTCTAGAGATTTCAACAAGTGACTAGACTACACTGAGACGGAGTACATATGGAGCAAAATGAGTGAAACTGCACCGTAAATCAATATGTATTAGTTCTATCATTTTCCTCTACGAGGTGCACAATATTGAGTATACTGACTAGTCTCTTTTTGACACGCATTTACGTTTTTTTGACACAAGATCTGACGCATAGCGCTCATATACACGCGCATACACTCACCCCTATGAACGCACACACACGCACGGCACTATCATCTTGAAATTTACAAATTCACCATAGGCACCTAAATCGTCGACGGGTCCATAGGTGCTTGAATGCCAAGGAGGAAGAGGGTAGCGGTTCGAGACGTTGAGCGGTCAATGATGCATCCTCAATTACATGCAGAGGGAATTAATTGGAGAAGCGAGAATAGAGCCGGCCGCGATGTGAATGCAACAAAGTTTGGACTCTCATATAATAAAGCCGCCCACCACTCCAATCCATCTACTCCCAAGTCTCTGCAAGAAAAATTGCTCACTCCAATCCAAGACCAAGTGACGAAGCCACAAGCACCTATGGAGGCGATGGGCCTTGGCCAGCGATCGGTATGCCAAATCATCCAAGGCGTCGGCCTGCGGCCCCACACCATGCAGCGTTTCCAGACGGTGCTGGCGACCGCAGGCATCGTAGCCCTCGCCGATGCCGGCTTCGCCTCTCGCATGGGCGACATGATGGTCAACTCCATCCGCAAGTTCACCGCTGTAAAGAAGCGCGCGGACGACCTTGTCGTACTGCTCCAGCCCGCCGCCCAGGCTCCTCATTGCCTGTCACCCTCATTGGCCTACATGGTGACGAACTCTTTCAAGCCGTGGTGGCCCTGCAGGTGCCGGAGGTCGCGACGAAGAATGTGCACCTCGAGGCCGCGCTCGCCGCGCAGCGCCCAGCCATGCAAGAAACCGTCGACCTGCATATCCACGTCTATGAGGAAATCATCTACATAGGCCACTACAAGGCAAGCGAGGACAGAAAGACGTTGGCCTTCTTCCAGCGGCTGGAATCTTTGGACGCCATTGTTCAGAAGCACGTTGACCTGGCCACGAAAGCCGCTGCTACTTAGGCGCCGTTCGGTGGGCCGGCGCCCTGAGTCGAGGAGGTGGACGTCGTCGATGGATGCATCTCTTCTTCTTGCCTCCTGTAACCAGCATTGTATCGCCTCGTGGCCTTAATGTTTTATTAGTATAGTACTCCCTCCGTTCCCAAATATAAGTCTTTCTAAAGATTCCAGCAAGTGACTACTACATACGGAGCAAAATGAGTGAATCTACACTCTAAACTATGTCTACATACATCTGTATGTTGTATTCCATTTGAACTAGTATCTAAAAAGGCTTATATTTATGAACGGAGGGAGTATATGGCATTTTTATTCCAGCCATAATGTTTTCACTGTGAGGTGGGGCCGCAGTTGAGCAAACCCACCCCGTCCACCGGGCGTCGGCCGAGTTTAGAATTAGAAGAGAAAAATGAGGGAGGAGAGCTAGCTGTAGCACGGACGCTGTTGTCAGATGGGACTCGTGTTTATAGAATAGGATCTTGAGCACTCGTGCCTCTTTTTTTAGGGAAAAATTAGTCGTATGTCTAGTACCACTAGTTGGGTGCGTGTGACCTATAGCTGTCATCACTTTAGGTCTCCTTTTCGAACCGCGGCTACGCTTCACAGTACATATTTTTTCACGCATTTATCCTCCTATATGTACTCTTAGGCTATTTCCACATGCTCCCATTCGCCGACATGTGGGACATAGAGCATCTGGGTCGTAGTGCATGCACGACTCGGAGCATATGCTGAGGTACTTTACATTTCAGACCTCACGAATTACATGCAAACCCCATGAGAAGAATAAATAAATCAATGAATTACTACATGAAACCGGATTATTTTCGTGGAAACCGGAGCACGTTCATTAAATTTTGGACATAACACGTTTATAAAAAATGACCGGACCTAAACCAGTCTAAGGGCCTCTTTGATTTTTCCCGAAAAAAAGGGCCTCTTTGATTCGCAGGATACTGAAAACACAGGAATGGAGAAAGTATGATGGCGATGAACCGAGACGAGGAGAACTCTAACTCAGTTAGAGGTTAGAGTTAGATTCTTACCCTGAACTAACTCTAAACCAAAGAGGTGTATGGATGGCAGGGTTAGATTGACAATAAATGCTCTAT
The DNA here is from genome assembly GCA_021605145.1 of Aegilops bicornis. Classification (NCBI taxonomy): domain Eukaryota; kingdom Viridiplantae; phylum Streptophyta; class Magnoliopsida; order Poales; family Poaceae; genus Aegilops; species Aegilops bicornis. Next base: position 693,122,292 of record CM038670.1, on the reverse strand, counting down.
CTCAATCATTTGACTACTTTGGACCCTATTTTTAGTTAGACTAAAATAAGTCCCTTGGTTCCAAGACCCTCTTGGTGTGACCGGCTCTTCCGTGGCCTCCTCCCGCTCACAATTGACATAAACGAACCATCTATACAAATCAAGCATGCAAAACATGATAATTTTTACTTTGTCCATACAAATGAGATATCCCACTTAAACATACAAGTCGTCAATCAAGCTTCACAAAATAAAAAACACTTCATGAAACAAAGAATGAGCTAACTCATCACGGAAGTCATTCACGATAGGGAGGGAGCAGGAGCCCCTCACGATCGAGGGAGGAGCTTCGCCATCGTAAGCCTCTGTAGGAAGGCTCAGAGAGCCCAAGCCCAGGGAACCCCTCCGACACCGGCCCTTGCGAGTTGAGGTCGACACCGGCATGGGTAGCAGGGCCGCTTGCCGCCGACTGGGAACTTAATCTTTGGGCCTCTAGAAATAATACAAGCCTGTAACTAAAATACCTAGAAAGGTGAACTAAATATTTGGGCCTCTAGAAATAATGCAAGCCTGAAACAGAAATACCTAGAAAGGTGAACTGAATCTTTGGGCCTCTAGAAATAATGCAAGCCTGAAACTCAAATACCTAGAAAGGTGAACTGAATCTTTGGGCCTCTAGAAATAATGCAAGTCTGAAACTAAAATACCTAGAAAGGTGAACTGAATCTTTGGGCCTCTAGAAATAATGCAAGCCTGAAACTAAAATACCTAGAAAGGTGAACTGAATCTTTGGGCCTCTAGAAATAATGCAAGCCTGAAACTGAAATACCTAGAGAGGTGAACTGAATCTTTGGGCCTCTAGAAATAATGCAAGCCTGAAATTGAAATACCTAGAAAGGTGAACCGAATCTTTGGGCCTCTATAAATAATGCAAGCCTGAAATTGAAATACCTAGAAAGGTGACCTGAATCTTTGGGCCTCTAGAAAGATTTATTACCTCCTCAAGCAGCATCAAACAATTCCATGCGTGCATCGCAAATCTATAGCAAGTTTGATCAGGATCTACTTTTCCAAATCAGAATTAGCGCTAGAGCAAGCAAGATCAATGATCTGGTCGTGAGACAGTGAAGGAACGAACAAACTCACCCCTCTCGCGACCTCCCTGGTAGATGCGCCTCGCGCACGACAGAGGGAGAAAAACGACCGATGAAGGGGGAGCGGGGCGACCTTCGAAGGCCGGAGGGAGAGGGCGGCCGGAGTAGGGCGGCGGAGGCCGGAAGGAGAGGGCGGCCGAAGGAGAGAGAGGGCGAGCGGCGCTTGGGCGGGCGGACCTATGGGGAACAGAGAGGAGTCATGCAAGAGGGGGGCGATCTGGTTCGGGCAGGTGAGATTTTTTTTTGTTCTCTTTTAGTGGGCCCGAGGATAACTAACCCAATTAGAACCAATCCACCGGGCTAGTTTTTTTAGCTGGGTTAGAGCAAACTAGCTCAAACTAACCCCTCTTGTTTCGATAATTTGAGGCTATTTCAACCCAAACTAGCTCTAACTCAGGGATCCAAACAAAGAGGAGTGTTCTTGTACATGCAACAGCAGTGTGGACCGTAGCACATTGTTTTTATGGCCATATCACCACATTGTTTTCTACTGCTGGTTCACTGGAGCTCTTGTGGTTACCTTTGCTAGTTCACTGGGCTGCCGTGGTTCGCACTCCTCCGACACAGTAGTACTCCCTCCGTTCCAAAATATAAGTCTTCGTAGATATTTCACTATGGACCACATACGGATGTATATAGATGCATTTTATGTGTAGATTCACTCATTTTTCTCCGTATGTGGTCCATAGTTTAATCTCTCCAAAGACTTTTATATTTAGGAACGGAGGGAGTAGTATAGTACTACTCCCTCCGTTCCAAAATAGATGACTCAATTTTGTACTAACTTAGTACAAAGTTGGGTCATCTATTTTGGAACGGAGGGAGTAGTATATACCGCATCATTCTTTACTCCTTCTTACTACACCGACATGTGGGAGAGCCAGCATCCGAGTCGACGTGTCATGCACCAGATTAGAGCGCGGAACAGAAGGGGGGTATCACCCCGGTCGGAGCGCCAGTAATTCATGACTATAGTGAGTGGTCATATCACAAGTCTTTCCAGCAGTAACGCGCCATCAAATTGCACAACCCCACTCGCTCACCCTCCTCGCCTCTCTGTCAAACCGCCTACCAGAAAACTGTCGGTGTTCTAGGAACGGGGGTCCCCAGACTTGCCTGCCTGCGGCCTGCGGCGTGGCCCGGAGGAGGCCCAGCACGGCCCATCTTCATCAACGCAAGCTCAAGACCCTCGCGAGGGGCCAAGCCTCGCGGGGCGGACGACAAGGAGCTTCCTCAGGCACGGCCTCGTTAGGCTGGCTCCGAGTTCAAGGCAGGGTACCTCGCGAGGTGCCCATGACGCAAGCCATGACGACCAAGGGCGCTAGTCGGGCGCCATCCCGCGCAGTGTCCTCCTTTCCTCTTTGGTGCAAAGGGAGCAAGCGCAGGCGAGAGCATCAAGCAAAGGCATCCGTTTCGGTGCAACAAGACCAAGACCAGCCCCAACGGCTGGAAGGGACTCATCGTGGAGCCCAAGCAGGCGTCATCACCAGAGCCTTTGGCAGGCGAGGACCAACTTTAGTCAGGATAAGTGTACCCGTTGTTCCCCTTCAAAATGGCCCATTGTTGGCGCCCTTCCCGCTCAATATTTGGGAAGAGGCCCAGGGCCTTCGCCTATAAATAGGAGTAGCCACACTCAGAGCTAGGGCATCTTGGAGAGACGAAGAGGGATCGGAGATCCGAATCCTCATCAAGGAACCAGTAGCTAGAGCGACTGAACCCCATCTAGCAGTTCATCGCACCCGCCAAGAACAGACCCTCGCGAGGCCGTTCTTCCTTGTACTGTTCTTCATCAGCCTAAGAGGCAATCCACCACACCACACACTGGAGTAGGGTATTACACCACAATGGTGGCCCGAACCAGTATAAATCTTGTGTCTCTTGTGTTGTTCCGTTAGTAGTTTAGGTCCCTGCGATCTCCGCACGCACCCCAGTGTTCGAACCTCAAGGTTCTGCCGGAACCCGAAATCCGACATTTGGCGCGCCAGGTAGGGGTGCGCCGGAATCTGCCTTTGGTCGCCTCGTTCTTCCCCAACCACCGCAACCATGTCAGACGCCCGTCGGGCCCACGCCGAGCGCCGAGCCGCCCTCGCCTCCCATGTCGCCCAGACAGCTCCCGTCGGCGGGCGCCCTCATCGTTCCCCGTCACCTGCCGTCAACGCCGCCACCGGCCCGGCGGGGAACGAGCAGCAAGCATCATCCCAGCACCCGTCCATGAGGCGGACGGCCGCGACCGCCACGCCTTCGCTCACCCCGCTGGTTCTTCGTCACGCGCACCTGCACGTCCATGGAGGCCCGAGCTGCACTCATCGCGGCAAAACGAGCTCCTGCGCTACCGCCTATCGGCAGCGTCACGAAGAATGGCTCGACCGAAGTCGCTGAGCTCGTCCGCGCTGCGAGGCGCCCGCACCGTCCGTCTCGCTGGACCGCACCGCCCAGCGGGCGATGAAACTCGGGCGCCTCAGCCACCTCCTCCTCAAGAAGGCGCCGTTTCAAGGCGTGACCCTCGGGCGGAACCCGTTCCGCCAGCGCCAGCTGCAAGAACAGAGCTGTCAAGAAGTTCCTCACTCACAAGAAGCTGCCCGGCGCCCACGCTCCAAAGACGTCCAGACCTGCTGCCCCTACCAAGGGCGCAGGGAGGCCCACAAGACCAAGCTCTCTGTCGTCCGAGGCCCCCCGCAGCCACGGCGGGCTGCCGCGCCTTCACCTCCGAGCTGCGCAGCGTGTCGCGGGCCCGCCAAGTTCAAGCCGGACCTGCCTCCTCGCTTCTGACGGCACGGCTGACTCTCTGAGTTCCTCCAGCTCTGAGCTGGGCATCGAGGCTGCCAGCAGGGGATGAAAAGGTCATGGCGAACTGGTTTCCCATGGTGCTCAAGGATGGGGCCCTTTTGGCTCTGAATCTGGCCCAGTGCACGATCTCTTCTGGGCCGAGATGCGCACCCGCTTCATCGCCAACTTCCGTGGTACTTCGCGACCGGCCACCCGCCGTGAGCGACATGTGCCGAATCAAGCAGCAGCTGGGGAAACCCCGCAAAAGTACATCGGCGCTTCAACAACGCACGCCTCAAGATCCCTGTGGTAGCGGAGGAGGCCATCTTCTCTGCCTTCTCCGACGGCGTGCGCGACGTCAAGATGAAGGAGGAGCTGGCGATGCATGAAGATCTGTGCACCTCCTTGGAACTGTTCAACTTGGTGACCAAGTGCGCCAGGGCTGAGGAGGGGCGCCTCTCCCTCCACGAGCTGCCTGCCGCAGATCCTGAAGAAAAGAAGTCCAAGGCCAAGGACGTGAAGCGCAAGGGGGCTGCCATACTCGCGGCCGAACCAGACACCAAGCGAGGCAGAGATCAGCCCGAGTCCTCCAAGGGCAGTCGGTACTGCGTGTACCACGACCTCCACACCCACAACACCAATGAATGCCGAGAGCTCCGGGCCGTCTGCGAAGGAAGGGTCGGTAGACGCCCCGAGCGCAGCGACCGGGGCTATGGCCAAGGAGGAGGAAGGAATGCAGGACGCTGGGAAGACCACGGCCCGTGCCAAGGGTGGCGCGACCAACCTCGCGAGGACCGCTGGCAAGACCCGCCTCGCGAGGGAGGCTGGAGGGATCAGCCTCGCGAGGATCGCCCGCGAGGAACGCATGAGCCTCCCTCCGCTATCGCCGCCTTGAAGGAGAATTGAAGACCGTCATCGGGGCCGAGGGAGCTGGGGCTTCCGGGAACCGCGTGCGATCGCTTGCATCCTGGGCGGAGCTCAAGCTGACCTCTCAGCGCATCTTCAAGCAGTTCGCCAAGTGAATGCAGTCCTCCCAAGCTTGAGGCCACGCGCCCTCTCGGTGGTCGGCGTGTGCCATCACGTTCAACTCAGCGGATCAGCTCAAGTCTTGTGACCACAGGTGGTGTTCTCCCAATGCTTTGTTCCCCAATCATCGACAGCGTGCTGGTCACCAAGACCCTCATCGACGGCGAGGCAGGACTCAACGTCCTGTCCGTGGAAACATTCAACAATCTTCAAGTGCCTTACAGTCACCTTCAGCCAACCAAGCCTTTCTCCGGAGTCACCGATGGCTCCACGGTCCCGATCGGGCAGGTCCGCCTTCCTGTCACCTTCAGGGCTTGCGACAGCTACCGCACCGAGCTCATCGACTTCGACGTCGCCCACATTTGCCTGACGTACAACGCAATCCTCGGGTACCCGGCGCTGGCCAAATTCATGGCTGTAACCCACCATGGCTACAACGTCCTCAAGATGCCAGGGAGCGGCGGGGTCATCACGGTGCCCTATGAAGAGAGACGCGATGTGCTCCACAGGCGAGCCTTTCGAGCCGCATCTCCGAAGACCAGACCACAGCAGCAGGAGGCCTCACGAGGCCGCACTCCAAGAAGAAGAAGACATCGACCGGCCCGGCTCCTCAAGAGGCAGGCCCCTCGAGAACCAGCGCCAAAGCTAGGGGAGCCTCCTTCCATCGCATAGGAAAGCGCGCTCGGCGCCCTCCTCGGGCCGGGCTCGGGGGCTCTCCCCTGGAGGGCCGCCGACCTCGCCAAGGCCACGAGGGAGGCGCTTGGGCACCACGTGGAGGCGTGCTTCGAAGCACGTTTCCCGCAAGCAGCAGCAAGGCAAGGAGGGCTGAACCCTAAGGAGTTCGTCGGCAAGGCCATTCAGGAGCTACAGAGTCAAGGGTCATGAGGGCAGCCGCCGCCACTGTTGTGGCCCCCCATCCAGGCGAGGATGGTGGGCTGCGCGTCTGCATTGACATACCAGGGCTTAACCAAGCCGCGTCTCAAGAGCGCCTCTGGCCCTCGCGAGTGGGACGTTAGGAGGGCCCGCCCCACAGCTACGTGCACATGCCTTATGGCCTGCCAAAGGCGGCAGCTGCGCACCAGCGTCTCATGAGGGCCATCCTGGAGGCTCAAGAGGTCAGGCACGCCGCAGCCCTGGCGGAGATGGAGATGGCCCGCGAGGAGCCGCCAGCGCCTCCGGTGCCTCCCGAGGCCTCGGCACAGGGGCTCGTGAGGGTCGGCTCCCGCAGCCCACCGAGTCTGCTACACCAACTCCACCTCATCCCCAACATCACTAGGTGACATCATTAAGTTTTATTTCCGGCTGGGAGCGCCTTCAGGGCCGCATTATTCCTAGGCCGCGTGGGTCCGTCCCTGCGGCATGTATCCCTTTTATTTCATGTCATTAGCCTATCCTGTTGGGCGCCCTCGGGCTGCATCATCCCCAAGCCGCTCGGGCATGTCCCGTGACATGTATCCTTCTTGCGTTTTCCTTGGGATTATGCTCTAGTTCCTCCATGCTTGTTATTTGTGGCCTTTCCACGTGTGACGGAATCTTGCACGTTAAAGGGGGGTGCCTGAGCATCGCGACTCAGGGCTCCTACCGGCTCTCCGGCCCTCACCCTCTGGTCTTGTCCATGGCATCGCGACCTGGCTTGCCAGCGACAGCTGAGACCAGCCCGAGAGCCGGGACCCGAGGACGTAGAGTTTCGTCATCTAACCCAGCTTGCGCGTTAAAGGGGGGGTGCCTGAGCATCGCGACTCAGGGCTCCTACCGGCTCTCCGGCCCTCACCCTCTGGTCTTGTCCATGGCATCGCGACTTGGCTTGCCATGACGGCCGAGACCAGCCCGAGAGCCGGGACCAAGACGAGAGCACCGACATCTAGCCAAATTTGCAGGAACACACTCGAAGATAAGGCCCGAGCCAGGCGCAACCCGCCTTGAGGTAGGGCCCGTGAGTCCTGGCTACTGGCTCACGGGTGCCCCAACACACCTCGCGAGGCCTCTCACGCCTCTCCTAAGCAACTAATGGCAGAACTAACGATCGCCACGGCGAGCTCTTGTTCCTTTTGTGGTGAACCTGCAGGGTCCCTCCAAGGAGCACGAAACGACCTCGCCACGCAATCTCTCTCCGGCCAAGGCACGGACCTAGCGCCGCACCAGGAAGCATTGTCCTGACCCTCGAGATAAGTCACCCTCCGGACACACTAGTTATCGCAACACCATCCCCACACTCGATGCAACCCCGTGTTAGCAACGTCGCTCTCCTTCGACCGAATGATGGCTGCTTGAGCGCCAAGGGGACCCCGAGCATCGCGACTCGGAGGCTCTTACCGGACCTCGGGCCGCTCACCTCCTGGCCTTGACCACGGCATCGCGACACAGCATACCAGCGACGGCTGAAGCCGCCTTTGGGACTGGGACTGTCGGCGCAGAGCATCAAGCCCTCACGAGGTCCGAAAGGAAGAAACTGAGCTAAGGCGGAATAAGCATCTCGCGCTGCTTCACAATAAGGATCATATTGACAAACGAAGCTACAAACGTCTTACAAGCCCCCGCGGGGTACATTCTTGGCTCCTCGCAGGAACAAAAGACGTGAATCCTAAGGAGTCCTGCCTATAGGGACCACCGCGGCAGACGCCATCATCAACAGTGGGCCACCCGGTCCGGTGCCAACCCCATCCAGATCAGGGGCGGCGACGACCTGACGAGCCCGCCCTGCTCCGGGAGCGGCGCAGGCTCAGAGGCTCGTAGCTATCGTCACTCGTCTCCGGCGTAGCGAAGAACTCGGCGGAGTCGCTGGATCGTCCGGCGCCTTTGTCGCCTGGGGAACTGCCGAGGGAGTGGTCGGTCGGCGTCTGTCTCGCCGCAGCAGGACCTCGACCACCTCTCCCGGGGCAGCACTCCAGCCGACGACCCTCAGCGTCGATGACCTTGAAGGACACCACCGAAGCACCATCGTACTCCAGGTGGATCGTGAGGGCGCCCCTCGTCCTGCAGACCCGGGCGACCTCGCCCCAGCCTCGAGTGATGAAGACCTCGCCCGGGGCAACTACCGCAACCTCTGCCCCGGTCGCGAGGGTGCCGCGGCCGGCGTGGTTGCAGCCAGAGTCCCAGGGGTTCCCCCTGCCGGACGACGGAGGCGAAGAAAGAAGGAAGACGAATCCAAGATTTAGGAGGCGTGGCGACGCGAAGCACGAACTCCCGGCAGGAGCCCTCGGCGTGAACTCCAGGGGGGAAGACGCACACCTTCGTGACCCGCCGGCGTCGGCGGCGGCGCTGCTTGTGGCGCCCGGCGTCGCCTCCTTCTAAGCCGCCAACGTGCGCGTACAAGGGAAGAGGAAACCCTGGTGGCGGCCGCACGCACCAGGGCATGGGCGCCTCCTGACACGCGCTCCTGCCCTGACACCAGAGAGCAAGCCGCTTCTTTGGGGGGAGCGGGTCAGGATCCTCTTGAGGAGCCTTTCCCTTCTCTTCCGTGGAGAACCGGCGGATCGGAGCCATGGCAACCAGACGATCTGAGGAGGAGGAGAAGCGGAAGGATAGACTGGAAGGGCGTAGCGCCCGTTCTTATAGCCAGCGAAGGCCAACCGTCGGCCTCCACGATCACCGGTAATCATGAACAACTCTGCATGCAGGGACTTGTCGAATCCGGGTGGTTACCGAGGCATCATGGGGAAGCAGTGCGCACGCGTCCAATCAACCGCCACGCGTCACCCAAGGCAGCAGGCTGTTAGGGCCCGCGACGCTTCGCAATTGCCCTTTCGCCTCTCTGCTCGGCCAAGTTCGGGCGTGCCGTGGGCCCGGGGGCTACTGTCGGCGTTCTGCGAACGGGGGTCCCCAGACTTGCCTGCCTGCGGCCTGCGGCGTGGCTCGGAGGAGGCCCAAAGACGGCCCATCTTCATCAACGCAAGCTCAAGACCCTCGCGAGGGCAAGCCTCATGAGGCGGGCGACAAGGAGCTTCCTCGAGCACGGCCTCGTCGGGCTGGCTCATCAGAGGCGAAGAGTTCAAGGCAGGGTACTTCGCGAGGTGCCCATGACGCAAGCCATGACGACCAAGGGCGCCCGATCGAGCGCCAGCCAGCATAATGTCCTCCTTTCCTCTTTGGTGCAAAGGGAGCAAGCGCAGGCGAGAGCATCAAGCAAAGGCATCAGTTTCAGTGCAACAAGACCAAGACCAGCCCCAACGGCTGGACGGGAGTCATCGTGGAGCCCAAGCAGGCGTCATCACCAGAGCCTTTGGCAGGCGAGGACCAACTTTAGTCAGGATAAGTGTACCCGCTGTTCCCCTTCAAAATGGCCCATTGTTGGCACCCTTCCCGCTCAATATTTGGGAAGAGGCCCAGGGCCTTCGCCTATAAATAGGAGTAGCCACGCTCAGAGCTAGGGCATCTTGGAGAGACGAAGAGGGATCGGAGATCCGAATCCTCATCAAGGAACCAGTAGCTAGAGCGACTGAACCCCATCTAGCAGTTCATCGCACCCACCAAGAACAGACCCTCATGAGGCCGTTCTTCCTTGTACCGTTTCTTCATCAGCCCAAGAGGCAATCCACCACACCACACCTTTGGGTAGGGTATTACACCACAATGGTGGCCCGAACCAGTATAAATCTTGTGTCTCTTGTGTTGTTCCGCTAGTAGTTTAGGTCCCTGCGATTTGGCGAAGTGCGAGACGGTGGAAGGTTGGATCTCCGCACGGACCCCGGTGTTCGAACCTCAAGGGTCTGCCGGAACCCGAAATCCGACAAAAACTGCCGCGTGTACTGCTGTGTGCAGTCCAATGAGTGCTGAGGCACGCAGTGGATATTGTTATGTTCTTACTTCACGGATGATTTGAGTAGATACTGAGTATATTTACTTGATGAAACACAAGTCTGAATTATTGAATGGTTCAAGTAATTTCAGAGTGAAGTTGAAGGTCATCATGACAAGAGGATAAAATGTCTATGATATGATCATAGAGATGAGTACTGAGATTCTGAGCTTTGTACGCATAATTAAGACATTGTGGAAATTGTTTCACAATTAATACCGCTGGAACACCATAGTGTGATGGTGTGTCCGAACATCATAGTTGCACCCTATTGGATATGGTGCGTACCATGATGTCTCTTATCGAATTACCACTATCGTTCATGGGTTAGGCATTAGAGACAACCGCACTCACTTTAATAGGGCACCACGTAATTCCGTTGAGACGACACCGTTTGAACTATGGTTTGGAGAAACCTAAGTTGTCATTTCTTAAAAGTTTGGGGCTGCGACGCTTATGTGAAAAGGTTTCAGGTTGATAGGCTCGAACCCAAAGCGGATAAAATGCATCTTCATAGGACACCCAAAACAGTTGGGTATACCTCCTAATTCAGATCCGAAAGCAATAGGGATTGTTTCAAGGAACGGGTCCTTTCTCGAGGAAAAGTTTCTCTCAAAAGAATTGAGTGGGAGGATGGTGGAGACTTGATGAGGTTATTGAACCATCACTTCAACCATTGTGTAGCAGGGCACAGGAAGTTGTTCCTTTGGCACCTACATCAATTGAAGTGGAAGTTGATATTGGTGATCATGAAACTTCGGATCAAGTCACTACCGAACCTCGTAGGGTGACAAGGATGCGTACTACTTTAGAGTGGTACAGTAATCATGTCTTGAAGGTCATGTTGCTAGACAACAATGAACCTACGAGCTATGGAGAAGCGATGGCGGGCCCGGATTCTGACGAATGGCTCGAGGCCATAAAATCTGAGAGAGGATCCATGTATGAGAACAAACTGTAGACTTCGGAAGAACTGCTTGATGGTCGTAAGGCTGTTGAGTACAGATGGATTTTAAAAGGAAGACGGACAATGATGGTAAGTGTCACCATTAAGAACGCTCGACTTGTAGTTAAGATGTTTTCCGACAAGTTCAAGGAGTTGACTGCGATGAGACTTTCTCATTCGTAGCGATGCTAAGAGTCTGTTGGAATTATATTAGCAATTACTGCATGATTTATGAAATCTTGCAGATAGGATGTCAAAACATTGTTTCCTCGAGGTTATTCTTGAGGAAAGGTTGTATGTGATACAACCAGAAGGTTTTGTCAATCCTGAAAGATGCTAACAAGTATGCAAAGGTCTAGCAATCCTTCTAAGGACTGGAGTAAGCATCTCGGAGTTGGAATGTACGCTTTGATGAGATGATCAAAGATTTGGGGTTTATACAAAGCTTATGAGAAACTTGTATTTCCAAAGAAGTGAGTGGGAGCACTATAGAATTTCTGATGAGTATATGTTGTTGACATATTGTTGATCAGAAATGATGTAGAATTTCTGGAAAACATATAGGGTTATTTGAAAAGTGTTTTTCAATAGAAAACCTGGATTAAGCTGCTTGAACATTGAGCATCAAGATCTATGAGGATAGATCAAAAACCGCTAAATGGTACTTTCAAATGAGCACATACCTTTACATGATCTTGAAGGTGTTCAAGATGGATCAGTCAAAGAAGGAGTTCTTGCCTGAGTTGTAAGGTATGAAGTTAAGAGCTAAAGCTCGACCACGGCAAAAGAGAGAGAAAGGATGAATGTCGTCCCCTATGCTTCAGATGTAGGCTCTATAGTATGCTATGTTGTGTACCGCACCGGAAGAGTGCCTTGCCATGAGTCAGTCAAGGGGTACAAGAATGATCCAGGAATGGATCATTGGACAGCGGTCAAAATTGTCCTTGGAGTAAATAAGGACATGTTTCTCGATTATGGAGGTGATAAAGAGTTCGGCGTAAAGGTTTACGTCGATGCAAGCTTTAACACCTATCCGAGTGACTCTGAGTAGCAAACCGGATACGTATAGTGGAGCAACCATTTGGAATAGCTCCAAGTAGAGTGTGGAAGCAGCATTTACAATATGACCTAGAGATTTGTGAAGTACATACGGATCTGAATGTTGCAGACCCGTTGACTAAAACCTCTCTCACAAGCAAAACATGATCAAACCCTTAACTCATTGAGTCTTAATCACATGATGATGTGAACTAGTTTAGTGACACTAGTAAACTCTTTGGATGTTGGTCACATGGCGATGTGACCTGTGAGTGTTAATCACATGGTGATGTGAACTAGATTATTGACTCTAGTGCAAGTGGGAGACTGTTGGAAATATGCCCTAGAGGCAATAATAAATTAGTTATTATTATTATATTTCCTTGTTCATGATAATCGTTTATTATCCATGCTATAATTGTATTGATAGGAAACTGAAATACATGTGTGGGTACATAGACAACACCATGTCCCTAGTAAGCCTCTAGTTGACTAGCTCATTGATCAATAGATGGTTACGGTTTCCTGACCATGGACATTGGATGTCGTTGATAACGGGATCACATCATTAGGAGAATGATGTGATGGACAAGACCCAATCCTAAGCCTAGCACAAAGATCGTGTAGTTCGTATGCTAAAGCTTTTCAAATGTCAAGTATCATTTCCTTAGACCATGAGATTGTGCAACTCCGGATACCGTAGGGAATGCTTTGGGTGTACCAAAGCGTCACAACGTGAATCGGGTGGCTATAAAGGTGCACTACGGGTATCTCCGAAAGTGTCTGTTGGGTTGTACGAATCGAGACTGGGATTTGTCACTCCGTGTGACGGAGAGGTATCTCTGGGCCCACTCGGTAGGACATCATCATAATGTGCACAATGTGACCAAGGGGTTGATCACGGGATGATGTGTTACGGAACAATACAATACGTGCCTTGCAACCCTTTCTGTCACTGGGTAAGGACACCGCAAGATTGAACCCAAAGCTAAGCACTTCTCCCATTGCAAGAACTACCAATCTAGTTGGCAAAACCAAACGGATAATTCAAGAGACTTGCAAAGATAACTCAATCATACATAAAAGAATTCAGAGAAGAATCAAATATTTTCCATAGATAAGCTGGATCATAAACCCACAATTCATCGGTCTCAACAAACACACCGCAAAAATAAGATTACATCGAATAGATCTCCACGAGAGAGGGGGAGAACACTGTATTGAGATCCAAAAAGAGAGAAGAAGCCATCTAGCTACTAGCTATGGACCCCGAAGGTCTGAAGTAAACTACTCACACTTCATCGGAGGGGCTGTGGTGTTGATGTAGAAGCCCTCCGTGGTGGATGCCCCCTCCGGCGGAGCTCCAGAACAGGCCCCGAGATGGGATCTCGTGGATACAGGAAGGTACGGCGGTGGAATTAGGTTTTTGGCTCCTGTTCTGATCGTTTGGGGATACGTAGGTATATATAGGAGGAAGGAGTACGTCGGTGGAGCTTGAGGGGCCCACGAGGCATGGGCGCGCCCTAGGGGAGGCGCGCCTCCACCCTCGTGACCGCCTCGTGGCTTTCTTGACGGAGGGTCCAAGTCTCCTGGATCACATTCGGGGAGAAAATCACGTTTCCGAAGGTTTCATTCCGTTTGGACTCCGTTTGATATTCTCTTTCTTTGAAACACTGAAAAAGGAAAAAAAACAGCAATTCTAGGCTGGGCCTCCGGTTAATAGGTTAGTCCCAAAAGTAATATAAAAGTGGAAAATAAAGCCCATTATAGTCCAAAACAATAGATAAAGTAGCATGGAGCAATAAAAAATTATAGATACATTGGAGACGTATCAGGCATCCCCAGGCTTAATTCTTGCTCGTCCTCGAGTAGGTAAATGATAAAAAGAGAATTTTTGATGCGGAGTGATACTTTGGCATAATTTCAATGTAAATCTTCTTAATCATGGTATGAATATTCAGATCCGAAAGATTCAAGACAAAAGTTCATATTGACATAAAAATAATAATACTTCAAGCATACTAATCAAAAGTAATCATGTCTTCTAAAAATAGCATGGCAAAAGAAAGTTCATCCCTACAAAATCATATAGTTAGGCTATGCTTCATTTTCGTCACACAAAGATGTTCCCAACTTCTATACCCCCGATGACAAGCCAAGCAATTGTTTCATACTTAAATAATCTAAAAAAAATTCAACCTTCACGCAATACATGAGCGTGAGCCATGGATATAGCACTATGGGTGGAATAGAATATGATGATGGGGATTGTGTGGAGAAGACAAAAAAGGAGAAAGTCTCACATAGACGATGATAATCAACGGGCTATGGAGATGCCCATCAATTGATGTCAACATGAGGAGTAGGGATTGCCATGCAACGGATGCACTAGAGATATGAATGCTCAACAAAAGAAAACTAATGGGTGTGCATCCAACTTGCTTGCTCATGAAGACCTAGGGCATTTTGAGGAAGCCCATCGTAGGAATATACAAGCCAAGTTGTATAATAAAAAATTCCCACTAGTATGAACAAGACAACTTATGAGACTCACTATATGGAAAACATGGTGCTACTTTGAAGCACAATATATGAGACTCACTACATGAAGAACAAGGTGCTACTTTGAAGCACAATATATGAGACTCGCTACATGAAGAACAAGGTGCTACTTTGAAACACAAGTGTGGAAAAAGAGATAGTATCATTGCCCTTTTTATTTTATTTTTGGGCCTTTTTTTCTTTTCTTTTTTGGCCTTTCTCTTTTTTTGGGCAATGCTCTAATAATGATGATCATCACACTTCTATTGATTACAACAATAAGGATTACAACTCGAAACTAGAACAAGATATGACTCTATATGAATGCCTCCGTGATGTAACGGGATGGTGCAATGAATCAAGAGTGACATGTATGAAAAATAATGCATGGTGGCTTTGCCACAAATATGATGTCAACTACATGATCATGCAATGGCAATATGACAAAAGTAAAGTATGTCATGATGATGATGAACAGAACGGTGGAAAGTTGCATGGCAATATATCTCGGAATGGCTATGGAAATGCCATAATAGGTAGGTATGGTGGCTGTTTTGAGGAAGATATAAGGAGGTTTATATGTGAAAGAGCGTATCATATCACGGGTTTGGATGCACCGTGAAGTTTGCACCAACTCTCAAGGTGAGAAAGGGCAATGCACTGCATCAAGAGGCTAGCAAAGGCGCAAAGGTAAAAGTGCGTATAATCCATGGACTCAACATTAGTCAAAAGAACTCATATACTTATTGCAAAAATTTAGAAGTCATCAATAATCAAGTACTACGCGCATGCTCCTAGGGGATAGATTGGTAGGAAAAGACCATCGCTCATCCCGACCGCCACTCATAAGGATGCACAAGCCAGGTACACTTCATGTTTCAAATTTGTTACACAACTTTAACCATACGTGCATGCTACGGGATTTGCTAACTTCAACACAAGCATTTCTCAAATTCACAACTACTCAACTAGCACAACTTTGATATTATCACCTCCATATCTCAAAACAATTATCAAGCATTAAACTTATCTTAGTACTCAACGCACTCAAAAGAAAGTTTCACATATCTTGAATACCAAGTATATTAACATTAAGCAAATTACCATGCTATTAACGACTCTAAAAATAATATAAGTGAAGCATGAGAGATCAAGTTTCTTTAAAACAAATCCACCACCGTTCTCTAAAAGATATAAGTGAAGCACTAGAGCAAAAATTATCACGCTCAAAAAGATATAAGTGAAGCACTATGAGGAAAACTATCAAGCTCAAAAGATATAAGTGAAGCACATAGAGTATTCTATCAAATTTCAATTCATGTATGGCTCTCTCAAAAGGTGTGTACATCAAGGATGATTGTGGTAAACTAAAAAGAAAAGACACAAATAATACAAGACGCTCCAAGCAAAACACCTATCATGTGGTGAATAAAATATAGCTCCAAGTAAATTACCGATGGAAGTGGACGAAAGAGGGGATGCCTTCCAGGGAATCCCCAAGCTTTGACTTTTTGGTGTCCTTGGATTATCTTGGGGGTGCCATGGGCATCCCCAAACTTAGGCTCTTGCCACTCCTTGTTCCATAATCCATCAAAAGAATTCACCCAAAACTTGAAAACTTCACAACACAAAACTCAATAGAAATCTCGTGAGCTCCGTTAGAGAAAGAAAACAAAAGACTACTTTAAGGTACTGTAATGAACTCATTATTTATTTATATTGGTGTTAAACCTACTGTATTCCAACTTCTCTATGGATTATAAACTATTTTACTAGCCATAGAATCATCAAAATAAGCAAACAACACACGCAAAACAGAATCTGTCAAAAACAGAACAGTCTGTAGTAATCTGTAACTAACGAAAACTTATGGACCTCAAACAATTCTACCAAAATTAGAAGACCTGGAGAATTTGTTTATTGATAAGAAGCAATTTGAATCAGTATTTTATCACATTCTGGTGATTTTTAACAATTCGGGCACTGAGGGCAAAGTTTCTGGAAATTACAGCAAGATCAAATAACTATCATCCAAGAAGATCCAATAGGTTTAACTTGGGACAAACACTAATTAAAAGATAAAATCACATCTAAACAGAGGATAGATGGATTATTTATTCCTAAACATAAGCAAAAACTAAAAACTAAAAATAAAATTGGGTTGCCTCCCAACAAGCGCTATCGTTTAACGCCCCTAGCTAGGCATAAAAGCAAGGATAGATCTAGGTATTGCCATCTTTGGTAGGCAATCCATAAGTGGCTCTCATGATAGATTCATATGGTAATTTTATTTTCTTTCTAGGGAATTGTTCCATGCCCTTATTTAAGGGAAATTGGAATCTAATATTCCCGTCCTTCATATCAATAATTGCACCAATCGTTCTAAGGAAAGGTCTACCAAGAATAATAGGACATGAAGGATTGCAATCTATATCAAGAATGATAAAATCTACGGGCACATAATTCCTATTTGCAACAATAAGCACATCATTAATTCTTCCCATAGGTTTTTTAATAGTGGAATCCGCAAGATGCAAGTCTAGAGAGCAATCATCAAAGTCACGGAAATCTAGCAAATCACACAAAGTTTTGGAAATAGTAGAGACACTAGCACCCAAATCACACAAAACATGAAACTCATAATCTTTAATCTTAATTTTTATAGTAGGTTCCCACTCATCATGGAGTTTCCTAGGGATAGAAACTTTCAACTCAAGCTTTTCTTCATAAGATTGCATTAAGGCATCAACAATGTGTTCGGTAAAAGCCTTATTTTGACTATAAGCATGAGGAGAATTTAGCACGGATTGTAACAAGGAAATACAGTCAATTAAATAGCAACTTTCATAATTAAATTCCTTGAGATCCAATATAGTGGGTTTAGCAACATCTCGATTTTTATTTCTTTCAATCCCGCTTTTATCAATTTCATCATCAAGATCTAAAAACTCTGAATTCTTAGAACGCCTTCTAGGTAAAGGAAGATCATATTCAGTTTCATCAAGATTCATATTGCAAATCAAAGATTTAATAGGGGACACATCAATAACTTTTAGATCTTCATCTTGATTTTCATAGGAATTGGAAGAACACGCTTTAATAAAGGCATCTTTGGAAGCACGCATCCTAGCGGTTCTTTCCTTGCACTCATCAATGGAAATTCTCATGGCTTTGAGGGACTCATTGATATCATGCTTAGGAGGAATAGATATAAGCTTTAAAGAATCAATTTCAAGAGAAATTCTATCAACGTTCCTAGCCAAATCATCAACTTTAAGCAATTTCTCTTCAAGCAAAGCATTAAAATTCTTTTGTGAATTCATAAACTCTTTAACAGTACTCTCAAATTCAGAGGGCATCTTATTAAAATTTCCATAGGAGTTGTTGTAGGAATTTCCATAATTATTAGAAGGATTACTAGGATAAGGCCTAGGGTTAAAATTCCCTCTATACGCGTTGTTACCAAAATTATTCCTACCAACAAAATTCACATCCATAGACTCATTATTATTCTCAATCAAGGTAGACAAAGGCATATCATTAGGATCAGAAGAAACACTCTTAGTAGCAAATAGTTTCATAAGTTCATCCATCTTTCCACTCAAAACATTGATTTCTTCTATAGCATGCACTTTTTTATTAGTAGATCTTTCAGTATGCCATTGAGAATAATTAACCATAATATTATCTAGGAGTTTAGTAGCATCTCCTAAAGTGATTTCCATAAAAGTGACTCCCGCGGCCGAATCTAAAAGATTTCTAGAAGCAAAATTCAATCCAGCATAAATTTCTAAAAGCATCTTTGCACATGTTCCAAGAATCAGTACTATTTTCAGGCAAAGAGGAAAACCACGCTTTAGCACGATCTCTAAGCGAAAAAGGAAATAGCTTCAATTTAACGACATCATTATCGACATCTTTTTTCTTTTGCATATCACATAAATCAACGAAGCTATTCAGATGGGTAGCAGCATCTTCACTAGGAAGGCCGGCGAATTGATCTTTCATAACAAGATTCAACAAAGCAGTATTGATTTTACAAGATTCAGTATTGGCAAGAGGAGCAATCGGAGTGCTAAGGAAATCATTATTATTGGTATTGGTGAAGTCACACAATTTAGTAGCATCTTGAGCCATTGCGACAAACATGCAAACAAAAGGCAAAGGGAAAAAGAGGAGGAGATTGGGAAAGAGAGGGTGAATAAAACGGCAACGGTGAAGTGGGGGAGAGGAAAACGAGAGGCAAATGGCAAATAATGTAATGCGAGAGATAGGGATTGCGATGGGTACTTGGTATGGTTGACTTGCTTGCGTGAGCCTCCCCGGCAACGGCGCCAGAAATTCTTCTTGCTACCTCTTGAGCACTGCGTTGGATTTACCCGAAGAGGAGAGGATGATGCAGCAAAGTAGCGTAAGTATTTCCCTCAGATTTTGAGAACCAAGGTATCAATCCAGTAGGAGACCACACACAAGTCCCTCGTACCTACACAAAACGATAGCAACTCGCAACCAACGCGATTAGGGGTTGTCAATCCCTTTACGGTCACTTACGATAGTGAGATCTGATAGAGATGATAAATAATATTTTTGGTATTTTTGGTAGATAGATGCAAAGTAAAAAGTAAAAGCAAAGTAAAAACAAAGCAAGTAAATAAAGTGATAGAGATTGATATGATGATAATATACCGGGGTCCATAGGTTTCACTAGTGGCTTCTCTCAAGAGCATAGATATTCTACGGTGGGTGAACAAATTACTGTTGAGCAATTGATGTAATTGAGCATAGTTATGAGTATATCTAGGCAATGATCATGTATATAGGCATCACGACCAAAACAAGTAGATCAAAACGATTACGCATCTACTACTATTACTCCACTCATCGACCGCTATCCAAAGATGCATCTAGAGTATTAATTAAAAACAGAGTAATGCCTTAAGCAAGATGACATGATGTAGAGGGATAAATTCATGCAATATGATAAAAACCCCATCTTGTTATCCTCGATGGCAACAATACAATACGTGCCTTGCAACCCTTTACATCCTTTGGGTAAGGACACCGCAAGATTGAACCCAAAGCTAAGCACTTCTCCCATTGCAAGAACTACCAATCTAGTTGGCCAAACCAAACGGATAATTCAAGAGACTTGCAAAGATAACTCAATCATACATAAAAGAATTCAGAGAAGAATCAAATATTTTCCATAGATAAGCTAGATCATAAACCCACAATTCATCGGTCTCAACAAACACACCGCAAAAAGAAGATTACATCGAATAGATCTCCACGAGGGGGAGAACATTGTATTGAGATCCAAAAAGAGATAAGAAGCCATCTAGCTACTAGCTATGGACCCGAAGGTCTGAAGTAAACTACTCACACTTCATCGGAGGGGCTGTAGTGTTGATGTAGAAGCCCTCCATGGTGGATGCCCTCCCGTGAAGCTCCTAACAGGCCCCAAGATGGGATCTCGTGGATCTGTAAACGTCTGGCGGTGGAATTAGGTTTTGGCTCCTGCTACGATCGTTTGGGGATACGTAGGTATATATAGGAGGAAGGAGTACGTCGGTGGAGCTTGAGGCCCACGAGGCGGGGGCGCGCTTAGGGGAGGGGGCGGCCTCCACCTCGTGACCGCCTCGTGGCTTTCTTGACGGAGGGTCCAAGTCTCCTGGTCTTATCTGATGAGAAAATCACGTTTCAAGGTTTCATTCCGCTTTGGACTCCGCTTGATATTCTGCATTTCTTGAAATCTTGAAAAAGGCAAAAAAACAGCAATTCTGGGTTGGGCCTCCGGTTAATAAGTTAGTCCCAAAAGTAATATAAAAGTGGAAAATAAAGCCCATTATAGTCCAAAACAATAGATAAAGTAGCATGGAGCAATAAAAAATTATAGATACGTTGGAGACGTATCATCCTTGCGTGATTGCCATGAACATAATTAAGATGCTTCTTTTCATTTTGTATATGTTTTGTATATTCTTATTGACCATCAACTGTTTACTTTCTATCATTTTGTGCAGATAGGGATATCCATTTCACCTTGTTGCTATTGTAACCTTTTGGTGAACTGCACAAAACACTTTTTTTTGGAATGAGCGTCTTGTGCAGTTCTACTAAAATGTCACGTGGGCAACATCTCTCAATTTTGGTGGAACTGCACAAAATGGTGATTGGAGTTTCCAAAATCTCCGTCAAATTCTGCTGGTAATCTCGTGCAACATTTTATTAGCCTTTTCAAGATGGAGCCGTCACTGTCACCACAATGGCACTTTATTTTAGTGGAACTGCACAAAAGGATAAGAAAATTATAGTTGCACCTTACATGAGCCGGACAGCCAACCTTAATGTTCCTCAATTTTAGTGCAACTACTAAAGAAGAACCTGCCAGCTCACAAGAGAAAGTACTTCTTGCTAGCTGAATGATGCAATCTTTGCTTCATTTCAGGTGAACTGCAGAAAAAGGCGCATGAATTGAATCATGGAACTCCAGGCAGACCTCATCCAAGTAGAGCTGGAGGTTGAGTTCAAGGAGGCCGCTATTAAAACGAAATCATGCTCTCATGTCTCCTTGTTTGTGTTGTGCAAACATGCTCGCAAATGTGAATACTCAACTACGAGATGTTGTGACGGTCAAGAGCATTCGCCAAGTTCTTCGATTGTATGGCATGGCTAGCCAAGATGGATTTAATCCCGATATTCACTTTATCAAAAGGCTCTAATGGGTTGGTTCTGAATCTTGCAAGCTGGGAATCAGTGAGATGTGTAGGCATCTTTGTTGTACTTATTATTCGAATCTTATTTGTTGGTTCTGAATCTTGCTAGCTGGGAATCAATGAGATGTGTAGGCATCTTTGTTGTACTTATTATTTGGATCTTATTTGTTGGTTCTGAATCTTGCAAGCTGGGAATCAATTAGATGTGTAGGCATCTTTGTTGTGCTTATTATTTGGATCTTATTTGTTGGTTCTGAATCTTGCAAGCTGGGAAACACGACGTGATGATGCAGAGGACAACAACCATAACAAATAGTTCAAACTTGGTAGTATTATCTTTGTGAAAGTGCGACAAATGTGCTGATCGTGTGCGTCCTGAGAATAATAATTCTAATTGTTGTGCATGTTGATCCTGTGGCACTGATAGAACGAGCGAATGCATTGCTTGTTTTAAGTACCCCCCCCCTCCTTCCATCTATATAGGGCCTAATACGTTTTTCGAGACCAACTTTGACCAAATGTTAGAGCAATAATATATGACATGCAACTTACACAAAGCATACCGTCAAATTCGTATGTGAAAGAGCTTCCAATGATATAATTTTCACATTATACACCTCATGTACTATTAATCTTGTCAATAGTCAAAGACGGTCTTGAAAAATGCATTAGGCCCTATATAGATGGAAGCAGGGAGTATAAATTTCTATTAAAGCTAATTAAATTTAAGTAAAGTGGCCACTAACTCCTGTTATTACAGTACCAATACAGACCCGCTCGTGAACCGACGTGTGGCCGGAGTAGGTTTCTTAATGGAGGCGTTTGAATGCGCCGAGGGTGCATCTTCTGCCGGGCATGCAGCGGACGAGGGAGGGGTAGTAACTGTTGTCGCCTGTACACACTCAGCTTACTGTTGAATCCAGTTCCCCAAGAGCTGAAAAAAGAACTTCTGTCGCCGCCTACACACTTGTTCACTCAAAGAGACTCCAATGGCGATCCGAGGGGTGAGCCTGCTAGATATGGACTTCAGCAAGGAGTTCCCCTTTGAGTTCGCTGTTCACTCCTATGGCTGCACCAAGTTGAATGTGATGTATACCAACGATACGGACTCGGTGAAGCTCTGCCTCGCCTCAGTCTTATGGCTGCACCAGGTTCTGGAGCATTCGCCCGTTTCATCGGCAGCACCGACTTCTCTACGGTGGAGAGAAGGAAGAACGCGACGATTCGGCCATCTGGTGCAACAAGCTTGTCGACATCCAGAAGCAATACAAGATCATCAGCAACGGGCAGGAGAAGGACTCCGTGGTTGACCTCGCTGAGACCATCATCGACCCCTGATACGCCAACATGAAAGAAGATGACCTGAACACGTGGGAGGTACCTCTGAATCTAGCCTACATAACCTACGCGGCCAAGGATGCATACACATGCTACGACATGTACAGGTAGATCTTGGACATGAGGGCGTGTCTGCTTCCCGTAATCGACGAGTACACGGACAGCCGCAGCGTCATGATCAAGCGTGCCACGAAGGTCTAGATGTTGTACTTTATCTGTTTATAAGCACCTTTATCATCTGAGTGTTTCATGCATTAGCCTATGTGTCGTAATTATCTGTTTTGTCCGAAATATTTCTTTTAAGAACCCATTAACCTGAATGCTTTTTTTAGTGGCTATTTGCTTATGTATGTAAACTAGTTCACTTGTTCGTAAAAAAAACTAGTTCACTCGGCTGCCGTGCTTTGAATCTCCTTCCTCCCAACATATTCCTCTCCTTAAGTGGACCCAGCAGGTCTCTGAATTTTCTCCCACTTTCTTTTTCGATGTAAACTGAGTTTTCTCCCAGTACTTTCCCCTAGAACCAACTCAACTATCCCACCTCTAGCCTAAAAAATAATAATATCCCACGTACTATTAACTCATCAAATTAAAATGATATTTTATTTCGTAAGTTGAAAGTTCTTACAAAATAATACTCCAATAATAATTGTTTATATATAACTTGCCAAGTTAACTCCTAGTGATTGTGTACATAAGCTTGCAAAGATTTTACTGACGTGCAATCATGTGTTTATCTTTTTATAACATTTCTCCGTCTAGCCCAACATGATATTTTCACCCAGCCCAACAAGTCCGCGGATTTCGAGAAAAATGCAAACGGGATTTAAATGGGCTGCATAGATGCTACATCATTGTTTCACCCAGCCCACCAAATGGACTAATAAAATGAATGGACTGGCTGACATGTGGGCCAGTAGGTCGAAGCCTAAGAAGGCGTTGGATTTACATCCAACAGCCGGCATTCTTCTTCAATCTCTCGTCTTCTTCCCCCAGCGCTGCCGGAACCGCCTGCTCCAGCCTTCGGCGTCTAGCGGCGTTGTTTTGTGCTCCTCAGTGAAACGCTACCCCGCCAACGGCCAGGCCATCCCTCCACTCCGCACCTCCTGTTATTCTCTGCCGAGTGTAGGCCCACCCCGCACCCGAACCAGTCAAGTTTCCCACTCCTCTCCGTCTGCGACTCCACTGCCGCGTCTTCCCATCTCCGGGTAGTTCCAGTCTGGGGCCTCGCCGTTGTCCACCGCCTCGGTGCGCTCGGCGCGGCGTGGTCAACATACGAAAGTCGTCGGAAGAGGATCAGACGTAATCAGACGTGGGAAGGGCTTCAGATATCGGGAAAAAAATGTTCCCCCGGATGTGTCGGACCCACCAGCTATATCTTCGCACGCAAGGAAGTGCCTCCTTATTACGCACCAAAAATGAATACCCCACTGCTAGGCTGGGACCCACCATAGTGGGTGTATGACTTGTGGGCCTACTAAGTTGACGAGGACGGAGGGCTTTGTCAACTTAGTCAATATGAACGATTCTAGCTCCAGTGACCGTACGATGTCCATCCAACGGCCATAGTGCTTCTTCAACCTTTGGTCTTCTTGCTCCAGCCTCCCAAAGCAGCGTCGGTTGTGCCGCGTGCTCCTGCCTCTCGTGGATGGCTGTGATGCCGCGGAGGCCTCACCGCCCCCTACTACTCCCACCGCTGGCCCAGGGTATCCCTCTACTCACCCACACCCCCTGTTATTCTGCGGCGACGGCAGCCTCAAGCCGCAGAACCAAAGTGAACCCTCGTACTCCTCTCCGTAGGGCACCCACCGCCACGTCTTCCCGGCTCCGCCGCCCCTTCTTAGGCCTCGCCGTCGTCCACCGCCTTGGTGCTCTCTTGGCGTGGTCAATGTGGTCAACGACCGACTTCCATCGGAAGAGTATCAGACGTGGAGAGGCCGATACCGGGTCCATGGCCACAGCCCGGTTTTTTTGTGATTTGCCAAGTAAGTCGCTTTGTCAGGCCTGTTGGGCTGCAAATCTTTCAAGACGAGGAGAGCTTCATTCGGCTGGCCGAGAAAATGGCCTATCAGTAATGAGAAATGGGTTGTACATTTTTAAAACACATCAAACCGGCAATTAGTTTCAAATATCTTTTTTTCATTTCGAGATTTTAAATTACATTAATTTTTATGCATGGAGAATTTGTTGGATTTTATATTGATATATATTTATTTTTAAAATCATTTGAATGTGATTCAAAATTTTGGGATTAAAAACAGTTCGGACCGCATGGAAATATGCAAAATTTCGTATGATTTTTTAACCGTGGCCACAATATGGGTTGTAATGGTAACAAAAAGAATATGGGCTCCAAAAAAACCTTAAGAATTAGCAAATGGGCTGTAAATTATTAGAAATAATGGCAGATGGGTTGTATGTTGTTTTCCATGATTTGAGGCTTTCCTAAAAAAGGTTGACACACAAGCAAAGGATCGTTGGATGTCCCTCCAACGGCCGTCGTGCTTCTTCAATCTCTGCTCTTCCTGCTCGGCCGCTCAAACAAGCGCCCGGTGGGACTGCCTGCTCCCTCCTCCTCATGGGCGGGTGCTGCCTTGAGCCTCACCGCCCCACCGTACTCCCATCGCTGGCCTAGCCATCCCTCTACTCACCCACACATTGTTATTCTCCGTGACGGCAGACGAACCAAGAAATCCTCGATAGATTACTCCCCTCCGCGTGGGAAACAAGCTGCTGAGTCTTCCCCGCCTTCGTGTCGCTCCTTCCTAGGCCTCGCCGTCGTCCACCGCCACGGTGCTCTCGGCGCGGCCTGGTCAACGTGGTCAATGACCGACATGCATCTGAAGTGGACTGTACGTGGAGAGGCCGACAGCCGGGTCCACGGCCGCATGCAAGGAAATGCCTCCTTATTACGCGCAAAATAATGATTCCTCCACCTAACATCAGGGACCCACTGAAAGGCCCTCTGTATTTAGCGAAAAAACGTTACCGCCGCTGACAGCTCGGACCCACCAGCTATATCTTCGCACGCAAGGAAGTGCCTCCTTATTACGCACAAACAAATGAATACTCCCCCTGTTAGCTGGGACCTAGTATAGTGGCAGGCTGACTCGTGGGCCTACTAAGTTGACGGGGACGGAGAGATTTGTCAACTTAGTCAATATGCACGATTCTAGCTCCAGTGATCGTACGATGTCCATCCAACGGCCGTAGTGCTTCTTCAACCTCTGGTCTTCTTGCTCCAGCCGCCCAAACCAGCGCCGGTCGTGCCTCGTGCTCCTGCCTCCCGTGGCCGGCTGCGATGCGGCGGAGGCATCACCGCCCCCTACTACTCCCACTGGCCGCCGTGCCATCCCTCTACTCACCCACACCCCTCGTTATTATGCGTGGCAGCCTCACACCGCATGATGAACCAGTGAACCCTCGTACTTTCACGCGTGGGCATCCATCGCCGCGTCTTCCCGGCTCCACGCCGTCCCCTTCCTAGGCCTCGGCGTCGTCCACCGCCCTGGTGCTCTCGGCGCGGCGTGGTCAACGTGGTCAAGGAATGGCTTACATCGGACGTGGACTGTACGTGGAGAGGCTGACAGCTGGGTCCATGGTCGCAGCAAGGAAGTGCCTCCTTATTACGCGCAAAATAATTATTCCTCCACCTGGTAGCGGGGACCCACCGGACGGGCCACCGTATTTAGAGAAAAAACGTTTCCCCCTGACTGCTGGGACCCACCAGCTACATGTTCGCACGCAAGGAAGTGCGTCCGGGCAAAAAAAATGATTCACCCCCCTGACTGCCGGGACCCACCAGCTACATCTTCACAGGCAAGGAAGTGCCTGATAGTCGGGACCCACCTGGTCGAAGCGTACGTAGCATTGTCATTCTGGTCGCGAACGTGTACGTACATACTGGTCGTTGTAGAGGCGCGCACGTGTCGTAGTAGAGGCGCGCACGTAGCATGTACACGTACGTACAACGGCGAGGGTGCAAGAAAGAAAATACGGCCACGTACGTACATACGGGCAGGGTCTCGAACGCCTACTCGCGCATACGTACGGCCAGGGGCTCGTGTACATGGCTGGGTCAAAACGGAGAAATAGCGTTGTCGTCGTGTTCATGGGGAGGCAACGGAATGCGTCGTGTTCATCGGGAGGCAACGGAATGCGTCGTGTTCATGGGGAGGCAACGGAATGTGTCGTGTTCATCGGGAGGCAACGGAATGCGTCATGTTCATCGGGAGGCAACGGAACGCATGGGAGCCAACCGACTTGGACGGAACATGCGATGGAAACGAGGCATGGCGTACCGCACAACGGAGGAAACATACCTCCTACGTTCGGAACGGGGTCCTGTTGATCGGGAGGGGTGTGGCGTACCGCAAAACGAAGGAACGGACCTCCTACGGTCGAAACGAGGGTCCTGTTGATCGGGAGGGGTGTGGGGTACCGCAAAACGGACGAAACGGACCTCCTACGGTCGAAACGGGGGTCCTGTTGATCGGAAGGGTGTGGCGCATCGCAAAAGCGGATTTAAACGGACCTCCTACGGTCGAAACGGGGTCCTGTTGATCGACGGTGTGGCGCATCGCAAAACGGATTTAAACGGACTTGTCTTGGAGCGCTACGGTCGAAACGGGGGTCCTGTTCATCGGGAGGGGTGTGGCGTACCGCAAAACGGGACTCCACGGGATACTGTTCATCTGCATCGTCGACCTCCTCCAGCCTCCACGGGCTACCGTCGACCTCCTCCAGCCTCCACGGGCTCCTGTTCATCCAGCCTCCACCACGCGCTACTCCACGGGCACTGTCGGTGTCAAAATCGGCGGATCTCGGATAGGGGGTCTCGAACTGTGCGTCTAGGCGGATTGTAACAGGAGACAAGGGACACGGTGTTTTTACCCAGGTTCGGGCCCTCTCGATGGAGGTAAAACCCTACTCCTGCTTGATTAATATTGATGATATGGGTAGTACAACAGTAGATCTACCACGAGATCAGAGAGGCTAAACCCTAGAAGCTAACCTATGGTATGATTGTTGTTCGTCCTATGGACTAAAACCCTCGGGTTTATATAGGCACCGAATAGGGTTAGGGTTACACAGAGTCGGTTACAATGGTAGGAGATCTACATATCCGTATCGCCAAGCTTGCCTTCCACGCCAAGGAAAGTCCCATCCGGACATGGGACGAAGTCTTCAATCTTGTATCTTCAAAGTCCAGGAGTCCGGCCGAAGGCTATAGTCCGGCTATCCGGACACCCCCTAATCCAGGACTCCCTGAGTAGCCCCTGAACCAGGCTTCAATAACGACGAGTTCGACGTGCATATTGTCTTCGGCATTGCAAGGTGGGTTCCTCCTCTGAATAATTCATAGAAGATTTTGAACACAAGGATAGTGTCCGGCTCTGCAAAACAAGTTCCACATACCACCGTAGAGAGAATAATATTTACACAAGTTCAATCTGCTGACGTATTCCGTGGCGTGACATCACACCACGGCCAAGCCTTTATTCGAATCGTTTTTACTGTCCCACCTCAGCGTGTTTAGCGAGGCGGTTTCCTTGGCACGTCTTGTCAAAGCAGAGATCGTGTCCCCTTATTTCGGGATTCTCATCAATACGG
Organism: Aegilops bicornis; assembly: GCA_021605145.1. NCBI lineage: Eukaryota > Viridiplantae > Streptophyta > Magnoliopsida > Poales > Poaceae > Aegilops > Aegilops bicornis. Next base: position 693,094,380 of record CM038670.1, on the reverse strand, counting down.
GCGTGGGTAACCCAATCGTGCCCGTTGGCACGTCTCCTCTATCAAAGGCGAGTCCCGAACGGTCACGGGGAGGGCTCCTGGTATTCAACCTCTTTATAAAGAGACCAAGGCCCTGCTCCTTTTTCTCAATCTCCATCGAATCCGCCCCTCGCTTCGAGTTCCAACACCCAAAGCTCCAGATTCAGGCGGTTCGGACCTTCGATGATGTCCGGCTCCGACCTCCAAGGCCGGTGGATGCCTTCCTCCATCACGGAAGAAGACGTCCTAAAGCTAAGAGATGCCAGGTATCTAACCGGCGAAATCCCGCATAGGCTGCCTACTCAAGGGCAGGTTATTCCCACTCCCAAGCCCGGTGAAAGCGTGGTGTTCGCGTCTCACTTCCTTTGGGGGCTAGGCTTCCCGACGGACCCCTTCGTGAGGGGGCTCATGTTTTATTACGGGCTAGAATTTCACGACTTGGATCCGGAGTCCATCCTCCACATCTCATCATTCATTGTCGTGTGTGAAGCCTTCCTCCGCATTACCCCTCACTTCGGATTGTGGCTCAAGACCTTCAAGGTGGAGCCGAAGATGATCAAGGGGCAACAGGCAGAGTGCGTAGGGGCTGTTATAAGCAAGAATGCTGAAGCTCCATGGCCCGAGGGCTCTTTTCAAGAGGAGCTAAGCCTATGGCAACAAGAGTGGTTTTATATCACCGCTCCCAGGGGCACCAAATGGGTGGCGCCACCTGCCTTTCGCTCGGGTCCTCCACCACGGCTGGCATCGTGGGTCAATAAAGGGCTTGACTGGGGGCCGTCCAAGGACGTGCCCTTGTTGCAGGTCAGATTCGAGACCTCCTAGAGAGAGAGATCAATCTGGTCGTAGTAACGCTGGTCATGCTGATTCGTCGCTGCCCCGCCTCGCAAAACGACGCCCCTCACTGTGGGAGTTCAATCCGTAGGGACCACGAGCTCTCCAACATTTTATGGGTGCAACGCCCGTGGAGATGTACAAACTGTTCTTCGAATCACAAGCAATGTGTCCGGACTTGACCGAGGACGCAGGTCTGAGCTGCAATCGCCCGGATACTCAAGTAAATAGTCCGTGCCGGACACGCTATCTGTATATTTATCATAAACTTGCCCTTAAAAGAGTTGTCCCTTAAACAGGAGTGGATAGCGAAAGCAAAACTGATCAGGTGTCCGGCCGCCCTCCCTGAGACCACGCCGGATCCCGTGTTAAACAAGATGCTGGAGGCTGCGCCTTTGGAGGAAGGCGAAGGGGGGAACAAGGAAGCTACTGCCTCCGCGAAGGAGGTTATCAAGCAAGGAGGGATCGAGAATCCCTCCATCCAAGGGGAGAAGAGGACCGCGTCTGAAGATCTGGAGACCAAGGCCTCAAAGCGCGGGAAGAAATCCTCGCCAGAGGGTCCTGCGCTGGAAGATGCCCCGGCCGCATTATTTCCCCAAGAAGATCAGCCCTCCAGCGAGTCGTAAGTAGAGAGGGGAGTTTTTCCTAAAATAAGAGACATCCCTGTTTAATCTCTGAAGATGACCGAAATTTTACCTTGTAGTTCGGATCTCAACCCTTCTCAGCAGAGCTCGTCTTCGGGGGATCTTCGTCCGGAGATCATGGAGAGCGGAACGCCTCCCCCTGCCGTACCGCCTAGCGAGGCGGACGATCCCGAGGTGTCGTCGCGGAGGGTTTCCCCGAATCCGGCAGGGGTGGAGGGCAGTCGTAGGGCCCCCCAAAGCCCTCCGTGTCCGGCCTTCGAAAAAGACAATCAGACGAGTCCGACACCTCTTGGTGCACGGTCGAAGGAGTTGAAGGATCTGCTCGGGCGAGTGTCTATCTCAGAGGATCATCGTGCATTGATGGGTATGGTGATTGAAAAGGTTTCGTCCGTGGAAAGCGGGTTGTACGAGGCCGCCAGAAGTTTACTACAGGTTTTGAGGTAGGTGCAATGATGTACCTTTTGACGGTTCTGCATATATAAGATGCGTCATGTGTAGATAGTAGCCCCTGAGACTCGGTGCGTTTGTCAAAAATGACAGCGTGCCGAGGATCATAATCCCAGGTTATAATATGTCGCCCTTCATATGTAGGTGGCGGAGCGTCCGGTGGCTGGCCGGACTGATGATTTTGCCGAACTAGACCGGCAACTTGATGTGGCGGATGCCGACATCGCGCTTGTCAATAAGCGGCTTGACGAGTCACAAGGTATGCGGTTTCTCCGCGGACACCTGGTAAGGGAGCTTGATGCCCGTGCCTTACAACATGTATGCTTGATGCAGATGGTGCCGCTGCCATGGAGAACCTTCGTGCGGAGCTTGCCCGAGCCAAGGAGCAGGCCAGTAAAAGTGATGCGGCTGCCTTAAAGGCGGCTGAAGAGCTAAAAGCCGAACAGGCTGCTCACTGCCGAAGCAAAAAGAAAATGGCTAAAATGGCCGTGGAGTTGAAGAATGCTACCGACCGCTGCGAGCTTCTTGTTAAAGAAGGTCGAGCGGAGCAAGAGGACCTGAAGAAGGCCACCACCGAGGCCAAGGATGCTCGCTCTGCGATGAGAGCTATGAAGGAGGAGCTACGTCAGGCCGGAGATATCGAGGCTGGAAAACCCTTTCTGCTGCGGAGGAAGTTCACGGATCCGAAATATGCTCGGTTGGACCGGCTATGGAGTAGTGAGGATGCTTATCTGGACTTGGCGGCGAGTGCCGCGGATGCGGCCGAACACTTCGGAGATCAAAAGGATCACGAGATGGAGGAGTTTTTTTGGTCGCAGTTCCGTAGTCCAGGGCGTCCACTTCCATTAACCGATCGTTTGGCCGAATGGGCGGAGCAGAATAGGTTGTCCGTACTTGCCATGAAGAATGTCGTGACTCATTTGTGGCCGAAAAGGCCCGAGCCGAAGAGTTATTTTGGCTTGGTGCAGCAGTTCCTTGGTGCGGTGCCGCATATCAAAGCAATGAGGCGGTCAGCATGCATAGAGGGTGCACGGATGGCTCTTGCACGTGTCAAGACATACTGGGCGGAGATGAAGGCCACCGATGTTGCATCCCAAGATTCGGACGGAAGCCGAGTACCTGTCGAGCAAATTTTCAGGAAGTTCTGCAGGGCGCTCATTTAATAGAGACGCAGTGCTCGAAGGATATTATGTTCGAATAACATGTATTATTGTGAAACAGTGTTTTGATGGAATATAAAAGCTTTTTATACTTGTGCCTTCAAGAATTAAAAATACCTCCTGTGCGGCCGTTAATGTATATGTGTATATAACCTGAAAGATGGCCGTCTTTGGCTTCAGCCCCCATGCATATAATGCGGGGGTGTTTGCAGAAAACGCATTTTCACACTTGATCCAACGTCTTGTTCCTACAAAGGAGGTGATAGCGCAGCAAACTAGGCAACCGGACTATAATGCTTTATCACTTTCACTTAGCCATAGGAGTTCGAAAGTGGAGCTACTATATAGCCCCTAGGGGCACCGCGCTCACCCGAATTCGGGCGCCAGATGTGCTCGGCCGAAACGGCCCTTCACAATGCGGAGGAATTCTAAAGATTCCAGCTGGTCATCGAGTGGTTGACCAGTCTCACGCTATATCATAATGATCAGTTTTTGGCTTTCTCTCGAGGTGCTCGCTGGCGAACCGGGGCACAATCGCAAGTAGTTCTCCTGGTGCCGCGTTAGCCGATAGAACGGAACGTAAGGCAGCAAAATACAGGAGCCGGGCAAACCCAACATTTGACCAAAGACATGATTCGCAGCTGATGCATATAAGGCCTAACTCGAGAGCCGAACACTCCCTACGGTATTCGGTCTTTAGAAAAAAACGGGTCGAACAATCGCCCTTGGTAATAAGCCCCTGGTGTCCAGGTATGCGCGAAATTCTGACGTGGCCCATGCCAAAACGCCAGCCTCCTCCTCGGTTATAGCAAGAAACTTGGGGATGTGTATCAACATGAGACAGTGAGAAAGGTTTACGCAGGGTCTTAATCTGAAAAGAATCCTTGCGACGGGTCCCTACTGCACGTCTGTGCCTGTGTCTCTGTTGTGCCGTATCCTGGACGGGTGTAGCACGGTGTTCATCTGTAAAAGAGAGGAACTTAGTTGAAAAAGATCGTGCGAAAATGTACGTTATATTAAATAAACAAAGTACAATTCAAAAAATGAATAAAATTGAGCTTTATTGTCTCTTGTTGTGGATGCACGGAGCCCCTTGTACGGGGGTATGCGTCTAGTGAGCCCTTGTATGTTTACGCCGGACTCGTCCAACCGTGTCCGGGGTCTGGACGACCTGTCTAAGTGCTTGTATTGGTGAAGCCGGTTTATTGTGGGGCTATCAAGGCATCCGCACAATTTTCCAGACTCGAGGGACCCTCGATGTTTCCCTTTAATGAGATGATGCCGCGTGGACCGGGCATTTTGAGTGTAAGAGATGCATAATCTGGTATTGCGTTAAAGCGGGCGAAAGCTTCACGTCCCAATAGTGCTTGATAGCTACTTGTAAATGGGGCGAGGTGGAAGGTTAACTTTTCGCGGCGGAAGTAGTCGGGCAGCGAAAACAACTTCTAGCAAAGAGAGAGCCCGCATAATGGGCATATGGGCCTCACATTACCCCTTGAAAGGAAGTGTTGCTATGGCGAAATTTGGTTGGGTCTATCACCCTTTATGGATTGTGTCACGATATAGCAGGTTTAGATCACTGCCGCCGTCCATTAGGACTTGTGTAAATTGGAGTCCGCCAATTATCGGATCTAATATCAAGGCAGTCCAACCTACAATCCGTATACTTCTAGAGTAACCTCGATGGTCGAAGGTGATTGGTTTTAACAACCAGTGGCGGGACTCCTCCGGGATAGGCTGTATGGTGCGTACCTCTATGGGCGCCGCTCAATTTTTTCCTTTTGTCACATGAAGTGAGTTCACTGTTTTGATTTCTTGTGGGAAATTCTTTTGTTTTCCGGTGCTCTGCTTTTGGGATTCGTCATCGTCCTCGCTTGGTGTGTCGAGCCCCTTGTGTTCGGGCGTTGAGTTTGCTGGATCGCTTGAAGACCCAACAATCTCTGTGGGTGTGGTTTGCGTGCTTCCCGGACTCTTGTGGATTTGGCATATCTTGTCCAAAAGATTTTGTTTAAGTTAGATAGCTCGTCCCTATTATCTTTAAGGGGCAGCTTTTTATGATTCTGCCGAGAGCTTTTGAATCCGGCGTTAACTGTCGTGCTCTTCGGGCTATTTCCCTTGGTCCGACGCTGGTCCTTGTTGCGTCGTGGTTTCCCGTTTCCATCCCAGACTTCGGATGTACTTGGGTCGCTGGTGCTGCATCTTGCAAGCCAGCTATCCTCTCCCGTGCAAAAGCGGGTCATGAGGCTTGTTAATGCGGTCATTGTTCTTGGCTTTTCTTGGCCGAGGTGTCTGGCGAGCCATTCGTCTCGGACGTTGTGTTTGAAAGCTGCTAAGGCTTCGGCGTCCGGACATTCGACTATTTGGTTCTTTTTAGTAAGGAATCTGTTCCAAAATTTCCGGCTGACTCTCCGGGTTGTTGAGATATGTGACTTAAATCGTCGGCATCCGGAGGTCGGACATAGGTCCCTTGAAAATTTTCTCGAAAGACATCCTCAAGCTCCTCCCAACTTCCAATGGTGTTTTCAGGAAGGCTTTTAAGCCACTGCCGGGCTGGCCCTTTGAGCTTGAGGGGTAAGTATTTTATGGCGCGGAGATCATCTCCTCTAGCCATGTGTATATGGAGGATTTAATCCTCAATCCAGACTCCAGGGCTTGTTGTTCCGTCGTATGCCTCTATGTTTACGGGCTTGAATCCCGCTGGAAATTCATGATCCAGCACCTCATCGGTGAAACATAGAAGTGCGGCACCCCTATATCTAGGTGTACCGTGATGTTCGGATACTTGATGTGTTGCATTGCTTACTGGAGCTTGCTTTCTTGGCCCGCAGATAGATCTAGCTGGGCCATCTTTTCGATGCGAATCCTTGTGCGGGTCGCGTGCCGGCTTGTGTGCGGCGCCGTTTGCCGCTCTCTGTTTGCCATGGGGTCGTCCATCCGACCGGGTGGCCTCTTTGTTTTTTTATTGCAGGGGCTCTACGGCCGCCTCATCAAATTCAGGTAGTAGTTTTCGCTTGGGGTAGCTCTTCGTTCGGCATCGCCGCCGTATTTGTCTCATGATCTGAGTACTTTGCTCCATCTGATTCTAAGTGCATCTTCCATTGTTTGGAGCTCCCGCTTCTGCTTTTTCAGGCTACGCGCAGTGGCGACGAGCCTTTTGTGGAGGTTCTTCTGCTCCAGCAACTTGTCCGGCATGAGATTGTCCGGACTGTTATCTTCGTCGGGGACGGGTTGTTTCTCCAGATTGTCCTGTTCGGATGGTTGCTCGATAGCATGTTCATCGTCCGCCGGTTCGCCCTGCTCTATGGCTGGGTCTGTATGGCTGTTGTCTTTGTCGAGGCAGGACTTTGAGCGGCGCTTACGTCGCCGTTTTGACTGCTTTTCGAGGGAATGATCCTTCGTAGCATCCCGTTGTTCCTCATCGTCGCTTCCTTTAGGTGTGTCCACCATGTATACATCGTGAGATGAGATGGTTCTCCAGTGCCCTGTAGGTGTTGGTTCATGTTTATCCCCTACATCGTCGTCCATACCGTCGATGTCTTCAGAGTCGAAGTCAAGCATGTCGGTTAAATCATCGATAGTGGCTACGATGTGGGTGGTGGGTGGGCTTTGAATTTCTTCGTCGTCCACATCCCAACCTTCCTGACCATAATCCGGCCAGGGCTCTCCTGATAAAGAGAGAGACTTCAGTGAATTCAGGATGTCGCCAAAGGGCGAGTGCTGAAAGATGTTCGCGGCAGTGAATTCCATGATCGGCGTCCAATCGGATTCGATTGGCACGGGCGCAGAAGGCTCGGAGTCCGGAGAGGAGTCTGGCACCTTGGAGTCACGAGCTTCGCAAAGGACGGGGTAGGTGTACGGCTTAATCGATGTAGAGATCGCAGCCCCCGAGGTGGTGTCCAGCCACCCGTCCTCGATCGGCGTGGTCGGCTCCGAGCTAAAGGTCGGAGCGGACTCTGGTGCGGCCTCCAGGACACTGTTCGGCAGCAGAGCTAGGTCATGCCCGTCGTGATAGTGCGGCGCGCTTGGCTGTGGCTCGAACCCGTCGAAGATCAAGTCTCCGTGGACGTTAGCCATGTAGAACAAACTTCCAAATCTGACCTGATGGCCAGGGGTGTAGCTTTCAATCTGCTCCATATGGCCAAACGAATCGGCCCGTAGTGCAAAGCCACCGAATACGAAGATCTATCCGGGGAGAAAAGTCTCACCATGGAGCGCATCGTTGTCGATGATTGAAGGAGCCATCGGGCCTAAAGATGACGACACAGAGGAACTCTCAATGAAAGCACCAATGTCGGTGTCAAACCGGCGGATCTCGGGTAGGGGGTCCCGAACTGTGCGTCTAGGCGGATGGTAACAGGAGACAAGGGACACGATGTTTTTACCCAGGTTCGCGCCCTCTCGATGGAGGTAAAACCCTACTCCTGCTTGATTAATATTGATGATATGGTTAGTACAAGAGTAGATCTACCATGAGATCAGAGAGGCTAAACCCTAGAAGCTAGCTATGGTATGATTGTTGTTCGTCCTACGGACTAAAACCCTCCGGTTTATATAGACACCGAATAGGGTTAGGGTTACACAGAGTCGGTTACAGTGGTAGGAGATCTACATATCCGTATCGCCAAGCTTGCCTTCCACGCCAAGGAAAGTCCCATCCGGACACGGGACGAAGTCTTCAATCATGTATCTTCAAAGCCCAGGAGTCCGGCCGAAGGCTATAGTCCGGCTATCCGGACACCCCCAAATCCAGGACTCCCTCAGGCACCCCTCCACCGTCTACTGTTCATCAATCCCTCCACACCACGGGGTCCTGTTCAACCACCCCTCCATCATCTACTGTTCATCCAGCCCTCCACACCATGGGGTCCTGTTAATCCAGAGGCAACGCCCTTTGCTCCTTTATTCATCTAACCCCCCACGCAGCGCCATCGCTCATCCAATCGATCGGCTTGATTAAGCGGCATTAGCGAAGGAATCGCCGATCGGGTTCGATTAACGACCATCGATCGATCGCTTGAGTTCAAGAACGCGTAGCCTGCGGTGCAATCGCCGGGTTCGATTAGAGCCCAACGCCTCGCTTCGGGTTCGATTAGCCAACGCCTCGCACGTGTACGAGAAAGCAGCGCATCGCCCCGACCTCCCATCGTAACCGGGAACTCCCCGAAATTTTCCTCCCCCTCGCTTCTACCACGGTTTTTTCCGTCATGGACGGCCCAAAGAATGCCACGCAGTTGCGTCTCCGGCCCGCCCAGGACGAAAAGCCCATTTTCTCTCACGATTTTTTGTCATAGAAATAGGAGCCCACCACATCTATGATGATACCGGGTTTTGTCACAATTATCGTCATAGAAGTGTCATATGTATGACAGAAAAAAATTTCATTCGGCCCCAAATGTCACGGATATGTCTTTTTTTTGTAGTGTATGGCGCGCCCTAGGGGAGTCCTACTCCCACCGGGAGTAGGATTCCCCCTTTCTTAGTAGAACTAGGAGCCCTTCCAAGAAGTAGGATTAGGAGAGAAGGAAAGGGAAAAGAGAAGAGAAGGAAGGAGGCGCCGCCTCCCCTAGTCCAATTCGGACTAAGCATTGGGGGGGCGCAGCCTCTCCTCTCTCTTTCCCCTAAAGCCAAAAAAGGCCCATATACTCCCCGGCGAATTCCCGTAACTCTCTGGTACTCCGAAAAATACCCGAATCACTCGGAACCTTTCCGATGTCCGAATATAGTCGTCCAATATATCGATCTTTACGTCTCGACCATTTTGAGACTCCTCGTCATGTCCCTGATCTCATCCGGGACTCCGAACTACCTTCGGTGATTCAAATCACATAAACTCATAATACAAATCGTCACCGAACGTTAAACATGCGGACCCTACGGGTTCGAGAACTATGTAGACATGACCGAGACACGTCTACGGTCCAACAACGGAACCTGGATGCTCATATTGGCTCCCACATATTCTACGAAGATCTTTATCGGTCAAACCGCATAACAACATACGTTGTTCCCTTTGTCATCGGTATGTTACTTGCCCGAGATTCGATCATCGGTATCTCAATACCTAGTTCAATCTCGCATCGGCAAGTCTCTTTACTCGTTCCGTAATACATCATCTCGCAACTAACTCATTAGTCACAATGCTTACAAGGCTTATAGTGATGTGCATTACCGAGAGGGCTCAGAGATACCTCTCCAACAATCGGAGTGACAAATCCTAATCTCGAAATACACCAACCCAACAAGTACCTTCGGAGACACCTGTAGAGCACCTTTATAATCACCCAGTTATGTTGTGACATTTGGTAGCACACAAAGTGTTCCTCCGTAAACGGAGTTGCATAATCTCATAGTCATAGGAACATGTATAAGTCATGAAGAAAGCAATAGCAAGATACTAAACGATCAAGTGCTAAGCTAACAGAATGGGTCAAGTCAATCACATCATTCTCCTAATGATGTGATCCCGTTTATCAAATGACAACTCATGTCTATGGTTAGGAAACTTAACCATCTTTGATCAATGAGCTAGTCAAGTAGAGGCATACTAGTGACACTCTGTTTGTCTATGTATTCACACATGTATTATGTTTCCGGTTAATACAATTCTAGCATGAATAATAAACATTTATCATGAAATAAGGAAATAAATAATAATATTATTATTGCCTCTAGGGCATATTTCCTTCAGTCTCCCACTTGCACTAGAGTCAATAATCTAGTTCACATCCCCATGTGATTTAACACCAATAGTTCACATCACCATGTGATTAACACCCATAGTTCACATCGTCATGTGACCAACAACCTGATACGTCTCCAACGTATCTATAATTTTTGATTGCTCCATGCTATATCATCTATTGTTTTGGGCAATATTGGGCTTTATTTTCCACTTTTATATTACTTTTGGGACTAACCTATTAACCGGAGGCCCAGCCCAGAATTATTGTTTTTTGCATATTTCAGTGTTTTGAAGAAAAGGAATATCGCATTTGAGTCGAAACGGAACGAAATCAACTAGAGAAGTTATTTTTGGAACGAAAGCTACTCGATGGACTTGGACCCCACGTCAAGGAAGGAACGAGGAAGCCACGAGGGTGGGGGCACGCCCACCCACCTAGGGCGCGCCCCCCTGCCTCGTGGGGCCCTCGTGGCTCCCCTGACGTGCTTCTTCCGCCTATATAATTCCACGTACCCTAAAACTTCCAGAACGGAAAATAGATCGGGAGTTCCGCTGCCGCAAGCCTCTGTAGCCACCAAAAACCAATCGGGACCCTGTTCCGGCACCCTGCCGGAGGGGGGAACCCTCACCGGTGGCCATCTTCATCATCCCGGCGCTCTCCATGACGAGGAGGGAGTAATTCACCCTCGGGGCTGAGGGTATGTACCAGTAGCTATGTGTTTGATCTCTCTCTCTCGTGTTCTTGATTTGGCACGATCTTGATGTATCGTGAGCTTTGCTATTATAGTTGGATCTTATGTTTCTTCTCCCCCTCTACTCTCTTGTAATGGATTGAGTTTTCCCTTTGAAGTAATCTTATCTGATTGAGTCTTTATTGATTTGAGAACACTTGATGTATGTCTTGTCGTGCGTATCTGTGGTGACAATGGGATATCACGTGACTCACTTGATGTATGTTTTGGTGATCAACTTGTGGGATTCCGCCCATGAACCTATGCATATGGGTTGGCACACATTTTCGTCGTGATTCTCCGGTAGAAACTTTGGGGCACTCTTTGGGGTTCTATGTGTTGGTTTGAATAGATGAATTGAGATTGTGTGATGCATATCGTATAATCATGCCCACGGATACTTGAGGTGTCATTGGAATATCTAGGTGACATTAGGGTTTTGGTTGATTTGTGTCTCAAGGTGTTATTCTAGTACGAACTCTAGGGTTGTTTGTGACACTTATAGGAATAGCCCAACGGATTGATTGGAAAGAATAACTTTGAGGTGGTTTCGTACCCTACCATAATCTCTTCGTTTGTTCTCCACTATTAGTGACTTTGGAGTGACTCTTTGTTGCATGTTGAGGGATAGTTATATGATCCAATTATGTTATTATTGTTGACAGAACTCGCACTAGTGAAAGTATGAACCCTAGGCCTTGTTTCCTAGCATCGCAATACCGTTTGTGCTCATTTTTATCATTTGCTATCTTGCTGTTTTTTATATTTTCAGATTACAAAAACCTATATCTACCATCAATATTGCACTTGTATCACCATCTCTTCGCCGAAATAGTGCACCTATACAATTTACCATTGTATTGGGTGTGTTGGGGACACAAGTGACTCTTTGTTATTTGGTTGCAGGGTTGCTTGAGAGAGACCATCTTCATCCTACACCTCCCACGGATTGATAAACCTTAGGTCATCCACTTGAGGGAAATTTGCTACTGTCCTACAAACCTCTGCACTTGGAGGCCCAACAACGTCTACAAGAAGAAGGTTGTGTAGTAGACATCAAGCTCTTTTCTGGCGCCGTTGCCGGGGAGGTTAGTGCTTGAAGGTATATCTTTAGATCTTGCAATCGAATCTTTTTGTTTCTTGTTTTATCACTAGTTTAGTTTATAAAAGAAAACTACGAAAAAATGGAATTGAGTTTTTCTCATACGCTTCATCTTTTTAATATCTTTCGTGAGTGTGATGGAAAGGAAAATTGTGCCAAAGTGTTAGAAGAAGAATGCATTAAAATGTTTGGCACTAAATCTTTGAATGATGAGCATGATTGCAATGTTGTTACTATGAACTCCTTGAATATCCATGATACTAATGATGATTGCACTAGTTATGATGAAAATGTCTCCTATAAACATGTCAATTTTTGTGGAGTGCATTGGGTTTGTAAGTACACACAAAATAGGGAAGATAGATATTGCAAGAGGCATAAGTACTTAGAAACCAAATTTTTGCAAGAAGAGCTAGATGAATGTGCTGAAAATTTATCTTTTCTTGGCCCTACTTGTGAACTTTGCAATGAACGTGATCATTTTAGTACCCAATGCAAATTGCTTCATGATCGTATCGTGTCCAAATTTTTTTATGACTTGATTTCCCTTGCACATCATAATGAACTTAGTTTGCTCTTGGGTTATGAAGAAATTAAACGTATAACTAAGGATATTCCAAAATTTGTCCTTGATAAAGTTCTTCATTTTGATCTAGAATTTATATGTATTGTGCGGTGAATTGTATTGAAAATCCTTATATTTCCAATTACATAAAGAAAATAAAACAAATAGAAGATGAAGAGAATACTAACGAAAGGGAAGAGACTTCCCAATATCCTCCTATTATTTCTTATGATGGACCGGGTAACAAGGAGGAGCCTTCTATCCAACCAATCTCATTAATAAGGAGCTCCAAAAAGAGGATTGAACCCACACATGAGGTGAAGAAGAAGAAAAGAAAAAGGAAGAGAGGTAAAAAGATCTCTCCAAATAAAGTTGCTCCTATTATTGTTGTGCCTCATGAAAATGAAGATGATACACTTGATGATGATCTCGTTATGCCTATTGCTTGTTGTGATGATTATGATTGTGAAGATAATGATACTCCTTATGATCTTGAAAATCTTTTTGGCACTTGCTTGGAAGAATATGATAATAATGTTTGCTATACTATTGGTGCTATCTATACTATTAATGATGAGAGTGATTATGCTTATGATATGAAAAGGCCCAAGATTGGGGAAGCTATGTTTAATAAAGATGACATATTTGAGAATATATTTGCTGAAATTAATGTTTGTCCCAAGCTTGGGGATGCTATGCTTAATAATGAAGATGATATTTTTAGCCTCTCAAGCTTTGATATGCAAAGTTGTTATGATGATTGTATTGATGAAAGTGGGTTTGGAAGAGTGTCAACTTTAGGAAGTAGTGATCCCACTATTTTGGAGGATGTTGAATCTTATAATATTTACGAAAGTGGATTTGGAGAGGTCATGACTTTATTTAGTAATGATTCCACTATCTTGGAAGAGGTTTCAGTCGATTATGATGAGAACAAAGTTGCTACTTATGATGATTATTGTGATGAAACTTATGCTATAAAAAGTAGTGATGATTATATTTATAAAACTTGTCATGATTATGATTACCCTTTTTCTGAACATTACTCTTTTAATGTGGAAACAATTTATAGTATTCAAGTCTCTTATGATACTCCCACTATTCCGAATAAGAAGAATTTTGCTTATGTGGAGAGTAGTAAATTTTCTATGCTTGTAGATCGTGAAAAGAATGCTTTAGGTGCTTGTTATATTATTGAATTCATTCGTGATGCTACTGAAAATTATTATGAAGGAGGAATATATGCTTGTAGGAATGGCAATAATATCAAGTTTCCTCTCTATGTGCTTAAAGTTTTGAAGTTATGCTTGTTTGGCCTTCCTATGCTAGTTGATTATTGTTTCCATAAGTTGTATGCTCACAAAATCCCTATGCATAGGAAGTGGGTTATACTTAAATGTGCTAGTCATATTCTTCATGATGCTCTCTTTATGTTTCAATTCCTATCTTTTATGTGAGCATCATTGAAATCATCATGCCTAGCTAGGGGCGTTAAACGATAGCGCTTGTTGGGAGACAACCCCATTTTATTTTAGTTTCTTGATTTTTGGTTCTGTTTAGTAATAAGTAATCCATCTAGCTTCTGTTTAGATGTGGTTTTATTTTTTAATTAGTGTTTGTGCCAAGCGGAACCTTTGGGAAGACTTGGGTGAAGTCTTTTGATCATGCTGTAAAAAACAGAAACTTTAGCGCTCACGAGATTAGCTTCAAATTTTTACTGGAGAGTGATATTTAGTTGATTATTTTTGAAGATGATTACTAGACAAATTCCTCAGGTCCACCAATTTATTTTCTAATTTTTGGAGTTCCAGAAGTTTGCGTTAGTTACAGATTACTACAGACTGTTCTGTTTTTGACAGATTCTGTTTTCTTTGTGTTCTTTGCATATTTTGATGAATCTATGAGTAGTATCGGAGGGTATAAACCATAGAGAAGTTGGAATACAGTAATTTTAACACCAATATAAATTAATAATGAGTTATGAAGTGGTGTTTTGTTTTCTTTCGCTAACGGAGCTCACGAGATTTTCTGTTAAGTTTTGTGTTGTGAAGTTTTCAAGTTTTGGGTAAAGATTCGATGGACTATGGAATAAGGAGTGGCAAGAGCCTAAGCTTGGGGATTCCCAAGGCACACCAAGGAATAATTCAAGGACAACCAAAAGCCTAAGCTTGGGGATGCCCCAGAAGGCATCCCCTCTTTCGTCTTCGTTCATCGGTAACTTTACTTGGAGCTATATTTTTATTCACCACATGATATGTGTTTTGCTTGGAGCGTCATTTTATATTCTTTTGTTTTGCTTTCTGTTTGAATAAAATACCGAGATCTGAAATTCTTAAATGAGAGAGTCTTCACAGGGTTGCATAATTATTCGACTACACATTGATCTTCACTTATATCTTTTAGAGTAGTTTGTTGTTTGCTCTAGTGCTTCACTTATATCTTTTAGAGCACGACGGTGGATTTATTTTGAAGAAATGGATGAACTCTCATGCTTCACTTATATTATTTTGAGGGTCTTAAATAGCATGGTAATGTGCTTAATTCTAATGTGCTAGGTATTCAAGAATAGTAAAAACTTTCTTATGAGTGTATTGAATACTAAGAGAAGTTTGATGCTTGATGATTGTTTTGAGATATGGAGGTAATAATATCAAAGTTGTGCTAGTTGAGTAGTTGTGAATTTGAGAAATGCTTGTGTTGAAGTTTGCAAGTCCCGTAGCACGCACGTATGGTAAATGTTATGTAACAAATTTGAAACATGAGGTGTTATTTGATTGTCCTCCTTATGAGTGGCGCTCGGGGACGAGCGATGATCTTTTCCTACCAATCTATCCCCCTAGGAGCATGCGCGTAGTGCTTTGGTTTTTATGGCTTGTAGATTTTTGCAATAAGTATGTGAGTTCTTTATGACTAATGTTGAGTCCACGGATTATACGCACTCTCACCCTTCCATCATTGCTAGCCTCTTGATGCCGTGCATTGCCCTTTCTCACATTGAGAGTTGGTGCAAATTTCACGGTGCATCCAAACCCGTGATATGATATGCTCTTTCACACATAAACCTCCTTATATATTCCTCAAAACAGCCACCATACCTACCTATTATGGCATTTCCATAGCCATTCCGAGATATATTGCCATGCAACTTTCCACCATTCCATTCTTCATGACACATTTATCATTGTCATATTGCTTAGCATGATCATGTAGTGGACATAGTATTTGTGGCAAAGCCACCATTCATAATTCTTTCATACATGTCACTCTTGACTCATTGCATATCCCGGTACACTGCCGGAGGCATTCATATAGAGTCATACTATGTTCTAGTATCGAGTTGTAATCATCATTTAATAGAGCATTGTCCCCAAAAAAAGAGAAAGGCCAAAGAAAAAAAAGAAGGCCCAAAAATAATAATAATAAGGGACAATGCTACTATCCTTTTTTTCCACACTTGTGCTTCAAAGTAGCACCATGTTCTTCATATAGCGAGTCTCATATATTGTGCTTCAAAGTAGCACCATGTTTTTCATATAGAGAGTTTCATATGTTGTCACTTTCATATACTAGTGGGAATTTTTCATTATAGAACTTGGCTTGTATATTCCAACGATGGGCTTCCTCAAATGCCCTAGGTCTTCGTGAGCAAGCAAGTTGGATGCACACCCACTTAGTTTCTTTTGTTGAGCTTTCATACATTTATAGCTCTAGTGCATCCGTTGCATGGCAATCCCTACTCCTTGCATTAACATCAATCGATGGGTATCTCCATAGCTCATTGATTAGCCTCGTTGATGTGACACTTTCTCCTTTTTTTTCTTCTCCACATAACCCCCATCATCATATTCTATTCCACCCATAGTGCTATATCCATGGCTCGCGCTCATGTATTGCGTGAAGGTTTATAGGTTTGAGATTACTAAAGTATGAAACAATTGCTTGGCTTGTCATCGGGTTGTGCATGATGAGAGCATTCTTGTGTGATGAAAATGGAGCATGACTAAACTATATGATTTTGTATGGATGAACTTTCTTTGGCCATGTTATTTTGAGAAGACATAATTGCTTAGTTAGTATGCTTGAAGTATTATTATTTTTATGTCAATATGAACTTTTGTCTTGAATCTTTCGGATCTGAATATTCATATCACAATTAAGAAGAATTACAATGAAATTATGCCAACTAGCATTCCACATCAAAATTATCTTTTTTATCATTTACCTACTCGAGGACGAGCAGGAATTAAGCTTGGGGATGCCTGATACGTCTCTAACGTATCTATAATTTTTGATTGCTCCATGCTATATTATCTACTTTTTTGGGCAATATTGGGCTTTATTTTCCACTTTTATATTACTTTTGGGACTAACCTATTAACCGGAGGCCCAACTTAGAATTGTTGTTTTTTTTTCCTATTTCAGTGTTTTGAAGAAAAGGAATATCAGGCGGAGTCGAAACGGAACGAAATCAACTAGAGAAGTTATTTTTGGAACGAAAGCTACCCGATGGACTTGGACCCCACGTCAAGGAAGGAACGAGGAAGCCATGAGGGTGGGGGGTGCGCCCACCCCTAGGGCGCCCCTTGCCTCGTGGGGCCCTCGTGGCTCCCCTGACGTGCTTCTTCCGCCTATATAACTCCACGTGCCCTAAAACTTCCAGAACAGAAGATAGATCGGGAGTTCACTGCCGCAAGCCTCTGTAGCCACCAAAACCAATCGGGACCCTGTTCGGCACCTGCAGGAGGGGGGAACCCTCACCGTGGCCATCTTCATCATCCGGCGCTCTCCATGACCGGGAGGGAGTAATTCACCCTCGGGGCTGAGGGTATGTGCCGATAGCTATGTGTTTGATCTCTCTCTCTCTCTCTCGTGTTCTTGATTTGGCACGATCTTTATGTATCGCGAGCTTTGCTATTATAGTTGGATCTTATGTTTCTTCTCCCCCTCTACTCTCTTGTAATGGATTGAGTTTTCCCTTTGAAGTAATCTTATCTGATTGAGTCTTTAATGATTTGAGAACACTTGATGTATGTCTTGCCGTGCGTATCTGTGGTGGCAATGGGATATCACGTGACTCACTTGATGTATGTTTTGGTGATCAACTTGCGGGATTCCGCCCATGAACCTATGCATATGGGTTGGCACACATTTTCGTCGTGATTCTCCGGTAGAAACTTTGGGGCACTCTTTGGGGTTCTATGTGTTGGTTTGAATAGATGAATTGAGTTGTGTGA
Organism: Aegilops bicornis; assembly: GCA_021605145.1. NCBI lineage: Eukaryota > Viridiplantae > Streptophyta > Magnoliopsida > Poales > Poaceae > Aegilops > Aegilops bicornis. The sequence goes on along the minus strand of CM038670.1, from coordinate 693,076,966 downwards.
TGCATATCGTATAATCATGCCCACGGATACTTGAGGTGCCATTGGAGTATCTAGGTGACATTAGGGTTTTGGTTGATTTGTGTCTCAAGGTGTTATTCTAGTACGAACTCTAGGGCTGTTTGTGACACTTATAGGAATAGCCCAACGGATTGATTGGAAAGAATAACTTTGAGGTGGTTTCGTACCCTACCATAATCTCTTCGTTTGTTCTCCACTATTAGTGACTTTGGAGTGACTCTTTGTTGCATGTTGAGGGATAGTTATATGATCCAATTATGTTATTATTGTTGAGAGAACTTGCACTAGTGAAAGTATGAACCCTAGGCCTTGTTTGCTAGCATTGGAATACCGTTTGTGCTCACTTTTATCATTTGCTATCTTGCTGTTTTTATATTTTCAGATTACAAAAACCTATATCTACCATCCATATTGCACTTGTATCACCATCTCTTCGCCGAACTAGTGCACCTATACAATTTACCATTGTATTGGGTGTGTTGGGGACACAAGAGACTCTTTGTTATTTGGTTGCAGGGTTCCTTGACAGAGACCATCTTCATCCTACACCTCCCACGGATTGATAAACCTTAGGTCATCCACTTGAGGGAAATTTGCTACTGTCCTACAAATCTCTGCACTTGGCGGCCCAACAACGTCTACAAGAAGAAGATTGCGTAGTAGACATCACAACCACAGGGTTTACTAGAGTCAATAATCTAGTTCACATCGCTATGTGATTAACACCCAAAGAGTACTAAGGTGTGATCATGTTTTGCTTGTGAGAGAAGTTTAGTCAACGGGTCTGCCACATTCAGATCCGTATGTATTTTGCAAATTTCTATGTCAACAATGCTCTGCATGGATCTACTCTAGCTAATTGCTCCCACTTTCAACAAGCATCCAAATTGAGACTTAGAGTCATCTGGATCAGTGTCAAAACTTGCATCAATGTAACCCTTTACGACGAACCTTTTGTCACCTCCATAATCGAGAAACATATCCTTATTCCACTAAGGATAATTTTGACCGTCGTCCAGTGATCTACTCCTAGATCACTATTGTACTCCCTTGCCAAACTCGATTGTAGGGTATACAATAGATCTGGTACACAAAGACATGGCATACTTTATAGAACCTATGGCTAAGGCATAGGGAATGACTTTCATTCTCTTTCTATCTTACGTCAGGTCGGGCTTTGAGTCTTACTCAATTTCACAACTTGTAACACATGCAAGAACTCTTTCTTTGACTGTTCCATTTTGAACTACTTCAAAATCTTGTCAAGGTATGTACTTATTGAAAAAGCTTATCAAGCGTCTTGATCTATATCTATAGATATTGATGCTCAATATGTAAGCAGCTACACCGAGGTCTTTATTTGAAAAACTCCTTTCAAATACTCCTTTATGCTTTCCAGAAAATTCTACATTATTTCCGATAAAGAATACGTCATTCACATATACTTATCAGAAATGTTGTAGTGCTCCCACCCACTTTCTTGTAAATACAGGCTTCGCCGCAAGTCTGTATAAAACTATATGCTTTGATCAAATCATCAAAGCGTATATTCCAACTCCGAGATGCTTGCACCAGTCCATAGATGGATCGTTGGAGCTGCACATTTTGTTAGCACCTTTAGGATCGACAAAACCTTCTGGTTGCATCATATACAACTCTTCTTTAAGATATCCATTAAGGAATGTAGTTTTGACATCCATTTGCTAGATTTCATAAAATGTGGCAATTTGCTAACATGTTTCGGACAGACTTAAGCATCGCTACGAGTGAGAAAATCTCATCGTAGTCAACACCTTGAACTTTGTCAAAAACCTTTTTCGGTAAGTCTAGCTTTGTAGATAGTAACACTACCATCAGCGTTCGTCTTCCTCTTGAAGATCCATTTATTTTCTATGGCTTGCCAATCATTGGGCAAGTCAACCAATGTCCATAGTTTGTTCTCATACATGGATCCCATCTCAGATTTCATGGCCTCAAGCCATTTCGCGGAATTTGGGCTCATCATCGCTTCCTCATAGTTCGTAGGTTTGTCATGGTCAAGTAACATGACCTTCAGAACAGGATTACCGTACCACTCTGGTGCAGATCTCACTCTGGTTTACCTACGAGGTTCGATAGTAACTTGATCTGAAGTTACATGATCATCATCATTAGCTTCCTCACTAATTGGTGTAGGAGTCACACGAACAAATTTCTATGATGAACTACTTTCCAATAAGGGAGCAGGTACAGTTACCTCATCAAGTTCTACTTTCCTCCCACTCACTTCGAGAGAAACTCCTTCTCTAGAAAGGATCCATTCTTAGCAACGAAAGTCTTGCCTTCGGATATGTGATAGAAGGTGTACCCAACTGTCTCCTTTGGGTATCCTATGAAGACACATTTCTCCGATTTGGGTTTGAGCTTATCAGGATGAAACTTTTTCACATAAGCATCGCAACTCCAAACTTTAAGAAACGACAACTTTGGTTTCTTGCCAAACCACAGTTCATATGCTGTCGTCTCAACGGATTTAGATGGTGCCCTATTTAACGTGAATGCAGCTGTCTCTAATGCATAATCCCAAAACGATAGTTGTAAATCGGTAAGAGACATCATAGATTGCACCATATCTAATAAAGTACGATTACGATGTTCAGACACACCATTATACTGTGGTGTTCCATGTGGCGTGAGTTGTGAAACTATTCTGCATTGTTTCAAATGAAGACCAAACTCGTAACTCAAATATTCTCCTCCATGATCGGATCGTAGAAACTTTATTTTCTTATTACGCCACTTCACTCTGAAATTATATGAACTTTTCAAATGTTTCAGACTTATGTTGCATCAAGTAGATATACCCATATCTGCTCAAATCATCTGTGAAGGTCAGAAAATAACGATACCCACCGCGAGCCTCAACACTCAACAGATCGCATACATCAATATGTATTATTTCCAATAATTCAGTTGCTCGCTCCATTGTTCCGGAGAACGGAGTCTTAGTCATCTTGCCCATAAGCCATGGTTCGCAAGCATCAAGTGATTCATAATAAGTGATTCCAAAATCCCATCAGCATAGAGTTTCTTCATGCGCTTTACACCAATATGACCTAAACAGCAGTGCCACAAATAAGTTGTACTATCATTATTAAGTTTGCATCTTTTGGCCTCAATATTATGAATATGTGTATCACTACGATCGAGATCCAACAAAGCATTTTCATTGGGTGTATGACCATAGAAGGTTTTATTCATGTAAACAAAACAACAATTATTCTCTAACTTAAATGAATAACCGTATTGCAATAAACATGATCAAATCATATTCATGCTCAACGCAAACACCAAATAAAACTTATTTAGGTTCAACACTAATCCCGAAAGTATAGGGAGTGTGCGATGATGATCATATCAATCTTGGAACCACTTCCAACACACATCGTCACTTCTCCCATAATTAGTCTCTGTTTATTTTGCAACTCCCGTTTCGAGTTACTACTCTTAGCAACTGAACCAGTATCAAATACTGAGGGGTTGCTATAAACACTAGTAAAGTACACATCAATAACATGTATATAAAATATACCTTTCTCACTTTGCCATCCTTCTTATCCGCCAAGTATCTAGGGGCAGTTCCACTTCCAGTGACTATTTGTTTTGCAGCAGAAGCACTTAGTTTCAGGCTTGGGTCTAGCTTTGGGCTTCTTCACGGGAGCGGCAACTTGCTTGCCGTTCTTTTTGAAGTTCCCCTTTCTTCCCTTTGCCCTTTTCTTGAAACCAGTGGTCTTGTCAACCATCAACACTTGATGTTTTTCTTGATTTCTACATTCGTCGATTTCAGCATCACGAAGAGCTTGGGAATCGTTTCCGTTATCCCTTGCATATTATAGTTCATCACGAAGTTCTAGTAACTTGGTGATAGTGACTAGAGAACTCTGTCAATCACTATCTTATCTAGAAGATTAACTCCCACTTGATTCAAGTGATTGTAGTACTCAGACATTCTGAGCACACGCTCACTAGCTGAGCAATTCTCCTCCATCTTGTAGGCAAAGTACTGTCAGAGGTCTCATACCTCTCGACACGGGCATGAGTATGAAATACTAATTTCAACTCTTGGAACATCTTATATGCTCCGTGGCGTTCAAAACATTTTTGAACCCCCGATTCTTAGCCGTAAAGCATGGTGCACTAAACTATCAAGTAGTCATCATATCGAGCTTTGCCAAACATTCATAACGTCTGCATATGCTCCTGCAATAGGTCTGTCACCTAGCGGTGCATTAAGGACATAATTCTTCTGTGCAGCAATGAGGATAATCCTCAGATCACGGACCAAGTCCGCATCATTGCTACTAACATCTTTCAACATAGTTTTTCTCTAGGAACATATCAAAAATAAAATAGGGGAGCTAAACGCATGACTATTGATCTATAACATAGATATGCTAATACTACTGGACTAAGTTCATGATAAATTAAAGTTCAATTAATCATATTACTTAAGAACTCCCACTTAGATAGACATCCCTCTAATCATCTAAGTGATCACGTGATCCAAATCAACTAAACCATGTCCGATCATCACGTGAGATGGAGTAGTTTCAATGGTGAACATCACTATGTTGATCATATCTACTATATGATTCACGCTCGACCTTTCGGTCTTAGTGTTCCGAGGCCATATCTGCATATGCTAGGCTCGTCAAGTTTAACCTGAGTATTCCGCGTGTGCAACTATTTTGCACCCGTTGTATTTGAACGTAGAGCATATCACACCCGATCATCACGTGGTGACTCAGCATGAAGAACTTTCGCAACGGTGCATACTCAGGGGGAACACTTATACCTTGAAATTTAGTGAGAGATCATCTTATAATGCTACCATCGATCTAAGCAAAATAAGATGCATAAAAGATAAACATCACATGCAATCAATATAAGTGATATGATATGGCCATCATCATCTTGTGCTTGTGATCTCCATCTCCGAAGCACCATCATGATCACCATCGTCACCGGTGCGACACCTTGATCTCCATCGTAGCATCGTTGTCGTCTCGCCAACTATTGCTTCTACGACTATCGCTACCGCTTAGTGATAAAGTAAAGCATTACAGGGCGATTGCATTGCATACAATAAAGCGACAACCATATGGCTCCTGCGATTGCGATAACTCGGTTACAAAACATGATCATCTCATACAATAAAATTTAGCATCATGCCTTGACCATATCACATCACAGCATGTCCTGCAAAAACAAGTTAGACGTCTTCTACTCTGTTGTTGCAAGTTTTACGTGGCTGCTACGGGCTGAGAAAGAACCGTTCTTACCTACGCATCAAAACCACAACGATAGTTCGTCAAGTTAGTGTTGTTTTAACCTTCTCAAGGACCGGGCGTAGCCACACTCGGTTCAACTAAAGTTGGAGAAACTGACACCCGCCAGCCACCTGTGTGCAAAGCACGTCGGTATAACCAGTCTCGCGTAAGCGTACACGTAATGTCAGTCTGGGCCGCTTCATCCAACAATACCGCCGAACCAAATTATGACATGCTGGTAAGCAGTATGACTTGTATGGCCCACAACTCACTTGGGTTCTACTCGTGCAGATAACCTTTACGCATAAAACCTGGCTCGGATGCCACTGTTGGGGAACGTAGTAATTTCAAAAATTTCGTACGTATACACAGGATCATGGTGATGCATAGCAACGAAAGGGGAGAGTGTTGTCTACGTACCCTTGTAGACCGAAAGCGGAAGCGTTAGCACAACGCGGTTGATGTAGTCGTACATCTTCACGATCCGACCGATCCAAGTACCGAACGTATGGCACCTCCGATTTCAGCACGCGTTCAGCTCGATGATGTCCCGCGAACTCCGATCTAGCAGAGCTTCATGGGAGAGTTCTGTCAGCACGACGGTGTGATGACGGTGATGATGTTTCTACCGACGCAGGGCTTCGCCTAAGCACCGCTACGATATGATCGAGGTGGAATATGGTGGAGGGGGGCACCACACACGGCTAAGAGATCAAGAGATCAATTGTTGTGTCTCCAAGGGGTGCCCCCCTCCCCGTATATAAAGGAGTGGAGGAGGGGGAGGGCCGGACCTCTTTATGGCGCGTCCTAGGGGAGTCCTACTCCCACCGGAGTAGGATTCCCCCTTTCCTAGTAGAACTAGGAGCCCTTCCAAGTAGTAGGAGCAGGAGAGAAGGAAAGTGAAAAGAGAATAGAAGGAAGGAGGGGGCGCCGCCCCTCCCCCTAGTCCAATTCGGACTAAGCATTGGGGGGGGGGCGCAGCCTCTCCTCTCTCTTTCCCCTAAAGCCCAATAAGGCCCATATACTCCCGGCGAATTCCGTAACTCTCGGTACTCGAAAAATACCCGAACCACTCAGAACATTTCCGATGTCCGAATATAGTCGTACAATATATCGATCTTTACGTCTCGACCATTTCGAGACTCCTCGTCATGTCCTCGATCTCATCCGGGACTTCGATCTACCTTCGGTACATCAAATCACATAAACTCATAATACAAATCGTCACCGAACGTTAAGCGTGCGGACCCTACGGGTTCGAGAACTATGTAGACATGACCGAGACACGTCTCCGGTCAATAACCAACAGCAGAACCTGGATGCTCATATTGGCTCCCACATATTCTACGAAGATCTTTATCGGTCAAACCGCATAACAACATACGTTGTTCCCTTTGTCATCGGTATGTTACTTGCCCGAGATTTGATCGTAGGTATCTCAATACCTAGTTCAATCTCGTTACCGGCAAGTCTCTTTACTCGTTCCGTAATACATCATCTTGCAACTAACTCATTAGTCACAATGCTTGCAAGGCTTATAATGATGTGCATTACCGAGAGGGCTCAGAGATACCTCTCCGACAATTGGAGTGACAAATCCTAATCTCGAAATACGCCAACCCAACAAGTACCTTCGGAGACACCTGTAGAGCACCTTTATAATCACCCAGTTACGTTGTGACGTTTGGTAGCACACAAAGTGTTCCTCCGGTAAACGGGAGTTACATAATCTCATAGTCATAGGAACATGTATAAGTCATGAAGAAAGCAATAGCAAGATACTAAACGATCAAGTGCTAAGCTAATGGAATGGGTCAAGTCAATCACATCATTCTCCTAATGATGTGATCCTGTTTATCAAATGACAACTCATGTCTATGGTTAGGAAACTTAACCATCTTTGATCAACGAGCTAGTCAAGTAGAGGCATACTAGTGACACTCTGTTTGTCTATGTATTCACACATGTATTATGTTTACGGTTAATACAATTCTAGCATGAATAATAAACATTTATCATGAAATAAGGAAATAAATAATAACTTTATTATTGCCTCTAGGGCATATTTCCTTCAATGTGAACCTCGCGAGGTGCGCCTTGCATTGATATCTCCGCTCCTCGGGAGCCAGCCTAGTGAGGCTGCCCCCAGGGATGTCTTGATGTTGAATGCCTCACGAGGGTCTTGAGTTGTTGCTTGCCAAAGCTAGGCCATACCGGGCCGTTGATGGAGCGCAGGTCTGGACACCCCCTTTCCCAGGACGCCGACACCATCAACACTTGATGATATTTCTTGATTTCTACCTTCACCGATTTCAGCATCGCGAAGAGCTTGGGAATCATTTTCGTCATCCCTTGCATATTATAGTTCATCACGAATTTCTAGTAAGTTGGTGATCGTGACTAGAGAACTTTGTTAATCACTATCTTATCTGGAAGATTAACTCCCACTTGATTCAAGTGATTGTAGTACCCAGACATTCTGAGCACATGCTCACTGGTTGAGCTATTCTCCTCCATCTTGTAGGCAAAGTACTTGTCATAGGTCTCATACCTCTTAACATGGGCATGAGTCTGAAATATCATTTTCATCACTTGGAACATCTCATATGCTCCATGGCGTTAAAAACATTGTTGAAGTCCCAGTTCTAAGCCATAAAGCATGGTGCACTAAACTATCAAGTAGTCATCATACTGAGCTTGTCAACTGTTCATAACGTCTGCATCTTCTCCTACAATAGGTCTGTCACCTAGTCGTGCATCAAGGACATAATTCTTCTGTGCATCCATGAGGTTAATCCTCAGATCACGGAGCCAGTCCGCATCATTCCTACTATTATCTTTCAACTTAGTTTTCTCCAGGAACATATCAAAAAATAAAATAGGGGAGCTAATACGCGAGCTATTAATCTACAACATAGATATGCTAATACTATAATGACTAAGTTCATGATAAATTGAGTTCAATTAATCAAATTACTTAGGAACTCCCACTTAGATAGACATCCCTCGAGGCATCTAAATGATCACGTGATCCATATCAACTAAACAATGTCTGATTATCACGTGTGATGGAGTAGTCTTCAATGGTGAACATCTCTATGTTGATCATATCTACTATATGACTCACATTTAACCTTTCGGTCTCTAGTGTTCCGAGGCCATGTCTGTACATGCTAGGCTCGTCAAGTTTAACCCGAGTATTCCGCATGTGCAAAACTGTCTTGCACCCGTTGTATGTGAACGTAGAGCTTATCACACCAGATCATCACGTGGTGTCTCAGCACGACGAACTTACACAACGGTGCATACTCATGGAGGACACTTATACCTTGAAATTTTAGTAAGGGATCATCTTATAATGCTACCGCCATACTAAGCAAAATAAGATGCATAAAAGATAAACATCACATGCAATCAAAATATGTGACATGATATGGCCATCATCATCTTGTGCCTTTGATCTCCATCTCCAAAGCACCGTCATGATCTCCATCGTCATCAGCTTGACACCTTGATCTCCATCATAGTGTCGTGGTCGTCTTGCCAACTATTGCTTCTACAACTATCGCTAATGCATAGTGATAAAGTAAAGCAATTACATGGCATTTGCATTTCATACAATAAAGCGACAACCATAAGGTTCCTGTAAACTTTTACAAAACATGATCATCTCATACAATAACGTATATCACATCATGTCTTGACCATATCACATCACAACATGCCCTGCAAAAACAAGTTAGACGTCCTCTACTTTGTTGTTGCAACTTTCACGTGGTTGCTATGAGCTTCTAGCAAGAACCGTTCTTACCTACACATCAAAACCACAACGGTGATTTGTCAAGTTTGTTGTTATAACCTTCAACAAGGACTGGCCACAGTCAAATTTGATTCAACTAAAGTTGGAGAAATAGACATCCGCCAGCCACTGTCGGTGTCAAAACCGGCGGATCTCTGGTAGGGGGTCCCGAACTGTGCGTCTAGGCGGATGGTAACAGGAGACAAGGGATACGATGTTTTTACCCAGGTTCGGGCCCTCTCGATGGAGGTAAAACCCTACTCCTGCTTTATTAATATTGATGATATGGTTAGTACAAGAGTAGATCTACCACGAAATCAGAGAGGCTAAACCCTAGAAGCTAGCCTATGGTATGATTGTTGTTCGTCCTACGGACTAAAACCCTCCGGTTTATATAGGCACCGAATAGAGTTAGGGTTACACAGAGTCGGTTGCAATGGTAGGAGATCTACATATCCGTATCGCCAAGCTTGCCTTCCACGCCAAGGAAAGTCCCATCCGGACACGGGACGAAGTCGTCAATCTTGTATCTTCATAGTCCAGGAGTCCGGCCAAAGGCTATAGTCCGGCCATCCGGACACTCCCTAATCCAGGACTCCCTCAGTAGCCTCTGAACCAGGCTTCAATGACGACGAGTCCGGCGCGCATATTGTCTTCGGCATTGCAAGGCGGGTTCCTCCTCCGAATATTTCATAGAAGATTTTGAACACAAGGATAGTGTTCGGCTCTGCAAAATAAGTTCCACATACCACCGTAGAGAGAATAACATTTACACAAGTTCAATCTGCTGATGTATTCCGTGGCGTGACATCACACCACGGCCAAGCCTTTATTCGAATCGTTTTCACTGTCCCACCTCAGCGCGTTTAGCGAGGCGGTTTCCTTGGCATGTCTTGTCAAAGCAGAGATCGTGTCCCCTTATTCTGGGATTCTCATCAATACGGGTGTGGGTAACCCAACCGCACCATCGATTACGGCGCTTGGGAGATAAGCGAGTTTTATCAGGTCGGTGGGGACGCATAGCTTTGTCCGTCCATGTAAGGGGATAAGGATCCACATTTTCACACACGCCTTCTTCCTCCTTTGCTTATCCATTTCCGCGCACTTGAGCTCCAGCGCCCAAGTCCGCACATCCCACCTCAACCTTCTCCAACTATGTCCGGAGCGGGAGGCAAGTGGATGGCCTCCTCCGTCACGGAGGGGCACATCAAAAAGGTGCGGAAGGCCGGATACTTGTCCGACGACATCGCGCATCGGCTCCCCAACAAGGGCAGCTCATCCCCACCCCAGGCCCCATGAGAGGGTGGTGTTCCTCCCCCACTTCCTCCGCGGACTAGGGTTTCCACTTCACTCATTTGTCCGGGGGCTCATGTTCTACTACGGCATAGATTTCCACGATCTGGCCCCGAATTTCATCCTCAACATCTCGGCGTTTATCGTCGTGTGCGAGGCCTTCCTCTGCATCCAGCCCCACTTCGTCTTATGGCTGAAGACCTTCAGTGTCATGCCGAAGGTAGTGGGCGGACGCCAAGCGGAGTGCGGAGGTGCCATGGTGGGCAAGATGGCTAACGTCCTATGGCTCAAGGGCTCCTTTGTGGAGACCATAAAGGGGTGGCAAACGGGGTGGTTCTACATCACCGAGCCGCGCGACTCTCAATGGGCGGCGGCCCCCGAATTCTGATCTGGCTTCCCTACACGGCTCACCTCATGGAAAGAGACAGGCCTGACGTGGGGTAATTCGGAAGAGATGACCGGACTCCAAACCTGCGTCCGAAACCTGGTGGACAAGAAGCTCAAGCTCGTCAACATAGTCCAGGTTATGCTCATCCGTCGGATCCTCCCATGCCAGCAACGGGCCTTCAACTTGTGGGAGTTTGATCCGCACAAGACCGAACCTTGAGCCGGCTCTTCGACACTACGTACGAAGATGCCTGGAAGGTGCTGTTCAAGGGCGCCGAAGCTCCCGCAGCCGCTACCGAAGATCGCGGATTCAGCTCGCAGCATCAAGCAGCGAGGTAAGTTATTTTACCCTTTACGGGACTCTTTTTTCATAGTTTGACTCTATGCGGGATCTAAAACTCCCTCACCTTTGACAAGACTGGCTGAAGACGTCCGGACAGATCGACTGTCCGGCTCCCTTGCCAGAAGACCCAGCGGATGCCCGATTGACGGGGCTGCTGGTTCCGGCACCTCACGTGGTGCCGGAAAAGAAGTCCAAGAAGAAGGCCACGGGAACTCGAAGGAGTTCCCGACGCCAGGTGCTGTCGGACTCATCGTCCGATGACGCCGAGGCGGACTCCTCCCATGAAGACGAGGAGGAGGAAAAAGAGGCCTCTCCCCCAGCGGGGGGAGAGAAGAAAAGGAAGGCCGCCCCAACTGGGGAGGCCGAAGGGTCCAAGAAGGGAAGGACCCTTCCTCCGGACTACACCGCCAATGCCGACGATGACGAAGAGGGGTGGGCTCCAAGGACCAAGCCCCTGGCGAAATCGTAAGTGTCCGGACACCAGAATAACTGATGGCGTTCCATTTGTCGCACAACATCTTATAACGCCGAATATAACCATGCAGCCCGCCCAAGGATGGGCTCGACGATTCGTCAAGCGGCTCCCTGGGTTCGTCGGAGGTGAATAGCACCTCACTTCCAACCGCCTCGTCTCCTCCTGCTGCGGATGACGCCGGGGTGGAGTCCCAAAAGGGGCCCAGCCAGGAGGAGGTGACTATGGAGGCGCCGCAAGGCGACCTCCCAGAACCTGGGCTCAAAGGGGATAAAACCCCAAAGGGCTTTAAGTCCGGCCCTGTGCGGACTCGCATCGAACCTTCGGTGGTTCCGAGTCCGACAGCGACCCCTTCGTAAGAAGGGCAAGATCTGACGACGGTGACCTCCGTCCAACCGGAGGCACGGATGATTTGATGGAGGCGCTTAGGCGCTTCCATCGACGAGGAGCACCGTGACCGTTATGAGTGTGGTGATCCGGAAGGTTCGATCCGCCAAGAGCGGGCTGAAGAAGCTATGCCAGCCTTCTAACAGGCTTTGAGGTATGTATTTAAGATACGTAAAAATATTACCGCATAGACAGTAGCCCCTGATGCTCAGTTTGGTGTTCGGAAAAGAAATAGCCGAACTGAGGATCTGAAAAGGTATACGCAGGAGTCTAACATAAGTATGTCAATATGGGAATGCAGGCTGCGCTGCTGACCTCTGCCGCACTGACTACGGAGGTTGATGCATTAAGGAAGAGCCTCAAGCGGTCCGAGAACGAGCTCAGACTTGCCAGGAAGCAGCTCGAGGACAAGGAAGGTAAGTAATACCTTATAGGAGTATTTAAAAGATGTGGTTGAAAAAGATCACAGGAATAACGTGAATACTGCAGGGGCCACGAACGCACCGAGCGAGAGAAGCAGGAGGCGCGGGTGGCAGAGGTGCGGCAAGAGCTCCAAGCTCTCGTGGAAAAACACGAGAGTTTGGAGCGTGACTCAAAGACTCGAGAGTCCGAGCTTGCCTCGGCCCTTGAGAGCGCCAAAGCCGCTAAGGCCGAAGCCCAAAAAGCCCTCCAGGAAATTGAGGCGATGAAGAAGATAGCGGCGGGTAAGGCATTCTATATGCAAAGCAAGCATGTGAAAGTGAATTATCCGTTACTTACCCGAATCCGGAGCTCTCCAGGAGCATTCGCAGATCTGCCCCGCAGTGTGTCTGATGCTGCCGCATTCTACCGAGACGAAGAGGGAAGCTCGACGAAGAAGGTGTTCTCGTCTCAAGATATCTTTGAGGCGGACACCGGTGCCCTTAAGCGACCAGTTGAAGCAGCTGGTCGAGCTCCATAAGGTGACCAAACAGGCCATGAAAGGCCTCATAGTTCGGTGTGGCCTAAGGAAGCCATGCCCGGAGCTACTTGGCTGGTGAGGCGGCTGGTGGACGCCCGTCCATGGGTTGAAGTCATCAAGCGCTCCGTCTGCATCGAAGGTGACCGTGGGGCCCTTGCCCTTGCTAAGGTGCCTTTGAGGGCAAGATGGACGCTGAGAAGCTTGTGACGGACGGACCACCACCGAAGAAGGAGCATCGCAAGCCTGAAATGTATTATGAGGGCGTCCTGAAAGGTGCCTGCCTTATAGCGGATGAATGCTCCAAAGATATATTTTTTTAGTAGACTCGCATTTCTTATCTTGTACGCTGAAAACTTGTTCATATGCGCTAAGCAACACTTTTGAATTTAAAATATTACCTTATGTGCGGCCGTTTATCAAATTTGAGAGATGGCGAGTCGTCGGCTTCAGCCCCCATGCCACGAGTGCTGGGGTGTTCGGGATAAACTTGAGCGCTCTTGTTCCCATTCTTGGGTCCTTCGAGGGAGGCGCTCAATGCAACAAATAAGGCAACCAGACTATAATGCTTGAACACTCTCACTTAGCCATAGAATTCTATAATTTTAAATTTCGGCGAAGCCCCTAGTATTCGGAAGACCGAGTTCGGGGCGCTATCCACGCCTAGGCCGGACAATGCCGACTCCTCGCTCTAAGCGGCATAAGTCTTTAGGGACTCGAAAACCTCTCGAACAGCGACCGGCTCTCGCCCTATCATGATGGTCAGTTTTAGCTTCCTCCATTGAGGTGCTTAACCCAGCTCAACCGGGGCACAATCGCAGTGGTTCTCCCAACGCTACCTTAGCCGATATAACGGAACATAGGGTACCAAAACATGGGAGCCAGCAAACCCAACTATTGACCCAAGACATGATTCGAGCCGATGCATATAATGCTATAAGTTCGGGTGCCGCACTTGTGAAAGTGTTCGGACTTATCACACCATATTGTGGGGTACTTAAGCCCCTGGTGTATTGCCCGTACCAAAGTGTACGGTTGCACAATGTCACAAATGAACATATATATATATATATATATATATATATATATATATATAAAGAAAATTCAATAATAGGCAGAAGCTATATATTGTTTATTCAAAAGGGCTGCAGTAAGAGCAGAACGATACAAATAGTGTGATAAGCGAGGGCCGGGACTTTTAACATGTCCCCTCGAGGGTAAGCCGGCGGGATGGTGTGTAAAAGCAGATATATTGCTCGTAATGAGACCACTGGACACTCGGCGTAGTCACGCTTCCCCGGCTGTTGTATCGTGTGTTCGGCGATTCCAATGCCGGATAGGGCTTCGTGGAGAACGGAGTCACGAAAGTAAATAGAAAGAAGAAAAGAATGACATAATCGGAGCCCACAGTGCGGTTGAGCCGCATTCGGGCATGCCGTGGTCGTGCCCCTTCCCCTATGCCCATGGTATTTCCAGAGCGTAATTATATGCAGCGTAATCTTGGTTCGCAATTTCGCGAGGGTGGGGCTTGGGCCGCATTACTATGCGTGCTTGGAACGTGCCAGGCGGTCTTGTTGTAGGTTACTCCGGGCGCGCTTGACGGTGTCCGGGCGTTTAATAGCCGGACTCGAGAATTGCCTTAGGAGGCTGCTTTGTACTTCCTCCGCGAGGGCCGCCGTATGCTCCTCCGTCCGAAGAGAGCGTTCGGTGTTTCCATTGACCGTAATGACTCCTCGAGGGCCTGGCATCTTGAGCTTCAGATATGCGTAGTGCGGCACCGCATTGAACTTTGCAAATGTGGTTCGTCCGAGCAGTGCGCGGAACGGGACTATGTCGAAGATTAACTCCTCGCTTCGGAAGTTATCCTGGATCCGAAGACCACTTCAAGTGTAATCGAGCTCGCATAGTTGGCCTCTACACCTGGTATGACACCTTTAAAGGTCGTCTTCGTGGGTTTAATCCTTGATGGGTCTATGCCCATTTTGTGCACTATGTCCTGATAAAGCAGGTTCAGGTTGCTGCCGCCGTCCATCAGGACTCTGGTGAGATGAAATCTGTCAATGATTGTGTCTAGAACCAATGCGGTGAATCCGGCATGGCGGATGCTAGTGGGGTGGTCCCTTCGATCAAAAGTGATCGGGCAGGAAGACCACGGGTTGAACTTTGGGGCGACTGGCTTCATCGCATAAAGGTCCCTTAGTGCACGCTTTCGCTCCCTTTTGGGTATGTGGGTTGCGTATATCATGTTCACCGTCCGCACTTGCGGGGGGAAACCCTTCTGTCCTCTATTGTTTGGCGGTCGGGGCTCCTCCTCTTCATCGCTATGCAGCCCCTTGTCATTGTTTTCGGCATTTAACTTGCATGCCTGCTTGAACACCCAACAATCCCTGTTGGTGTGATTGGCTGGCTTTTCGGGGGTGCCATGTATCTGGCACGAGCGATCGAGTATTCGGTCCAAATTGGACGGGCCCGGAGTATTTCTTTTAAATGGCTTCTTCCGCTGACCGGGTTTAGAGCCTCTGAATCCAGCATTGACTGCCGTATCCTTAGTATTATCGCCGTTAATGCGGCGCTTATGCTTGTTGTGACGCGACCTGCCATTGTTGTCCTTGGTATCCGAATTACCAGGGCTCTTGGTCATGTTGTTACTGCGAGCTAGCCAGCTGTCCTCTACCGCGCAAAAGCGGGTCATGAGTGTTGTGAGGGCTGCCATGGATTTCAGCTTTTCCTGTCCTAGGTGCCGGGCAAGCCACTCGTCGTGGATGTTGTGTTTGAAGGCTGCAAGGGCCTCTGCATCCGGACAATCGACGATTTGATTTTTCTTGGTTAGGAACCGTGTCCAGAATTGTCTGGCCGATTCCTCTGGCTGCTGAATTATGTGGCTTAGGTCATCGGCATCTGGTGGTCGCACATATGTGCCCTAGAAATTATCAAGGAATGCGGCTTCCAGGTCTTCCCAACAACCGATTGACTCTGCTGGCAAGCTGTTAAGCCAATGCCGGGCTGGTCCTTTAAGCTTGAGAGGGAGGTATTTGATGGCATGTAGATCATCACCGCGGGCCATGTGGATGTGAAGGAGATAGTCCTCGATCCAAACCGCAGGATCTGTTGTGTCATCATATGATTCAATGTTTACGGGTTTGAAACCCTCAGGGATTTGATGATCCATCACTTCATCTGTGAAGCATAGTGGGTGTGCGGCGCCTCTGTATTGGGCTATATCACGACGCAGCTCAAATGAGCTTTGTCTACTGTGTTCGGCCTGGCCGGAATTGCCATATCCGGCATGACGGTTATCGTCACATGTCGTGGGGCGCCCACACGATCCGTAGATCGATCTTGTCTACCTTGCCTTGTCCTCCAATATATCTCGCAGGTCTGGCACATTTCCCCGTGCCTTTGTATTTTTTGGGCGGCGCCGGGGTGCGGCTTGAGTTGAGGGCCGAGAGGCCTCTCTGTCGCGGCCACGAGGTGGCCGGTCAGCCATATCATGCACTGGTGATGTAGGTTTGGGTGCTTCCTCCTCTAATCGGGGTAGCAGCCTGCATCTTGGGTAGCTCTTGGAGGGGCGCTCGAGTTCATACTCTTCGGCCGCAAGGACTTCAGTCCATCTGTCAGCTAGCAAGTCTTGGTCAGCTCTAAGCTGTTGCTGCTTTTTCTTGAGGCTACTTGCCATGGCCATGAGCCTGCGTTTGAAACGCTCTTGTTCGATGGGATCCTCGGGCACGACGAATTCGTCCTCGTCGAGGCTTGCTTCATCCTAGGTGGGAGGCATGTAATTATATTCCTCTACCTCTCTTTCTGCCGCTCTCTCATGAGGGTTGGCTTCTCCATCCTCCTGCGCTGAATCCTGCTGGAGGGGGTTGTCTTCGGCACTGTCCGGGGTGTTATTGTGTCCCGTGCCGGAATCACTGTTTTTGCTGTGGCGGGTTTTAGAGCGGCACCGTTAACGCCGGCGCTTAGGCTTTTTCTTGGAGGGGTCATCCTTCGCTGTTCCATCGCCATTCTCATCTTTTGGGATGTCCACCATGTATATGTCGTATGACGAGGTGGCCTTCCAGTGCCCTGTGGGCGCTGGTTCTTGATCGTCTCCTGCATCGTCGTCCATACCGGCCGATGTCTTGGAGTCGAAGTCTAGCATGTCGGTTAAATCATCGGCAGTGGCTACGAATCGGGTGGTGGGTGGGCTTTGAATTTCTTCGCCGTTCGTGATCCCAACCTTCCCGACCATAATCCGCCAGGGCTCTCCGATAAAGAGAGATACTTTAGTGAATTCAGGATGTCGCCAAAGGGCGAATGCTGAAAGATGTCTCGCGGCGATGAATTCCATGATCGGCGCCCAATCGGATTCGATTAGCGAGGGCACGGAAGGCTCGGAGTCCGAGAGGAGTCCGGCACCTTGGAGTCACGAAGCCGCAAGGGCCAGGGGTAGGTGTACGGCTCAATTGCCGTGAGATCGCAGCCCCCGAGGCGGTGTCCAGCCACCCGCCCTCGATCGGCGCGGTCGGCTCCGGAAGCTAAAGGTCGGAGCGGACTCGTGCGACCTCCGTGACCTCGCGTGGCAGAGCTAGATCATGCCCCTCGTGACAGTGCGGCGCGCTTGGCTGTGGCTCGAACCCATCGAAGATCAAATCTCCGCGGACGTCAGTCGTGTAGTTCAAACTTCCAATCTGACCTGATGGCCAGGGGCGTAGCTTTTAATCTGCTCCAGATGACCAAGAGAATTGGCCCGCAGTGCAAAGCCGCCGAATACGAAGATCTGTCCGGGGAGAAAAGTCTCACCCTGGAGTGCATCGTTGTTCATGATCGGAGGAGCCATCGGGCCTAAAGATGACGACACGGAGGAACTCTCAATGGAAGCACAGATGTCGGTGTCAAAAGCGGCGGATCTCGGGTAGGGGGTCCCGAACTGTGCGTCTAGGCGGATGGTAACAGGAGACAAGGGACACGATGTTTTTACCCAGGTTTGGGCCCTCTCGATGGAGGTAAAACCCTACTCCTGCTTGATTAATATTGATGATATGGGTAGTACAAGAATAGATCTACCACGAGATCAGAGAGGCTAAACCCTAGAAGCTAGCCTAATGTATGATTGTTGTTCGTCCTACGGACTAAAACCCTCCGGTTTATATAGGCACCGAATAGGGTTAGGGTTACACAGAGTCGGTTACAATGGTAGGAGATCTACATATCCGTATCGCCAAGCTTGCCTTCCACGCCAAGGAAAGTCCCATCCGGACACGGGACGAAGCCTTCAATCTTGTATCTTCATAGTCCAGGAGTCTGGCCAAAGGCTATAGTCCGGCCATCCGGACACCCCCTAATCCAGGACTCCCTCAGCCACCTTTATGTAAAACTAGTTGCATGTCTGTCGGTGGAACCAGTCTCATGAACGTGGTCAAGTAAGGTTGGTCCAGGCCACTTCATCCAACAATACCGCCAAATCAAAATAAGACATTGGTGGTAAGCAGTATGACGATCACCGCCCAGAACTCTTTGTGTTCTACTCGTGCATATCATCTTCGCATAGACCTAGCTCTGATACCACTGTTAGGGAACTTAGCATGCAATTTCAAAAAAATTCCTACGCTCACGCAAGATCTATCTAGGAGATGCATAGCAATGAGAGGGGGAGAGTGTGTCCACGTACCCTCGTAGACCGAAAGCGGAAGCGTTTGACAACGCGGTTGATGTAGTCGAACTTCTTCTCGTTCCGACCGATCAAGCACCGAACGTACGGCACCTCCGAGTTCTGCACACGTTCAGCTCGATGACGTCCCTCGAACTCTTGATCCAGCAAAGTGTCGAGGGAGAGTTCCGTCAGCACGACGGCATGGTGACGGTGATGGTGAAGTGATCCGCTCAGGTCTTCGCCTAAGCACTATGTGAATATGACCGGAGGTGTAAACTGTGGAGGGGGGCGCCGCACACGGCTAACAGATGTTGTTGTGTGTTCTAGCGGTGCCCCCTCATATATATATAGGTTGGAGGGGAGGAGAGGCAGCCAAGGGGGCGCCCCAAGTAGGAGGAATCCTACTTGGGCACCTCCCAATTCGGCCTCCCTCCCTTTCATATTCATCTGGAGGGGGAGGGAAGGAGGAGGGAGGAGAGAAGGAAGGGGGAGGCAGAGTCCCTCCCCTTCCTTTATCTCTTCTCCTCTTTCCTTCCCCCCTATCTTGGCCTCCATGGGCGCACCAGCCCCCTAGGGGCTTGTCTGTCCCCTTCTTGGCCCATTAGGCCCATGTAGTTGCCGGGGAGATGCCCGGAACCCCTTCCGGTGACCCGATATGTACACGGTACCCCTAGAACACTTCCGGTGTCCGAATATCATTGTCCTATATATGAATCTTTACCTCTCAACCATTTCGAGACTCCTCATCATGTGTGTGATCTCATCCGGGACTCCGAATAACATTTTGTCACCAAATCACACAACTCGTATAATACAAATCGCCATCGAACGTTAAGCGTGCGGACCCTACGGGTTCGAGAACTATGTAGACATGACCGAGACACCTCTCCCGTCAATAACCAACAGCCGAACCTGGATGCTCATATTGGTTCCCACATATTCTATGAAGATCTTTATCGGTCGTACCGTAATGAAAACATACGTTATTCCCTTTGTTATCGGTATGTTACTTGCCCAAGATTCGATCGTCGGTATCTTCATACCTAGTTCAATATCATTAACGGCAAGTCTCTTTACTCGTTCCGTAATACATCATCCTGCAACTAACTCATTAGTCACATTGCTTGCAAGGCTTATTATGATGTGCACTACCGAGAGGGCCCAGAGATACCTCTCCGATAGTCGGAGTGACGAATCCTAATCTC
This sequence comes from Aegilops bicornis, assembly GCA_021605145.1. NCBI lineage: Eukaryota > Viridiplantae > Streptophyta > Magnoliopsida > Poales > Poaceae > Aegilops > Aegilops bicornis. The sequence goes on along the minus strand of CM038670.1, from coordinate 693,057,184 downwards.
GATCTATGCCAACCCAAAAAACACCTTTGGAGATAACTGTAGAGCATATTTATAATCACCCATTTACGTTGTGACGTTTGATAGCACACAAGGTATTCCTCCAGTATTCGGGAGTTGCGTAATCTCATAGTCAAAGTAATATGTATATGACATGAAGAAAGCAATAACAATAAAACTGAATGATCAATATGCGAAGCTAACGGATGGGTCTTGTCCATCACATCATTCTCCTAATGATGTGATCCCGTTCATCAAATGATAACACATGTCTATGGTTAGGAAACTTAACCATCTTTGATTAACGAGTTAGTCTAGTAGAGGCTTACTAGGGACACGGTGTTTTGTCTATGTATCCACACATGTATCAAGTTTCCAGTTAATACAATTCTAGCATGAATAATAAACATTTATCATGACATAAGGAAATATAAAATAACAACTTTATTATTGCCTCTAGGGAATATTTACTTCAATAAGCCCCGACTTATGGTTCCCTTGTAGAGAACACCAGGTTGTTGGGTTGAGGAGTTACCTTCGGTAGTTTGGAGTATCAAGACCACCCCCAATAGGTCAACAGGCTATACGCCTTTCTTCATGGTCTATGGGGCAGAGGCGGTTCTTCCAAGCGATATCCGTCATGACTCTCCTCGTGTGGCGGCTTATGTTGAGGCTACTAATGAAATAGCACGTCAAGATGCACTTGATGTGTTGGATGAGGAGCATGACCTTGCGGTGGCTCGTTCGGTGATATATCAGCAGGATCTACGTCGCTACCATAACCGCAGAGTCAAGACCCGATCCTTTCAGGAAGGCGACTTGGTGCTCCGTTTAATCCAAGATAAAAGAGATATGCATAAGCTATCCCCACCTTGGGAAGGACCTTTTGTGGTCAGCAAGAACCTGAACAACGGGTCATACTACCTCATTGATATACGAGAACACAAGGACTCGCATAAGTCGGAGGAGGAGACTCGTCGGCCTTGGAACATCGCTAATTTTTGGCCTTATTACACTTGAGCCACCGGCTCTTGTCGTTGTACATACTCTTATTATATGTATATATTATGATCAATATAATAAAGCTGGCATCCCTGATAATTTAGGGCCTCTGTCGTTTCATTTCAAAGCATCTGAGTCTTTATTATTTGTTCATAAGGTCACTTGGGGCTTCCAACCCACCGGGTTTAGCTTTCATACCCTCTTAACCAGGCGTGGACGCCGAATCCCGTGTTATGTCCTGCCTGTTTGCACGATGCTACTCCACCAGCTAATCCTGAGTGACCCGTCGTACTCTTAGCAGTCAATCTTTTCAAGACCCTGAACTGGTTAAGATTAAAATGGAGGTTTGTCACGTGAGGGCCGGCTTACGGTGAGCCAGGATTAACTCTAAGGCTGTGCGGCCTATGAAAGCACATGGCTTTATTAGCCAGTCTGGCCGTGCATTGATGAGCCGGCCCTATCATTTTAGCAGTTGTGCGGCCCATGAAAGCACTTGTTTTTTCTCTGCATTTCTTTTCCTCTGAATGTTTTGGATTTGTATCCTTTAAAGATTTTTTCTGCTCAAGTGCGTTTTTATGATTCGGGCCATGCAGCCCTAATTTGATTCATACTTGAGCATTTTGGGTTGATAACCCACCCTGATGTGACCTTTAAGCCGCCAGGATATATTTTGCCTTGAGCAATCAGATCATGCTGTTGCCCGACTTCAAGTTGATACCCGCTATGGATATTAATGGCCAAGGCGATGCTATAGCTAAAATCTACAGGTATGTTTTGGGTTTGATAACCCGCCCTGGATTTTACACTATAAGCCTCCAGTATGTTTTGGCTTAAATGGCCTTTATCCTTGCCTCTGTTAATTTTATGAAGACTATTATATTTGGGTTGTTACCTGCCTTGGCTTAAACCGCCATGGCATATGTTGTTTAACTTGTATACAGGAAATATGAAGTACTGATGTGGCCCATATGCATGATGGTATTATGAGAAATCACAGCGGCGGATCACAAATTGCAAAGTTAAATATGTGCGAAGGCATAACAGGACAGATCATTGTTTTGTGCTACACTATTACAAAGGCATAACTCTGGGCCTTCACAAAAGTGTCAAGACTACAAATGTCTCACGAGGTGTGTTCCCATAAGCCGGCCTGAGAGCCGCCCCCATCACCACTGTCTATTCTCCTCCTGGCTGTTTTGAAGATTGCAGGTCATCCTGCGCCGGTTCTTCTTCTTCGTCTATCATCTGGAGATCAGCCGTTGTCCAATCGATGTCGGTTAAAGCTTCGAAACTGGCTTCATCATTGAGAATAAGGGAATGATCAACGTCAGGAGCAAAAATATGCTTACACCGAGGAGGAATGAGATTGACAGGGTTTAAAGTCGGCGGTGGAATCTTCTTGTGGTTCTCATCATAAACTGCCATGTAGTTGGATAGATTCAACTCTTCCACTAGTTTGCAGGCCACAGGCTGCATCTCACGAACGCACTAGTTGAAGTCCTTCTTCTCAAAAGGCAACTTATCATCCTTGATTTCGGGGCATACAGAGGCTATCTCCGCCGGGTCAAGTTTTTCGGCCCACGCTTTCACACGGCAAAGAGCAACAAGGGCTCCGTCTCGGGCAGATGATAGTCTCTATTCTTCGATTTGGCTGGGAAGAGTGGAGAGATGATCTAGCACAGCTTTAATGTGACTTGGCGGCTTTCGGTTGCCTCCTAATGCCACCAAATTGTGGAGTGTGACAGTATATAGCTGTTCTATGAAAGAGTATATGGCCTTCAACTTCGACAACATATCTTGCCCAAGACTTGCGCTTCTCGAGCCTGTACATTAATTCATATAACAAGGATTCAGTATTACCTCGCGGCTTAAAACGATATTACAACATAAGTAAGAGCTAAATATAAATCTTACCAAAGATGGCGGCTGTCATATGGGTAATATGTCCCTTTAAACCGGCCAGCTCTTTAGTGACCGGTTTAAGCTGAGCTTCTGTGTCTTGTGCATGTTTGATCAAGTTTGCCTTCTCTGCCTCGAAGGCGGCTCTCTCAGTAGCAAAACTGGCCTTCACCTTCTCAGTTTCTTTCACGACAAATTGAAATTTTGCTACTGTTTTCACAGTCCCAGCTTCTTGATGTTTGACCTTTTCGGCTAAGTCGCCAAGTTCTACGTCCTTCAGAGACAAAGCTTCCTGTGGAAAAGGGTCAGATATGATACATCAGGATTCATATATAATGATAAAAGTCCCAAGCACATTGTGAGCAATATCCTTGGCACTTGGGGGCTAATGTAGGTCATTTTTAGCCTTATGACCCGGCTCAAATTATCAGTTTAAGCTGGCCCTTGGGGGCTATTATTTGGATTTCTTAAACTTCAAGTCCCGGCTCAAATTGTCAATTTAAGCCGGCCCTTGGGGGCTACGAGATTAGATCTTAAATGAGTAACTTGAGCAGGAGTGATATAGTCTGCAATTTGATTCTAAGTCTACAGCATACTCCAATTGTTCTTATACTCTAGACTTGGGGGCTACACAGATGCATATGAAGCAGAGTCAATAATCATACCTCATAGCGCTCCCTCATAAGGTTGACTGCCGGCTTCCAGCTCACGGCTAGTATGGAGGCGGTTCAAATAGCCGGACTAGATGTTGTTGGGAAACGTAGCATGCAATATGAAAAACAATTCCTACGCTCACGCAAGATCTATCTAGGAGATGCGTAGCAATGAGAGGGGAGAGTGTGTCTACGTACCCTCGTAGACCGAAAGCGGAAGCGTTTGACAACATGGTTGATGTAGTCGAACTTCTTCTAGCTCCGACCGTTCAAGCACCGAACGTACGACACCTCCGAGTTATGCACACGTTCAGCGCGATGACGTCCCTCGCCTTCTTGATCCAGCAAGGTGTCGAGGAAGTAGATGAGTTTCGTCAACATGACGGCATGGTGATGGTGATGGTGAAGTGATTCTCGCAGGGCTTCGCCTAAGCACCGCAAAACTATGACCGGGGGTGTAAACTATGGAGGGGGGCGCCGCACACGGCTAACGATTGTTGTTGTGTGTTCTAGGCGCCCCCTCCCCATGTATATATAGGTGGGACGGGGAGGGGAGCATCCATGGGGCGCCCCAAGTAGGAGGAATCCTACTTGAGGTCCTCTCCCAATTCGCGCCCCTTCCTTATTTCACCGGAGAGGAAAAGGGAAGAGGGAAGGGAGGAAGGTAATGGGGGCCGAACCCCCTCTTCCTTCTCCAATTAGGCCTCCTGCCTAGGGGGGCACCCCTTGTGGGTGAAGGAAATATGCCCTAGAGGCAATAATAAAGTTGTTATTTATATTTCCTTATATCATGATAAATGTTTATTATTCATGCTAGAATTGTATTAACCAGAAACTTAGTACATGTGTGAATACATAGACAAAACAGAGTGTCACTAGTATGCCTCTACTTGACTAGCTCGTTAATCAAAGATGGTTAAGTTTCCTAGCCATGGACAAGAGTTGTCATTTGATGAACGGGATCACATCATTAGAATGATGTGATTGACTTGACCCATCCGTTAGCTTAGCACTATGATCGTTTAGTTTATTGCTATTGCTATTGCTTTCTTCATAACTTATACATGTTCCTATGACTATGAGATTATGTAACTCCCGAATACCAGAGGAACACTTAGTGTGCTATCAAACGTCACAACGTAACTGGGTGATTATAAAGATGCTCTACAGGTGTCTCCGATGGTGTTTGTTGAGTTGGCATAGATCGAAATTAGGATTTGCCACTCCGATTGTCGGAGAGGTATCTCTGGGCCCTCTCGGTAATGCACACCACTATTAGCCTTGCAAGCAATGTGACTAGTGAGTTAGTTGCGGGATGTTGCATTACAGAATGAGTAAAGAGACTTGCCGGTAACGGGATTGAACTAGGTATGACGATACCGACGATCGAACCTCGAGCAAGTAACATATCGATGACAAAGGGAACAACGTATGTTGTTATGCGGTTTGACCGATAAAGATCTTTGTAGAATATGTAGGAACCAATATGAGCATCCAGGTTCCGCTATTGGTTATTGACCGGAAGTGAGTCTCGGTCATGTCTACATAGTTCTCGAACCCATAGGGTCTGCACGCTTAACGTTCGATGACGATCGATATTATGAGTTTATGTGTGTTGATGTACCGAAGGTTGTTCGAAGTCCCGGATATGATCACGGACATGACGAGGAGTCTCGAAATGGTCGAGACATAAAGATCGATATATTGGAAGGCTATGTTTGGACACCGTAATGGTTCCGAATGAGTTCGGGCATTTTCCGGAGTACCGGGAGGTTACCGGGACCCCCCGGGGAGTCAATGGTCCTTATTGGGCCTTAGTGGGAGAGAGGAGGAGGCGGCCAGGTGGAGGGCGCACCCCCCCCCCAAGCTCAATCCGAATTGGGGTAGGGGGCTGGCCCCCCTTTCCTTCTCTCCTTCTCCCTCTTCCTTCTTCTCCTACTCCAACTAGGGAAGGGAGGCAAACCTACTCCTACTGGGAGTAGGACTCCCCCTTGGGCGCGCCATAGAGAGGGTCGGCCCTCCCCTCCTCCCCTCCTTTATATACAGGGAGGGGGGCACCCCATAGACACACAAGTTGATAGTTGTCTTAGCCGTGTGCGGTGCCCCCCTCCACAGATTTCCACCTCGGTCATATCGTTGTAGTGCTTAGGCGAAGCCCTGCGTCGGTAACTTCATCATCACCGTCACCTCGGTCATATCATTGTAGTGCTTGGGCCTCAACTGGATCAAGAGTACGAGGGACGTCACCGATCTGAACGTGTACAGATCGCGGAGGTGCCGTGCGTTCGGTACTTGGATCGGTTGGATCGCGAAGACATTCGACTACATCAACCACGTTATTAAACGCTTCCGCTTTCGGTCTATGAGGGTACGTGGACACACTCTCCCCGCTCGTTGATATGCATCACCTAGATGGATCTTGCGCGTGCGTAGGATTTTTTTTTGAAATTACTGTGTTTCCCACAAGTGGCATCCGAGCCAGGTCTATGCGTAGATGTTATATGCACGAGTAGAACTCAAAGAGTTGTGGGCGATAATAGTCATACTGCTTACCAACATGTCATACTTTGATTCGGTGGTATTGTTGGATGAAGCGGCTCAGACCGACATTACGCGTACGCTTACGCGAGACTGGTTCTACCGACGTGCTTCGCACACAGGTGGCTAGTGGGTGTCTGTTTCTCCAACTTTAGTTGAATCGAGTGTGACTACGCCCGGTCCTTGTTGAATGTTAAAACAACAAACTTGACGAAAAATCGTTGTGGTTTTGATGTGTAGGTAAGAACGGTTCTTGCTAAGCACGTAGCAGCCACGTAAAACTTGCAATAACAAAGTAGAGGACGTCTAACTTGTTTTTGCAGGGCATGATGTGATGTGATATGGTCAAGACATGATTATATAAATTGTTGTATGAGATTATCATGTTTTGTAACACAGTTATCGGCAACTGGCAAGAGCCATATGGTTGTCGCTTTATTGTATGCAATGCAATCGCCATGTAATTGCTTTACTTTATCACTAAGCGGTAGCGATAGTCGTAGAAGCAATAGTTGGCGAGACGACAACAATGCTTCGATGGAGATCAAGGTGTCAAGCCGGTGACGATGGTGATCATGGCGGTGCTTTGGAGATGGAGATCAAAGGCACAAGATGATGATGGCCATATCATATCACTTATATTGATTGCATGTGATGTTTATCCTTTATGCATCTTATTTTGCTTAGTACGACGGTAGCATTATAAGATGATCTCTCACTAAATTTCAAGGTACAAGTATTCTCCCTGAGTATGCACCGCTTTCTCTGATTAAATCATGACGAGACACCACGCGATGATCGGGTGTGATAAGCTCTACATTCACATACAACGGGTGCAAGCCAGTTTTGCACACGCAGAATACTCGGGTTAAACTTGACGAGCCTAGCATATGCAGATATGGCCTCGGAACACTGGAGACCGAAAGGTCGAGCGTGAATCATATAGTAGATATGATCAACATAGTGATGTTCACCATTGTAAACTACTCCATCTCGGTGATGATCGGACATGGTTCGATTGATTTGGATCACGTGATCACTTAGATGATTAGAGGGATGTCTATCTAAGTGGGAGTTCTTAAGTAATATGATTAATTGAACTTTAATTTATCATGAACTTAGTACCTGATAGTATTTTGCATGTCTATGTTGTTGTAGATAAATGGCCCATCCTGTTGTTCTGTTGAATTTTAATGCGTTCCTAGAGAAAGCTAAGTTGAAAGATGATGGTAGCAATTACACGGACTGGGTCCATAACTTGAGGATTATGCTCATTGCTACACATAAGAATTATGTCCTGGAAGCACCGCTAGGTGCCAAACCCGCTGCAGGAGAAAAGCCAAATGTTATGAACGTTTGGTAGAGCAAAGCTGATGACTACTCGATAGTTCAGTGTGCCATGCTTTACGGCTTAGAATCGGGACTTCAACGACATTTTGAACATCATGGAGCATATGAGATGTTCCAGGAGTTGAAGTTAATATTTCAAGCAAATGCCCGGATTGAGAGATATGAAGAGATATGAAGTCTCCAATAAGTTCTACAGCTGCAAAATGGAGGAGAATAGTTCTGTCAGTGAGCATATACTTAGAATGTCTGGGTACCACAATCACTTGACTCAGTTGGGAGTTAATCTTCCAGTTGATAGTGTCATTGACAGAGTTCTTCAATCACTGCCACAAAGCTACAAAAGCTTCGTGATGAACTATAATATGCAAGGGATGGATAAGAAAATTCCCGAGCTCTTCGCAATGCTAAAGGCTGCAGAGGTAGAAATCAAGAAGGAGCATCAAGTGTTGATGGTCAACAAGACCACCAGTTTCAAGAAAAAGGGTAAAGGGAAGAAGGGGAACTTCAAGAAGAATAGCAAACAAGTTGTTGCTCAAGTGAAGAAGCCCATGTATGGACCTAAGCCTGAGACTGAGTGCTTCTACTGCAAAGGGACTCGTCACTGGAAGCGGAACTGCCCCAAGTATTTGGCGGAGAAGAAGGATGGCAAAGTGAAAGGTATATTTGATATACATGTTATTGATGTGTACCTTACTAATGCTCGTAGTAGCGCCTGGGTATTTGGTACTGGTTCTGTTGCTAATATTTGCAACTCGAAACAGGGGCTACAGATTAAGCGAAGATTGGCTAAGGATGAGGTGTCGATGCGCGTGGGAATGGTTCCAAAGTCGATGTGATCGCCGTCGGCACGCTACCTCTACATCTACCTTCGGGATTAGTTTTAGACCTGAATAATTGTTATTTGGTGCCAGCGTTAAGCATGAACATTATATCTGGATCTTGTTTGATGCGAGACGATTATTCACTCAAAATCAGAGAATAATGGTTGTTCTATTTATATGAGTAATATCTTTTATGGTCATGCACCCTTGATGAGTGGTCTGTTTTTACTAAATCTTGATAGTAGTGATACACATATTCATAGTATTGAAGCCAAAAGATATAAGTTTAATAATGATGGTGCAACTTATTTGTGGCACTGCCGTTTAGGTCATATTGGTGTAAAGCGCATGAAGAAACTCCATTCTGATGGGCTTTTGGGATCAGTTGATGCTTGCGAACCATGCCTCATGGGCAAGATGACTAAGACTCCGTTCTCCGGAACAATGGAGCGAGCAACAGACTTGTTGGAAATAATACATACTGCTGTATGTGTTCCGATGAGTGTTGATGCTCGCGGTGGGTATCGTTATTTTCTGACCTTCACAGATGATTGGAGCAGATATGGGTATATCTACTTGATGAAACATAAGTCTGAAACATTTGAAAAGTTCAAAGAATTTCAGAGTGAAGTGAAAAATCATCGTAACAAGAAAATAAAGTTTCTACAATCTGGTCGTGGAGGAGAATATTTGAGTTACGAGTTTGGTCTTCATTTGAAACAATTCAGAATAGTTTCGCAACTCACGCCACCCGGAACACCACAGCGTAATGATGTGTTCGAATGTCATAATCGTACTTTATTAGATATGGTGCGATCTATGATGTCTCTTACTGATTTACCGCTATCGTTTTGGGGTTATGCTTTAGAGACGGCTGCATTCATGTTAAATAGGGCACCATCTAAATCCGTTGATACGACACCATATGAACTGTGGTTTGGCAAGAAACCCAAGTTGTATTTTCTTAAAGTTTGGGGCCGCGATGCTTATGTGAAAAAGCTTCAACCTGATAATCTCGAACCCAAATCAGAGAAATGTGTCTTCATAGGATACCCAAAGGAGACTGTTGGGTACACCTTCTATCACAGATCCGAAGGCAAGATATTCGTTTCTAAGAATGGATCCTTTCTAGAGAAGGAGTTTCTCTCAAAAGAAGTGAGTGGGAGGAAAGTAGAACTTGATGAGGTAATTGTACCTGCTCCCTTATTGGAAAGTAGTTCATCACATAAATCAGTTCCAGTGATTCCTATACCAGTAAGTGAGGAAGTTAATGATGATGATCATGAAACTTCTAATCAAGTTACTACCGAACCTCGTAGGTCAACCAGAGTAAGATCCGCACTGCAGTGGTATGGTAATCCTGTTACGGGCGTCATGTTACTTGACCATGACGAACCTACGAACTATGAGGAAGCGATGATGAGCCTAGATTCCGCAAAATGGCTTGAGGCCATGAAATCTGAGATGGGATCCATGTATGAGAACAAAGTGTGGACTTTGGTTGACTTGCCCGATGATCGGCAAGCCATAGAGAATAAATAGATCTTCAAGAAGAAGACTGACGCTGACGATAATATTACTGTCTATAAATCTCGACTTGTTGTGAAAGGTTTTCGACAAGCTCAAGGAGTTGACTACGATGAGACCTTCTCAAGGAGTTGACTCCGAATCATGTTAGCAATTGCCGCATTTTATGATTATGAAATTTAGCAAATGGATGTCAAAACTACATTCCTTAATGGATATCTTAAAGAAGAGTTGTATATGATGCAACCAGAAGGTTTTGACAATCCAAAAGGTACTAACAAAGTGTGCAAGCTCCAGCGATCCATTTATGGACTAGTGCAAGCCTCTCAGAGTTGGAATTACGCTTTGATTGTGTGATCAAAGCATATGGTTTTATACAGACTTTTGGAGAAGCCTGTATTTACAAGAAAGTGAGTGGGAGCTCTGTAGCATTTATAATATTATATGTGGATGACATATTGTTGATCGGAAATGATACTGAATTTCTGAATAGCATAAAGGATAGTTGAATAAGAATTTTTCAATGAAAGACCTCGGTGAAGCTGATTATATATTAGGCATCAAGATCTATAGAGATAGATCAAGACGCTTAATTGGACTTTCACAAAGCACATACCTTGATAAAGTTTTGAAGAAGTTCAAAATGGATCAAGCAAAGAAAGGGTTCTTGCACGTGTTACAAGGTGTGAAGTTGAGTCAGACTCAATCCCGACCACTGCAGAAGATAGAGAGAAAATGAAAGTCATTCCCTATGCTTTAGCCATAGGTTCTATCATGTATGCAATGCTGTGTACCAGACTTGATGTGTGCCTTGCTATTAGTTTAGTAGGGAGGTACCAAAGTAATCCAGGAGTGGATCACTAGACAGCGGTCAAGAACATCCTAAAGTACCTGAAAAGGACTAAGGATATGTTTCTCATTTATGGAGGTGACAAAGAGCTCGTCGTAAACGGTTACGTTGATGCAAGCTTTGACGCTGATCCGGATGACTCTAAGTCACAAACCGGGTATGTATTTTTATTGAATGCTGGAGCTGTCAGTTGGTGCAGTTCCAAGCAGAGCATCGTGGCGGGATCTACGTGTGAAGCGGAATACATAGCTGCTTCGGAAGCAGCAAATGAATGAGTCTGGATGAAGGAGTTCATATCCGATCTAAGTGTCATACCTAGTGTATCGGGTCCAATGAAAATCTTTTGTGGCAATACTGGTGCAATTGCCTTGGCAAAGGAATCCAGATTTCACAAGAGAACCAAGCACATCAAGAGACGGTTCAATTCCATCCGCGATCAAGTCAAGGAGGGAGACATAGAGATTTGCAAGATACATACGGATCTAAATGTTGCAGACCCGTTGACTAAGCCTCTCTCACGAGCAAACATGATGAACACCAAGACTCCAAGGGTTTTAGAATCATTACAATGTAATCTAGATTATTGACTCTAGTGCAAGTGGGAGACTGAAGGAAATATGCCCTAGAGGCAATAATAAAGTTGTTATTTATATTTCCTTATATCATGATAAATATTTATTATTCATGCTAGAATTGTATTAACCGGAAACTTAGTGCATGTGTGAATACATAGACAAAATAGAGTGTCACTAGTATGCCTCTACTTGACTAGCTCGTTAATCAAAGATTTTAAGTTTCCTAGCCATGGAAAAGAGTTGTCATTTGATGAACGGAATCACATCATTAGAGAATGATGTGATTGACTTGACCCATCCGTTAGCTTAGCACTATGATCTTTAGTTTATTGCTATTGCTTTCTTCATAACTTATACATGTTCCTATGACTATGGGATTATGTAACTCCCGAATACCGGAGAAACACTTAGTGTGGTATCAAACGTCACAACTTATACATGTTCCTATTGCTTTCTTCATAAAGATGCTCTACAGGTATCTCCGATGGTGTTTGTTGAGTTGGCATAGATCGAGATTAGGATTTGTCACTCCAATTGTCGGAGAGGTATCTCTGGGCCCTCTCGGTAATGCACATCACTACAAGCCTTGCAAGCAATGTGACTAATGAGTTAGTTGAGGGATGTTGCATTATGGAACGAGTAAAGAGACTTGCAGGTAACGAGATTGAAGTAGGTATGATGATACCGACGATCGAATCTCGGGCAAGTAACATAATGATGACAAAGGGAACAATGTATGTTGTTATGTGGTTTGACCGATAAAGATCTTTACCAAGGTATGTGCTCTATGGAAGTCCTATTAAGCGTCTTGATCTATCTCTATAGATGTTGATGCCCAATATATAAGCAGCTTCACTGAGGTCTTTCATTGAATTTTTTTTATTCAAGTATCCTTTTATGCTATCCAGAAATTGTACATCATTTCCGATCAACAATATGTCATCCACGTATAATATTAGAAATGCTACAGAGCTCCCTCTCACTTTCTTGTAAATATAGGCTTCTCTGAAAGTCTGTATAAAACCATATGCTTTGATCACCTCATCAAAGCGTACATTCCAACTCCGAGATGCTTGCACCAGTCCATAGATGGATCACTGGAGCTTGCACACTTTGTTAGCACCTTTAGGATCGATAAAACCTTCTGGTTGCATCATATACAACTCTTCTTTAAGAAATCCACTAAGGAATGTTGTTTTGACGTCCATTTGCCAGATTTCATAATCATAAAATGCGGCAATTGCTAACATGATTCAGACAGACTTAAGCATCGCTACGGGTGAGAAAGTCTCATTGTAGTCAACTCCTTGAACTTGTCGAAAACCTTTCGCGACAAGTCGAGGTTATTAGACAGTAACATTACCATCAACGTCAGTCTTCTTCTTGAAGATCCATTTATTCTCTATGGCTCGCCGATCATCGGGAAAGTCCACCAAAGTCCATACTTTGTTCTCATACATGGATCCTATCTCAGATTTCATGGCCTCAAGCCATTTATCGGTATCTGGGCTCATCGTAACTTCATAGTTCGTAGCTTCGTCATGGTCTAGTAACATGACTTCCAGGACAGGATTACCGTACCACTCTGGTACGGATCATGCTCTGGTTGACCTTCGAGGTTCAGTAGTAACTTGATCTAAAGTTTCATGATCATTATCATTAGCTTCCTCTCTAGTTGGTGTAGGCATCACGGGAACGGTTTTTGGTGATGAGCTACCTTCCCATTTGAGAGAAGGTACAATTACCTCATCAAGTTCTACATTCCTCCTACTCACTTCTTTCGAGAGAAACTCCTTCTCTAGAAAGTTTCCATTCTTGGCAACAAAGATCTTGCCTTCGGATCTGTGGTAGAAGGTGTACCCAATTGTTTCCTTAGGGTATCCTATGAAGACGCACTTCTCCGATTTGGGTTCGAGCTTATCAGGCTGAAGCCTTTTGACATAAGTGTCGCAACCCCAAACTTTAAGAAACGACAGCTTAGGTTTCTTGTCAAACCACAGTTCATACGGTGTCGTCTCAATGGATTTAGATGGTGCCCTATTTAATGTGAATTCTAATGCATAACCCCAAAATGATACTGGTAAATCAGTAAGATACATCATAGATCACACCATATCTAATAAAGTATGGCTACGACGTTCGGACACACCATTACGTTGTGGTGTTCCAGGTGGCGTGAGTTGTGAAACTATTCCACACTGTTTTAAATGAAGGCCAAACTCGTAACTCAAATATTCGCCTCCGCGATCAGATCGTAGAAACTTTATTTTCTTGTTACGATGATTCTCCACTTCACTCTGAAATTCTTTAAACTTTTCAAATGTTTCAGACTTGTGTTTCATCAAGTAGATTTACCTATATTTGCTCAAAGCATCTGTGAAGGTCAGAAAATAATGAAACCCGCCGCGAGCTTCAACACTCATCGGACCGCATATATCGGTATGTATTATTTCTAATAAGTCGTTAGCTCGCTCCATTGTTCTGGACAACGGAGTTTTAGTCATCTTTCCCATGAGGCATGGTTCGCAAGTATCAAATGATTCATAATCAAGTGATTCCAAAAGCCATCTGCATGGAGTTTCTTCATGCGCTTTACACCAATATGACCTAAACGGCAGTGCCACAAATAAGTTGCACTATCATTATCAACTTTGCATATTTTGGCATCAATAATATGAATATGTGTATCACCACAATCGAGATTCAACAAAAATAGACCACTCTTCAAGGGTGCATGACCATAAAAGATATTACTCATATAAATAGAACAACCATTATTCTCTGATTTAAATGAATAACCGTCTCACACTACACAAGATCCAGATATAATGTTCATGCTCAACGCTTGCACCAAGTAAAAATTATTCAGGTCTAAAACTAATCGCGAAGGTAGATGTAGAGGTAGCGTGCCGATGGCGATCACATCGACCTTGGAACCATTCCCGACGCGCATCGTCACCTTGTCCTTAGCCAATCTTCGTTTAATCTGTAGCCCCTGTTTCGAGTTGCAAATATGAGCAACCGAACCAGTATCAAATACCCAGGCGCTACTACGAGCATTAGTAAGGTACACATCAATAACATGTATATCAAATATACCTTTGTTCACTTTGCCATCCTTCTTATCCGCCAAATACTTGGGGCAGTTCCGCTTCCAGTGACCAGTCCCTTTCCAGTAGAAGCACTCAGTTTCAGGCTTGGGTCCAACTTTGGGCTTCTTCCCGGGAGTGGCAACTTGCTTGCCATTCTTCTTGAAGTTCCCCTTCTTTCCCTTGCCCTTTTTCTTGAAATTAGTGGTCTTGTTAACCATCAACACTTGATGGTCCTTCTTGATTCCTACCTCCGCAGCTTTGAGCATTGCGAAGAGCTCGGGAATTGTCTTATCCATCCCTTGCATGTTATAGTTCATCACGAAGCCTTTGTAGCTTGGTGGCAGTGATTGAAGAACTCTGTCAATAACACTATCATCTGGAAGATTAACTCCGAGCTGAGTCAAGTGATTATGATGCCCAGACATTTTGAGTATGTGTTCATTGACAGAACTGTTCTCCTCCATCTTGCTGCTATAGAACTTGTTGGAGACTTCATATCACTCAACTCGGGCATTTGCTTGAAATGTTAACTTCAATTCCTGGAACATCTCATATGGTCCATGACGTTCAAAACGTCTTTGAAGTCCCGATTCTAAGCTGTAAAGCATGGCACACTGAACTATCGAGTAGTCATCAAATCGAGCTTGCCAGACGTTCATAACATCAGCATCTGCTCCTGCAGTAGGCCTTTCACCTAGCGGTGCATCAAGGACATAATTCTTCTGTGCAGCAATGAGGTTAATCCTCAAGTTATGGACCCAGTCCGTTTAGTTGCTACCATCATCTTTCAACTTAGCTTTCTCTAGGAACGCATTAAAGTTCAAGGGAACGGTAGCACGGGCCATTGATCTACAACATAGATATGCAAAAACTATCAGGACTAAGTTCATGATAAACTAAGTTCAATTAATCAAATTACTTAAGAACTCCAACGTAGATTGACATCCCTCAAGTCATCTAAATGATACGTGATCCAAATCAACTAAACCATGTCCGATCATCACGTGAGACGGAGTAGTCATCAATGGTGAACATCTATATATTGATCATATCTACTGTATGATTCACGTTCGACCTTTCGGTCTCCAGTGTTCCGAGGCCATGTATGTACATGCCAGGCTCGTCAAGTTTAACCCGAGTATTCCACATGTGCAAAACTATCTTGCACCCGTTTAGGGATGAAAATGGAGTGGAAACTTTCCGTTTTTCTGGAGGAAAAATGAAAACGGAGAGGAAATATGAAATCGGAAATGGAAATTTGCAAAATGGAAGTGGAAGTGGAATTTTTTATGCGGAAAAGGAAACAAAAACAGAATAGTGTTTTCCGGTGGAATAGGCGTGGAAACGGAACATTCCATTTCCATGAATATGGAATTTCCATTTTTACTATAGACCTATGGCTGCTTTGTAGTCCAACCACCAACAACACACAATTATACAATGAGTAGAATGGATCATTTGAGCCCATGTTCTACAACCACACATGTACTCAGCTTGACTGTATATGCAATTGTCCAATATTACTACAATACTACACTAAGTTGCTAACATAACGATGTTATTTTGTAGCCATGTCAAAAATTCATTAAATTTGGTTGTGTTTTGTGTGTATTTCTCTATGATTCAAGGGGTTTTTAAGTTACATTCAACGCCCACTACATTTCCGTGGTTCCGCTTTGTATTCGCTCCGTGTCTGTTTTTGGTAGTATCTGTTTCCGTATTCATTTCTGAGGTTTCTGTATTCGTTTCCGCTTTTGCAAAAATATATGAAGACAAATATGGTAGCACCCAGTACCGTCCGTTTCTGCACCGTTTTCATCCCTACACCCGTTGTATGTGAACGTAGAGTCTATCACACCTGATCATCACGTGGTGTCTCAACACGACAAACTTTCGTAATGGTGCATACTTAGGGAGAACACTTATACCTTGAAATTTTAGGTAAGGGATCATCTTATAATGCTACCGTCGTACTAAGAAAAATAAGATGCATAAAAGATAAACATCACATGCAATCAAAATATGTGACATGATATGGCCATCATCATCTTGTGCTTCTGATCTCCATCTCCAAAGCATCATCATGATCTCCATTGTCACCAGCTCGACACCTTGATCCCCATCGTAGCATCGTGGTCGTCTCGCCAACTATTGCTTCTACAACTATCAGCCAAGTTGGGGTCGCCAGTGAAGGTCGGTTGCGGCGGCGGAGCTCTAGAAGCTTCGGTTGTGCGAGGAAGAAGAAGGGAAAGAGACAGGGGTGAAAGGTGAAAAGGGCCCCCGTCCTATTTATAAGGAGGTGATGAGATGGCATGCACGGAAATCAAGGAGGCGGGATGATTATCTCAACAGTGCAAGCGCCTCGATTCTCGGGAAGCCCATTAAAGATAAAAGACCCGTTATGATCTCGTAGGTCATGTGCGGAGTTAATGCTCGTGAAGTCACGACGGGTTACAATAATTCTGTTTATATGACGTCATGGCAGGTTACGACGGCTCAGGTCGGCTGATAATATGGCGGATTACAATGGCTTGTTTAAGATTCAACACTGGCGGACAGTTTGTTAGGTTAAGCAGAGAAGATTAACATGAACAAGTTCAAATCAATCTGGGGCCTAATGTTGGGGATATAAGCCCGAGGTGTGATCTGCCGTGTTCTGGCCCGGGTTACACCGTTGGTGGTTCAACATGAAGAGGACTCAAGGAGGCCCGAGAAGATGGCGATTCAATACGTGGGCTTAATGATGGTCCAAGACCCGGTAGTATTGAGCCGGTAGACGATGACTTGCCCCGTAAGGCATGAGTAGTTAGAAACCGAGCTGGTCACGTTGAGTGAGCCGGCCAGACTCTGTAAGCCTCCGGGCCTCGACCTGAGTATATAAAGGTGAGACCCGGCAGCGGGTTAGGTCAACAAACAATCAATCAAGGACTAGGTCAAGCGTATTCGCTCCCTTGTAATCGAAACTCAAGCAAATACAACTAGAAGCAAGACGTAGGCTTTTACCTCATTGTGAGGGGCCGAACCTGGGTAAATCCTTTGTATCCTTTGTCCCATTCAACCCCTTCGAGCTAACCTACGTCGCGGTGACTCCACACCTAAGTCCTTTCACAAGGACATCTGCCGTGACAAAACCACGACACGCCCGCCCGTCCCGCTCCAGATCCGGAGCAGAGCGGGTGTCAACCCTTCTCCTCCGGCACCATCCCCTCCCGGGCACGTTGGGTGCTCGCGCCCGCGGCTCCCGTGCGGATGCGCATGCCAAAGTCGAAGGCAAAGGAGGCTCGGCGCGAGCAGCAGCGGGCGACGGCCGGGGCGGAGTCCAGCTCTTCCCACCAGCGGGCACGCTCCATCCCAGTCGACCCGGAGGAGGCGCTCCTCCATGAGGTCATGCGTAGATCGCTGACCACGGCGGAGTCCGACGCACGGCGCCTCCGGCGCAAGAACGTGAAGGCGCTCCGCCTCGGGCTCAAGGCGTCCGAGCACCTCGCGCAACGGCGCAGGAGAAAGAGACCGCCGCCGCCAAGGCCGCCTGCCACACGAAGGAGCAGGAACGGCTCCTCCTCCACCTCTCCGGCTACATTTCGTCGGCGTCGGAGAGCAGCACCACCAGCATGGACGACGACGACCCTCCTGTCGCAGACGCGTGCACAGAGGAGATGGACCGTCGTGCCGTCGGCCGCAAGGGCAAGGGCCCAAAATGGTGATCTCCACCTCTCCGACGTTAGCTATCTATATGGATATTTTGTATGTAGTAGATTCCGGTGAATAATGTCTTTTGTCTCAAACTATGTCCGATGAAACATGCCATCAATATTTGTCGCTCGATCTTGATCTACGTTGTTGCATGCATTGTATGGAATTGGGTATTCGGTAGGGGGACTGCGGTTGTAGACAATGGGGAATGAGGACTGTCCGATCACTGCCAGCGGGTGCATCCGGACGCTTCCACGGGCATATAGAGGCTTGGATTAGCTAATCGTGATTGTAGATGCTCTAAGTCACTGTGGTGCACCACTTGTACATAATTTCAAGCAATAATATACTCCTTTCGCTTTAAAATATAGTTTTTCTTTTTTTTGTCAAGTCAAACCATGTAAACTTTGCTCAAGATTATAGAAAAAAATATCAACATATAGGATACTATCTCTGTTTCAAAATGTAAGACGTTTTTGCAGGCTAATGTCAATCTAATGCTATTAGAATTCTTCACGAAGTATAATTTCATATGGTATACATATGGTATTCTAGATATAGATAATTTTCATGATAAATTATCAAAGTTTATAAATTTTGACTTGCATTAAAACCAATGCACAGTGTATTATGGGACGGAGGGAGCATCTTTTTTTATACAGTCAATATTTGGTCGGGTTCCACTATTACGGGATAACGGAGGAACAATGTATTAAATAGAAGTATATTTCATAACCTCTGGTATAGACTCTGGAACACGCTTGAATACAAATCACACACGAGAAAATGTAAAGAAAAACCGGGTAAAATCAGGCAACCAAAATGTAAAATGCCGCTACAGTTCCTGGTAAGATGCACCTACGGTCTCTGCTCCTTTTGGCAATGTTGGGGCAGAAAATAGGGTTTGGTCTCGCCCCGTCCCACGACGCACCTGACTGAAGGAGCGGCCGTCCTCCCTTCTCGTGAAAGGATCCCCTGTCTTTCTCTATCTTGACGCTGTTTGGCAAACGTGGACGCCCCGCCGGTGGGTGTTTGTGCGGCAGCCATCTGTAACGGACGGAAGCCCCCCGCCCGCGCCCGGCTTCCCTCCTGCTCCTGCATGTCGCGTGCGCTTTATGGTTTATGCCGTCGTCTCTCTCCCCCCGCGTCCCCCGATGACCCGCTGCGATGACATGACCACACGGTCACACTAGAGACTAGTAGACCCGCCCTACTTTCCGCGTGAGACCGGCCGAGCATCCGCCAAAAAAGTCCAAGCGCCCAGAGGCCGTTGCGAGGGCCAGCGTCACCGGAGGCCAGAGCGTGCAGCTGGCCGATTTTTTCACTCACCCATTCATTCACTCACACGGCAAAAAACACATGTAGTTTTCCGGTAGCAAATGAACTAACACACATACTGGCTTCTTTTTTTTGTTTGTTTGCTCCTCGTTGAGCGGGACCCACACCACAGCGCCCAGAAACAGCCATGAGGGTTTATGGGCTGTGACAGCACACTGGGGGCTGGGGAGGGAGGGAGGGTTAAACCCCACACTGACTTCTTCCTCATTTTTTCTACTAATAAAAAAATAAAAAACCGTAGCATCAGCGCATTTCGCCGGGGGACCCTCGCCTCCCCTCCCTCCGTTCCGCCCAGGTTTGGAAATAACAACAAGAAACAAAACCCCTTCAGTTTCCCTTCTCCCAGACCCCCAACCCCCAGCCCCAGCCCCCGCCCCCAGCCAGCCGACCCCGACCCCGAGCTCGCCCCCCAGATCCTCCCGGCCCATGGAAGCCCCCGCCGCCGCTGCCGCCGCCGTCTCCACCCTCTCCGCGCTCGCCGTCTTCGTCAGCACCGTTGACCGCGGTCGGCCCACGCCCCCACTCTCCCTCTCAATCGTTTTTATCGTTTTTTTCCCACCTCTCCTCCTCCTCCTCCTTGTGGGCTGTGGCGGCGCGCGACGGTTGTGAGTGAGTCTGTGTGTGTGACATTCCTCTGCCCATGCAGGTGCCGTGAGGAGCGCGCACGGCTACAGGGTCGCCGGCAAGGGAGGGGGCTGCGGCTGGGAGAGGTGGGTGGAGCGGGAGTTCGCCTTCACCCCCACCTCGGCCCGCGAGGTCCCGCTCCCCGCCGACGCGCTGCGGCTGCTCCCGGCGGATTGGCGCGGCCGCCCCGCGTACCGCGAGGGCCAGATTGCCGGGCCCTGGCGCTGCATCCTGGCATTCGATTTCGTCGCCGCCGTCGCCCCGCCGCCCGTGCCGCCGCCCGTGCTCTGCCCCTTCAGGTACGATCACGCATGGCTCAATGCGGCGCCGATTCCTCGATGTCCACAAGTTTTTGCTTCTTCCCCCAACCTAATGTGCGAGTGCCATTGCCACTGAGTGCTGAAAGCTTCGTTTATTTTCCTTTTCAGGAACCCGAGGCTCATGTGTGTGCCTTCCCTGTACAACGACCTGACAAAGGTGTTCCAGTTTCAGAAAGTGGAAGAAAAGGTTCCAGGGCTCGTTCAATGCGATTCAGATGAGAAATTGACCACTTCGGATGCAAAGGACAGAGTTTCTGTCAAGCAAGAGGCGGGGTCTGATACCGATGAGCCACCCCAATTTGGTGAAGGTGACTGCGTCTCTTCCACTGTGGTTTCAAAATATAACAAATGTAAACCAGAGTCTGGTACTTGTGCAAGTGTTTTTAAATAACGTTGCCGTTAGTGTGAAAGTGGATGTTCCACCAGGGGTTTAGGGGTTTGGGCAATGCCAAATTGAGAGGAAGATCTTTATTTAGTGAATGAGTCAGACTGGTAGAGCAGAGTTAGGAACATGGCATATGATTTTTGTTTAAGACCCATGCATCCTATCCTCCTAGCATGACAATGGGCGGACTAGATAGCTACCCCTTCCCTGAAAAAGCAATACATTGGGCTATCTCCTGATTAATCTATCTAATAGTATGTTCTTATATAACGATTGTGGAACAACGCCTTAGATTTATCAATCAAGGAAGACTGGCTGAGGTTTATAGAAACTTGACAAGCCATGATTGAACAGCTTTGGTTACCGCCCAAAAATAAGAGTCCTGATTGAATTGGAATAGGAAATCGTCATGGAACAAGTAAACCAACTAAGAGAATAAAATTATCCAATCGCAGAGCTCAGCAAATCGATCTGACAACTAGAGTAAGAAGGGCTTCCGGTGCTTGTAATTGAAGAGGGAGATAAATTGGGAGACGTCAATAAAATCTCCAAAAGGAAGGAAATGAAGGCAGAGGGTCACTATATTGCAAGCTAAATCATAGAAATAAACGAACGACTCATGACAAGCTCAATACGAGCCACGTGAAGGGTCCCCTTCATTGGTAGCATCCAGTTGGAGCTAGCTTGTAGTACAACAAAATCAGATAAAATGGGAGCTTGGTAAATGTGTGTTCTCTTAGTTAAAGAAATCCTTAATAACTAAAGAGCATTTGAGTAATAAATTTTGATAACCTAAGTAATAGTATAGTAGTGTCAGAATCATAAAAACTTCAATCAAGTTTTCTCAAAATGTGTTTCAATACAATTAGCTTATTTAGAATGTTTGGCTATCAAATACAGTCACATGAAAGAGGAAGAGGAAGAGAAAAGATTAATCTGTTGATATGAATAAAACATAATGTCGGACATGTGAACCGTACATGGATCAACGGCACAATACAAGAGACACTACACTAGTTAATATTATGTGGATAGACAACTTGTTCTGAGAAAATGAAGGTAAACAGGTTGCTAGAAGCATAACAATTATGTTTAGTAAGTCCATTATATACAGTGTAGCTATGTTTAGTAAGTCCATTATAAATTTAATAAGATGGTTGTAGCTATGTTTAGTAAGTCCATTATATACAATGTACTATTAAGAATATTTTATATGGGTTTTTTAACACTGATTTTACTTCCGTTGTCATATACATGTACATATTCGTTGGGCCATCTGTAACCTCCAGGGAAGCTAAGTTTATTTAAATGAGAACATCTAGTTCAAACTTCTTTGGTCAATGGCTTGATTGACGCGATTAGAAAGTTACAGGTGAAGTGAAGGTTTGGGTTAAGTCGCACGTGATTGACACGATCAAGGCTCAGGCGCTTCTTTGGTCAATGGCTTGTCCAACTGGGCTTACCCTGTTTCCACATGAGCCTCCTTAGTTTCTGTGGGTCGTGTGGGTTGGTACAAATCTTGCATCTATAAGTTCAGGAAGGGGGCGTCAACCAGTTGGCTAGTGGTGCGTGCCCAGCCCGCTAGCCACATTTGCGCCCTGTGCGCGGCAGCGTGAGTGTCTTGGCCATTCCATGTAAAAAGCCACAGTGGCTAGGCCCTGTTGGTTTTCTTTTTCTTTCTATAAATGCATCGAGGCATAAGCCCTTTGTTTCCTTTCTATAAATGCATCGGGGCATAAGTCCTTTCTTTTCTCGGAAAAAAAATGTGCAACTTTTTGTTTGTGCCATTAGTTGTTTGTGGCAATTGTTCATGTTATGTTGAACTTGGGATCACATTTGAGCTATAAATTTGACTTTATGAGTCTAACAACTAGTCTTGACTAGTCACGCGATAGTTTAGTTGTCTCAATTTGATTGTCGACTAGGTTCTTTGTGTAGACTAGCTCGTGAGTCGAGGGGTGGAGCGACCAGTCGTGGACTAGTCCAGACTAGTCAGCGTGTTTGAGTCGATCGACTCAATTTGAAGGGATAAGTAAGAAGCCCACGGAAGGGGAAACTGGCAACCCTAGCTTTTCAATCTCCTCCACAACGAGCCGCCTGCCCGCCTCACCTGGGACCAGGCCGCCGCCGCCAACCACTGACCCCCCGCCGCCGCCGGCGGCGGTGGCCAGGAGCATTCCGCTCCTCTTCCTCCGCTGGATCCGCCCCTCTGCTGTTGTGCTCCTCCCTTGCTGTCCTCCTCTGCTTTTGTGCTCCTCCCCTGGATCTGCCCCTCTGCTGCTGTGCTCCTCCTGGATCTGAAGGCGATGGCAAGCAAGCATTCCTCTGCTGTTGTACCAAGTAATTTGTCCCTTCTCTCCTTCCCTTCTTGGGTTTGATTTCTCCCCTGTGGCCCTGGCCATTGGATATTACAATTTGGCCCAGCGTCAGGTTCTTCATTCACTTCCCATGCATCAAATTTTTATTGTATATTGCATGGTACTACATAGTGGTATATACTACGGAAGAGGATTTGTAGCACTCAGGTGCTCCAACCCCCTGTATTAAATTCAAAAAACAAACCAGAAAAATTCAAAAAAATCTGAATTTTTGGGATATCAAACCTGGGTCCCCAATCTACTCCCGTGTGAAGTTTGGTGAAAAAATACGTGGAAATGTATTCTCAGTAAAAAGACAAAAAAAATCCTATGTATAGGGAAAAACTGTTTGGATGGACCATAGGTCAGACTGTATTTTCTTCGCCATGGATTTGTTTTCTGGTATTTTTTCACGAAACTTCACATGTGAGTAGATTAGGCACCAGGTTTGGTATCCCCAAATTCTAGTTTTTTTTTTCCTGATATTTTTTGAATTTAATATTCATATAGGGGGGTGGAGCACCCATGAGCTCCTGTGTATTTTCCTATATACTACTCCCTCTGTCCCACAACGATCTTATATTGTGGGAGAGAGGGAGTAAATACTACTCCCTGCGTTCCTAAATATTTGTCTTTCTAGAGATTTCAACAAGTCACTACATACGGAGCAAAATGAGTGAATCTACACTCTAAAATATGTCTACATACATCCGTATGTGGTAGTCCACTTGAAATCTCTAAAAAGAGAAATATTTAGGAACGGAGGGAGTATGTACTTATGTAGTAGTAGCTGAGTACTGTCGTTTGAGTACTACAGTACCATGGCAGCTCGTCCGGCAGTAGTCTATGAGTCTCAACCTCGGCTTGACTCGTCGACTTGTAATTCTTTCTCGTGACATTTTAATTATTCTAATTAAAAAGGGCACAATGGTGTGAAAATACTCTTCAGTAACCCAAGAAACTTACTGTTACTTTTTACGGAACTTTTCGCCTATCTGTACTCCGTTGCTTACTTCGTACGTCCCTGCTAGGAACTTAAATAGTTTGAATAATTTTAAAAGTACTGTACCTTCTGAAGTTATATCTTGTTTGTGCAGTTTCATGTCTGAATTTCACTGTTGCTTATCTTTTTGTTTTCTTCAGAATGCTGACTCTGATCTCAATCTGACCGATGCAGATCTTCTAGCACCAGCTGAGAAGCAGAGGCGAGCTCACCGGGAGTATATAGCTAGCATTACTCTAAATGACATAGCTCAGTACTTTCATCTTCCAATCAGAGAAGCATCCAGGACTCTGAAGATTGGACTCAGCATTCTGAAGAAGAAATGCCGGCAACATGGGATACCTCGCTGGCCTCACCGCAAACTCAAGTCCCTTGATTCGCTGATTCATGATCTTGAGGTAAATCTTACAGCAGCACCCTCTGTTTCTCTTGACTTAATCGGGCAGTATTAGCTGTAGTCTGCAGCGGTGTATGTAGTGCTGACCTGCTGACGCCAACGCAACACATACTTTGCCACTTGTACAGTATGTGATTGACGACGAAACAGAAAGAGACGGCGTGAAGCAGGAGGATCACATGCAGGATGAAAAGGAGAATCAAGATGCAATCGAGGCGCTCGCTAAGCGGAAGAGGATGCTGGAGACTGAGAAGGCGACCATCCAGCAAAAACCGACCCTGGACCTGATGGCTGAAACCAAGCAGTTCAGGCAGTATGTTTTCAAGAGGAAATACAGGGCAAAAACCCTAGTGAGCGAGTAGATTTTCCATCAATTTTAGACTAGGCAATCAGCTGCCGTGCCATTTGTAACTAGTAGAGAACTCCTTGGACAAGATACCAAAGATGGCCAAAGCTATCCGGTTAAGTTAGCCTGGTGTCAACAGACGGTGACTGAGGTGTGTTGTACCACCAGTATCTTGAACTATGTTTAAGCTCCTCTTCGCAGACCCTGTTGTGGTATAATGGTGGTGCTGGTGCTCCTGTGTTTCCTGATGGTTTTCCTTTCTGGCTGCTCTGGCAAACTGACCCGAAACTAAGTTTTGAGCATGCCAAAGAGGCTGTCGTTGGAGCTTCACTGCCAAGTTCGGGGCAAACACCAAAAGGTCTTGAGATCTTCTAAGCCTGTTTTTTTTTAGGGGTTCTAAGCCTGTTGTTAGCATCAGGCTATCTGAAGATCCACCGTTTGCTATTATTCGTGTTAGATCGTAACAAAGTGAAATAAAATAGACCATCATTACAAATAAAAGAATGCTAACCACCGAATTTACAATTGATATTTGATATTGAGATGGCATGTTTTGGATAGACTCTCCAAATTACAGAGAACTGTGGCCGGACCGGCTGGCCGGAGCAGCTCTGTCCCCCTCTCTGTCTATCTATATATATCTGAAACACTCTCTGAAGAAATACGAGACAGAGGAATTTGTGCAGTGCAAAAGTTCTGCCGCTTTTTTGTTCTTCCCCTTTTATTCAGTGATCCTAAATCATGCCACAAAGCTCAAAACAAACTACATTGTGTCCGTGCCATCCCACGAACGAAGTCGTGCAGCAGGCCTACTACCTATTAACGCGGTGCACGCGACGAATCATCCCCTCGTGCACCTAACAGAAACTAACTTGACAAAAAAAAAACACCACCTGACGTACAGGATGACGATCTTCAAGCACAACTACTGGAAGCCATTGCGCCCAAGTGGCTTGGCCAGGATGCACCTTCTGCTCACCGGAATGGATGAACTCGACACCAACGTTTTTTGAGCAAGTTCCTACTTTCTCATCACATCCATTATGGTTCTGTCTAAGACACATCTAGATCTAACCTGATGTCCACTATGATTGTGATCCATTTTTTTATCCCAGCTTTTTTTTGTTCCTTGTTGCTGCCTTATTTGTGGGAGCTTAGATGTAACATCCTTAGAAAACGTCTAGATGTGAATTAGACAAACTGATCCATCATAGCAAATAACATCAGAAGTTCAAGCAGCTAGCCCATGGGAGCTGGAGATCCTGGGCGACAGATCTACTTCGAGGCTACCGAATCAGAGCGCACCGGGATGTCGAGGTGCCCACCCGCGCCGCTGATAGAGGTGGTGAGGGAGTCCTGGATTAGGGGTGTTCGGATAGCCGGACTATGACCTTTGACCGGACTCCTGAACTATGAAGATGCAAGATTGAAGACTTCGTCCCGTGTATGGATGGGACTTTCCTTGGCGTGGAAGGCAAGCTTGGCGATACGGATATGTAGATCTTCTACCATTGTAACCGACTCTGTGTAACCCTAATCCTATTCGGTGTCTATATAAATCAGAGGGTTTTAGTCCGTAGGACGAACAACAATCATACCATAGGCTAGCTTCTAGGGTTTAGCCTCTCTGATCTCGTGGTAGATCTACTCTTGTACTACCCATATCATCAATATTAATCAAGCAGGAGTAGGATTTTATCTCCATCGAGAGGGCCCGAACCTGGGTAAAAACACCGTGTCCCTTGTCTCTTGTTACCATCCACCTAGACGCACAGTTCGGGACCCCCTACCCGAGATCCGCCGGTTTTGACACCGATATTGGTGCTTTCATTGAGAGTTCCTCTGTGTCGTCATCTTTAGGCCCGATGGCTCCTCCGATCATCTACATCGATGCGCTCCAGGGTGAGACTTTTCTCCCCGGACAGATCTTTGTATTCGGCGGCTTTGCACTGCGGGCCAATTCGCTTGGCCATCTGGAGCAGATTGAAAGCTACGCCCGCCATCAGTCGATTTGGAAGTTTGAACTACGGTGACATCCGCGGAGACTTGATCTTCGACGGGTTCGAGCCATAGCCAAGCGCCTTGACCGTCACGAGGGCATGATCTAGCTCTACCGCGAACAGGTGTCACGGAGGCCGCGCAGAGTCCGCTCCGACCTTTAGCGGAGCGAACGCGCCGATCGAGGATGGGTGGCTGGACACCGCCTCGGGGCTGCGATCTCTACGGCGATTGAGCCGTACACCTACCGTCCTTTGCTGGCTTCGTAACTCCAAGGTGCGGACTCCTCTCCGGACTCCGAGCCTTCAGCGCCCGCTAATCGAATCCGATTGGGCGCCGATCATGGAATTCACTGCCGCGGACATCTTTCAAAGACTTTTCGCCCTTTGGCGACATTCTCAATTCACTAAAGTCTCTCTCTTTATCGGAGAGCCCTGTCCGGATTATGGTCGGGAAGGTTGGGATGCGACGACGGCGAAGAAAATTAAAGCCCACCCACCACCCACTTCGTAGCTAATCGTTGATTTAACCGACATGCTCGACTTCGACTCCAAAGACATCGACGGTATGGACGACGATGCAGGAGACGACCAAGAACCAGCGCCCACAGGGCACTGGAAGGCCACCTCGTCATACGACATTTACATGGTGGACATCCCAAAAGATGGGAATGGCGATGGAACAGCGGAGGATGACCCCTCCAAGAAACAGCCTAAGCGCCGGCTTCAGCGGCGCCGCTCTAAATCCCGCCACAGCAAAAACGTGATTTCGGCACGGGAGACAATAACACCCCGGACAGTGCCGAAGAAAACCCCCTCCAGCAGGATTCAGCGCAGGAGGATGGAGAAGCCAACCTTCATGAGAGAGCGGCAGAAAGAGAGGTAGAGGACGATAATTACATGCCTCCCTCCGAAGATGAGGCAAGCCTCGACGACCAATTAAATTGCCGTGCCCGAGGATCCCGTCGAACAAGAGCGTTTCAACCGCAGGCTCATGGCCACGGCAAGCAGCCTCAAGAAAAGCAGCAACGACTTAGAGCTGACCAAGACTTGCTAGGCGACAGATGGACTGAAGTCCTTGCGGCGAAGAGTATGAACTTCGAACGCCCTCCAAGAGCTACAGGACACAGCTGCTACACCGATTAGAGGAGGAAGCACCCAAACCTACATCACCGATTGCATGATATGGTGACCGGCCACCTCGTGGTCATGACAGAGAGGCCTCTCGGCCCTCAACTCAAGCCGCACCCCGGCGCCGCTCAAAAAATACAAAGGCACGGGGAAATGCGCCAGACCTGCGAGATATATTGGAGGACAAGGCAAGGCAGACAAGATCGATCTATGGATCGCGTGGGCGCCCCACGACACGTGACGATAAACCGTCACGCTGGATATGGCAATTTCGGTAGGGCGAACACGATGAACAAAGCTCATTTGAGCTGCGTTGTGATATAGCCCAATACAGTAGGCGCCAAGACACCCACTATGCTTCACAGATGAAGTAATGGATCATCAAATCCCTGAGGGTTTCAAACCCGTAAACATTGAATCATACGATGGCACAACAGATCATGCGGTTTGGATCGAGGACTATCTCCTTCACATCCACATGGCACGCGGTGATGATCTACACGCCATCAAATACCTCCCACTCAAGCTTAAAGGACCAGCCCGACATTGGCTTAACAGCTTGCCAGCAGAGTCAATTGGTTGTTGGGAAGACACGGAAGCCGCATTCCTTGACAATTTCAAGGCACATATGTGCGACCACCGAACGCCGATGACCTAAGACACATAATTCAGCGGCGGAGGAATTGGCGGACAATTGTGGACGCGGTTCTAACCAAGAAAAATCAAATCGTCGATTGTCCGGATGCCGAGGCCCTTGCAGCCTTCAAACACAACATCCATGACGAGTGGCTTGCCCGACACCTAGCACAGAAAAGCCGAAATCCATGGCAGCCCTCACAACACTCATGACCCGCTTTTGCGCGGAGAGGACAGGCTAGCTGGCTCGCGATAATAACATGACCAAGAGCCTGGTAATTCGGATACCAAGGATCGCAATGGCAGGTCGCGTCGCAACAAGCATAAGCGCCGCACAACGGCGATAATGCTGAGGATACAACGATCAATGCGGATTCAGAGGCTCTAAACCCGGTCGTGGAAAAAGCCATTTAAAAGAAATACTCCGGGCCCGTCAATTTGGACCGAATACTTTCGATCGCTCGTGCGGATACATGGCACCCCAAAAGCCAGCCAATCACACCAATAGGGATTGTTGGGTGTTCAAGCAGGCGAGCAAGTTAAATGTCGAAAACAATGACAAGGGGCTGCATAGCGATGACGAGGAGGAGCCCGACGCCGAACAATAGAGGACAGAAGGGCTTTCCCCCACAAGTGCGGACGGTGAACATGATATACGCAACCCACATACCCAAAAGGGAGCGGGAGCGTGCACTAAGGGACGTATATGCGATGGAGCCAGTCGCCCCAAAGTTTAACCCGTGGTCCTCCTGCCCGATCACTTTTGATCGAAGGGACCACCCCACTAGCATCCGCCACGGCGGATTCGCCGCATTGGTTCTTGACCCAATCATTGACGGATTTCACCTCACTAGAGTCCTGATGGACGGCGGCAGCCTGAACTCGCTTTATCGAGGACACGGTGTGCAAAATGGGCATAGACCCATCAAGCATTAAACCCACGAAGGCGACCTTTAAAGGCGTCATACCAGTGTAGAGGCCAAGCTATGACAGGCTCGATTACACTCGAAGTGGTCTTCGGATCCTGGATAACTTCGAAGCGAGGAGTTAATCTTCGACATAGTCCCGTTCATAGCGGCTATCACGCCTTCGCCGGACGAACCGCATTTGCAAAGTTCAATGCGGTACCGCACTACGCATATCTCAAGCTCAAGATGCCAGGTCCTCGAGGAGTCATTACGGTCAATGGAAACACCGAACGCTCTCTCCGGACGGAGGAGCATCTGGCTGACCCTCGCGGCGGAAGTACAAAGCAGCCTCTTAAGGCAATTCTCGAGTCCGGCTATTAAACGTCCGGACACCGTCAAGCGCGCCCGGGATAACCTACAACAAGACCGCCTGGCATGTTTCGAGCACGCATAGCAATGCGGCCCAAGCCCCAGCCCTCGCGAAATTGCGAAACTAGTACTACGCGTACATAATTACGCTCTGGAAATACCATGGGCATAGGGGAAGGGGCACGACCACGACATGCCCAGAATGCGGCTCAACCGCACCAGGGGCTCCCGATTGTGTCATTCTTTTCTTTTTTTTTTACTTTCAGGACTCGGTTCTCACGAAGCCCCGTCCGGCATTAGAATCGCCAAACAGATGATGCAACAGCCAGGGAAGCAGAAAGCTACGTCGAGTGTCCAGGTGGTCTCTATCACGAGCAATATATCATTTTTACACACCATCCCGCGGCTTACCCCTGGAGGGGGACATGTTAAACAGTCCCGTCCCTTGCTTATCGCACTATTTGTATCGTTCTGCTCTTACTGCAGCCCTTTTGAATAAACAATATATAGCTTCCGCCTATTATCGAATTCCCTTTTTTCTATATATATATGTTCATTTCTGACATTGTGCAACCGTACACTTTGGTACGGGCAATACACCAGGGGCTTAAGTACCCCATAATATGGTGTGATAAGTCTGAACACTTTCACAAGTGCGGCACCCCGAACTTATAGCATTATATGCATCGGCTCCGAATCATGTCTTGGGTAAATAGTTGGGTTTGCCCGGCTCCCATGTTTTGGTACCTTATGTTCCGTTATATCGGCTAAGGTAGCGCTGCGAGAACCACTGCGATTGTGCCCCAGTTGAGCTGGGTTAAGTGTTGGAAATATGCCCTAGAGGCAATAATAAATTAGTTATTATTATATTTCCTTGTTCATGATAATCGTTTAGTATCCATGCTATAATTGTATTGATAGGAAACTCAGATACATGTGTGGGTACATAGACAACACCATGTCCCTAGTAAGCCTCTAGTTAACTAGCTCGTTTATCAATAGATGGTCATGGTTTCACGACCATGGACATTGGATGTCATTGATAACGGGATCACATCATTGGCGGAATGATGTGATGGACAAGACAATCCTAAGCCTAGCACAAAGATCGTGTAGTTCAGTATGCTAAAGCTTTTCTAATGTCAAGTATCTTTTCCTTAGACCATGAGATTGTGCAACTCCCGGATACCGTAGGAATGCTTTGGGTGTACCAAGCGTCACACAACGTAATCGGGTGGCTATAAAGGTGCATTACGGTATCTCCGAAAGTGTGCATTGGGTTGTACGAATCGAGACTGGGATTTGTCACTCCGTAAACGGAGAGGTATCTCTGGGCCCACTCGGTAGGACATCATCATAATGTGCACAATGTGATTAAGGGGTTGATCACGGGATGATGTGTTACGGAGCAGTAAAGAGACTTGCGGTAACGAGATTGAACAAAGGTATCGGGATACCGACGATCGAATCTCGGGCAAGTACAATACCGCTAGACAAAGGGAATTGTATACGGGATCGATTGAGTCCTTGACATCGTGGTTCATCCGATGAGATCATCGTGGAACATGTGGGAGCCAACATGGGTATCCAGATCCCGCTGTTGGTTATTGCCCGAGAGCCGTCTCGGTCATGTCTGCGTGTCTCCCGAACCCGTAGGGTCTACACACTTAAGGTACAGTGACACTAGGGTTGTATGAATATGAGAATGCAGCAAACCGAATGTTGTTCGGAGTCCCAGATGAGATCCTGGGCGTCACGAGGAGTTCCGGAATGGTCCGGAGGTAAAGATTTATATATAGGAAGTCTTGTTTTGGTCGCCGGAAAAGTTTCGCACTTTATCGGTATTGTACCGGGAGTGCCGAAAGGGGTCCGGGGGTCCACCTGCCCCGGGGGGCCACATGGGCTGGTTGGGGTGCGCCTTGGCCTATATGGGCCAAGGGCACCAGCCCCAAGAGGCCCATGCGCCAAGGAGACTTGGGGAGGGGAGAGTCCTAAGAGGGGAAGGCACCTCCGAGGTGCCTTGGGGAGGATGGACTCCTCCCCCCCTTGGCCGCACCCCTTCCTTGGAGGAAGGGGCAAGGCTGCGCCCTTCCCCCCTCTCTTTCACCTATATAAAGGGAGGGGAGGGAGGGGTGGCCGCACCCTGAAGCCCTTGGCACCTCCCCTTCTGCTACACCTCCTCCTCCTCCCGTGAGTCGCTAGCGAAGCCTGCCGGAGTTCTGCTGCATCCACCACCACGCCGTCGTCTGCTGGATCGTCATCAACCTCTCCTTCCCCTTGCTGGATCAAGAAGGAGGAGACGTCATCCGCTCCGTCACGTGTGTTGAACAGCGGAGGTGCTTCCCGTTCGACACTAGGATCATCGGTGATTTGAATCACGGCAGTGCGACTCCATCAACCCCGTTCACTTGAACGCTTCCGCACGCGATCTACAAGTAGTATGTAGATGCAATCACTCTCCCATGACTCGTTGCTAGATGAACTCATAGATGGATCTTGGTGAAACCGTAGGAAAAAATTTAATTTTCTGCAACGTTCCCCAACAGTGGCATCATGAGCTAGGTCTATGCGTAGTTCTCTATTGCACGAGTAGAACACAATTTGTTGTGGGCGTAGATGTTGTCAACTTTCTTGCCGCTACTAGTCTTATCTTGCTTCAGCGGTATTGTGGGATGAAGCGGCCCGGACCGACCTTACACGTGCGCTTACGTGAGACCGGGTTCCACCGACCGACATGCACTAGTTGCATAAGGTGGCTAGCGGGTGTCTGTCTCTCCCACTTTAGTTGGAGCGGATTCGATGAAAAGGGTCCTTATGAAGGGTAAATAGAAGTTGACAAATCACGTTGTGGCTTTCACGTAGGTAAGAAAACGTTCTTGCTAGAACCCTATTGCAGCCACGTAAAACTTGCAACAACAATTAGAGGACGTCTAACTTGTTTTTGCAGCAAGTGTTTTGTGATATGATATGGCCAAAGTTGTGATGAATGATGAATGATATATGTGATGTATGAGATCATGTTCTTGTAATAGGAATCATGACTTGCATGTCGATGAGTATGACAACGGCAGGAGCCATAGGAGTTGTCTTTATTTTTTGTATGACCTGCGTGTGTCATTGAAGAACGCCATGTAAATTACTTTACTTTATTGCTAAACGCGTTAGCCATAGAAGTAGAAGTAGTCGTTGGTGTGACAACTTCATGAAGACACGATGATGGAGATCATGATGATGGAGATCATGGTGTCATGCGGTGACAAGATGATCATGGAGCCCGAAGATGAAGATCAAAGGAGCTATATGATATTGGCCATATCACGTCACTACTATATAATTGCATGTGATGTTTATTATGTTTATGCATCTTGTTTACTTAGAATGACGGTAGTAAATAAGATGATCCCTCATAACAATTTCAAGAAAGTGTTCTCCCTAACTGTGCACCGTTGCTAAAGTTCGTCGTTTCGAAGCACCACGTGATGATCAGGTGTGATAGTTCTTACGTTCACATACAACGGGTGTAAGCCAGATTTACACACGCAGAACACTTAGGTTAACTTGACGAGCCTAGCATGTACAGACATGGCCTCGGAACACAAGAGACCGAAAGGTCGAGCATGAGTCGTATAGTAGATACGATCAACATGAAGATGTTCACCGATGATGACTAGTCCGTCTCACATGATGATCGGACACGGCCTAGTTGACTCGGATCATGTAATCACTTAGATGACTAGAGGGATGTCTATCTAAGTGGGAGTTCATGAGATGAACTTAATTATCTGAACATAGTCAAAAGATCTTTGCAAATTATGTCGTAAGCTCGGCGCTTTAGTTCTACTGTTTAGATATGTTCCTAGAGAAAATATAGTTGAAAGTTGTGATGAGCGATTATGCGGACGATGAAAGCTTATGTCCTTAATGCACCGCTCAGTGTGCTGAACCCCAAACATCGTTTGTGGATGTTACGAACATCGGACATACACGTTTTGATAACTACGTGATAGTTCAGTTAAACGGTTTAGACTTGAGGCACCAAAGACGTTTTTCGAAACGTCGCAGAGCATATGAGATGTTTCGAGGGCTGAAATTGGGATTTCAGGCTCGTGCCCAAGTCAAGAGGTATAAGACCTCCGACGATTTTCTTAGCCTGCAAACTAAGGGAGAAAAGCTCAATCGTTGAGCTTGTGCTCAGATTGTCTGAGTGCAACAATCACTTGAATCGAGTGGGAGTTGATCTTCCGGATGAGATAGTGATGATTCTCCAAAGTCATTGCCACCAAGCTACTAGAGCTTCGTGATGAACTATAACATATCGAGGATAGATATGATGATCCTTGAAGTGTTCGCGATGTTTGACACCGCGAAAGTAGAAGTCAAATAGGAGCATCAATTGTTGATGGTTGGTAAAACCACTAGTTTCAAGAAGGGCAAGGGCAACAAGGGATACTTCACGAAATGGCAAAACGATTGCTGCTCTAGTGAAGAAACCCAAGGTTGAACCCAAACCCGAGACTAAGTGCTTCTGTAATGAGAGGTACGGACACTGAAGCGGAACCACCCTAGATACTTGGTAGATGAGAAGGCTGGCAAGGTCGATAGAAGTATATTGGATATATATTATGTTAATGTGTACTTTACTAGTACTCCTAGTAGCACTAGGGTATTAGATACCGGTTCGGTTGCTAAGTGTTAGTAACTCGAAATAAAAGCTACTGAATAAACGGAGACTAGCTAAAGGTGAAGTGACGATACGTGTTGGAAGTGTTTCCAAGGTTGATGTGATCAAGCATCGCACGCTCCCTCTACCATCGAGATTGGAGTTAAACCTAAAATTGTTATTTGGTGTTTGCGTTGAGCATAGACATGATTGGATTATGTTTGTCGCAATACGGTTATTCATTTAAGGAGAATAATGGTTACTCCGTTAATTTGAATAATGCCTTCAATGGTCTAGCACCTAAAAGGAATGGTTTATTGAATCTCGATCGTAGTGATACACATTTTCATGCCAAAAGATATAAGATAGTAATAATGGTACCACGTACTTGTGGCACTGCCATGGAAGTCATATTGGTATAAAACGCATGAAGAAGCTCCATGTTGATGGATCTTTGGACTCACTCGTTTTGAAAAGTTTGAGACATGCAAACCATGTCTATTGGTGTATACGCATGAAGAAACTCCATGCAGATGGATCGTTTGGACTCACTTGATTTTGAATCACTTGAGATATGCAAATCATACCACATGGGCAAGATGGTGAAAAGCCTCGGTTTCAGTAAGATGGAACAAGGTAGCAACCTGTTGGAAGTAACACATTTTGATGTGTGCAGTCCAATGAGTGCTGAGGCATGCGGTGAATATCGTTATGTTCTAACTTCACAGATGATTCGAGTAGATGTTGAGTATATTTACTTGATGAAACACAAAGTCTGAATTATTGAATGGTTCAAGTAATTTCAGAGTGAAGTTAAAGATCATTGTGACAAGAGGATAAAATGTCTATGATATGATCATAGAGATGAGTATCTGAGTTACGAGCTTTGGCACGCAATTAAGACATTGTGGAAATTGTTTCACAATTAATACTGCCTCGAACACCATAGTGTGATGGTGTGTCCGAACATCATAGTTGCACCCTATTGGATATGGTGCGTACCATGATGTCTCTTATCGAATCACCACTATCGTTCATGGGTTAGGCATTAGAGACAACCGCACTCACTTTAATAGGGCACCACGTAATTACATTGAGACGGCCTTTGTTTGAACTATGGTTTGGAGAAACCTAAGTTGTCGTTTCTTAAAAGTTTGGGGCTGCGACGCTTATGTGAAAAAGTTTCATCGTGATAAGCTCGAACCCAAAACGGATAAATACATCTTCATAGGATACCCAAAACGGTTGGGTATACCTCCTAATTCAGATCCGAAAGCAATAGGGATTGTTTCTAGAAACGGGTCCTTTCTCGAGGAAAAGTTTCTCTCGAAAGAATTAAGTGGGAGGATGGTGGAGACTTGATGAGGTTATTGAACCATCACTTCAACTAGTGTGTAGCAGGACACGGGAAGTTGTTCCTGTGGCACCTACACCAATTGAAGTAGAAGCTTATAATAGTGATCATGAAACTTCGGATCAAGTCACTACCGAACCTCGTAGGACGACAAGGACGCCAGCGTCTTTGCCGGAGTGGTACGGTGATCCTGTCATGAATGTCATGTTGCTAGACAACAATGAACCTACGAGCTATGGAGAACCAATGGTGGGCCCATATTCCAACAAATGGTTAGAAGCCATGAAATCCGAGATAGGATCCATGTATCAGAACAAAGCATGGACTTTGGTGGACTTGCCCGTTGATCGGCAAGCCATTGAGATAAATGGATCTTTAAGAAGAAGACGGGGCGTGGACGGTAATGTCACCGTCTATGAACCTCGACTTGTGGCAAAGAGTTTTTCACAAGTTCAAGGAGTTGACTACGATGAGATTTTCTCATCCGTAGTGATGCTTAAGTCCGTCGGAATCATGTTAGCATTAGCTGCATTTATGAAATAGGCAGATGGATGTCAAAACGAGTTTCCTTACCAGTTTTGTAAGGAAAGGTTGTATGTGATACAATCAGAAAGTTTTTGTCGATCCTAAGGATGCTAAAAGTTATCTTTGGCTCCAATGATCCTTCTTAGGACCGGAGTAAGCATCTCGGAGTTGGAATGTGCGCTTTGATGAGATGATCAAAGATTTTGGGTTTATACAAAGTTTGTGAGAAACTTGTATTTCCAAAGAAGTGAGTGGGAGCACTATAGAATTTCTGATGAGTATATGTTGTTGACATATTGTTGATCAGAAATGATGTAGAATTTCTGGAAAGCATATAGGGTTGTTTGAAAAGTGTTTTTCAATAGAAAACCTGGATTAGGCTACTTGAACATTGAGCATCAAGATCTATGAGGATAGATCAAAAACGGTTAATGGTACTTTCAAATGAGCATATACCTTGACATGATCTTGAAGGTGTTCAAGATGGATCACCAAAGAAGGAGTTCTTGCACGAGATGTAAGGTATGAAGTTAAGACTTAAAGCTCGACCACGGCAGTAAAAGAGAGAAAGGACGAAGGTCGTCCCTATGCTTTAGACATAGGCTCTATAGTATGCTATCTTTGTGTCTTTGCCGGAAGTGTGCCTTGCCATGAGTCGGTCAAGGGGTACAAGAATGATCCAGGAATGGGGATCATTGGATGATCAAAATTGTCCTTGGAGTAAATCAGGACATGTTTCTCGATTATGGAGGTGATAAAGAGTTCGGGCGTAAAGGGTTACGTCGATGCAAGCTTTAACACCTATCCGAGTGACTCGAGTAGCAAACCGGATACGTATAGTGGAGCAACCATTTGGAATAGCTTCAAGTGGAACGTGGAAGCGGCATTTACAATATGACATAGAGAATTGCAAAGTACATACGGATCTGAATACTGCAGACCCGTTGACTAAAACTTCTCTCACAAGGAAAACATGATCAAACCCCAGAACTCATTGAGTCTTAATCACATGGTGATGTGAACTAGTTTAGCGACACTAGTAAACTCTTTGGATGTTGGTCACATGGCGATGTGACCTATCGATGTTAATCACATGGCGATGTGAACTAGATTATTGACTCTAGTGCAAGTGGGAGACTATTGGAAATATGCCCTAGAGGCAATAATAAATTAGTTATTATTATATTTCCTTGTTCATGATAATCGTTTAGTATCCATGCTATAATTGTATTGATAGGAAACTCAGATACATGTGTGGGTACATAGACAACACCATGTCCCTAGTAAGCCTCTAGTTAACTAGCTCGTTTATCAATAGATGGTCATGGTTTCACGACCATGGACATTGGATGTCATTGATAACGGGATCACATCATTGGCGTAATGATGTGATGGACAAGACCCAATCCTAAGCCTAGCACAAAGATCGTGTAGTTCAGTATGCTAAAGCTTTTCTAATGTCAAGTATCTTTTCCTTAGACCATGAGATTGTGCAACTCCGGATACCGTAGGAATGCTTTGGGTGTACCAAACGTCACAATGTAACTGGGTGGCTATAAAGGTGCATTACGGTATCTCCGAAAGTGTACATTGGGTTGTACGAATCGAGACTGGATTTGTCACTCCGTATAAACGGAGAGGTATCTCTGGGCCCACTTTCGGTAGGACATCATCATAATGTGCACAATGTGATTAAGGGGTTGATCACGGGATGATGTGTTACGGAACGAGTAAAGAGACTTGCCGGTAACGAGATTGAACAAAGGTATCGGGATACCGACGATCGAATCTCGGCAAGTACAATACCGCTAGACAAAGGGAATTGTATACGGGATCGATTGAGTCCTTGACATCGTGGTTCATCCGATGAGATCATCGTGGAACATGTGGGAGCCAACATGGGTATCCAGATCCCGCTGTTGGTTATTGCCCGAGAGCCGTCTCGGTCATGTCTGCGTGTCTCCTGAACCCGTAGGGTCTACACACTTAAGGTACGGTGGACGCTTAGGGTTGTATGAATATGAGAATGCAGCAAATCGAATGTTGTTCGAGTCCCAGATGAGATCCCGGACGTCACGAGGAGTTCGGAATGGTCCGGAGGTAAAGATTTATATATAGGAAGTCTTGTTTTGGTCGCCGGAAAAGTTTCGCACTTTATCGGTATTATGCACCGGAGTGCCGAAGGGGTCCGGGGTCCACCTGCCCGAGGGGCCACATGGGCTGGTTGGGGTGCGCCTTGGCCTATATGGGCCAAGGGCACCAGCCCCAAGAGGCCCATGCGCCAAGGAGACTTGGGGAGGGAGAGTCCTAAGAGGGAAGGCACCTCCGAGGGTGCCTTGGGGAGGATGGACTCCTCCCCTCTTGGTCGCACCCTTCCTTGGAGGAAGGGGCAAGGCTGCGCCTCCCCTCTCTTGCACCTATATAAAGGGAGGGAGGGAGGTGGCCGCACCACAAGCCCTTGGCGCCTCCCTTCCTGCTACACCTCCTCCTCCTCCCGTAGTCGCTAGCGAAGCCCTGCCGAGTTCTGCTGCATCCACCACCACGCCGTCGTGCTGCTGGATCGTCATCAACCTCTCCTTCCCCCTTGCTGGATCAAGAAGGAGGAGACGTCATCCGCTCCGTACGTGTGTTGAACGCGGAGGTGCTTCCCGTTCGACACTAGGATCATCGGTGATTTGAATCACGACGAGTACGACTCCATCAACCCCGTTCACTTGAACGCTTCCGCACGCGATCTACAAGTGATATGTAGATGCAATCACTCTCCCATGACTCGTTGCTAGATGAACTCATAGATGGATCTTGGTGAAACCGTGGGAAAAAATTTAATTTTCTGCAACGTTCCCCAACATTAAGCACCTCAGTGGAGAAAGCTAAAACTGACCGTCATGATAGGGCGAGAGCCGGTCGCTGTTTGAGAGGTTTTTGAGTCCCTAAAGACTTATGCCGCTTAGAGCGAGGAGTCGGCATTGTCCGGCCCAAGGCGTGGATAGCGCCCCGAACTCGGTCTTCCGAATACTAGGGGCTTCCTCGAAATTTAAAATTATAGAATTCTATGGCTAAGTGAGAGTGTTCAAGCATTATAGTCCGGTTGCCTTATTCGTTGCGTTGAGCGCCTCCCTCGAAGGACCCAAGAATGGGAACAAGAGTGCTCAAGTTTATCCCGAACATCCCAGCACTCTTGGCATGAAATTTGAAGCCGACGACTCGCCATCTCTCAAATTTAATAAACGGCCGCCTGAAGGTACTATTTGAAATTCCACAGTGTTGTTTCGCGTATATGATCAAGTTTTCAGCGCACAGGATAACAAATGCGAGTCTACTAACAAATTATATCTTTGGAGCATTCTTCCGCTATAAGGCGAGGCACCCTTCAGGGCGCCCTCATAATACATTTCAGGCTTGCAATGCTCCTTCTTCGGTGGTGGTCCGTCTGTCACAAGCTTCTCGGCGTCCATCTTGCCCCAAAGGCACCTTAGCAAGGGCAAGGGCCCTACAGGCACCTTCGATGCAGACGGAGCGCTTGATGACTTCAACCCATGGACAGACGTCCACCAGCCGCCTCACCAGCCCGAAGTAGCTCCCAGGCATGGCCTCCTTAGGCCACGGCCGAACTATGAGGCCCTTCATGGCCTGTTCGGCCATCTTATGGAGCTCGACCAACTGTTTCAACTGGTCGCTTAAGGGCACCGGGTGTCCGGCCTCAGCATACTGAGACCAGAACACCTTCTCCGTCGAGCTTCCCTCCTCGGCTCGGTAGAATGCGGCAACATCAGCCACACCGCGGGGCAGATCTGCGAATGCTCCTGGAGAGCTCCGGATTCGGGTAAGTAACAGATAATTCACTTTTACATGCTTGCTTTGCATATAGAATGCCTTACCCGCCGCTATCTTCTTCATCGCCTCAATTTCC
Source organism: Aegilops bicornis (assembly GCA_021605145.1). Taxonomy (NCBI): domain Eukaryota; kingdom Viridiplantae; phylum Streptophyta; class Magnoliopsida; order Poales; family Poaceae; genus Aegilops; species Aegilops bicornis. Next base: position 693,016,924 of record CM038670.1, on the reverse strand, counting down.
TGGAGGGCTTTTTGGGCTTCGGCCTTAGCGGCCTTGGCGCTCTCAAGGGCCGAGGCGAGCTCGGACTCTCGAGTCTTCGAGTCACGCTCCAAACTCTCGTGTTTTTCCATGAGAGCCTGGAGCTCTTGCCGCACCTCCGCCACCCGCACCTCCTGCTTCTCTTGCTCGGTACGCTCCGTGGCCGCATTGCTTTCGGCCTTGGACACCGCTTCCTTCAGGGTCGCCACCTCGTTCATGGCCCCTGCAATATTCACGTTATTCCTGTCATTTCTTGCAAACACATCTTTTAAATACTCCCATAAGGTATTACTTACCTTCCTTGTCCTCGAGCTGCTTTTTGGCAAGTCCGAGCTCGTTCTCGGACCGCTCGAGTCTCTGCTTTAATGCATCAACCTCCGCAGTCAGTGCGGCAGAGGTTAGCAGCGCAGCCTGCATTCCCATATTGACATACTTATGTTAGACTCCTGCGTATATCTTTTTAGATCATCAGTTCAGCTATTTCTTTCCGAACACCAAACTGAGCATCAGAGGCTACTGTCTATGCGGTAATATTTTTACATATCTTAAATACATACCTCAAAGCCTGTTAGAAGGCTGGCACAGGCTTCAATCAGCCCGCTCTTGGCGGACTGAACTTTCCGGATCACCGCACTCATAACAGTGTGGTGCTCCTCGTTGATGGAAGCGCCGTTAAGCGCCTCCATCAAATCATCCGGTGCCTCCGGTTGGACGGAGGTCACCGGCGTCGCAGTCTTGCCCTTCTTACGAAGGGGTCACCTGTCGGACTCGGAAACAGAAGGTTCGATGCGGAGTCCGGCACAGGGCCGAAATTAAAGCCCTTTGGGGTTTTATCCCCTTTGAGCCCGGGTTCCGGGAGGTCGCCTTGCGGCGCCTCCATAGCCACCTCCTCCTGGCTGGGCCCCTTTTGGGACTCCACCCCGGCGTCATCCGCGGCGGGAGGAGACGAGGCGGTTGGAAGTGAGGTGCTATTCACCTCCGACGAATCCAGGGAACCACTCGACGAATCGTCGAACCCATCCTTGGGCGGGCTGCATGGTTATATTCGGCGTTATAAGATGCTGTGCGACAAATGGAACGCCATGAGTTATTCTGGTGTCAGGACACTTACGATTTCGCCAGGGGCTTGGTCCTTGGAGCCCACCCCTCTTCGTCGTCGTCGGCATTGGCGGTGTAGTCCGGAGGAAGGGTCCTTCCCTTCTTGGACCCTCGGCCTCCCGGTAGGCGGCCTTCCTTTTCTTCTCTCCCCGCTAGAGAGGCCTCTTTCCTCCTCCTCGTCTTGGCAGGAGGAGTCCGCCTCAGCGTCATCGGACGATGAACTGACAAAGAGCGGCGCCAGGAACTCCTTCGAGTTCCGTGGCCTTCTTCTTGGCCTTCTTTTCCGGCACCACGTGAGGTGCGGAACCAGCAACCCGTCAATCGGGCGTCCGCTGGTCTTCGGCAAGGGAGCCGGACAGCCGATCTGTCCGGACGTCTTCAGCCGATCTGTCAAAGGTGAGGGAGTTTTAGATCCCGCATAGAGTCAAACTGTGAAAAAAGAGTCCCGTAAAGGGTAAAATAACTTACCTCGCTGGCTTGATGCTGCGAGCTGAATCTGCGATCTTCGATAGCGGATGCGGGAGCTTCGACGCCCTTGAAAAGCACCTTCCAGGCATCTTCGTACGTAGTGTCGAAGAGCCGGCTCAAGGTTCGGTGTTGTGCCGGATCAAACTCCCACAAGTTGAAGGCCCGTTCTTTGGCATGGGAGAATCCGGCGGATGAGCATCACCTGGATTACGTTGACAAGCTTGAGATTCTTGTCCACCAGGTTTCGGACGCAGGTTTGGAGTCCGGCCAGCTCTTCTGAATTACCCCACGTCAGGCCCATCTCTTTCCATGAGATGAGCCGTGTAGGGAAGCCAGATCGAAATTCGGGGGCCGCCGCCCATTGAGAGTCGCGCAGCTCGGTGATATAGAACCACCACGATTTCCACCCCTTTATGCTCTCCACAAAGGAGCCCTCGAGCCATAGGACGTTGGCCATCTTGCCCACCATGGCACCTCCGCACTCCGCTTGGCGGCCGCCCACTACCTTCGGCTTCACATTGAAGGTCTTCAGCCATAAGCCGAAGTGGGGCTGGATGCAGAGGAAGGCCTCGCACACGACAATAAACGCCAAGAGGTTGAGGATGAAATTCGGGGCCAGATCGTGGAAATCTAGGCCGTAGTAGAACATGAGCCCCCGGACGAATGGGTGAAGTGGAAACCCTAGTCCACGGAGGAAGTGGGGGAGGAACACCACCCTCTCATGGGGCCTGGGGGTGGGGTTGAGCTGCCCCTTGTTGGGGAGCCAATGCGCGATGTCGCCGGACAAGTATCCGGCCTTCCGTAGCTTTTTGATGTGCCCCTCCGTGACGGAGGAGGCCATCCACTTGCCTCCCGCTCCGGACATAGTTGGAGAAGGTTGAGGTGGGATGTGCGGACTTGGGCGTTGGAGCTCGAGTGCGCGGAAATGGATAAGCAAAGGAGGAAGAATGCGTGTGTGAAAAAGTGGACCTTTATCCCCTTATATGAACGAACAAAGCTATGCGTCCCCACCGGCCTGATAAAACTCGCTTATCTCCCAAGCGCCATAATCAATGGCGCGGTTGGGTTACCCACGACCGTATTGATGAGAATCCCGGAATAAGGGGACACGATCTCTGCTTTGACAAGACGTGCCAAGGAAACCGCCTCACTAAACGCGCTGAGGTGGGACAGTAAAAACGATTCGAATAAAGGCTTGGCCGTGGTGTGATGTCACGCCATGGAATACGTCAGCAGATTGAACTTGTGTAAATATTATTCTCTCTACGGTGGTATGTGGAACTTGTTTTGCAGAGCCGGACACTACCCTTGTGTTCGAAATCTTCTATGAAGTATTCGGAGGAGGAACCCGCCTTGCAATGCCGAAGACAATATGCGCGCCGGACTCATCGTCATTGAAGCCTGGTTCAGGCTCTTGAGGAGTTCTGGATTAGGGGTGTCCGGATGGCGGACTATGACCTTTGGCGGACTCTGGACTATGAAGATGCAATATTGAAGACTTCGTCCCGTGTCCGGATGGGACTTTCCTTGGCGTGGAAGGCAAGCTTGGCGATACGGATATGTAGATCTCCTACCATTGTAACCGACTCTATGTAACCCTAACCCTATTCGGTGTCTATATAAACCGGAGGGTTTTAGTCCGTAGGACGAGCAACAATCATACCATAGGCTAGCTTCTAGGGTTTACCCTCTCTGATCTCGTGGTAGATCTACTCTTGTACTACCCATATCATCAATATTAATCAAGCAGGAGTAGGGTTTTACCTCCATCGAGAGGGCCCAAACCTGGGTAAAAACACCGTGTCCCTTGTCTCTTGTTACCATCCGCCTAGACGCACAGTTCGGGACCCCCTACCCGAGATCCGCCGGTTTTGACACCGACAGATGGTGAATTGGGCAAAATAGGAGTCGAGATCTAAAGATCCGAGACACAAGGGGAGATGAGAGTGCATCCTGGGCATTCTGCCCAGTAGCGCGCCACTGCCTCCGGATCCGGCGGATCCCGCATCATATCTGTCGCCGGAGCTGGCTCGTCGTATGCTTTCAGGAGGGATTCAGGTGGCACCATAGTTGATCCCAAGAGGGTTGTGCAGTGGTATTGGATCCCTCACTTGCGGATCTGGGTGGGCAAGAGGGGAGTGGTGCACTCGGATCACTTGATGTTGCTCCTCCTGGTGACCGATTTTGGGCATTACAAGATTTGGATGATGATGATGATTTTTCTAAAGAGGAGATTGAGCAGGAGAATCGTAGTCGGTATCTTGTCACTTTGGGAGATGCTCTGATTCGTGCATAGAATCATTCCGGGAAGAAATCTTTGAAGAAGAACAAAGCAGAACAAAGCGAGGATGGATGTCATTGCGAGTTGCTTAAGGCGTAAATGTTCTCAATCCCTGGAAAATTGGTATCGCTTAAATTCACGTATGTGAACACCATGCCATGTCATTTTCCTGATCCTGTTCCGTTTTTGAACTCAAATTCGATGGGGGGGGGGTGGATACTAGTTCCTGGTTTATAATTGTCCATGGGAAGCCTGAGCAGGTAGGAGACGACCCTGAGCCCGTCTGGTTACCTATGGAACAAGATGGTCAAGTGTGTTCTAATACATCGCCAGAATGACCGGAGAGCCGCTCACCACTTGATCTCCGACTCATAGAGAAGGATATTTACGCAATGATATTTTTTCGCGGGAGGAATTTTTTTATCTCAATTCGCACTTTGGGCCGCACTGGGCCTGGCAAAAGGATTGTGGGCTCAAAGCCTGGTGGGGAAAAAGTAGTCGCGGAGCGGCCCGTGGAAGGGAGAGGTGGTACTTCACCGTCTCCTAACCCTAACTCACATCTGAGCTCCTTGTTTCCCATCTTTAATTGGTGTTGTTCCTCCTCCCTTTGTAGGGTTCAGGGGTAGCTCGGATGCTGGTATGGGGGATGGATACGGACCCGTGCGTGGGGGTGGAGGTAGAAGTGATGGAGGAGGAGGTGGAGGGAGAGGGAACACAAATTTTGATCGCAACTATCAGCAAGGGCGGTTCGATCAGAACCAACAGTACCAATCTCGGCCGCCGGCGAGAAATCACCAATGTACCAACTTCCAGAACATTTAGTACCCGCGTCGGGACTCCAGTTATAGTGAGTGGGCTTTGATGGGGGAATCAAGGAGCAAGCAATCATTACCAGCATAGGCCGCCTTTTCAGAACAATAATACCCCATGCATCTACTTATCATCAGAAGCAACATGTAGCTAACTCGGTGCATATTGTGCAAAGTGGTGTTAATAACTAGGGAGCAGGAGGCAGTGGTGATGCGGGCATTCAATCAAAAAAGCCAATTTTGCTGGGGCAGTCTTAGTGGTAGGTTCAATGGCTCCTCGGGCATCAGGGGGAAGATTCTTGTAGGAGAGAAGATTATTTGTCATAGATGTGGTGTCAAGGGGCATAGTTCCAAAGGCTATGAAGCAAAAGTTAAGTGTGTGGTTTTCAATAATGAAACTCGTATACATGATTTCTATGTCTGGTTACATCAAAGGAAACATGTAGCTACACTTGTTGGATTCGAGGTGGTTGCTTTGTGCAATACATGCAAAGGAATTAAGTGCACCAGAGAAAATTGAGGTTGTTGTTTTGCTTAGGCTGAGGGATGGGTGTGATCTTGGTATAGATGTTGATATTCTTATCAAGAGCCTGGCTAAGACCTATCCTCGGAGATGGGATTGAAGGCGAAAAGAGTATCCGATGTGGCCTTTTTGGTCAATTTTCATACATTGTCGAGAATAAGTGAAGCTGATGTTTATGATTGGGTGCCTTTGAAAGGAGGAAACGTCATTATTGATGTTAATTTGTGGAATGATGACTCTTTTGATGTTGGCAAGTTATCTACGATTGGGTTTACTCAAGAGGTGGATACCTTGCATAAGAGGAGTCTAGCAGAGACTCACAAGAGCTAAAACTAGTAATGATGGAGTGGTGTCCAGCCACATTTGTGGAAGGGATGCTGACTTAAAAGAACAGGATGAGGCTGATCTTCTTTTGTACCAATCAAAAAACTATTGATGTCAAAAATACTAAGAAGAATCCTATGTCTAACTCTGTTTCTGTAAATGGAGGCGAAAAGTCAGGTAATGTGGATGGTGAAAAAGTCCAGATCTCTGATGAGATCCAGAAGCAGAAGGTTCCCATCTATGAGCTTGGGGGCTAAGATGGGAATTTAATTAGATGTAAATCAAATAGAGATGGTCAGCAAACAAGGGGACAACAATAAAACTGAGGAGATCAGGGGAAAAGGTTTAGTGGCAGGATTGCATCCAAAAGCCAAGATGATATACCTATTATAGACAGGGCCATGTCATTGGCATGATCCAAGAACTTGGGCTGCTCTAAAGGTATGCATTCTGATGTTACTGCTTTGCAATCTGACAATGTTAATCTGTTTGATATGGTTGGCTAGTTTAATTGGGGTTGATTGGGGGTTCTCTTGATATGGTATACTTTAATATTGATCCAATTAAGTCCCATGAGAAGGCTATGATGGAGTTATTTTTGTTAGTAGAGAGAGAAATCTAATACTCAGGTTCTAAATTCTGATGATGTTGACTCTATTCTACTAGAGTTATTACACATGAGTAGAGAGAGAGAGAGAGATGATGATACTGACCCAATGAAGAATTTCCACATAGACAAGTTTGATTTTAGAGGGGGTGAAGTGAATGCAAACAACTCTCACTGTGAGGCCGTTGCAGTTAAAACTATGTTGAGAAGGAAGAGGACAAAGAAATCCTAGTGATCAATTTCTTTTCTATAAGTAATAATGCTAAGCGGGCTTGTTTGGAATTCTAGGGGGACTAGAGATGTTGGGAAAAGAAAATTTATTAAGGAACAAACTTATTTGAATAGTCTGGATTTTGTGGGCATACAAGAAACCATGAAACAACAATTTTAACCAGATTGGACTTTTCTACCTCCCAAAGGTAGATCTGGTGGTATTTTGGTGGGAATTAATAACAATACTCTGGTTAAGGATAATCATGAACTAGGGGAATACCATGTTAAGTTGAGTGTTAAAAATGTTGTAGATGACTTTTGTTGGGGTCTGGTAATTATTTACTGTGATGCTCAACCAATTGGTAAACCAACTTTTTTGGTTGAGCTGTTGCATTAGCTAAAAAAACTCCAATAGATCTTTATTAATTGCTGGTGACTTTAACATGGCGGAAAAATCTAGTGATAAAAATAAGCCCGGAGGTTATAATAATGCAGTGTTCTTTTCAATTTAATAATCTTCTTAGGGGAAATGATGGAATTACCTTTAGTTGGTGGAAAGTACACCTGGTCTAATAATCATGAGAACCTCACTTATGCATTATTGGACAAGGTTTTGATTTCTCCATCATGGGAGAGGAAATTCCATCTAGTTCATGCCAATGCTCTGACTAGGGAGTTGTCTGACCACACTACTCTCTTCATATCATCAGGGAAACTTACAAATAAACAATATGTTTTCAAATTTGAAAAGTTTTGGTTTCAGAGGCCTGCCTTGGATGATGTGTTGAGGAAAGTTTGGTATAAACATTACCTTGATTCTTCCTTAATAGAGAAATGGCAGGTAAGAGCTAGAGCTCTTAGGAAGGTTCTAAAAGGATGCAACTGGATGTTGAAGTTGTCTATAGGAGACATAAAAGAATCTTATTGAGGAAATTGATATGTTGAATAAATTAGAAGAGATTAGTTGTTTAAATTCTATCGATAGACCTCATAAACAGAACTGTCAAAGGGATTTGAGAATTATTCTTAAATAAGAAGGAATAAAGTGGCTGCAAAGATCATCTCATGAAAAGGAATTGTTTGAAGGAGATGCAAATTCCAAATACTACCATGGTAAGGCAAATAACAGGTAAAGTCCACGTCCTCGCTTCACTTGTTGTTAATCCTTCGCTGCACTTTTACTTGCTTTGCATGTTTGTTAGCTTGCTATCTAGTTTTTTGCTTAGCATACTTTGTTTTGTTCGTCCTTGCCATATAGGTTGTACTCACCAAGTTCCATATCTAGAGAATCTACTTTATCTGCATTACCTAAATTGGAAGATAAGCTTAAAATTTGCAGTCTTCTATTCACCCCCTCTAGTCGACCTCTTAATCCTTTCAGGCCAGACATAGTTGTGGCCCCACCGCTCATCGCACATGGTGATAATCCTAGAGCACCTTGAGGTTGGGGGAGTCAGCGAGGGGCGTGTCCACACCATGGCGATTGATTGTAATCGCAAGGGACACGAGCGAGCCCGTGGAGGATGCAGTGGGAACTACACGCCCACTGCGTGTCGACGGTTGTGTGTTTGCCTATTAAGGTAGGTCGGTGAAGGTGTGATCCGCCAGTTCTTTCTGAAGTAATTCAAGAGAGCACATCGTGTCCAATTCTGAAGGGTGCTGCACTCTCATGACTCCTCGTATGTCCGCACATAGTTGATGCCGAAATTGGATGCACGCAAGAAGATTAAAATGATTCCTAATCAAATCCAGCCAAGTTTTTCGCACATGTTGCAACAAAATATAAGCAGAGCAAGAAAAATCTCGGGGAATCCATAAGCATCCACAACGCTTCCTGAATAGCAAACATCTAAAATTACTACTCGCAAAGAGTCTGCCATAGATGTAGATTTCCCCGAGTATTGATGAAAAGCAATAGAGGATGTGCCTGCCTAATTCCGGCAAGTAACCTACTCTGTGTGCGTGAAGGATGAAAGAATATTAGTTGAGGGTCAGGGAACGAACTAACCTTTGGCCAGGAGCAGCATCGATGTAGGCGAGGACAGCAACGCCACCCCCTAGTAGATGTGCAACGTCTTGATCCATAGACCCATGGGGAGCCATGGGCACGTCGTCGCCGATGCTGAAGAGGACTCAAGAGTCTCAACGGTGGGGGCGTGACGACATCAACCCTCACCTCCTCACCTGATGAAGTTGTTGTCGACGTCAAGCGGCTTTAGTGGAGCGTGGCCGCCACCATGCGGAGGTCCGCCACACACTTCTTGAGATTGAGGCATCATGCTACCAAGTCATCGATCTTGGAGGACCGACTCTTGATGAGATTCGTGTTGGAACACTGATTGGTGTGGATCTCGTCGAGGGATGTGTTGAGCTTCTTGAGGTACTCCTTGAACGAGTGTTCCATGGCTTTGATCTGGTTGTGGTCTTGGCGAAGATGATGAGCCTAGACGACGTGACCCAGTGGAGGGTGGTGTGTGATTTTCTAATACCAGATGTTAAGATACAGTTGTAGTTTCTCGATAGAACGATCTCACTCACGGATGGTTTGGGGAACAAGGTCTTAATCGCAAGAAAGAACACAGGGCATTGATGAAACATAGGTAGTAGGTGCCAAAACCGTTATCCGCTACACGCCCTCCTTTCCTTGTGGTAAGGTATAAGCGACAACGGCAGGTGAGCTGGCGACGCAAACCCGCTTGGGCCCTTGTTTTTTTTCTCTCCAATGCAAGGTACCATTAATGAGCCTCATCAAAGAAAAGAAAATAAAAACTCCGGTATACATGCATCTCTATTTTTCGCTTCAACTTTTTAGCTTTTTTGCACCGGATCATACTTTTCTTCCTAAGCACCGGCCTCACGCTGAGAGCAAGCATTGGAGAAGCAGTACAGGAGGCCGTTGAGAGGGCGACACAGAGGGCCGAAAGTGCCTTTCTGCTCCCGAGCTCATTTGAGCTCGGTGAACAGTAAAATCGAAAAAAATAAAAAAAATTCAAAAAATTCCAAAAAAATTCTCAGACAACATTGACAAAAGTTCTAAATGCTTGCAAAAATTCATCCTGAAATCACATTCCTGTAAGGCGTGGCAAAAAAAACAAATTCAGCCTTCAAAATGCTTTTAAAAGTAGCATTTTCAGAGTACGATTTTGTTTTTTTTGCCACGCCTTATAAAAATGTGATTTCATGAAGAATTTTTGCAAGCACTTAAAACTTTTGTCAATGTTTCTATCAAAAAAATTTGGATTTTTTTAAAAAAAATTCGATTTTTTTTCAATTTTACTGTTCACCCGAGCTCATATGAGCTCGGGTGCAGAAACTCCACGTCCACAGAGGGCCCTCTTTTCACACACCGGCAATCCTTCCTGGACTTGGTTGTTGCGTGGCAGCAACAACACGGGGGAGCTTTCCCTAAAAAAAAAACAACACGGGGGAGCTGATGAACGTGAAGTAAGGAAGGAAGGCCTCGGTGGTGCCCGCTGGCACCGTGAATTCCACTGGAAACGGCGATGCACGGAAAGGAGCGCGCATGACAACAGGGATAACTCTGGAACCCACGCCGCTGCAGCTCCAGAAACGGAAGCCTTTTATGCGCCGTGGCTGGCTGCATCTGGAGGAGAGCGCGCACTGCAAGCTTCCAAAAATGAATTCGATCGAGCCGGACGAACGTCCAACTACAATCGTTGTTTGAATCGTAGCGGCAGGGCAGCCCACCTTCCTCCTTGTCGCCGCCCGCTTCATTCACCCCGCCGGTGCGCGCCGCCACCCTCCAATTTCCCAGCCAACCAATCTCGGCTCTTCCCCCCTCCCCGGCCCCGGAGGCCAGATTGGTTCCATGGACGCCGCCGCCGCCGCCGCCGTCACCACCCTCTCCGCGCTCGCCGTCTTCGCCAGCACGCTCCACCAAGGTCGCCCCCTCGATCGGTTTCCTCCCACTCCTCCCCCTCGCGTCGCTTGTGTGTGACGTACGGCTTTTTTTTCCTTCGCAGGTGCCGTGCGGAGCGTGCACGGGTACAGGGTCGTCGCGATGGGAGGGAGGTGCGCGTGGGACCGGTGGGTGGAGCGGGAGTTCGCCTTCTCCCCCACCTCCTGCCGCGAGGTCCCGCTCCCCGCCGCCGCGCCGCGGATACTCCCGGTCGAGTGGCGCGGCCGCCCGGCGTACCGCGAGGGCCAGGTGCTGGGCGCCTGGCGCTGCGTCCTCGCCTTCGATTCCATCGCCGCCGTGCCGCTGCCGCCCACGCCTCCCCCGATGCTCTGCCCCTTCCGGTAGTAGTGCATCCGATTCTTCCCGTGATAACTCGCTGGCTGATTGCGAATTGAGGGTTGACAGCGTCGTTTCTTTTCTGTCTTGTCATCAGGAACCCGGGGCTGGTGTGCGTGCCTTCGCTGTACAACGACCTGTACATGGTGTATCAGTTTCAGAAATTTCAACAGGCCCCGGAGCTTGTCAAACGTGATTCGGATGAGAAATCGACCCGTTTGGGTGCAGAGGATAAAACTTGTGATGTTGAAGTTAAAGAAGAGTCAGGGTCTGATTATGATGAGGATCCCCAATCTGGTGAAGGTGATTGCGTCTCCTCCATGTTCTCATCTGCAAAATCCAACAAATGTAAATGAGATGCTGTCACTAGTGTTGTTCCCACTGTCGTTAGTGTGCGGTGGATATTGAATCAGGGGTTTGGGTGTGTGGCCAAGGCAAACTGAGAGACTGGTCTTTACATACTGACAAAGGAGAATGAGTTGGTTGGACTGGTAGAGGGGATTCAGGGATATGAACTATGTTTAAGACTAATGCATTCTAGTGCTAGCTACCTACTTCCCTTCCTAAATAAATATAAATAACAATGGGGCGTCTGCCTACTGATAAGTATTACAGTACGTGGATAGACCACATGTTCAGAAAAAAAGGTAAAAGATACCAGTTTCATGAACCATCAGGATAACAGTTCTCCAGGACAGATATACATTTGATAAGATAGTCATAGCTAATCTTATTAAGTTCATGGTAATGCAATATACAAATTGATTCTTTTATATGGGTTCAAACCACAGGAACCTTGTTTGCAACTTAGTATAAGTATCCTTCTGGTACCGAATAAGAAGTGGTACCGAATAAGCAGCTAAAAATGAGGCGAAGTAAGTGCAAAATGAAACTTTTCATTTGTGATGTTATTTTTATGACAATGGCTGATGTTATGCAGAATTGGGAATCATATTTTAGCTACTAGATTGACTCATGTCATCTGAATAACTGTAATGAAAAATGATTCAAGGAATGACTCACAGTTGCTTCTCATGGAACTTCTGGACTGTCTATTCTCTGTTGCTTGGTGCTCTCCCTGCCAGGAACTTAAATAGTACTATATCTGTAAATTAGTATAAGAACGTCTTATATTAGTTTACAGAGGGAGTATATATGGACAATTTCAGTAATTTTAGAAATACCGTACCTTCTGAAGTCCTATTCTGCCTGTGTTGTTTCATTCGTCTTCATCGCTGTGAAGCTTTTCATTTCGTCTTAAGTATGCTGATCCCAATCTACACATGTCGGATGCAGAACTTCCAGCACATGTTGAGAGACGCCGGAGAGCCAAGAAGCAGCACATAGCTAGCATCACTCTAGCTGACATAGCCCCGTACTTCCATCTTCCAATCAGAGAAGCATCCAGGGCTCTGAAGATCGGTGCCAGCATACTGAAGCAGAAATGCAGGCAATACGGGATACCCCGCTGGCCTCACAGGAAGATCAAGTCCCTTGATTCACTGATTAGTGATCTGGAGGTAAATCCAGCAGCGCCCTCTGTCCCTCCCTCTCCACCTGATCATTCATCTCTGTTCGTAAACATAGCTGTGCAACATTTGGCTGTAGTCTGCAGCAGTGAATCATGTAGTGCCGACCTGTTGACACCAACACAATCTTGTTTTTGTGTCCATTGTTACAGTTTGTGATGGACGACACAGATGGAGATGTTGTGCAGAAGGAGACTCGCAGGCAGAGGGAGAAGGAGAAAGAGAAGGAGAAGGAGAAGCAGGAGGCGATCCGAGCGCTGGCTAAGCGTAAGCGGTTGCTGGAGAGTGAGAAGGAGATCATCCAGCAGAAGCCTACCCTGGACCTGATGGCTGAAACCAAGCTGTTCAGGGAGGACGTTTTCAAGAGGAGATACAGAGCTAAAAGATTACCCGGTCACTGATTGCTTTTGCTCTCCTTTCCTAGGCTTGACTCTCATGTCATGTGTAAGTGTAACTATAGTGCTCATTCTTTGGACAGCAAGGAGCTGGTTCTTTGATAGGAGTAGCAACATATATTACCAAAGATGGTCAAAGCTATCTACCGCCAGTGTCTCGAGCTGTGCTTAGCCCGGCATCACTGCTAGGCGTTGCTTGGTGTTTTGTTTCAGTAATTAATAATACAGTACTCCCTCGGTCCCAAAATATAGGACGTTTTTTGACACTATAATAGTGTCAAAAAACATCTTACATTTGACACTATAATAGTGTAAAAAACGTCTTACATTTTGAGACGGAGGGAGTAGTACAATACTACTAGATGATTAGTGGTGCTTGTGTTGCCGTTCGGGCAAAGTGAACTAACTGGAATTCAATCTGAACATTGAGGATAAAGGAACTCCACTGTCAAGTTCAGAGTTACACGCGAAAAGGTCTTACAAATCTTGTGGCTGCAAGTTCCAGGCAGCCGCGGCGAGAATCGCCCATCATGTTCAGACTGGCGCGGCTAGCTCGAAAGCCCACCTGTAGAAGTTATCGTGTGCCTGCCTAGACCACCGTAAGTTCACGGGAAAACTCTGACCAGTTTCGTCCTGATAATCGCAACCACCCAAGGTTTTGAGAAGATTCGCCATTCGCTACTTTTAGTGCTGGGTCAAAACTGAAGGAGTAATCCGCTCACCTGTTAATTTCCTAACGGAAGTACATTTGTTCATCAAGATCCAAGTATGAAGCACTCGAGTATGTAAATCAATTTCAGTTTCAGGTGTGTTATTCGGAGCATTAGAACACGGCTGAAACCGAAAAACCGAAACTGCAAGACGCACTCCAACACTGCAGCAGTTTTTACCCACACTAGTGGTTGGGGCGCACCTTGGTGCGCCTCTTGAGGCGTTTTTATGCGTCCCTATCTTTTCTCACCACATTATGCCACCTTTTTTGGTTCCCAATGTCGCTCCATAACTTGAGTTAGAAATGCTAGTTTATTTAGATATATAACATAAGGATATGTTAGTGGCTTAACTAATCAATCCAGAAACAAGGATAAGGTTATCTAAATGCAACACACAAATTTATTGGGTTTAACCTGTAATAAGCAACCACTATTTTTGCAAATACTTTTTCCAGCTCCTTGTGCATCCAGCCACAAAATGATGATATAAAAAATTCTTAATATCCATCCATTGAAAACAAATGAAATCAAGAAACCAACATAAATCTGAATAAGATAGGTCTTGACATTGCCATCTAGAGTATGTAGCTGGCCACCCACTCGTACCTCTTAATAAACAAGCTAGTGAAGTGAGAATGCCTACCCATATATGTTGTAGGAAATTATAGAAGTATACTTTGCACTCATGGGATGGATTGATTCGGCCAGCCATCAAAGTATTGCATTGTATCCAACCACCATGGTTCCTGCTTTATTATCAAATAGGACCCATGCCTGAACAGAGGCATAGCATGTATTGTCAGTTTCCAAGCAGACTCTGATGGACCAAAATCTATCTCCTCCAACACCCATAGCAGACCTAAAATCAGTAAACGAAATGATGTATTTAGACCAGGGATAAACCTGCTCGCATGATGGAGTTGTTTGAAGCTAACATTCAGCTGCATAGAAATGGTATGTATCGATTACAATCGACATTTTCATGAATGAGATTACATAAGCATTGAAAACTATTAAGTTACTATTTACAGTGATTCATATAAAACAACTCTTGTTTTTACCATAAGTATCGAACGATTCATATCCCTAATTGGAGAGTATATGTAGAAATTCTAAATGGAAGGACGGCTACCATGAGTATACATCAAAAATAATTGCAAACAAGTGTTTGAGAAAACTATGAAAAAACTTACTCAATCATGATGGATGAGCTATCAGCGTATGTTTCAATTCGCTCTATTTCCTTTGAAACCTCTTTAGTGGGAAGGGGAGATAATAATGGAAATGTTACTTCAAATAGATTTAAGTAACATATGGGTCACTATGAATATACAGTGTCTTGATTTTGCATATCACATACCATATAACAGAATTTAGCCTGCAAGCAAAAATTATGCATTTGGTAATTATACAATGTGCAAGCAAAAATTATGCATTTGGTAATTATATAATGTGCAAGCAAAAATTATGCTTCTGGAAGAAGCGGAAGTAAGGAGAAGGCTGACACATAGCTTGACATAAACCAAATAAGTGAATAACACGTACATGCACATTCTTACACCCAGATGTATAGGTGTAAATTGTTCAACAAGTACTTCAGAAAGAAAAGGAATCAGTGCATCTCACCACATGTGCTTTCCTGCTAGTCAGGTCTTTATTGACTCCTTTCCTTTTTCCGTTTTGTTCCTAAAAATATAATTGTTTGCTTAGTACCCATTCAGATAGTCATAACTCAAAAGAGAATATCATAGCTCCCACTCCAACCCATACAGAAAATAAGTAATGCGAAAAGGAAACTAAACTGAAGCTAGTAAAGCTTGATGAAAAGGAAATCGATGCGCACCTCATCTGCACAAGGCAGCACTTCACACACGCAACCGCGCACAAATTGGAATTAGTAGCCGACCTGTCCAACACAAACAAAATTTTAGAGCAGACTGTGAATCACATGATATGGACTACAAAGAAACGCACAGGCCCACAGGCATATGTATGAATAGGTGACGAGCAACAATATAATGGCACAAAAGGAAACGATGGAAAGAGGCAGAGCAACCTCGGCAAAGGAGAGCAGCCTCTCGCGACGCGATTATCGGACTACTCATGTCACTCCGGCCGGCGAGCCTCCCTCAACTGCCGACACCGGCCGCATCCGCCACACCACCAACTCCTGTTGCCTCCGCCTATGGGCGTTGGGCTTGCCATGACCTCCTGCCCCCGCCCTGAGCTTTACGAACAGAGCACCAGCTTCAAATCGAACACACAGAGAAGAGGTGGAGAGGGCACCTTGTCCATGGCATTGGCACCAGGGTAAGATCCACAGTGAGCTCGCTCCTCACGTGGACTAAGCCTGCATCAGGATGCTCCAAGCAGACAAAGAATCCTGCAACAATTAGCTGCAGCATTGATCACAAACAAACATCTCCCCGTTATTACAAAACATGCTACATCTAGAGTTACTAACTGAATCATTTAGCTATCTTCTGGATATGATAATCAAATTCATCCTTTTGAAGGAAAGTTCAAAGGAATTGTCTAAAACATTATTTTTATTAATTCATTAAGTACTACGAAATCATACCATTTGTATCTATCTGTGTCTTAATAAGGATTTGAATTAATCATGTTCATTTTTGTTAAAATATGTGGTAATAACATGGTTCCAGAAATATTGCTTGTGGGGGCTATATAGACTTTTTTCTATTGGATTCATCTCTAGCAATGCTGGCAAACTATTCCAAATAATTTAGAATGACCTAAAATTGGAAATAATCAGGATGACCCTAATTACTCAAATAATTAGCATGGCCCAAAAATTCAAAAAACAAAATATCTAATGTATAGGGTACAAAGAAGGGAGCATATTTGCAAGTGAGATATATACTCGTTCACATCACATGAAACATAGTGTTGTAGACCCACTGTCGCTTCTTGTCATTACTACTGCAATTGTACTCCTAAGTGAATTGTCGCTATACATTTCTCCAGTGAAGTATCTGAATGGTGAATTATCACGGCACTCAACTTTTGAGGTATCACATAGTTGAGATGAGGTGTAAACGCATACATTGTACTAATTCAGTGTGTGATAGGAAATCTGACTAAAAGTTGTTCTCATCAACGGCCACTACAAAGCAACAATGGTTAGGAGCTGGACAGTTAAAAACAAATGCAAGTCCACATACTGGTAGTAATATATTTTAAAGGATTCCATTGAAAATACATGAACAAAGTACCTCACTGGTTTAAATTATTTAGTTCAACTTTCTGAGTTACTATTTTCACCCATTTGCACCATCTTCCACCAGTCGTTTGACAAGCTTATAGAGAATGTTTGACAAGCTTATAGAGAATCAGTGCATCCTTATTTTCTTACTTAGAAGCACGGGTAGGCCATGGCTCAACCTCCCAATTACGGAGAAGATCAGGAGGAAAAGCAGATCCCCTCCTGCCAAAAGCCCTGTCATCCTGTGAACGCAAGGGATCGACGGACGAACTGAATGTGTGAATCAAAAACAAACATATATACAAATGAGGAATGACGCATCGGGGGTGAGGGGATTACGCGTAGGAGACGAGCTTGGACTGGGCGTAGGCCTGGCTGAGCCTCTCGGCCTGGATGACAGCCTCGAGGGGCACGCGGTTGTCATTGACGCTGAGGAGCCCTCGAGCTCCCCGGCCGCCGATGACACCCTCGAGGGGCACGTGGTTGTCGTTGACGCTGAGGAGGACGGGGTCATCGGCGGCCGGGGAGCCGGAGGGCCCCTCTCCCGCGGCCGCGTGGGTGGGAGGGGAGGCATGATGGGGCACGTCGGTGGCGCCGGAGAGAGCGAGGCGGCAGCACGTGACGCGTGGGCCGCCTTGCGGTCTGAGTTCGTGACGTCGCTGAAGTTCACCTAGGGGTCGCTGCCGAGCTCGCAACGCCATGGTTGGACCCACGCTTGACAGGTTAAACCAGATTTGAAGCTGTGAAGGCATACATGTTGTGCTGTCAATACCATAAATGGATGATCCTCGCAATACAATTATCTGAGGATGTCTTTCTTTTCTTCATGTCTGTGCTAATCTTGCGAGCTTGCTGAGTTGCCATTGCGGAGAACAAGTGAGTTGACCGACCTAGACGTGCCAACCATTTTTCTGCAGTTTGAAGATCCCCAGTGACAATTGTGATCTGCTCCAAACTGGACATATCTGTAGACAAGGACAGAGATTAGAAGCAGCAACCGTTTTATGTGCACAACGCAATAAAGCAAGTTAGCCGAAACAAGTTTGTTTATAATCAAAAGAAAGACTTATAAAGTAACCAGGAAACAGAGATTAAAACATACTTATAGTCATATGTCAGCTCCTCCCCTCTCTCCATGTCAAGAAGAGCAAACATTCCAACTCTGGTCTCTCCATCTACAGTCCCGAAATAACATGAGACCAGTAACAAATATCATGGTCATTAGCATGGATATAAAATAAGAAGTACAATAGAACTAACCATTTCTGCATCTCTGTGTTTGGTTCACAACTTTGATTGATGAACCTGGACTTGTTCCCCTTGTTTGTTGCATCAATGACCATATTGCTACAGACCTCACAAAGATAAAATTCAGTGTAATGTTGTCTCTTCATTTACCATGGTCTTTCCTCACAAGTTCTGTCATCAATAACTACAATATTGATGCAAGATATATGGATATTAGTTTGATCGCCCAGTGTACATTGTTAGTAACCATAATAATATCAATCAAACAAAAAATGCAATCACATACACATACACAAAATTATTTTCATCAGCACAGCACAATGATCCAATGTAATTAGCGAATTTTTTTTAGAGAAAGCAAGCATGTGAGTGATTTAGTAACAGGGACAAACAACAGAAAAGGGAACAACCTGGAGACTGTGATGTCGATGAGCCCGTCGTCGTAGTCGACGAGGAAGCAGTGGTCGAATCAGATGTCAAAGGATACATGATTGTTATGGATGCCGTCAATGTCGTGGTTGCGGTCGGCCTCAAACTGGACTAAAATAATTCAGAATTAATACAAGCACAAGCACGAACGAAATTCAGAATTAATATAAGCGCAAGCACGAATGGTAGTAGTTACCTTGCTGCATGGGCCATCATGTTGGCCGAGCGTGTAGCCAAAGGTGTAGGAGACAATAAAGACGAAGGCGTTGAAGAGCATCCAAGCACTGACCCGCCGCACAACACCCGAGCAGTCGACCATGTAGATGAAACCCGAGCCCCTGGATTTCCTCTTCCACGAGGCCGTAGTCCAGCGACTCAGCCTCGCCCTCTCCGCCCGCGACTGTGTTATGCTGGTTCTGGCACGGCCCGTTCGCTCCGCTCTGCTCTGCCCAGCCTGCTGCTCAATCTGGTGCGAGGAGGAGGGGTGGTTGCCGATGGTGAGGAGAAGCTAAGGCATCTACAAACATGTAGTGTAATTTCTTCAGAAAGTTCAAACTGGATTATTTCAGAAAGTTCAGAACTACATGTATGCATGTAATGTACCCCTGAAGTGGCATTTAAGGTGCTACTGCTGTTCCTGAATAACGGTGCCCACAGACTGCCCAGGAAGCTGCTGTCAATGCCATTGGAGCTGGAGTTTGCAGCCCCGCTGTCCGCTGCTACTCCAAGGCTGTACGCCACACTGAAGCTGCATACATAAATGCCCAATCTAATTATCATGATGCCAAGTTAATTTGAAGAAAATATACCAATATGAAAACCTTTTAATGTTTCTTATCATACATTGGGTGTCATCGATGCCGGGAAAGAGAAGCTGACGACGAACCCCAACAACACCATGGCTAACGCCGACAGAACCGGGACTAATTTCATCCTCACTGCATATATTATTCAGTCACCACGAAAATTCCACGAAAGAACACGAATATATATGTAACAACATTTTGATTTTGCAAGGCAGATGCTTACAAGATCGATCGATGAGGATCCTGCCTCTGGTGCGGACTCGAAGGGCAGGAAGAACAGAGGAATGTCTCTGCGATTTATGCCATGACATTACACGATCTACTACCCGAGGAAGAGCCCTTATGATGCCGGCGGCAACTGCAACACGTACTAAGCGGCCGCCGTCTCATCCGGTCGCCCTGCCGTTGTCTCCATCCCCGCCGGCGCGCGGGAGAGATGAGGAGACCCGGCTGCGGAGAATGAATGGCAGATGAAGGGTGTGGAAAGAGGCGAGGAAGAAAGATGGGGTGGCGGCGGCAGGAGAATAGAAAGGAGAGGTGGTGGTGGTGGTGGTGGCGGCGGCGGCGGCGGCGGCGAGGAGGAGGACGAGCGGAAGGAGGCAGGGATGCCTTCGTGGGGAAGCCAAGGAAGGACTTTTAACTGACGGAGGGGGTTATCCCGGGATGCATTTTCTGCTCCAATTCGTTTTGTTTTCTTTTATCCGTCACAGTAAAAAATAAGGACGTGGCTCTCACGAGGAAGCCCCTTTGATGCACACCTTATTGTGTTTTGGATGTTGTGTGTGTGGTGTGTGGGGGGGGGCAGGTTAACATTTGTAAGGCAAGGGGGGATTTAACTTTTAACCCGCAGATATTTTTTGTCGGCGATTTAACCCACAGATACGGCCAATCTTACGGGCAGCCGTTTTAACCCGCAGATGCATCTGGCCGAGGGCCCATTAAGCAACAGGTCGAATGGGGTTTCGAGTGTTAGACCGTTGTCTTCTCATCAAAAAGAGAGAGAGAGAGTCTTGGACCGTTGGATGCGACCGCTTCCATGGACGACACACTAAAAAAAAGGCTGGCGAGTTAATCTTTTTTTTTGAGGGGGGCTGGCGAGTTAATCTAACTAGTTACTAAGCTCCAAGGAAATGCACGCTCCTGGTGAATCGCGGCTGGTGAGGATCAATGAGGAGATTGTACTGATGTCCCGTGGCCCTTGGTTGTCAGATATAGTCGGTTTGTTTCTTGCCCGGTTGCCTGCACAAGCTGACCCTCTTTTTTTTCTTTGATGTTTTCTTCTTGCTTGAGTCTTTGCCCACTGCTCTCCTAGCCGCCACCGGCCATCTCCTCCACCGCCGCACCAGCTTGCAGCAGCCCCCATATAGATCTGAATCCAGCAAACCTTCAGGTCTACCTCTTCCCAATGAACCAAACAAGCTGACGCCCCGGCAAACCCTAGGATTGAACACCGGCGCTGCCTCCGGTTCTCCCCACTGCTCCTCTGGCCGCCATTAGCTCCATTTGGCGCTCTCCTTGCCCCGCCTTCTCCGCAGCGTGCGTTTCTCTTGCACCACCCTCTGCGACTGATAAAAAAATTGTTTCGGCGGGGGAGAGGTGGTCAGTGGCTCAGATTTCCGTGGGGCGGCGCGCACGCTCCGTTTTCATGTTGCGGGTGTTGTTGTATGGGTCGTCCATCTCGGTCTTCTTCCTGTTTCGGCTACTACGGCGGTCTCTGTCCAGACTGGTGCGTTCCTTTTCCTTCATAGTTGGCTCTAATTTCTTTGTTTGTTTGGGATGGTGATGCACTACTGTTGCGGTGGTGCTTGCAAGTCGGTATCGTTTGATTGGGCGCTGTGATTTTTGGGTTGTGGTTGTTGTGGTGGTGGAGCCTTCATGTAGGTACTGGGCTTCCTGATGTTGGTGTGGCCGATTGGGTTCGGGATTGCGCCGAGCACATTCGTTGTGCCACATCGTCTAGTGAGGTTTTGGTGTTTACCTACGGTGATGGGTTGTGGGTTTCCTTTGTTGGTCGGGTTCGACTGCGGTGGCGGGGGTGGATTTGGCTGGTGGCCTGGCGTGGGTCAGGACATTTTTCCTTCTAATTTTTATTCTATCATGTCCATGGCTAAGTGGTCGTACCGATTTGTTCAGCATGTGGCAGGGTTGTCCTTTTGTTGTGCTCTGCTGCGGCAGAGTTTTTGGTGCATTAAGCTAGCTGCATGGAGTACTTGAGTTTACAAGTTTAAAACCTTGTTCTGATGCTGGATTTCAAAGGTACTCTGTATTGATGATGCTAAGAATAAAGAAAACATCCAGATGAAAATTTCCTACAATTGAAACTGCTCTAACTTTTATGTCCCTGAATAGCTAGCAGCTGAAGGCTTCCTCTTTTTCTTTACTGCCGAGGGATAATCTGATATCCCCATATATGAATTCTTTTCAATTTTGCAATGTGATTGACTTTTCCAGTTTTCTCTTTCCTTATGTTCTATGTCTGACATATATAGGATGCTGATATTTAGCCTGCACCAAAAGTTTAAATTCCGTCAGTACCTGTAGATATGTTAGGAAAAGACATGTTGTTCCAAGCAACAATACAAAATAATGTGAACTATAATAGCATGAACCATAGCAATGTACCACTACTGTTTTCGTATACGACTATTTGTAGTTTTGTCACTGTCAAACATACAAAGGTGAGATACACAAGCAGAATTGTCATCTTGCAGTAGTATTACTATAGAAGCAACATAAATATAGAAATGAGATCAACGAAGATAGTATCCTTTGATGTAATATTTACCCTTCAGTTCAAACACAAAATGTTATCACTATCAAATCGGACCATTCAGTAGCAATACCATGAAATTCTGAAACCAATGTGCAAATCTTACACCAACAGGTCTGCAACAATGCAGTTGACTAACCATGATAGGGCTTCCTGGTTGTTGAGAATTAAGGGAGAGCTCATAGTAAAATCTTTGTTAATACTTTGCACACTAATAGTGTGATTGGTTGGGTGTATAAGCTTAGGCTATGCTGAGTTTGTGGAGAATCCTTTTTGTCATCACACTGAAATCCTTGTCCCTTTTGAACCATTGGTACATTATAAATGACTAACTTGTATGCTCCTTGATATGTGCAAAGCTTTCAGAGGAGCTGCGACGCGCAAGAAGCAACGTAAGTGTCTTTCCTTATGCAAATTTTTCATGCATCTCCCTGCGATCCATGTCGCAGTGGCAGTGGCGGTTGGGCCAGCTCTTCCCGCATGATGTGTGTGAGTGATGTGTGTGTGCAGTGCCTGGTGCTTGTGGATGTGCCGGATCGTGTGTGTGAGATGGATGGTGCTCCACTTGCTGTTAATTGCTTTAAATGGGAAACCAAATATTGTGTACTTGCTCAATTATTGAATTATATTTTCATAGATTGAATTATTGTATTACTGTATTTTTGGCCTTCGCATTGCAATACCTATAGATGAGTGTTTTTGTGAATTTTCACAGGTTAGATCCTATCCGCAAATTTTACCAGCCTATTTTATTTGATAAATATCATTGTTAACACATGATCCCACTGTTGTTTAGGTGATAATTGTTTTGTGTGACAGATGTAGAGTAGACATAAATCACAATTTCTTAGTTTCTTACAGTTATTTGACATGAAAATGGCTCTCACCATTGTTGGTTTCACTGGTATATAGATCAAAAGATTAAGGTGACAATGACAATCCAGGAGGAGGGAGCTACAGAGGTTGACAGTGATGACATGGGCGGTATCGATGCAGTTGACTACACAAGTGGTGGATTGATTGTCCTTTCTATTTGTTTAGGAAAAAATGGTTTATTTAATTCAGTATGTTCATGGCAATCAGTTAGTAAACTTAGTAACGCTGTGTTCATATCAGGCAACAAACTGTTTTCGATGTACTGGGGGCATGATGTGTTTATATCAGTCAGTTTAGCTTCAGCTGTATAACCCGGTCTACCAGCACGAGTGGTTGGTGTGGACTGAGAGCCACGAGGTGGGCGAGGGTTTCTGCTGTGTGCGCAACCTCAACTTTAAAGCCCTCGACAATGAAATTGTTCCGGGGTGACATACCAGTGCTAGAATACCCTTCCCTGCTGTGAGTAATATGATCCAACTTGATGGACTGTCTTCCACTGTTTGCGTTTGTATTATTAAGTGTTGCTTCTTGCGACTACAGAGATGTGACTCAGAGGACCAGAAGCCAGCATCACCATCGCCATTAGTTAATATGGCCTCCTGTGGTTGCGTGCTCTTATACTGCTAGCTAATAATGCTGCTATCGAAATATAACCGCGCATGGTACATGGCAATGGTGCCTGATGTGTGTATATGCGTTGTGAGCCGGCTTCGAAGATAGTGGAGTGAGTAGGATGGCTTTTGAATTCTGATATAACTCATCTGTGTATCTCAAACATGGGTTTGTACTACTTTGTGACCTGCATTGTTTTCTTAATTTTCTTCGGTCTAATCAATGAGCTCACTATCTTGCACCTTGTTGTCTGTTCTGTTCTTCCTCTGTTGTTGCTATGACTAGTTTATCAGACAAAATTGGCTGGATTTGGACTGGGCTGGTCATTCTAATCTTGCATTGCTTTGTTCCATCCTAAGTGAACTAAATGCTTCAAAATTAATCATTTTTACAGCGATAAGACAGAAATGCGGCGCGGCAAGGCGCGCATGAGCTTCTAGTTCCCCTCTAAGGCCTCATTCGGTTTGAAGGATTTTTGTAGAAAAAACATAGGAACAAAGATTCCGGAGGAAAATTTCCTACATATGCATTCGGTTTGTAGGAAATGTGTACAGGAATTTCGTAGGAATACTACTCATTTTCTATGTTTTTGGAGGAAATTACACGTCCACTCAAAGCTCATTTTGCGCGTAGGAACAAGGCTTTTATGTTTTTGGAGGAAATTAAACATCCACTCAAAGCTCATTTTGCGCGTAGGAACGAGGTAAGTCAATTCCTTAGGATGGCAAATGCCATCCTATCAAATTCCTATACTCCTAGTTCCTACGTTTTGATTTCCTCCAAACCGAAACCGAATAAGCCCTAAACCGAGAAGCACGACACTACACGAGGCACCGCAAGTCCACCCGTTCAGATCGACTCGCTCACGGTAGGTGCTGGTGCGGCACGGAGACTTCTGAACGGGCCAGCGAGGAGGCCGCAAGCGCATGCATCACAGATGGCAGTACATATCTCACCCGTTGATCCACTCAAGTGTACTCTAGATCGGACCATCGGGGCATTCATGAATCATGAACTTAACGGGGTAATTGCTTCCTTTTATGCATGCACAAAAACGAGATCGGGAACGCGTGAGGGTGCCGGCCCCGACGTTATAATTAGAATTAAATACATCTACAGTACACCAACTTGTGCTGCGGATATAATTTCATAAAAAACTTAAAAGTTGAGACATACCAGCCACTAAACATGTTTTGTGGGTTCACTTGTACACAAATCAAGTCCGCAATTGCCACATTGGATGCCACGTTGGTCATAGTCCCATCCACACCCAAGCAATATTTGAAGAAATGTCCCCTTTTATATATTAAACTAACTAAAACTAAAAACACTTTATCTGACAGTAGCCTAATTGAACTGAAAGCACCTAACTGAAACCAAAAGGAGAGCTCGACACTTCACGAGCACGAACACAGCAGAGCATACCACGGCGACGTCCTATGGACAGCTGCCCGCTTGCCTCCGCATCATGCCCCCTCGATGGCCTTGCGTCCTCTGCTGCCGCAACCTATGCAGCGTATGGCCGGCGGCAACACGTGCTCCTCTGCTGCCGCAGCCAGTCGCCGATGCAGCATACGGCCGGCGGCGAAGACGCTGCAAATAAAAATTAACAGCAAGACATTCTATGTTTTAGCATGATCTATTTTTTAAATCACAGAATACAAAAAAAACTTTCCAACAACAACATTCCCACGAGCACAGAATTCAGGCATAAGTCATAGAAAAATTCATAGGTAAATTATGACATAATTAATAGCTAAATTCAGGAGTTGGAGGAAGTGGTTCAGGCAAGATTCAGACCAAACGAAGAATTAAGGTTCAGGCTAAATCTAGAGCTAGCCAAAAGACATGTTTAGATCAGAAACAAACCAACACAGTGCAGGATTTAGAGCATTACAAAATTAAAAGTTCATTCACCATGTGTTGGCATCACAATAGTATTACTCCTCTTGAGTGCTTCAACAAAATGTCCTTCTATCAGCCAGCCCACAACATATGCCACTTTGTTCAAACACCGCTATAAAGAAATTATAATTTTCCCCTGCAAGTAGAAGTGCACAATTGTTACTTGTCACTAAAAATGCTAACTATTGTTAATGAAAATGCATATTATTTATTGTACAATATTTTACAACAGCACTTCCAAATCTGCATCTAACCATATACCAAGTATTGTTCCTAACAAACTACATTACAGTAAATTCCGCCACTCCATTCCGAACCTATATCAAACTACAGTACAACATTTTCTGAACCTATATCAAACTACAATACAGTATTTTCTGAACCTATATCAAACTACAGTACACATTGATGATAACAGGATAATGCACAGGGGAGCGCACAACGACATCACACATTGATCATAGGCCCAAAGAGGCATATTTACGTGGATGAGGTTCATGAGCACATCAGACGATAGACTACAGAGCATGAATAGGTAGACGTCAACAGATTGCAAAGCATGTTTACATATATACAAACAAAATAACCATGGCACCGAAGCTTTATGACCCTCTACACACGGACATCGCCTTCACCGAAACTGAAACATAAGGAGCAAAAGCATTTTGAAGGTTGTTGCAGGTCAGCTGATCAACTTGCCCGTTTCTACTACAAGCACCAAGTCCAGGACATACGCTTGGAAGGTGTGCACCTACAACACACATGTAATGGGTAGAGGTCAGTGTACAAAAATATGAGAATTGGAATTAAGAAATGGAATGATGGGAAGGGAATCCAAGTATGTTTTAACCTGACTAAAAGACAGTCTCTCCAAGTAGCCTGGCAGTTTGGATGAACAATGACATGGTTCTAATAACAGTCACCGTCGCTCTGAAGCAACCAAGTTATTTGGCAATAAGTGCCTGTGAGACGGAGCTCAAGCAGAGGAATCGCTAGTACATCCATACTGATAAAAGACCATCCATTTACAATACTTGTTTCCAAAAGGCTTAGGTCACCAAAATACATCATTCTTCCTGAAATGATGCAAGCAATGAAAATGATATGGTGCAATGTGAAATGATAACAAAGGCCCAAGAAGAGATCAATTAGAAAACATGAAAGGAAGGCATACAGACAAGGTACCTAGTAAAGGGTTCTACTTCTTCCGACTGTTCTTGCCCACAGTCATCTGGCAACAGTAAGCACGGATGGTTCAAACCTGGAAAGAAAGGACATGACAAGCAGGAATAGCATTAGCCATGGAAAAGTTATGCAGTTTCAATAAAAGAGACACCGTGAGGCAAAGGAACAGTAAGAACCTCTTTGCATTGGTTGTTGCATCAGTAAGTGCCAACCCGTCTTTCTCAATGATGATCAGACTGAAGAATTTTGCGTTTGGAAGCGATCACCTCATTGGTTGAACCCAACATCTCATCAGCCTGTAGGAGCAAATATAAGCAGGAATTAGTACTTTGAAGCATGCAACATAAAAGGGAAAAATAAAATATGTGTTGAAGGATTAAGGAAAGTAAAACCAATATTATGTGTTGAAGGATTAAGGAAAGTAATGCTAAACATGTACCAATAAATGAATCTATCTTTGATAAGAAACAAGGACCGCATCCCTAAAATTGTTTAATAGCAGAGCATACCTTGAAAACAAAATGCTTGTACATCAATGCAGAGTAGACACGGACACATCCGAATAGAAACAACAATGCCATGGACAGAGCAGAAACACAGAGATTAGGGTTATGGAGAATAACAGATCATTAATAGCAGAAAAATTGCAAAACAATAAATTTTCTAAGAGTTATCTTATACATAGGACAACATAAACACGGAGGCATCATTTGAAAGAAAAGAAAACCATGGATATACAAATGGAGAAGCTTACCCCTATGTCTTATTATCTTGCAATAAATGATCTTCTTGGTACTTGAAGCATGGGCCACTTTGTTAGCCCTCAAACATATTAGAAGATCAGTCTTCCATTCAAAATCAAAACCTCAACCTTCGCTAGCTTAACCGGACACACCAAACTGCAGAGCGGAAAAATTTAGTGAACAAAATGACAGAGGCTAGGAAGGCACATTAAGGAGGTAGTTAATAAGAGGGAGAGTTGGTTGTTTTCAAGAAACGGAGAGATCATTTATTACAACACAGTACAACGCTTTTTCTTCCCAAGGGAAGTTTAGCTTGTCTGAAAACTTAAGTCGAAGCACCCGAAGAGGACCATCCTACCCATCAATTAAAAAAAATAGTGATTTCAATATTCTGGCCAATTTTGATGTATCATGTTTTTTTTGAAACTACATTAAATGTACCCTGTTCTAGCTGTTGTTGGTTAAGATCTGAGATATACAGTGAAAAGGAGAGCATTAGTCCTAACAAATGCATCTTAGACTCTTAGTGAAGCTCCAAATGAGAATCTCTCATAATTATTTTGAGATGCCTTATTCAGTTAACCAAACAAAGCATGTTCATCTTAATAAAAAGGCAGGAGAGGCATCATATACCACTATCCGTGAATTGGGCTGGGGCTCTTTGGTGCTAGCTCTTCCATTTTCAGATAAGTTGTTTGTTCTTCTCTGGGTATCCTACCATAAACCGTGGATGGCTTTTTTTAAAAACAATTATACATACGGATTAAGCATACAATAGCGGCAGCAGCAACATACAAGCCTACAAATAATCAAACCTAGAATAACAACAACGTTTAAGGAAACAACACACTCTTGCTGTGGAGGAAGGAATAGCACATCAAGCAGTGTAGGGAAGCAATTGGTAGGGAGGAATAACAACAAACCTTACAAGCCCACTCGGTGTGCTCCCTCTCCGGCCGGCCCGCAAGACAGCCCCAACGCCACGCCACCGTCCCAACCATGAAATAGCCAGAGAAGCAAGGAAGATGGTAAGAAACAAGCAAAATAAAAGGTAGTGGGCTCCAATACAAACATTAACCAGCCTAAAGATGTTGTTCTTAGAAACATGACACCGTGGTTTCTGCTGGTTTATCAACAAATTAAAACAAGCCATTGAACCGACAACTTGCTTACTCTTAACCAGATGAAATCAAGGACCAACAACAAACAATAAAAGTCAAGAACAACCCATATGCAATAAAGGTATGAGAGAGAAGAAATATTCACATAAGACGGCTATAAACACTGGAGCAAAAATAAGCAACACCTTTAAATACAAATAAAAAGGTTCCAGGTTCAATGCATAGTGGGCTCAGATTTGCCTTTGCTCGATCATATAATCTACCCCCGCCATCTCTTGTCACCAGATTAATCTGTTTATACAGTGGAGCTGCCCTGGTTATCACTCAACAAGAATGACCATCCAAGGACAGACCAATAAGTATCACATGATTAAAAAGGATTCTAGAGACAAGCGGAGGACCCAACTTGATACCCACAGGTGCCTTGATTGCTCAAAGGCACACTTATTTCAGCCACAGCGAATCATCATCGCCCTAGCAAGGATGGCTTCCGACCGGTGGGGCACGTGCGAATAAAAAGGGTTCAGGGTTCAATGCATATGGGCTCAGATTTGCCTTTGCTCATCATATAATCTACCCCCATCTCTCTTATCACCAGATCAATCTGTTTATACAATGGAGCTGCCCTGGTTATCACTCAATAAGAATGACCATCCAAAGGACATAACAATAAGTATCACAGGATCAAAAAGGATTCTAGAGACAAGAGGGAGGACCCAACTTGATACCCACGGCTAATCATCATCGCCCTAGCAAGAATGGCTTCCGGCTGATGTGGCACGTGATTCAAACGCGGTGGGGCAGGCTATTTACGCTGTGGCACGGTCGAGGTGAAACTGTTCATGCAACAAGAATTTTTTTATCCGACGGATGAGGTCATTCCAGGGCTCGATCCGACGGCTCGAGATCGCATCAAGCAACCAGATCCAACGGCTAGGAATGCCAAGCGGCTGAGGAGGCTGGAGGATGACCGACATCCTAGAGCAACTGCTTAAACCATTGAGTACAAAAGTCATTCATGCCAACCACAAAAAGGAAATAATCTGCAATGCAAGGCTAATATGATTTATCTATTGCCAATCACTATATCCATTTAAATTATGATATGAACATATATACTTTCCAGTCACATGGCATCATCTTTTTAACTGAACTAAACATCCAAAGTTGTGTCAATGATTAAATATGGCATTAATGTAAAATATGGTAATGGGGTGGTTTATTTGGGTCAAAAAAAGGCAAACAACACAATACAGAGTATCCAATTAAGCATAGCAATTAACAATCAGGGATACTAATGAGGGAACTCTGAAAATGGATAGATCACCTCACATAATGATTATCTCAGCATACCTAGGCTAGGCAAGTGAAACCAACAATAAGGGTAAATAGAGCAGCCGTTCCCTTGGCAATGGCCAGAAATGCTTAAAACCCACTAAACACCAACGCTGACTATTGGATATTTTGCCAAACGCACCATCTATTCTTCTCTTAATTCATCGATGATGGCACAACAGGTGTATTGCTCAATCTATCTATCCAACTAATGTATAGCCTTCAACCATCTATGTCGATGCATCTCACCTCTAACTGAACTGTTACCACCCAAAACATAAATACACTGCATATGTACCAAGAAAAGTAATCCTTGATTTCTCTTTGCATAGCAATAATGAAATTAAAGAAAGGAGAACATAATGCTTACATAGACATGAAAAGCAACAAAATTAGATATTTTGTCAGAAGCATAGCACGCACATGATAAAGTAAAAGCCCAGGAAAAGAAACAAATTGTGAGAGGAATGGAATATGGAGAGAAACAACCTTGGAATCAGAGTGAGAGGGGGATCACATGTACGTGCTGCTTCCAAGGATTGCCTCATTCTTCAGGCCATTGCAGATCTGAAAATAAAAGGCAACCGAGGTTGACATCACACACACACACGCACACACACACACACACACACACAGAGAGAGAGAGAGAGAGAGAGAGAGAGAGAGATGGCCGGGGTGCTTTGCTCCCCGATAAACCGTGGCGAGCCAGCGTGCTACACGGGAGCAAATGGATGGAATCGAGGCCTTGGCACAAGGCGCCTGTAGGACTGGATGTAGAGGAAGAGGAGCACGTCGTGGAGGTCAGCCTCCCACGTGCCGTCTGGCCGCGGGTCGTCGTCATCGCTGGGAGCACGGGCGGCGAAGCGCCTGAAGCGGCTGCCTAGTCGGTGGGGATCTGCAGCGGCTCCGCGAGCACTGCGGCACCCACGCGCCCGGGCACCGGTGCCACGAGCTGAGCAGGAGGGCTCGGGAGCCGCCGCCGTGCCTGGGGACCAGCTCGCGGACGGGGAGGGCGGGCGCCCACTCGCCGCCGCCTTGCCCTGCTGCTGCTCCTCCCCGCTGCCGCCACCGTCGTGCTCCTCGTCCTCCCTCCTCTTTTGCTCATCGTCGTTGGGGAGGGGGGGAGGGGCTTTGCTGCGGTGGATCTGGCCACCGACGGCGCGGGGAGGCGGGTGGCGGCGGTGGCGGTGATGTGGGCGGGAGGAGAGGAGGCGTGCGGGAGGGGAGGCGAGGGGAGGGGAGGGGAACGAGAGAGAGGGAGAGGAGGCGTGGGAGGGAGGGAGCCGGCTAGGGTTGCCTCCACGGGAGCCGCCCTTTATACCCAGGCGAGTGAAATGACGAAAATGCCCCGTGGCAGAGGCTATTTACGTGCGGTGGCACGGTCGAGGTGAAACTGTTCATTGCAACAGTAACTATTTTTTATCCGACGGACGAGGTCATTCCAGGGCACGATCCGACGGCTCAGATCGCATCAAGCAACCAGATCCAACTGCCAGGAATGGCAAGCGGCTGAGGAGGCTGGAGGTTCACTGGATCTCTTATTTCTCGATGTAAAGGATTACCCTGCAAGTCAGCCAATCACCTCCCCGACCTTCAGATCAAACGCTAGTCAACGTCCAACATTACCCTGCAATACTTCTATTTTTGTTATTATCAGAAGAAACATACCAAGACATCTATAGTACTAGATTGTATGGAGCAAATTGTTTTTTTAGGGGAGAACATTGTTTAGTATTAAAACTAGAAACAATTATGACATTTTGTTTTCTCACACGCACAACCGATCAAGGGCGGTGGCGCAGGCCGGCGGCGACCAGAGTGGTGACAATTTGTTTTCTCAAACCCTGCAACACC
Organism: Aegilops bicornis; assembly: GCA_021605145.1. Taxonomy (NCBI): domain Eukaryota; kingdom Viridiplantae; phylum Streptophyta; class Magnoliopsida; order Poales; family Poaceae; genus Aegilops; species Aegilops bicornis. The sequence continues at coordinate 692,985,581 of CM038670.1, read as the reverse complement.
TCCTTCTTAGTTTTTAATTTGCACATGATAGAGAAACAATAGGAACTCTCCCCCCGTGACCTCTCCCCCCTCCTGTGCGGCGGCGGCGCCGCACCGGGGCCAACCCGCCGGTCCTCCTTCTCCTCGCCCTAGCAAACGACCCTCCCGCTGCCGCCACCGAGGGCATCGCAGGCTATGCCCGCGGGCCGCAGCGGTGGCGGCGGCAACCTTCCTCGGCTGGCGATCGGATCTGGGTGGCGGCAACCCACTCCGGCCGATTCAAGGGCGGTGGTGCAGGCCGGCGGCGACCAGGGTTGTCGTGTTGGCAGCAGCGATGAAGGGATCACGTCGGCGGCTAGGGTGCCCGATCTGGATCCCTTTCGGATCTCGGCGGTGGTTCCTCGAGCCGTCGTGCGCACCCTTTGTTCCGGCGTGGCAAGCGGCCTCTGGACTAGGCCCGCGACACGAGGACGTTGGGGGCTCCGGCCTTGGGCGTGGAGGTAGTGGCCATATTCTTCGCCAGAGGTGGTCGGCTAGATGGTTGTGGATTCTCGCATCAGTACCGGCGTCGAGTGGGGAGACGAGGCTACCGGTGAAAACTGTGCTATAGTCATGGCAGGCGATGGTGGCGTTTTCGCGCCGTTATCTTGTTGAAGACACCGCCACTGCAGCTTCTGTCGACTTGCTTGCGCTGCTCTGGGTGAAAACCTAGACCCAGAGTTTCCGGATCGGACGATGGTGGTGCTTTTGGCGTCGTTTTCCCTCATGGGGGCATCGTTTTTTGAGCAGCGGCTGGATGTAGGATCAGAAGGCGGATTCTTTGGTGGATCAGTGCGTCATCTCACTCATTGATGGCGGCGGGTCTCGGCGGCATGGCGCTGTGGTGACTCGGCGTCCGATGCGCGAACATGGACTCACGCAGGAGGGTGACGCGGTCTGGCGTCGACGGCAGCTAGACCGGGCAAGGTTGATGCAGAAGTACAGTTCTAAAGATGGATTGGTGGCAGGTGGCTGCGGCGGCCTCATACCCGGCAGGCATCCTGGTTGAGGAGTGCGCCGGACCGGTGGGTGCCCCATACCTGGCAGGCGTCCTGGATGGGACCTCAGGTCTTAGATGTTAGGTTTGGCTGCGAGGTCTGTTTGGTATTAGGCCCAGACCATCAGCATCCCTTCATCAACTGGATAGGAGTAGCAGCAGATGTTGCCTAGACGGTGGCTTTAGTCTTATTGTTGTATGACTTTGTAAGGTCTTGTATGAATAACTAAAAAAGTTGCTGCATGCATCATCCAGATGCAGAGGCCGGGGGTCCTCCTCCATTAAAAAAACAACAACCAAACATCAGATATTGATGTGCTGGTAAAAAAAATTAGATGAAAGGCATTAGCCCGACTTTATAAATAAAGCCATCAGGCAGAATTCCACAGACACAAAGACAAGTAGCCACAAACACAGGACGGGCAAAATAAACGAAGTAAGTCATCATGTCGAAGGCCCCATGGTCAGCGTCCCTAGTCAATGATCTCCACTGCTGCAAAAATATGCTAGTTTTAAATAAGCAATCAGCAGGTTTAGCCGGGAAGGAGTGTTAAATAGTAAACTTGTTTCTAGTAGTCCACAGCGACCAATAGATCGCCGCAAACTCCACCCAAAATACCCGCTTAGAGATCCCAGACAGGCCATTGGTCAAGACCCTAAGATCAGCAAAGGAAGATGGACTCCACGAAACGTGGAGCCAAGATCTGATGCAACACCACACGAATTTGGCCAAGAGCCACCGAAGAAAATATGCTCTGTATCTTCGAGCTCACCACACAAAGCACATCTGTCCGAGCTAGGGCCGTTCCTCTTGCGGATCTGGTCAGCCGCTGGAACTTTCCACGGAACGTTGCCACATGAAAATTTTAATCTTAGGCGGGACACGAGCATGCCAGATGATCTTAAACTTAGAAGTAAGGTCCCTGAGATAATTTTAGAATATAATAACTTGACAAAGAAGCGGCCAGAAGCATAATGGGGCCAGACAACCGAGTCCTCTCCCTTCGAGAGCAAAGGGAAGCAGGCAACAAGACGCTGCCAGTCATCCAACTCTACAGGAGACAAAGATCTACGAAGGCCCAGGTCCCAGTTATTCTCATAGAGCTCAAAGATAGAGATCTCCAGATCCGGACAATAAGAAAAAAGCACCGGAAAAGCCACCGCTAGAGTGGAATCCCCATACCACCAATCAAACCAAAAACGAGTAGATTTGCCATTTCGGACAATAAACTCAACCAAGGATTGAAACACCGGGTGGACTTTGACGAGATCTTTCCAAAATTGGGAGCCACCCAACGAAGGAGCAAACATGGGGCTAGACAACGAAAATTATTTAGCTTTAAGGATGCTGAGCCAAAGTGGGGTATCCAAGGCGGACATGATTCTCCACCACCATTTGGTGATGAGACACTTGTTGATAACAACAGTGTCAATGATGCCCAACCCACCGAGGTTCTTAGGTCTACAAATTAGCTTCCACTTCACCATCCTATATTTACGTTTGTTGTCATCCGAATTCCAATAGAAGGCACCTCTGTGCTTGTCAAAACCCGCATGGATCCCTCCAGAGAGGAGGTAGAAGCCCATTAGAAACATGGGGAGGGAGGAGAGGCATGCATTGATAAGGGCGACCTTGCCCGCTTGAGTATTGTATCGACCTCTCCAAGGCATCACGCGATTACCAACCTTCGTGACCACCGGTGCAAAGTCTCTCGCCAATAACTTGTTAGGGGAGATAGGAAGACCAAGATACTTGAAAGGGAAGGAGCCAAGAGAGCAATTTAGAAGTTGAGCTACCCTAAGGGCCTCGGCGTCCGACACCCCAGTGATAATAACTTCACCCTTGGCAAAATTTATCTTGAGACCAGATAGAGCTTCAAAGCATAACAGAAGGAACTTCAAGTGGGCCACACTCTCATCATTAAGATCAACCATGATGATGGTATCGTCTGCGTACTGTAGGTGAGATATACCATTAGGAATGAGATGAGTGCTAACAGGAGTAATATGGCCAGCCGCCGCCGCCCGCGACAGGATGTGAGACAGGGAGTCAGCAACAAAATTGAATAACAGGGGGGAAGCCGGGTCACCCTGCCTCAGGTCCCTACTATTGGCGAAAAAATTACTGATGATCCCATTGACCGAAACATTAGTATGGCCTCCCGTAACCAACTGCATGAGCCTGTGGACCACAGCCCCATCAAAACCTTTGGCCAGAAGCACTTGCCGTAAAATGTTCCAACTAACAGAATCGTAAGCCTTCTCGAAATCTAACTTGAGAATGGACGCTTTAGCACCACAAGCACATATATCATGCACGACCTCATGGAGACATAGAAAGCCGTCCAGGATGAACCGACCCTTAACAAAAGCCGATTGGAAAGGACTGAGGATACGGTGGGCGATCCGGGAGAGCCGCGTGGCAAAACATTTTGCCGGGAAGTTAGCAAAGTTGTTGGTGAGGGCTATCGTTCTAAACTGAGTAATCTTGTCAACTCCTTTAACTTTGGGAATGAGGGTAAGACCAACATAACTAAGGCGAGAGATGTCAAAGTCCCCAAACAGAAGCCCTGGATGATTGCATGAACGAGACCACTGAGTTGTGGCCAGAATTTCCTGAAGAAAGGGATAGAGAAGCCGTCAGGGCCTGACGCTGAATTGGAGTTCGCTGAATGGACAGTTTCGAAGATCTCCTCGCCCAACAAGGGGATCAGCAGAGCCTCATTTATTGCAGCTAACTACTCATCAGGAAAGCTATCATTAATAGGTTGTGAGTCATCAAGAACATTCTCCATCCTAGACAAGTTATCAGCCACGGGGTTCTCCGCTCCTTTTCTATCAGTGATATGCAAATCAAATTCTTGCAGCAAGAGAACCAATCGAAAAAGCCTAGGTTTGGCATCTTTCTTTTCCATAAGATACTTTATTGCTACATGACCAGTGTGAACAATTACTTTTGAATCTACAATATATGATCTAAATTTGTCACAAGCAAACACCACTGCTAGAAATTCTTTTTCAGTGGTAGCATAATTTCTTTGTGCACTGTCTAGAGTTTTACTTGCGTAATGAATAACATTTAGTTTCTTACCAACTCTTTGTCCTAGAACAACACCAACAACATAATCACTAGCATCACACATAATTTCAAAAGGCAAGTTCCAATCAGGTGGTTGAACAATATGTGCAGAGATTAAGGCTTTCTTGAGTATTTCGAAGGCTTCTAAGCAATCATCATCGAAAACAAAAGGAATATCCTTTTGCAAAAGATTTATAAGAGGCCTAGAAATTTTAGAAAAGTCTTTGATAAATCTTCTATAGAAACCAGCATGACCAAAAAAACTACTAATACCTTTGATATCTTTAGGACATGGCATTTTCTCAATTGCATCAACCTTAGCTTTGCCCGCTGATACGTCTCCAACGTATCTATAATTTTTTATTGTTCCATGCTGTTATATTATCATTCTTGGATTTTTACAATCATTTTATATCATTTTTTGGTACTAACCTATTGACATAGTGCCCAGTTCCAGATGCTATTTTCTGCTTGTTTTTTACATTGCAGGAAATCAATACCAAACGGAGTCCAAATGCAACGATACTTTTTGTGGAATTTTTATGGACCAGAAGACACCCAATGGGCCAGAGAAGCACCTGGGGGATGCCCCTAGGGGGGCACAACCCATCAGGGCGCGCCTGGACCCCCAGGCATGCCTAGGTGGGTTGTGTCCACCTCGGTGGCCTCCCGCACCACCTCTTTGCTCTATAAATACCCAAATATTCCAGCAACCCTAAGGGAGTCGACGAAAATCAATTCCAACCGCCGCAAGTTCCAGAAACAGTAGGTCCAATCCAGACACCATCACAGAGGGGTTCATCATCCTCATTGGTGCCTCTCCGATGATGCGTGAGTAGTTCATTGTAGACCTGTGAATCCGTAGTTAGTAGCTAGATGGCTTCGTCTCTCTCTTTTGATTCTCAATACAATGGTCTCTTGGAGATCCATATGATGTAACTCTTTTTGCGGTGTGTTTGTTGGGATCCGATGAACTTCGAGTTTATGATCAGATCTATGTTTTTATCCATGAAAGTTATTTGAGTCTTCTTGGATCTCTTATATGCATGATTGCTTATAGCCTCGTATTTCTTTCCGATATTTGGGTTTTGTTTGGCCAACTTGATCTATTTATCTTGCAATGGGAAGAGGTGCTTTGTGATGGGTTCGATCTTACGGCGCTTGATCCCAGTGACAGAAGGGGAACCGACACCTATGTATCATTGCTATTAAGGATAACAAGATGGGGTCTATTTTCTACATAAATAGATCTTGTCTACATCATGTCATCGTTCTTATTGCATTACTCCATTTCTCCATGAACTTAATACACTAGATGCATGCTGGATAGTGATACGTCTCCGTCGTATCTATAAATTTTTATTGTTTCATGCCAATATTATACAACTTTCACATATTTTTGGCAACTTTTTATGTGATTTATTGGACTAACCTATCAATCCAGTGCCCAGTGCCAGTTCTTGTTTTTTGCATGTTTTTTTGTATCGTAGAAAATCCATATCAAACAAAATCCAAACTCGATAAAATTTTATGGAAAATTATTTTGGAATATATGTGATTTTTGGGAGTTGGAATCATCGCAAACGGGGGCCCACAGTGCCCAGAAGACACCAGGGTGCGCCCCAGGTGCCAGGCGCGTGGTGGTGGGTTGTGCTCACCTCGTACGTCGGTTGGAGCTCTACTTCAGGCGCAAGGAAGCTTATAACCGAAAAAAATCCTGTTAAAATCTCAGCACAATTGGAGTTACGGATCTCCCAGAATATAAGAATCAGTTTTCAGCCAGATCTGGGAACGCGAAACAGAAGAGTACAGAGAGGGAGATCCAATCTCGGAGGGGCTCCCTCCCCTCCGCCGCCATGGAGGCCATGGACCAGAGGGGGAACTCTCCTCCCATCTTGGGGGAGGCCAATGAAGAAGAAGAAGGAGGGGGCTCTCTCCCCTCTCTCCGGTGGCGCCCGGAGTGTCATTGGGCAAGGATCGTGTGGCGATCTACAACAACAATCTTGTTACTGTCAACACCGACTCTCTCCCCCTCTATGCAGCAGTGTAACACCCCTTCTCCCTGTTGTAATCTCTACTTAAACATGGTGATCAACTCCATATATTATTTCCCAATGATATTTGACTATCCTATGATGTTTGAGTAGATCTGTTTTGTCCTGTGGGTTAATCGTGACCTTTGTTGGTATGATTGTATATTTTATTTATGGTGTTGTCCTACGGTGCCCTCCGTCTCGCGCAAACGTGAGGGCCCCCCGCTGTAGGGTGTTGCAATATGTTCATGGTTCGCTTATGGTGGGTTGCGAGAGTGACAGAAGCTTAAACCCGAGTAGGTGGGTTGTTGCGTATGGGATAAAGGGGACTTGATACTTAATCCTATGGTTGGGTTTCACAACCTTAATGATATTTAGTATTTGGGGATGCTTGCTAGGGTTCCAATCCTAAGTGCATATGATCCAAGTAGAGAAATTATGTTAGCTCATCACTACTTCAGGATGCTGCTAACGCGACACTACGATCAGAGACCCTTCGACAAAACTGTGTGCGATGGAGGATGTAAAAAACCGTCAAAAAAGGTGCAAAACGTTTGCGATGGAGGATGCATCAAACACGGTTCCGATTTTAGTTGCGTGTGTGATTCAGGGCATACGGTTCAGTTCAATTAACGGTTTTCAATGAGGAGGAACAAAAGAAACGGGCAGCCAGATGAAGGTGTGTGCGATGTACATCATTCGGTTCACTCGGATGAACTGTTTGTGATTAGGCAACACAAAAGAAATGGTCAGCCAGATGAAGGTGTGTGCGATATACGGCATGCGGTTCACTCAGACGAACTGTTTGCGTTGACACAAGAGAATAGAAACGGTTCAACTTAACTAGACGTGTGTGTTGTGCGATGGGATTGCATACAGAACAACAACATATATATATATATATATATATATATATATATATATACACACACACACACACACACTTATAAGGACATGCTTGCATAACCAAATTAAACATCCACTTACATAGGTGGCTACTACAACCATGGCATTTGCACACACCAAAGTAAACTATTACATGCATAATTACATAGGTGGCTACTACACACATGACATTTCCACACACCAATAAAGTAAGCTATATATTACATGCATGATTAACTAGCATAAATGATCATCTGATCATCATCTACTTCTTGTGACGCTTGCTCTGCTTGTGGCTCGATCCGGGCTCGTCGATTTGGGTAACGAGGCACTTCCTCATGTCAACGATCCGCCTGTGCATCTCGTAGCATGTGTGCACGCTCTTGGCCGCGAACCTGAGGTGAGGTTCATTCAGTTGCCACATCCAGGCTCTGTGCCAGGATAGGGGGCTTGTTCTCTGGGCATCCTGCTTCATCTTTTCGTAATAGGGGTCGATGATGGCCGAGGCGAGTTCGACCAGGGAGTCCTTCTTCGTGCTGCCCCAGACCCTGTAGTGGTCACGGATTTCAACAAGGTTCTTGTAGGCCAAGCCCGTAATACTGAGCGCTTTTACATCGTCTTTGGTTTCCACCGTGGCGAACTTGTAATCGGTGATGTTGACAAACCTGTTGAAACAATCGCAAGGCTCTGTGGCCATGGAGTAGTGGTAGATGAGGACATGATGGCGCACACACAATTGGGCGATGGCAACCTTCTGATCTATGCCGGGACGACCGACAGTGTACTGGAGGTCGATGACGACCACCTTGTACTTGTGTCCAGCAAGCAACTGCTCAACGCTGTTGATGTACTCATCCACCACGACCGGGTCGATGGTGTACACCACGAGAGATCCGTCTCCCTCGCATGGGTCTCCACTCTATGCTCGCCGAACTCCATTGGAGCACCGCTGGACATCCCCTCTCTATATGTCATTGTGGGTGTGCTTGTTGTGTTGTGGGGCGCGATCGAAAGGTTGAAGAGACTAAGGTTATAATGCCGTGGGAATTAAAGGGGAAGCCGGACGGCCAGGAATATCGGCAGGCCCTGATGGCAGTTCTAATTTGCAGCGCGTAACTCCATCATGCCACACGTAACTGCATCGCGTGGCAACGCGCGCGGCGCAACCGCATGCATACGGGGCCCCCGACATGATCTTGCGCACGCCCAACCGTTGGCAGAGCGCATGCGGAGGGATACGAGCAGAGCGCTCCGCGGTCACCTCAACGGTGAGCAACCATATATAAATATATATGCATATAGCAGTTGAACACGCAAGGAAAAGCTGTCCACAAGCCGAGCGTGCCGACGGACGCGAGCAGAGCGCGCCGTGGCGCCTAACGGCGAGCACATCGCGTTGCGGCACCTAACAGCGAGATAGACCTTCATTCAAGCGAATCAAAATAAGACTGGAACGGACATGTCTGTATTGAGCAAAGGGATCGCACATGTCTGTATTGACTGGAACGAGAATGCCATAGCAAAATAAGAATTAAGGCCACGATGATGCGATCGCAGTGGTGGTTACGGGAGGCAAGAAGAAAGATGCATCCATCAACGTACGACCTCCTCCTCCTCAACTCAATGCGCCGGCCGAGCCACCGACCGGCGGCTAAGGAGCGATGGCTTGTGTGGCGAGGTCAAGGTGCTTCTCAACTAAGGCATCCAAGGCTTCCAGCCTGCTGAAGAAGGCCAATGTCGTAGCGTCCTCACTAACCTTGTAGATACCTATGTGCACGATTCGCTTGTACACATGGATGTGTAGGTCGACGATTTCTTGCAGGGCGAGGCGCCTCGTGGCGAGTGCGACCTCCATGTGGACATTCTTTGTTGCGTCGGCGGGCAGTCGCAGGGCCACCAGTGCTTCAAAGAGGTTCCGACCATGGAGGCTGATTAGGGTGGCAGGCAATGAGGAGCCCGGGCGCGCGGGCTAGAGGAGTACGGTGATGTCGTCCGCGAGCTTCTTGACGACGGTGAACCTGTTGGTGGTGCGAACGATCATCTGGTCCAACTGAGAGTCGTAGCTGGCGTCAACGGCGGCCATCCACCAGCGCCAACACCGTATGGAGACGATCCATGGTGCCATGCCGCAGGCCGGCGTCGTGGACCATCTGGCACAACCGCTGGCTGCTCGCGCGCATCGCTGCCATGGGTCTGGAGTGGGCACTTTTGTGCTTATTAGTGTAGGTTCTTAGGCAAATGCTTAGGTGCGTACGATGTGGTAGATGCATTGGAATGGAGGGGCACCTTTATATGAGTGCAAACTGCGTGGCATTCACATCATGCTGCCTCTTTTCCCGGTCCTCCCATTACTTCCCTCATGCATTCACACGATGCTAATTGAAGGAGGATGCATCATTGGCCGTTAAACATTTCGGGAACCGCTACCCTCTCCCTCGTCTCCATTAAAGCCGTATCGGGAACTGCACCACCCGCTATCAAATCAAATAGTACTATGCCACCCGTTAGTGATTTTTAGCTTCATATTTTGACAAATCGCAGTGTTACAAGGTTGGCAAATGGCAATGTTACTAGATCAACAAATATCAATCTTTCTAGTTTCACAAATGGCAACATACCCAATATGAAAGATGCAAATTGCACAAAATTGTTTGTAAGTGGTTCACATGGGTCTTCCAAAAGAACCGTTTGTGTTCAAGAGATGCACAAATCCTGCTCTCACTTTGCATACGGGTGTTCTATCTGAAACCATCATGCTTGTTGTGAGAAGCTCTGGTTTGTGAGAAGCATATACCCAAACCTGCCCCAAATGGGACAAAAACTTTACCATGGCATGTTGATTCCGCTCCATGATAGCATGCCAAGTTTCATGAATTTTAGATGAGTTTTTGATTTACTAGAATTTAAAAACCAGGTATCTCAATGTTTGCGGCTGAGTGACGCTGGCAGGGTGTTTGACATTCATTCGCATTTCTTGCATGGGACCTAAGCATGCACCCAAGGACAAAGATTTGATTTTCAACCAATTTATATGCACTAGAGCATGTGCATGTAGTTCAAATTTGAATTATGCACATAAATGCATTGAAAACTCACTTAATGCATATAAATGTCCAAACGAACCCCGAAAAATCACAAAAAATAACACAACACTCCTGTTGTTCTATGTTGACATGAGAAAAAATTTGAAAGCAATAAGAGGCAATGGATATCGTTTTGCCCCCAAAGTTGGGGCGTTCCCTACTGAAACCGTCATGCTTGTTGTGAGAAGCTCTGGTTTGTGAGAAGCATATACCCAAACCTGCCCCAAATGGGACAAAAACTTTACCACGACATGTTGGTGCCGCTCCATGATAGCATGCCAAGTTTCATGAATTTCAGACGAGTTTTGGATTTACTAGAATATAAAAACCAGGTATCTCAGTGTTTGCGGCCGAGTGACGGTGGCACGGTGCTTGACATTCATTCCCATTTCTTGCACGGGACCTAAGCATGCACCCAAGGACAAAAGATTTGATTTTTCAACCAATTTATATGCATTGGAGCATGTGCCTATAGTTCAAATTTGAATTTATGCACATAAATGCATTGAAAACTCACTTAATGCATAAAAATGTCCGAACGAACCCCAAAAAATCACAAAAAATAACACAACACTCCTGTTGTTCTATGTTGACACGAGAAAAAATTTGAAAGCAATAAGAGGCAATGGATATCGTTTTGCCCCCAAAGTTGGGGCGTTCGCTACCGAAACCATTATGCTTGCTGTGAGAAGCTCTGGTTTGTGAGAAGCATATACCCAAACATGCCCCAAATGGGACAAAAACTTTACCATGGCATGTTGATGTCGCTCCATGATAGCATGCCAAGTTTCATGAATTTCAGACGAGTTTTGGATTTACTAGAATTTAAAAACCAGGTATCTCAATGTTTATGTCGAAAGTGGCGGTGGCACGGTGCTTGACATTCATTCCCATTTCTTGCATGGGACCTAAGCATGCACCCAAGGCCAAAATATTTGATTTTTGAACCAATTTATATGCACCGGAGCATGTGCATGTAGTTCAAATTTGAATTATGCACATAAATGCATTGAAACCTCACTCAATGCATAAAAATGTCCAAACGAACCCCGAACAATCACAAAAAATAGCACAACACTACTGTTGTTCAATGTTGACACGAGAAAAAAAACTGAAAGCAATAAAAGGCAATGGATATCGTTTCGCCCCCAAAGTTGGGGCGTTCCCTACCGAAACCATCATGCTTATTGTGAGAAGCTCTGGTTTTTTAGAAGCATATACCCAAACCTGCCCCAAATGGGACAAAATTTTTACCACGCCATGTTGATTCTGCTGCATGATAGCATGCCAAGTTTCATGAATTTCAGACGAGTTTTGGATTTACTAGAATTTAAAAACCAGGTATCTCAATGTTTGCGGCCGAGTGACGGTGGCACGGTGCTTGACATTCATTCCCATTTCTTGCATGGGACCTAAGCATGCACCCAAGGACAAAAGATTTGATTTTTCAACCAATTTATATGCACTAGAGCATGTGCATGTAGTTCAAATTTGAATTATGCACATAAATGCATTGAAAACTCACTTAATGCATAAAAATGTCCAAACGAACCCCGAAAAATCACAAAAAATAACACAACACTCCTGTTGTTCTATGTTGACATGAGAAAAAATTTGAAAGCAATAAGAGGCAATGGATATCGTTTTGCCCCCAAAGTTGGGGCGTTCCCTACTGAAACCGTCATGCTTGTCGTGAGAAGCTATGGTTTGTGAGAAGCATATACCCAAACCTGCCCCAAATGGGACAAAAACTTTACCACGACATGTTGGTGCCGCTCCATGATAGCATGCCAAGTTTCATGAATTTCAGACGAGTTTTGGATTTACTAGAATTTAAAAACCAGGTATCTCAATGTTTGTGGCCGAGTGACGGTGGCAGGGTGTTTCACATTCATTCCCATTTCTTGCATGGGACTTAAGCATGCACCAAAGGACAAAGATTTGATTTTTCAACCAATTAATATGCACTGGAGCATGTGCATATATTTAAAATTTGAATTATGCACATAAATGCATTTAAAACTCACTTAATGCATAAAACTGTCCAAACGAACCCTGAATAATTCCAATTCGTTTATGATCACTGCAGATAAAAGGTCTAGCAATTCAAACACCGTCCATGGCCGTTGTGACCCCATTAGGTAATTCAAATCAAGAGGAAAAATCAAGTAGATCCCACACAGTTTATTATAACCAACTGTGTGACATGCAGCACGAAATATCTTCGGATCGTGTCTGAATAAGGGACCGTGTCTGATGACACTTTGCGCGCCAGTTTTTTGGCTGAAGCGATTCCAATTTTTCGGCTTCACGGAAATATCTACCTCCCCGCCCCCTCCCCCTTACCAAAAGCCACATTTCCCCCCTTTCCGCCTTCCTTTCCAAGTTGAAACCTTCACTCCTTGCTTGCAGCGCCGCCGCCTCCTCGCCAGCGATCCTCCTTCACGCTGCTCGGCCTCGCCTATCCAGGTAGGTAATCCACACTCGACCCCCATCCTCCTCCTCCTTCCACATCCCACATGCCCCGACCGCCAGCGCGAGCGCGACACCTTCCACCCAAATCACCGACCCCTCCACCAAATAAGCGCCGGCCTAAGCCATGGTGCACGCAGTATAGCCAGGACCTCAAGGAGCATTTGGCAGCAGAGAAGCAAATCGCGGCCGCACGCGCGGATGAGGTCGCGATGGCTGCCATTCGTGCCAACCCCCAGATCTTGGAGGAGCACCTCGCCGTTGAGGCCACCCTTGACGCCTCGTGCTAACTCTTGAGCATGCGTTGGTCTTCCCTTGAAGAGGAAAGGGTGATGCAAAGTAGCGTAAGTATTTCCCTCAGTTTTTGAGAACCAAGGTATCAATCCAGTAGGAGACAATGCGCAAGTCACCTAGTACCCGCACAAACAATCAAGAACCTTGCAACCAACGCGACAAAGGGGTTATCAATCCCTTCACGGCCACTCACAAAAGTGAGATCTGATAAAGATAGTAAGATAAATATTTTTGGTATTTTTGTTGTATAGATTGGAAAGTAAAGATTGCAAAATAGTAAACGAGATGCGATGTAAATAAAATAGATGCAATATAATAAAAAAGAGACCCGGGGGCCATAGGTTTCACTAGTGGCTTTTATCAAGATAGCATGTATTACGGTGGGTGAACAAATTACTGCCGAGCAATTGATAGAAAAGCGCATAGTTATGAAGATATCTAAGGCAATGATCATGAACATAGGCATCACGTCCGTGTCAAGTAGACCGAAACAATTCTGCATCTACTACTATTACTCCACACATCGACCGCTATCCAGCAAGCATCTAGAGTATTAAGTTCATATGAACGGAGTAACGCATTAAGCAAAATGACATGATGTAGAGGGATAAACTTGAGCAATATGATATAAACCCCATCTTTTTATCCTCGATGGCAACAATACAATACGTGCCTTGCTTTTGCTGCCCGTCATTGGAAAGGATACCGCAAGATTGAACCCAAAGCTAAGCCCTTCTCCCATTGGAAGAAAGATCAATCTAGTAGGCCAAACTAAACCGATAATTCGAAGAGACTTGCAAAGATATCAAATCATGCATATAAGAATTCAGAGAAGAACCAAATAATATTCATAGTTAATCAAGTTCATAAATCCACAATTCATCGGATCTCGGCAAACACACCGCAAAAGAGTATTACATCGAATAGATCTCCAAGAACATCGAGGAGAACTTTGTATTGAGAATCAAAGAGAGATAAGAAGCCATCTAGCTGATAACTATGGACCCGAAGGTCTGTGGTAAACTACTCACGCTTCATCGGAGAGGCTATGTTGTTGATGTAGAAGCCCTGCATGATCAATTCCCCCTCTGGCAGATCGCCGGAAAAGGCCCCAAGATGGGATCTCACGGGTGCAGAAGGTTGCGGCAGTGGAAAAGTGGTTTCGTGGCTCCCCTGATGTTTTTAGGGTATAAGAGTGTATATAGGCGAAAGAAGTACGTCGGTGGAGCTCTGTGGGGCCCACGAAGGTGGGGGAACGCCCTCCTGCCTTATGGCCGCCTCGCGGAGTTCCAGACTTCAACTCCAAGTCTTATGGATTGCGTTTGTTCCAAGAAAGATCATCGCGAAGGTTTCATTCCGTTTGGTATTCCTTTTCTGCAAAACACTGAAATAGGCAAAAAAACAGAAACTGGCACTGGGCCTTCGGTTAATAGGTTAGTCCCAAAAATAATATAAATGAGCACATTAAAGCCCATTAAACATCCAAAGCCGGTAATATAATAGCATGGAACAATAAAAAATTATAGATATGTTGGAGACGTATCAAGCATCCCCAAGCTTAATTCCTGCTCGTCCTCGAGTAGGTAAAAGATAAAACAGAAATTTTGATGTGGAATGCTACCTAGCATATTTATCAATGTAATTTTCTTTATTGTGGCATCAATGTTCAGATCCGAAAGATTCAATACAAAAGCTTAATATTAACATAAAAATAATAATACTTCATGCAAAGTACTTATGTCTTCTCAAAATAACATGGCCAAAGAAAGTTCATCCCTAAAAAATCATATAGTTTGGCTGTGCTCCATCTTCATCACACAAAAATGCTCAAATCATGCACAACCCCGATGACAAGCCAAGCAATTGTTTCATACTTTAGTATTCTCAAACTTTTTCAACTTTCACGCAATACAGGAGCGAGAGCCATGGACATAACACTATAGGTGGAATAGAGTGGTGGTTGTGGAGAAGACAAAAAAGAGGAAGATGGTATCACATCAACTAGGCGTATCAACGGGCTATGGAGATGCCCATTAATAGATATCAATGTGAGTGAGTAGGGATTGCCATGCAACAGATGCACTAGACCTATAAATATATGAAAGCTCAACAGAAGAAACTAAGTGGGTGTGCATCCAACTTGCTTGCTCATGAAGACCTAGGGCATTTGACGAAACCCATTGTTGGAATATACAAGCCAAGTTCTATAACAAAAATTCCCACTAGTATATGAAAGTGAAAAAAATAAGAGACTCTCTATCATGAAGATCATGGTGCTACTTTGAAGCACAAGTGTGGAAAAAGGATAGTAGCATTGTCCCTTCTCTCTTTTTCTCTCATTTTTTGGCCTTTTTTTATTTGGCCTTTCTCTCTTTTTTGGGGCTTCTTTAGCCTTTCTCTTTTTTTTTGTTTCCTCACACGGGACAATGCTCTAATAATGATGATCATCACACTTCTATTTATTTACAACTCAAAGATTACAAATCGATACTTAGAACAAAATATGACTCTATATGCGTGCCTCCGGCGGTGTACCGGGATGTGCAATGAATCAAGAGTGACATGCATAAAAGAATTATGATGGTGGCTTTGCCACAAATACGATGTCAACTACATGATCATGCAAGGCAATATGACAATGATGGAACATGTCATAATAAACGGAACGGTGGAAAGTTGCATGGCAATATATCTCGGAATGGCTATGGAAATGCCATAATAGGTAGGTATGGTGGCTGTTTTGAGGAAGGTAAATGGTGGGTTTATGGTACCGGCGAAAATTGCGCAGTACTAGAGAGGCTAGCAATGGTGGAAGGGTGAGAGTGCGTATAATCCATGGACTCAACATTAGTCATAAAGAACTCACATACTTATTGCAAAAATCTACATGTGATCGAAAACCAAGCACTACACGCATGCTCCTAGGGGGGTAGATTGGTAGGAAAAGACCATCACTCGTCCCCGACCGCCACTCATAAGGAAGACAATCAAAGAAACACCTCATGCTTCAAATTTGTTACACAACGGTTACCATACGTGCATGCCATGGGACTTGCAAATCTCAACACAAGTATTTCTGAAATTCACAATTAATTCACTAGCATGACTCTAATATCACCATCCTCATGTCTCAAAACAATCATCAAGTATCAAACTTCTCATAGCATCCAACACACTTTATATGAAAGTTTTTATTATACCCATCTTGGATGCCCATCATATTAGGACTAGTTTTATAACCAAAGCAAATTACCATGCTGTTCTAAAAGACTCTCAAAATAATATAAGTGAAGCATGAGAGATCAATAATTTCTATAAAATAAAACCACCACCGTGCTCTAAAAAGATATAAGTGAAGCACTAGAGCAAAATTATCTAGCTCAAAAGATATAAGTGAAGCATATAGAGTATTCTAATAAATTACGATTTATGCGTGTCTCTCCCAAAAGGTGTGTACAGCAAGGATGATTTTGATAAACTAAAAATCAAGGACTCAAATCATACAAGACGCTCCAAGCAAAACACATATCATGTGGTGAATAAAAATATAGCCTCAATTAAAGTTACTGATAGACGAAGATGAAAGAAGGGATGCCTTCCGGGGCATCCCCAAGGTTAGGCTTTTGGTTGTCCTTGAATTTTACCTTGGGGTGCCTTGGGAATCCCCAATCTTAGGCTCTTGCCACTCCTTATTCCATAATCCATCAAATCTTTACCCAAAAACTTGAAAACTTCACGACACAAAACTTAAACAGGAAATCTCATGAGCTCCGTTAGTATAAGAAAATAAACCACCACCTTAAGGTACTGTAATGAACTCATTATTTGTTTATATTGGTTTTAAACCTACTGTATTCCAACTTCTCGATGGTTCATACCCCCCGATACTACTCATAGATTCATCAAAATAAGCAAACAACACGCGAAAAACAGAATCTGTCAAAAACAGAATAGTCTGTAGTAATCTGTAATGTTTGAATACTTATGTAACTCCAAAAATTCTGAAATAAATAGGTGGACATGATTAATTTGTCTATTAATCATATGCAAAAATAATCAACCTAAACGCACTCTCCAGTAAAAAATGGCAGCTATTCTCGTGAGCGCAGAAGTTTTTGTTTTTTACAGCAAGATCGCAAAGACTTCACCCAAGTCTTCCAAAAGGTTCTACTTGGCACAAACAATAATTAAAACATAGAACCACATATAAACAGAATATATTATAATTATTTATTACTAAACAGGAACAAAAAGTAAAGAACAAAAATAAATTTGGGCTGCCTCCCAACAAGCGCTATCGTTTAACGCCCCTAGCTAGGCATAAAAACAAGAATAGATCTAGGTATTGTCATCAGTAAGCAATTCTTCAATTGAACACACATGACCCTTAGAAGGTTCTTTGGTTTTGTTAATGATCAAACTCCTAGGCAATAAATCGAGAAATTCATTTGTAGTAAAAGGTTCCTTAATGATATCAAAAAAATTGGGGTGAACACTTATTGATTTGAGGTCTTCATTTTCTTTACTAGAAGATTCACCCTTATTTTTAGGAACATAAATAAACTTGGCAACTTTGGTAGGAGGAAGATTTGAGGTATTTTTAATAGAAGAAAAAGCGGATCCTAAGTTGATAATAATATCTTCGAGTTTACCAATTCTAGTGGAATCTGGGTCTATCTTCTCATTAACTATGGGTTCCTTTTCCCTAAGATTTTTCAGAGTAACTCCTACCTTAGATCCATATTGGGTAATGTGGTTGTGGATATTTTTATCCAAATTTTCAATTAACTCTACAGTGGCAATTTTATTTTCAATAATATCAAGCCTTTGCATCACATGTTCCAGAGTTAAAATAGTTCCAATTAACCAAAAGAGGTGGTGGGCCCAACAGATCTATCATGGCATTATAAGAATCAAAGTGTGGCTTCCCAAGGAATTCCCTCCAGTAATGGTGTCAAGAACATATCTATTCCAAGGAGTGATGCCTACGTAAAAATTGCGAAGAAGAACGGAAGTGGATTGATTTTTAGTAGATCTATTTTGAGCATTGCAAATTCTATACCAAGCATCTTTTAGATTTTCTCCCTCCCTTTGTTTGAAATTGGGAAATTCATTATCAAGAGTATTAACAATGATACAAGGACTAGCCATGATGGCGAAACAAACGATCCAACACACAGACACACAAGAAGCAAGCGAAAAAAGAGGAACAGAAGAGAGGCGAAGAAAAGGCAAAGGTTTTCGAAAATCATTTTAGAAGTGGGGGAGAGGAAAACGAGAGGCGAATGGCAAATAATGTAATGTGAGGGAGAAGAGTTTATGATGGGTAATTGGTATGTCTTGACTTGGCGTAGATCTCCCCAGCAACGGCGCCAGAAATCCTTCTTGCTACCTCTTGAGCATGCGTTGGTTTTCCCTTGAAGAGGAAAGGGTGATGCATCAAAGTAGCGTAAGTATTTCCCTCATTTTTTGAGAACCAAGGTATCAATCCAGTAGGAGACAACGCGCAAGCCACCTAGTACCTGCACAAACAATCAAGAACCTTGCAACCAACGCGATAAAGGGGTTGTCAATCCCTTCACGGCCGCTCGCATAAGTGAGATCTGATAAAGATAGTAAGATAAATATTTTTGGTATTTTTGTTGTATAGATTGGAAAGTAAAGATTGCAAAATAGTAAACGAGATGCGATGTAAATAAAAGAGATGCAATATAATAAGAAAGAGACCCGGGGCCCATAGGTTTCACTAGTGGCTTTTATCAAGATAGCATGTATTACGGTGGGTGAACAAATTACTGCCGAGCAATTGATAGAAAAGCGCGTACTTATGAAGATATCTAAGGAAATGATCATGAATATAGGCATCACGTCCGTGTCAAGTAGACCGAAACGATTCTGCATCTACTACTATTACTCCACACATCGACCGCTACCCGACATGCATCTAGAGTATTAAGTTCATAAGAACGGAGTAACGCATTAAGCAAGATGACATGATGTAGAGGGATAAACTTGAGCAATATGATATAAACCCCATCTTTTTATCCTCAATGGCAACAATACAATACGTGTTTTGCTGCCCCAAATTGCCATCGAAAGGACACCGCAAGATTGAACCCAAAGCTAAGCACTTCTCCCATTGCAAGAAAGGTCAATCTAGTAGGCCAAACTAAACGGACAATACAAAGAGACTTGCAAAGATATCAAATCATGCATATACGAATTCAGAGAAGAACCAAATAATATTCATAGATAATCAAGTTCATAAATCCACAATTCATCGGATCTCGGAAAACACACCGCAAAAGAGTATTACATCAAATAGATCTCCAAAAACATCAAGGAGAACTTTGTATTGAGAATCAAAGAGAGAGAAGAAGCCATCTAGCTCATAACTATGGACCCAAAGGTGTGTGGTAAACTACTCACGCTTCATCGGAGAGGCTATGCTGTTGATGTAGAAGCCCTCCGTGATTGATTTCTCTGGCAGATCACGTGGGAAAAGGCCCGAAGATGGGATCTCACAGGTACAGAAGTTTGCGGCGTTGGAAAAGTTGTTTCGTGGCTCCCCCTGATGTTTTTAGGGTATAAGAGTATATATATATATATGCGAAAGAAGTACGTCGGTGGAGCTCCGTGGGGCCCACGAGGGTGGGGGTGCGCCTACCCCCTGGGCGCCCCCTCCTACCTCGTGTCGCCTTTATGGAGTTCCGCACTTCAACTCCAAGTCTTCGGATTGCGTTTGTTCCAAGAAAGATCATCGTGAAGGTTTCATTCCATTTGATATTCCTTTTACGCAAAACACTGAAATAGGCAAAAAAACATAAACTGGCACTGGGCCTTCGGTTAATAGGTTAGTCCCAAAAATAATATAAAAGAGCACATTAAAGCCCATTAAACATCCAAAATAGGTAATATAATAGCATGGAACAATAAAAAATTATAGATACGTTGGAGACGTATCACCTCGCGCGCCAACGCCGCGATGCGGTTGGCTGCTTTAAACGACAGTTCGTGGCGTTTTCTCGAGGCCACCGTCGGTGCCTTCGACGAAGACTACGAGGTGTTTTCTCAGCGTGCACGTGCTTACCTCATCTCAAGAGCCAGGAGGTTGGTGCCCAGACCGGCTCAGGCAACTAACCACTACAACTAGGGCACCCACGATGCGGAGGCCTCGCCTTCTTCCATTTACAAGGAGCCCTTCTTGCTACCTCTTGAGCATGCGTTGGTTTTTCCTTGAAGAGGAAGGGGTGATGCAGCAAAGTAGCGTAAGTATTTCCCTCAGTTTTTGAGAACCAAGTTATCAATCCAGTAGGAGACAACGCGCAAGTCACCTAGTACCTGCACAAACAATCAAGAACCTTGCAACCAACGCGATAAAGGGGTTGTCAATCCCTTCACGGCTACTCACAAAAGTGTGATCTGATAAAGATAGTAAGATAAATATTTTTGGTATTTTTGTTGTATAGATTGGAAAGTAAAGATTGCAAAATAGTAAACAAGAGGCGATGTAAATAAAAGAGATGCAATATAATAAGAAAGAGACCCGGGGGCCATAGGTTTCACTAGTGGCTTTTCGCAAGATAGCATGTATTACGTGGGTGAAAAAATTACTGCCGAGCAATTGATAGAAAAGCGTGTAGTTATGAAGATATCTAAGGCAATTATCATGAATATAGGCATCATGTCTGTGTCAAGTAGATCAAACAATTCTGCATCTACTACTATTACTCCACACATCGACCGCTATCCAGCAAGCATCTAGAGTATTAAGTTCATAAGAACGGAGTAACGCATTAAGCAAGATGACATGATGTTGAGGGATAAACTTGAGCAATATGATATAAACCCCATCTTTTATCCTCAATGGCAACAATACAATACGTGTCTTGCTGCCCCAAATTGTCATCGGGAAAGGACACCGCAAGATTGAACCCAAAGCTAAGCACTTCTCCCATTGCAAGAAAGGTCAATCTAGTAGGCCAAACTAAACGGACAATACGAAGAGACTTGCAAAGATATCAAATCATGCATATACGAATTCAGAGAAGAACCAAATAATATTCATAGATAATCAAGTTCATAAATCCACAATTCATCGGATCTCGGAAAACACACCGCAAAAGAGTATTACATCGAATAGATCTCCAAAAACATCGAGGAGAACTTTGTATTGAGAATCAAAGAGAGAGAAGAAGCCATCTAGCTCATAACTATGGACCCAAAGGTGTGTGGTAAACTACTCACGCTTCATCGGAGGCTATGCTTTGTTGATGTAGAAGCCCTCCGTGATTGATTTCCCGCGGCAGATCGGAAAAAGGCCCCAAGATGGGATCTCACAGTACGTAAGTTTGCGGCGTTGGAAAAGTTGTTTCGTGGCCCCCTAATGTTTTTAGGGTATAAGAGTATATATATATG
Source organism: Aegilops bicornis (assembly GCA_021605145.1). Taxonomy (NCBI): domain Eukaryota; kingdom Viridiplantae; phylum Streptophyta; class Magnoliopsida; order Poales; family Poaceae; genus Aegilops; species Aegilops bicornis. The sequence continues at coordinate 692,964,302 of CM038670.1, read as the reverse complement.
CGAAAGAAGCACGCCGGTGGAGCTCCGTGGGGCCCACGAGGGTGGGGGTGCGCCTACCCCCTGGGCGCCCCCTCCTACCTCGTGGCCGCCTTGCGGAGTTCCAGACTTCAACTCCAAGTCTTCTGGATTGCGTTTGTTCCAAGAAAGATCATCGTGAAGGTTTCATTCCATTTGATATTCCTTTTCTGCAAAACACTGAAATAGGCAAAAAAACAGAAACTAGCACTGGGCCTTCGGTTAATAGGTTAGTCCCAAAAATAATATAAAAGAGCACATTAAAGCCCATTAAACATCCAAAATAGGTAATATAATAGCATGGAACAATAAAAAATTATAGATACGTTGGAGACGTATCACCTCGCGCGCCAACGCCGCGATGCGGTTGGCTGCTTTAAACGACAGTTCGTGGCGTTTTCTCGAGGCCACCGTCGGTGCCTTCGACGAAGACTACGAGGTGTTTTCTCAGCGTGCACGTGCTTACCTCATCTCGAGAGCCAGCAGGTTGGTGCCCAGAGCGGCTCAGGCAACTAACCACTACAACTAGGGCACCCACGATGCGGAGGCCTCGCCTTCTTCCATTTACAAGGAGCCCTTCTTGCTACCTCTTGAGCATGCGTTGGTTTTTCCTTGAAGAGGAAAGGGTGATGCAGCAAAGTAGCGTAAGTATTTCCCTCAGTTTTTGAGAACCAAGTTATCAATCCAGTAGGAGACAACGCGCAAGTCACCTAGTACCTGCACAAACAATCAAGAACCTTGCAACCAACGCGATAAAGGGGTTGTTAATCCCTTCACGGCCACTCACAAAAGTGTGATCTGATAAAGATAGTAAGATAAATATTTTTGGTATTTTTGTTGTATAGATTGGAAAGTAAAGATTGCAAAATAGTAAACAAGATGCGATGTAAATAAAAGAGATGCAATATAATAAGAAAGAGACCCGGGGGCCATAGGTTTCACTAGTGGCTTTTCGCAAGATAGCATGTATTACGTGGGTGAAAAAATTACTGCCGAGCAATTGATAGAAAAGCGTGTAGTTATGAAGATATCTAAGGCAATTATCATGAATATAGGCATCATGTCTGTGTCAAGTAGACCAAACAATTTGCATCTACTACTATTACTCCACACATCGACCGCTATCCAGCAAGCATCTAGAGTATTAAGTTCATAAGAACGGAGTAACGCATTAAGCAAGATGACATGATGTTGAGGGATAAACTTGAGCAATATGATATAAACCCCATCTTTTTATCCTCAATGGCAACAATACAATACGTGTCTTGCTGCCCCAGCTGTCACTGGGAAAGGACACCGCAAGATTGAACCCAAAGCTAAGCACTTCTCCCATTGCAAGAAAGGTCAATCTAGTAGGCCAAACTAAACGGACAATACGAAGAGACTTGCAAAGATATCAAATCATGCATATACGAATTCAGAGAAGAACCAAATAATATTCATAGATAATCAAGTTCATAAATCCACAATTCATCGGATCTCGAAAAACACACCGCAAAAGAGTATTACATCGAATAGATCTCCAAAAACATCGAGGAGAACTTTGTATTGAGAATCAAAGAGAGAGAAGAAGCCATCTAGCTCATAACTATGGACCCAAAGGTGTGTGGTAAACTACTCACGCTTCATCGGAGAGGCTATGCTGTTGATGTAGAAGCCCTCCGTGATTGATTTCCCCTCTGGCAGATCGCCGGAAAAGGCCCCAAGATGGGATCTCACAGGTACAGAAGTTTGCGGCGTTGGAAAAGTTGTTTCATGGCTCCCCCTAATGTTTTTAGGGTATAAGAGTATATATATATGCGAAAGAAGTACGTCGGTGGAGCTCCGTGGGGCCCACGAGGGTGGGGGTGCGCCTACCCCCTGGGCGCCCCCTCCTACCTCGTGGCCGCCTTGCGGAGTTCCAGACTTCAACTCCAAGTCTTCTGGACTGCGTTTGTTCCAAGAAAGATCATCGTGAAGGTTTCATTCCATTTGATATTCCTTTTACGCAAAAACCTTTGAAATAGGCAAAAAAATGAAACTAGCACCGGGCCTTGGTTAATAGGTTAGTCCCAAAAATAATATAAAAGAGCACATTAAAGCCCATTAAACATCCAAAATAGGTAATATAATAGCATGGAACAATAAAAATTATAGATACGTTGGAGACGTATTATCACCTGGCCAACGCCGCTGATGCGGTTGGCTGCTTTAAACGACAGTTCGTGGCGTTTTCTCGAGGCCACCGTCGGTGCCTTCGACGAAGACTACGAGGTGTTTTCTCGGCGTGCGTGCTTACCTCATCTCAAGAGCCAGGAGGTTGGTGCCCAGACCGGCTCAGGCAACTAACCACTACAACTAGGGCACCCACGACGCGGAGGCCTCGCCTTCTTCCATTTACAAGGAGCCCTTCTTGCTACCTCTTGAGCATGCGTTGGTTTTTCCTTGAAGAGGAAAGGGTGATGCAGCAAAGTAGCGTAAGTATTTCCCTCAGTTTTGAGAACCAAGTTATCAATCCAGTAGGAGACAACGCGCAAGTCACCTAGTACCTGCACAAACAATCAAGAACCTTGCAACCAACGCGATAAAGGGGTTGTCAATCCCTTCACGGCCACTCACAAAAGTGTGATCTGATAAAGATAGTAAGATAAATATTTTTGGTATTTTTGTTGTATAGATTGGAAAGTAAAGATTGCAAAATAGTAAACAAGATGCGATGTAAATAAAAGAGATGCAATATAATAAGAAAGAGACCCGGGGGCCATAGGTTTCACTAGTGGCTTTTCGCAAGATAGCATGTATTACGTGGGTGAAAAAATTACTGCCGAGCAATTGATAGAAAAGCGTGTAGTTATGAAGATATCTAAGGCAATTATCATGAATATAGGCATCATGTCTGTGTCAAGTAGACCGAAACAATTCTGCATCTACTACTATTACTCCACACATCGACCGCTATCCAGCAAGCATCTAGAGTATTAAGTTCATAAGAACGGAGTAACGCATTAAGCAAGATGACATGATGTTGAGGGATAAACTTGAGCAATATGATATAAACCCCATCTTTTATCCTCAATGGCAACAATACAATACGTGTCTTGCTGCCCCGGTATCCTCGGAAAGGACACCGCAAGATTGAACCCAAAGCTAAGCACTTCTCCCATTGCAAGAAAGGTCAATCTAGTAGGCCAAACTAAGCGGACAATACGAAGAGACTTGCAAAGATATCAAATCATGCATATTTAATTCAGAGAAGAACCAAATAATATTCATAGATAATCAAGTTCATAAATCCACAATTCATCGGATCTCGGCAAACACACCGCAAAAGAGTATTACATCGAATAGATCTCCAAGAACATCGAGGAGAACTTTGTATTGAGAATCAAAGAGAGAGAAGAAGCCATCTAGCTCATAACTATGGACCCAAAGGTCTGTGGTAAACTACTCACGCTTCATCGGAGAGGCTATGCTGTTGATGTAGAAGCCCTCCGTGATTGATTTCCCCTCTGGCAGATCGCCGGAAAAGGCCCCAAGATGGGATCTCACAGGTACAGAAGTTTGCGGCATTGGAAAAGTTGTTTTGTGGCTCCCCCTGATGTTTTTAGGGTATAAGAGTATATATATGCGAAAGAAGTACGTCGGTGGAGCTCCGTGGGGCCCACGAGGGTGGGGGGGTGCGCCTATCCCCCTGGGCGCGCCCTCCTGCCTCGTGGCCGCCTCATGAGTTCCGCACTTCAACCTGTGTCTTTTGGATTGCGTTTGTTCCAAGAAAGATCATCGCGAAGGTTTCATTCCATTTGGTATTCCTTTTCTGCAAAACACTGAAATAGGCAAAAAAAACAGAAACTAGCACTGGGCCTTCGGTTAATAGGTTAATCCCAAAAATAATATAAAAGAGCACATTAAAGCCCATTAAACATCCAAAACAGTTAATATAATAGCATGGAACAATCAAAAATTATAGATACATTGGAGACGTATCACCTCGCGCGCCGACGCCGCGACGCGGTTGGTTGCTTTAAACAACAGTTCGTGGCGTTTTCTCGAGGCAACCGTCGGTGCCTTTGACAAAGACTACGAGGTGTTTTCTCAGCGTGCACGTGCTTACCTCATCTCGAGAGCCAGCAGGTTGGTGCCCAGAGCGGCTCAGGCAACTAACCACTAGAACTAGGGCACCCACGATGCGGAGGCCTCGCCTTCTTCCATGTACAAGGAGCCAATCGTCATCGATATCTCTGACAATGAGGAGTAGCTTATCTTATTAGCTCACTATAAGAACCCATGTTCAGTTTGCTAGCTATTGCCTTTCCTTAACAAATTCTAGTGAATTGTGCTATCTACTTTTACCATGCAATCTTCTGCTATAGTGTGTATGTTCTATATGTCGTGCAATGTGGTGTTCAATTAACTGTTTGGTTCAATTCTACAAATGTGATGTTCAATTCTTCAGGGTGCAATATTTCCAAGTTGTTAAGCATGCTTGGTTTGGTTAACTGTCTGATCTTCTATTAGGAGTATGTTATATTATTCAATTGGTGTTTAGTTAACTGCTTGGTTCATTTGTTGTGGCTTGGTTCACTTGTTGTGGTGTTTATTTAACTGATTGGTTCAATTATGCAATGCGATGTTCAATTGTTGTGGCTGCATTCTGTTATTGTATACCATGTGAGGAATAAATCGAATTTGGATGTAATAAATACATGAGAAACAAATACAATTTTTATATTTCCAAGTTGTTAAGCATGCTTGGTTTGGTTAACTGTCTGATCTTCTATTCGGAGTATGTTATATTGTGCAATGTGGTGCTGAGTTAACGTTTGGTTCATTTGTTCTGGTGTTTAGTTAACTGCTTGGTTCAATTCTACAATGCGATGTTCAATTGCTATGGCTGCATTGTGACCATGTGAGGAATAAATCGAATTTGGCTGTACTAAATACATGAGAAACAAATACAATTGCTATATTTCCAAGTTGTTAAGCATGCTTGGTTTCGTTAAATGTCTGATCTTCTATTAGGATTATGTTATATTGTGCAATGTGGTGCTCAGTTAACGTTTGGTTCATTTGTTGTGGTGTTTAGTTAACTGCTTGGTTCAATTCTACAATGTGATGTTCAATTGATGTGGCTGCATTCTGTTATTGTATACCAAGTGAGGAATAAATCAAATTTGGCTGCACTTAATACATGAGAAACATATACAAGTGCTATATTTCCTAGTTCTTAATCATGCTTGGTTTGGATAAATGCGTTTCCCATGTGGCGTGAATTAATCTGATGAATCTGCAATGTGCTTATTTTTCATCAACATATTTTACTGATAGCATGCGAACCCTTACTTAACCTGATGACTAACTACCTTATATGTGTTGCAGGGAAACAACGGGAAGCATTGAGGTATACAAGATGGTACTAACTATTATCACTACTACAGGATTGGTCTCTTGTAACACGTTGATGTGCTACTACAGCTTAGATATTGTGTTACTGAAGCGCGCAGTAACACGTTTTTGTATGTGTTCCTGTAGGCTCTGATACTAGGTTGAGTCTATTGTAGCACATAAACATTGTTCCTATATGTATTTACAGGTGTTACAGTTGTATTGCTGCAACATTAAGCCATATGTGTTACCGAAGGCCTTGGTAACACCTTTTTAGAACTATAGGCACACACTTTGTAACATGTTTTTCCTGGCGTAGCAACAACGTTGCTAACACGTTTTAACAAAACTGCAACACAATTAGTAATCATTGGCAGTAATTACAATAGGGCTTTGTAACGCGTTTTGATATTCCAGCAACACGATTTCTTTACTATAGCAACACAGTAGTAACATAATTTTGTACATATTGTAACATCTCTAGTGGTGATTGGTAGCAAATATAGTAACACCTTTTCCTAACTATAGTAACACGGCATAATTAGTCCAATGTGGTACTGCAAAAAATTTGTATGAAATATTGTATAAATACAGTTTTCTGTTTTTATACTTCCTCATAGTGAAAATCGATAAGCAATATGACACGGATACACAGTGTATACTATATAAAAGGACCATGGACATAAAGCTAGCATATGCACAAGAAAAATGATATAAACTATCAATAAGGTTCTTGCCATTCCATAGCATTTATAACAATGAACATATAGAAGATCCATATTGTAGCAAAAATAAAATACATTTCTCAACCCATTAATGTAAACTATAGTACGCGAAAGATTTCCTATAACTCAAACCATGTGACACCCCTATTCATGTTCACTAGAATGTGCCCCCCTCAGATCTTTCTTGCATGAATATGTCATATATGCATCTTGCTAGAATGTGCCCCTCAGGTCCAGTTTTTAGTATCCACTTGTCACACTTAGCAGGGTACAAGAACTTTGTCTGCATTTCAGGAAATAATGAATAAGCTAAACAACAAATGTACAAAGGCAAACTAATAATATGCTAGCTAATATAACTATTTTTCTTCTTCTGTCAGATAAGACTACCTGTACACACTGAAGTATTGTGTCAGCCCCACCATCCTTCTTGACATTACGCCAGTCCTTTTTGTCAAGTGGACAATAACCCCCAAGTCTAGCTATTGTGCCAAGAAATTTCCCCAGGACTCCACCTTCGTCCCCAATAGGCTGGCCAAGATGATTGCATTTTACAACTATACGCGCACCATCTGGCATGTTCCAAACAGCCGGTAAGGATGTTCCCCTACGCTTACCGTCACCTATGGAATTTGTTTACAACAATACTAATTAACTAAAGGCCACATATATTACATTATGTGTTTGCAAAGCACTGAGTGAATAAGGAAAGTATGGCTACTAATGGAATGGCCAAGAACAAAGGCCAATAATAGCAAAGTACATTTTAGATTTGACATGCATGTATTGTCGGATTAGTAAAGAAAATTGGGTAAGTATATATATATATATATATATATATATATATGGAGCTTGTTTGTTAAGTAAGTGCAAGCCAACTTAAAATTGTTGATCCTTCTTAATTAATATCATACCAGAAATATTGTCGACGCAGTCATCTCGACGACCAACTTGATCCTCATTATCCTCCAATTCTTGTGTTTGGACACTGAATCACGTGACAGCAGAGAATGCTCACTATTGTCACAATCCCCATTGGTGTACTCAGCGCGGCTCTGAACCACATTCAACCTTTTGATTTACACACCGTTCCTGACAATCAATTCATGCACCATTTAATCTGTTAATTACAAGGATAGATAGTAATTTATTTGACCAAGTAGGCTAAGCATGACATGTTCCTACAAAACTGAAATCGTTATTGAGCTTACGGTTGCTATTACTTTGTGACGTCGCCGCCCTAGTTTTTGCTGCTCCTTTATCGAAGACAACCTCCTCCTCCTCTAAGCTGGTAATCAGTCCATCATCCTCACGTTGAGGGTCCGATGGAGCAACATCAATGTTTGCCTCCTCGTTGAACACATACAACTGGACCTTCTTCTCATTGGTATGTTCTGATATCATTCTGCTCACATGAATGTCATTATCAATGCGTAACCAGATAGCCTCTACCACGCCGGGTATTTCTTCCTGTAATACAAGAAATCATATGCCGGTGAGAAGCCAACTTCTTCGATCAATTTGACTAACTCATAATAGGAGATATCTGTTCTGTCCCTTAATCCCTCAAGAACTTTATGCTGATGATTCTCATCTTCATAGGACATGCTAATTTTCCATTTTTCCACAGCCATCTACAATGACATGAATGTAAGAAGTATCAGCACCAAACCAACTTTATAGTGGCATTAAAGTGAATAAAATGTTGACATATATCAGCACCAAACCAACTTTACAGTGGCATGAAAGTGAATAGAAGGTTGACATATTGTTGTTAAAATCTAGGATTTATTCATACAGAAATGGAGGGAAATTACATGATAATGGAAGTGTTTTACATGATGGAGGATACAGACTGCCGGTCAAGCCACTCGCCAAGGTTGTTATTGCTCTGACCAAGCTTAGTTCTAGTAGACAGTGCACATACTAACTTCCTAAATCAAGGGTATAAACTGAATACTGACTGTGTAACATGTACTATGAATTTCAGGTTACATAAATTTTAAAAATCAGTACTAATCAGAGTTCAGAGTACAAGATCGTTGGCCCCAATTTTGTGTAAGTACTGCATATATCAGTACTAATCAGAGTTCAGAGTATAAGATCTTTGGTCCCAATTTTTGTCTAAGTGCTGCATATATCAGTACTAATATGAGTACTATTAATTTCAAAGTACTATCAGTACTGTACAAGATATACTATGAATTTCAGAGTACAAGATCGGGGGGCCCCAGTTTTGTATAACTACTGCATATATCAGTACTAATCAGGGGATTATAGCCTACAAAATCAGGGGGTTAAAGACTGAAACCTTAAACTGCAAAGAAGGGGGAAAAAGCAGCCAACATGTCACGTATAGATGCTAAGGTCGATGGTAGCACACAAAACTGCAGAGGAATAAAAAAAATTCAGAGAACATGGTACTACTTCTGCAGTGCATGAAAACCAGACTATAAATCGTATCTCAGTTTAACATAGTGACTAATGATTACAACCCACCCTCCATTCTTATCCTAAATTAACCACTGGTTGATTTACTTCCTGGTACGCACAAACCTAACACCAGATTGAGAGAGGAAAACAAAGGGAGGAGGAAAGAGACTCAGTCAAGCGTAGAAGGGAGAAATCAACAAAATGGGAGTTTAGATTGATACCAGCCGCGAGAATGGTGTAGTCCTTTTGGATTTAGTTCCGGAGTTGAGGATCGACGATGTCGTTGTCAAGAACGATGCAAACCACACTGAGGCAGATCTGGGCAGCGATGGTTTCAATCGGGCGTTGACGTACAGGCAGGCGGCGTGGGTGGCCGCTGAAAGGCGGCGTTGGATGACGATGTAGCGGGCGTTGGAGGGCGGTGAGTTGGCGCTGAGGGCGGCGACGGAGGCCGCCGAGGTGAGGCTTTGAGGGCGGCGCGAATGATGCAGATGGGATTGGCGATCTAATTTATTTAGCGCTTCATTAGTTTATTTTTTTGCGGTTAGCGCTTCGTTAGTTAACCGGAGGGAAAATTAAGCGGGACTAAATTGAGAGCTTTGGAGGGAACTTTCTGTTCATCGAGAAGTGGAGGAGGGAAATCGAGATGTGGAGGAATTTTTTGCGGGAATAATCCGGAGACTGTTTGACTAATTTTTTGTTTGGAGAAAAATATATTATATCTATAAATAATTCGGGAAATGTTTATAATGGGAAAAAATGGAGCATGTTTTGTATTTATTTCATTACTGAGAAGGAACTAACATATACTTATAAATAGTAATTTCTTTATGAAATGAATATAACAATATAATTTTGTGAATTTGTATTGCAAAACATGGTAAAAACACAATTGCTTACCTTCATTCGTACTGCAACCTCCAAGTCCGGCGACTCTGACGGTGAGAGAGCAAGGAACCTCCGAACCAATGACTGGTTTATATTTACCAAGTTGTGTTTGTGATTTAATTGATGGAATGTAAATAAGGCACTGAGACGCCTATAAGCACTGAAGGGAGCCGAAGGTGCGCCGCTGTCATCGCCCCTCCCTCGCCGGAGCGAGGCAAACCTTCCTGTAGTAGTTAGTCAGAAAGTCGTCATGCTAAGGCCCCATAAAACCAACGCACCAGAACAGGACACGAACCCTAACAAAACTCGAAAAAAGATTTCAAAACAGAGCCCTCCCACCGCCAAGGGTCGGGATCGACTCCGCCCCATGACTTTTAGGGAGGCGGCGGCTGGCTAGGTCTTACACGGGTAGTTGAAAACAATGTTTGCTCTAAACCGACAGGTTCACTTCAACCACCACAAATCCGCCCCCCCCCCCCCAAAAAAACAAGAAAAGTTGCGGTAGGCATCAATTGGCTAGTACCACCCCATGAATCAGCCGTGTGATTTTAAGTGTTATTCAAGTGAGAACTAACTGTTCTATTTTGATCAATTTTCTTATAAAGGATAGGTTAGAGATCTTTCGACTACAAGGTGTTTTTGGATCAGTTGATTCATTTTTGAGTCATCTAATGCAAAATCAACGCCCATATGGCATTGTACAACATCCTACCTTTGTTTCTCATCTTCTTCGTAAAAGCGCCACAGACCCTTGGATAAATCGCTAGCCTCTGTCTCCCGTGGTGCTCCCACGCCGGCCTCGCAGCCCTGGCCTCCCCTCACCATCGTCCCCGGCCATGCCTTTAAACTAGGGAACCACTATATTTTTTCCAGCGGGCCTGCACCCCTTTCATCAGAACCGTCAAGTTTCGGACTTGCCTTCGCCGACTGTCGCGCGCTACACTTGTTCCTGGCCAAGGTCTTATCGGTGTCTCCATGCCTCGCTATAACTTGCCTCGGTGCTACAGTTGACTACCTCGTGCTTCGCCACGCGTCCTTCCCATGAAATTCGATTGACCCAAATCCATTTTTTAGTCAATTTATACTAAAATAAATGTACTTGCTTGTAATACAATTTGGTCCCAATCGATTACTTATGTGCGATTGGCATGTACATGAGCCGTGCGCCAATACAAGAACGTGTACATACATGATAAAAGACAACTGTTATACGAACCAACTTGTGATTGGATGATTAGAAGGACTTTCAGGATTTTCAGCGATGCGCATTCAGTGGGAGGACGATGAGGTGCGTATGGTGACTTCGTAAACTTCAAGATGATATGTCGGCTCAGTCTTTCGGAGGTGCTCATAGGAGTAAGATGTGCGTCTGTATGTTCATAGGGATGAGAGTATGCGCGTGTATATGAGTACTTGCGTCTGTGTTAAAAAAAGACAGCTGCTATACGGATAAGAAACCTCTGTTTTGACACGTACGGGATATAAGAAACTTGTAGAGAAAAGAGACGTGGCAACAAGCTTTGGGAGGTGGGCACACGCACGCACGATTAGAGTTGGACGGCTCCTGCACGACCGACACTAAGCTTCAATCAGCCGATTGAGTTGTATAATAATTTCCCAAAAAGAAAACACCACAAAAAAAACCTTTATCGATTCGTTCCTCATCTCTTACCTCGATCCCCTGTTCCGCCGCCGCCCAACCCGAGCGCTGGCCGCTGGCCGCATCGCCGCCACAGAGAAGCCGCACCGCCGCCGCTCGAGTCCACACCCAGCGTCCCATCCGCTCGATTCCATACCTCCACCCGCCGCTCTAGTCCACAGCCCACGCCGCCTCCTATCGGCGCTTGAGTCCACTCGTCCACCGGCCGCAAGATCTGCCGCCCGAGTCCACGGACGGAAGACAGGGAGACGGCGGGAGCGCAGGACATCGCCTCCGCCCGACCATTACCTTGGACGCTGCTTCTCCACAATCTGGCGGCGGGGGCCGCTACTTCTCCGTCGTCGAGACCACGGCAGCTAAGGTTTGAGAGATCGATCTTCAGAACTCCCTGTTGTGCCTCTCTTTTAATTTTGTCTTTAAAGGACCACACGACGCGTTCCATTACATAATAGTACTGGGTATATCGCTGGATCATAATGTTCAGAATTCAGAATTCCATTGCCTTCACACAGTGCCAATTGTGTTTCCCATAACTTGTGAAAAATTAACCTGCCACATCTCAATGCCTTGTTGTGCTATTAGAGCTGCAAATGAAATCTTGAATTTAGAGCGTTGTGAGTCACAACGCATACTGCAGAATATGATGTCGACTTTGGCTTAGCTCAGTATTACAAAATTATTCAGAAATCAATATGCATGCTGCAACATTATCATTTAGATCAGGATGTATTCCTGAGAACCCCAATCCTCATGCTGCAACCATTGGAACAGACAATTTTATTACCTCTGTCATAAAAGGCACAACCATGTATTTTGCGTTGAGGCCATCAGTGCGAAATTAATTATGTATTATAATAAATTAGCTGTTTGAAAGTACTGATGGTTCAATACAATTTCAACTTTTTAGCATTATAATAAATTCACTAATGACATTTGCTACTTTAACACAGCGAGTCGATGGATCTAACAGCCATTAAAAAGTTACTCAGTTCTCGTGAGACCAAGTGCAGACTACTTGGCTGGCGTAGATGGTTTCCTTGATTTTGCATACACTGGAAAAAGTTCAGATGCCAAGATCCATTGTCCATGCGCCGGATGTGTCAATAGGAACTTTTTGAAGCGAGACACCGTATATGATCATTTGGTGTGTAATGGGATGCTACTTGGATACACAGTTTGGGGTTGTCATGGTGAAACTGCAGGATACATCTCCTCTAACAAACGAAAAAGGTCAAAGCAGGAAGGCATACACTCTAATATGCGCCAGCTAGTCCATGATGTTTTCGGGAACACAGATAATGGGTCTCAAGTGAATGACTTCGATGACCCAAACCCTCCGTAACATGGACCAGATCCTGAAACCCAATCTTTTTATGACTTGTTGAGAGATGCATATGTACCTTTGTGGGACGGTGTGAACTATCAAAACTTTCTTTCCTTGTGCTTCGCTCAACATAAAATCCAGTAACAAGTGGAGTAATAAATCTATAAATGATTTGCTAGCAGTTCTACAACAAGCAATTCCAAATGGCAAGAATTTACGGAACTTCTGCCGAGGCCAAGAAGATCATTGGAAAGCTTGGGCTTAGTTATGAGAGAATTCATGTTTGTGAAAAAGATTGTCACTTTTTGGAAAGAGAAGGCTAATGATGACTTTTGCTCAAGATGTGGAGCATCAAGGTGGAAAAACAAACCTGATAAAACCGTGCTAACTAACAAGGAAAGGAAAAAAGCAACCCCGAAGAAGGTGCTCCGGCATTCCCTATTAAGCCAAGGCTTAAGAGGCTTTTTATGCACAAGGAAACTGCTATAGCATTAAGATGGCATGATGAGGAACGCATAAAAGATGGAGCATTGCGACATTTAGCTGATTCAGCGGCATGGAAGGAGATTGACTCAAGTATAAGCACATCGATCAGATTCTCGAAATATTAGATTCATAATCACAGCTGATGGATTCAATCCGTTTGGTAAGCTGAATAGTAAACATAGTTGCTGGCCTGTTGTCCTAGTACCCAATAACCTTCCACCATGGTTGTGCATTCTCTTATGCTCACTCTTCTTATTCCTGGTCCAACTTACCCTGGAAAGAATTTCCATGTATTCATGCAACCAGTTTATGAAGAACTAACCGAGCTGTTTATGGTAGGAACACATACATATGATGCATCTCGAGGTGAGATGTTTCAACTTTATGCTGTTGTGTTGTCTACCGTGAGTGACTACCCCGGGCTAGCTCTCTTTGCAGGATATAGCGTAAATGGTGAGTTTGGTTGTTTTCCATGTCGTGATGAAACATGTTCTAAACGCTTGAAATATGGGCAGAAGTACTGTTTCATGGGGCATCGCCGATTTCGCCCCAGATCACAAATTCGCTTTGATGCTAGATCGTTTGATGGATCTGAAGAACATAGAGCGGCACCTAGTGCTTATGCGGAAACTAGAGCTGTAGATCAAATAAAATCAATTTCAGATTTTCAGAAATCCAAAACATGGAAGTGTGTCGCTGGCCTATTCAATTTGCCTTATTGGGACTTCAATTTACTTCGTCACAATCTTGATATCATGCATATTGAGAAGAACGTATGTGAAAACATATATGGAACACTTCTAGGAATAGAAGGCAAGTCCAAAGATAATTTAAAGGCACGACAAGACCTACATCACATGAACATTAAACGAGAGCTGCATCCACAAAAAAACCTAATGATAAGTATTATCTGCCACCTGCTTCCTATAACCTATCTAAAGAAGGGAAGCAACAATTTTGCAAAGTCCTTCATGGTGCAAGGGGTCCGAATGGGTTTTCGTGAAACATCTCAAGATGTGCAAATGTTGTTCAAGGGAGAATCTCAGGCCTTAAAAGTCATGATTGTCATATACTAATGCAACACTTTCTACCACTTGCTATTCGAGGTCTACTCCCGATCATGTCACATCTGTGTTGTTCGACTGTATGGGTATTTTAGAGAAGTGAGTGCAAAAGTCCTATACATCAGCGATCTTGAGAAGTTGGAGGAGCGAATCATAATGACATTATGTCATATGGAGAGAATATTCCCACCAGGTTTTTCTTTGTTATGGTGCATTTGGTTATGCATCTAGCAACGGAGGCAAAAATAGGTGGTCCAAGTGTGCTACCGCTCGATGTGGTTTGTGGAAAGGTATGGTAGCTTCTTATATAAATATGGGGATGCATTACATATCTTTGCAGGAAAATATTCTTCAATAATTTCCTTCTTCCTTCTGCTTTGTGTTTATGTAGGTATATAGGTAAGCTGAAGTCAAATGTCCGTAACAAAGCTCATTCCAAGGATCTATCGCTGAAGAATTTTTGGCAGATGAGTGCATGACATTCTGTTCAAGATATATTGTCGGTTTTGAGACCAAACATAACTTGCCTTCGCAGAACAAAGATAACGACGAGTGGGTTGGGCATCATGATATTGCACATGGATCAAGATTATTTCCACATTACGGCAATCCACTTGGAAAGCCTAGGAATTATGTCTCGAGCGGTGTGGCAAAAGTACAGGCACATAGATATGTCTTGTTCAATTGCTCGATGTGAATTCATACCTTAGGTAATATCTCATGCTTATAAATTGTCTTAGTTACCCTTTCCCTACTTTTACCTTTTGTTTATGAATTACTTTGCAAGGCTCATGCTGATGAGATCACTAATGGACTTAATTTAAACCACGATGTTGTCGAGAGGATTCAAAATGATAAGTTCCACGAATGGTTCCAAGCTCATGTAAGTGCCATATTTTGCATATACTATACACGTATCACTACATTTAGTTGTAATCAAATTCTGAATATTCAGATAAAGAAATTGGAGAAGGAAAATGGCATCCACAACATTGAAAAGGATATTAGATTGCTACTTGGGGCCCGATTAATGCAGCCAAAAGATATTGCGCTTTCAACTCCCAAGGCTACCATTTTAGGCCTAAACGCTTGGATAAAGAGACACAAAATAGTGGAGTCATGGTAACTGCAAAAACTTCTAGTTATGCTTCGGCACATGATGCCAATCCTGTTTTACGTGATGTGACGTACTACGGAGGGTAATTGATATTGTCGAGCTAAACTACTCGGACAGTTTTCAGTGGTGTTGTTTAAATGTGAATGGGTTAATGTGTTCTCAGAAACAGGAATGAAAAAGACAAATGCGTTTACACACTTGTCAACTTCTCACATCTAATACACAAAGGAGAAAAGATTGAGCATGAGCCTTTTATTTTCCCTAACCAAAGTAATCAAGTGTTCTATGTGGAAGATGAATTGAATCCAGGTTGGTCTGTGGTAATGAAGTTGCCAAAGCCTAGAGATGTATATGACTTAGGCAACTTGGAATGGGAAGCCTTGAGACAGGAAAATGAGCCATTCCATGTTTCACAGCTTGGAGAGAGTTTGAAAATAAAGAACAATGAAGAACATTGGGTTAGAACAGACGTTGAGGGACAATAGTGGATGCTAATAATGCTTCGAGCAACGAAGAATAAGCGAGGTTAGTAGCAATATGTTCTTGTGTTTCCATATTCAATTTGCAAGATGTGTTTTTACCTCTAATATAATTTGTTGTTCAATCTTTCTGTTCTTCAATTATGTTTTGTGCATTCTTTCTTTTATGTTGGGTTGACACTTTCATATCAAATATGAAATTTAGTGATAAAAGTAGCACAAAACGTCTCTTCTATTTTCTTGTTCGTGTTTTGAATTATTTTGGCTGCATGCTACAGGTTCAGACTGCATGCTACATGGAGGCATGGAGGGGGTGGTCGGCTGTGTGCTTTGTGTTAGTACAAAACAGCCTACTGCTCGCTTGGTGGCTTTCTCGCTGACTACTTGACGAACTTGCTTGGTGATATACTGCTGTGTGAGACCATGTGTTGGTCAAAACATAGTATACTCTTATATTCATGCTTGGTAATTCGGTCACCATTTACACCACATGCTTGTTTGGAACATCATTTTGTACTTTGGTCAACAACAGTTCAGAATTGAGATACACACAGCTTTTTGGAACTTTATTTTTGTATACATTGGTTAACAGATTCAGAATTGGCATACTCTTGCAGTGTTCAAAAATCTTGTTTTGCGATCACATGTTGCCATTTTTTTTAAAGTCTGAATCTATCCTGAAGCAGTATATATGTTTTAGTTTCTCTACATATAATTCTCTTGCTGATGATTATATTAGATGGTTAAAAGACTAGACTCTCATGTGCAAGATGAAAGTTCAATGTTGATTGAAGTCTTTTCTCCGAAGGTGAAGGCAAATTCTGTACCAAGTAGAAAGTTCAGTGTTCTACCAACGACACTCAGCTTTCTCATGATTTTTGCTCTTTGAACCAGCTATCAAAATGCATTCAAATTTAGGTTTTCATTATTCCAATTACATGAAATAGTATCTATTGAATATGTCTCCCTATCTGGACGAATTAGCACGAATTCGGATCAGGGTGGTCCAACTAATAAAAAGTCACAGATATAACATGTCAACATACAATATACCTTTGATCGAAAACCGCTTCCCAAATACAACACGTCAACATACTTTTATACTTTATAATAAAAATACGGATCAATAAATCTTCAAAGCATATTAAATTAACTAAGTCCAAAATTACTTAAAAGTAGCTAGCACACCTTTTAATTTTAACAAATTTTGGTAGCAGAAAACATTTTTTTCCAATACCCAAAAGAGCTGCACATCTTTTATATTAAGATAAGAGAAAAAAATTAAAGATTACGAACACACACACATAGTACAAAGCACAAAACTTTGAGTTTGCACTCTCATCCAGTCTTAGAAAATAGGGTCATACGTACCCACGTAAAGGGAAATAATCTTTTTTAGAATTTTGTACAGGGAAATATCTTTTTTAGAAGAACTTACAGGAAAAAGTCAGCTGCTATAGTTTGAGTCCTACCTTCTCTAGGCTTTGGTAGGTGGGCTACGCCAATTGTTTTATCCTAATATATCCCAGCAGTAATCAAACACGCATCCTCTAAACTTCTATACGTAGCTAACTTGTGAATGGTACAAGCCCATAACTATTACCTCAGAGGCCACGTGCTACGACGGGATCGACCTAATAATTGATCGCATGCATCTTGCAACAAGTCTTCTCATGACAAGAAAGAAAAATTCAATCCAATATTATTACGTGTGTAACATTTACCTACGTAGATCACCTATGTGTTACAAACTTGTAACACAACATTGCATATCATGTATGTGTTACAATCTTGTAACACTCTCTCAACCGGCTTAAATAATGTGTTACAAAACTGTAACACATTCGACATATGTGGAATATGTGTTACAACATCGTAACACTTCCCACAGAACGTGTTACAACTTAGGTGTGGACACAAATTTTGTCTGACCGGGATTTCAACCAATAACACATGTTTTCTTGTGTTACCGGAATGTGTTACCAAAGCTAATTCCTGTAGTAGTGTATACCTTGCCTTGTTTTATTCCTTTTCCCTGTTTCCAATATAGAGAAGATATTTATGCACATCCTTGTTTTCAGGGTTCACTGATGATTACCTCTCAAACCACCTCTGTGGTCAGGAGGCGAGGAAAGTTTTCATACAACACCCACGGTTCAATATTGAAGTGTTCCTGAAGTGGTCGAAGGATGGACAATCAATCATCCACAGGCACTGGCCTAAAGTTGCAAAGACCTTCAACATGAATGAAGGCTCAATATTCGCCTTCCGCTTCAGCAGTTTTCCAGATGAGATGCATCTCTCTATGTACCGTCTATGATGCTAATTTCGAAAGGTTCTCGATGTTGCATGTGAAACTTGCTGCTGGTGCAGTTGTGTCATGTGGTAGCTGAGTGCTGAAGCTATATCATGTTGTACTCCGATGTATTTCAATAATGAAATCCTTCTTCCTTAATATGGAAATGGAATATATTATGTGCTTAATATGAATGTCATTAGATTAGTAAATGGATTATTAATAATAGGGCAATTAGCCCGCTAATTGGCCAATTAGCTTGCTAATTGGGTTTTCCTATTGCAAACGGTTAATGAGAAAACACCATGGGCGATGACCTAAGGAAATGCACACAGTTTCTAGGAATAAATCGTGTTGGATCAATGGACAATCACACACGACATTCTCTTCAAAACTGTTTGCGTTACGCCACCTTGCGCAAACGTTTTCCTTGTAGTGACTGTGTGGGATGTATATACGAACGGAAACGTTTAGTGGTGACTGACTGTGTGGGATGTACTTATGACCGGAAATTATTTTGCCTGTATAATTGTATTTTTTGAGCACTAATTTACGTATTTCTGTATTTGAGTGCTCGCCGGTCGCACACGACCTCCTTTTGTCGAGCGTGTGTACCAGGAGGGCATATCACCAACGGTTTCTGGGTCGTGTGGGAGGGACCCCCCTATCGCCCACACTCACTTGGCGAAGGTTCCGAATGCCGTCGCAGAAAGGGGTTAAAAACCGTTTGTTTAGGACCGATGCGTACCAGTGCATGCCCTAAATTGCAAGAATGACTACTGGTACTTGTTATTGATTGCCTAGGGACAAATGACTTTCTTGTTGACAAAAGCTATCCACTTTTATTACCTTGCAATTTATTCATACTTTTATTCTCGCAAAGTACTCGTAGTATTCTTGCAAAATAGTTTCATACTTGTTCTAGGTAAAGCAAACGTTAAAGTGTCCGTAGAGTTGTATCGGTGGTCGATGGAACTTGAGGGAATATTTGTTCTACCTTTAGCTCCTCGTTGGGTTCGACACTCTTATTTATCAAAGAAGGCTATAAACGACCCCCTATACTTGTGGGTTATCAAGACCTTTTTCTGGCGCCGTTGCCGGGGAGCAATAGCACGGGGTGAATATTCTTGTGTGTACTTGTTTGCTTTATCACTAAGTAGTTTTCATTTTCTGTTCTAAGTTGTTCTCTATCTTTAGTTATGGATATGGAACACGAAACACCAAAAAAATTAGTAGTACTTGCCACTCATGGAGATGGGGAACCTCCTAAAACCCTCGATGCTCGTTAGGTGAAAGATATTATGCACTACTATGATAATCCTGAGAAAACTCATTCAACTATATAATGGGAGTAATGTTGGATCAATGTGAATACTTTAGGGATTATTGCTTGACTCATAAAGGGAAATTGTTATGGGATCAAATTTTGCATTGGTATGCTCGGGACCTATGCTTGAGATATGATTATACTTGTTGCACTAGGAGGAACGCTCCACATCTCCCCTTTTCATGCAAGTTCAAGGATAATGAAACCTTAGCTTCTTATGCTAATGGTATATATGATTACTATGATGTGGAACGAATAGAAGAATTTGTTGCTTTTAAGGGTGCTTATGAAATTGAATCTTTGTTTTTAAAGTATGAAGCTTTTGATGATGATGTTTATAGACCTGAAAATTTTGCCATCCTTAAATATTGCTATGATAATTATAAATATAATTCTGATATTGATGAATTTATTGAGAAAATCTCCGCTATCCAAGAAGAGACTAATAGTTTGCAGGAGTCTATTGAAGAAGGAATTGATGAAACTGTGAGCTCATTGGATGAAAAAGATGATGAGGAGAGCGAACAACAAAAGGAGGAAGAGCGGATTAGCTACCTGTGCCCACCTTCTAATGAGAGTAAATCTTCAACTCATACATTGTTTAATGTCCCTTCATTCTTACTGAAGGATGAATGATATGGTAATTGCTATGATCCAATTGATTCTTTTGAAATATCCCTTTTTGATTAACTTGATGATTGCTATGCTTGTGGCCATGATGCCAATATGAATTATGCTTATGGAGATGAACTCGCTATAGTTCCTTATGTTAAGAATGAAATTGTTGCTATTGCACCCACACATGTGAAGGAAATATGCCCTAGAGGCAATAATAAAGTTGTTATATATATTTCCTTATATCATGATAAATGTTTATTATTCATGCTAGAATTGTATTAACCAGAAACTTAGTACATCACTACTGGAATCAAGATCTTTGCCGCCATCAGCATACAGAAAGCTGACAGCAAAGAAAGAGCGGACGACAAAGATGGTGTTTGTCGCCAGCCAGTTCTTTTCCGTTTGCTAGCAGATGGTTAAAAGCTTTGCCGTCCGCTAGAGGACGACAAAGAGGGAGGGTGGCGTACCAGCGAGGGCCTCCTAACGTCCACATTCTTTGTCGTCAGCTAGCGGACGGCAAAGAAAGTGGCCAACTAACGTCCGTTAGCTAGGCTCTTTGCCGTCCGCTAGCAGACGACAAAGAGCTGTGACCTAAACTAAAAAGCCACCAGCCCCACGTCCCACTCTCTCTCCCCCTCTCTCACCACACCTGCGCCGCCGCCCACGCCCGAGCCGCCTGGCCGCTCCACCGCCTTGCCTCCCGCCCGCCCGCCTCGCCGAGCCCGCCCGCCCTAAGGCGCCTGACGCCCGCCTCCATCCGGCACCCTGCCGCTCAAGGTGAGACATCCCTTTTTTTCTTTTTCTCTTTTCTAGATTTAGTTTAATTTAGGCTTGGTTTAGTTTAGGTTTTGTATTTGTTTTTTAGGTTTAGATTTAGTTTAGTTTAGGTTAGGTTTATTAGGTTTAGTTTAGGTTAAGAAGAAAGAAGAAAGATGAAAAAGAAGAAGAAGAAGAAGAAGAAGAAGAAGAAAAGGAGGAAGAAGAAGAGGAGGAGGAAGAACAAGATTAGGGGTGCATCACTGACGAAGCTGGGTCGAGCGGGTTAGGGGGTTCCTCGGTGTCGATGGAACAGTAACTAGCTAGTATCGTTGGTGCGAGATACATGTGGCCATCGGTGTCGAACACTACATCCACGTCCCACAAGTTACGCCGGCGTTCGGCGTACCACAACAACAGTTCTCGGCGTCGATGGCGGTCGAATACCATTGCAAATTTGTCTGGCAGCCTCTACGATGACTATTAAAAGGAAGTGTTGAAACTTGAAACATCCAAACCGACTCAAGTCGGTTTGGTTGTTTGAAATTTCAAAACTTGGCTTTAATCCTCATCGGAGAGGCTGCCACACAAATTCGCCAAGGTGTTCGACCGTCATCGGCCACCAGAACTATTCTTGCGGGACGCCGGGCGCCGGTTTCACTTGTGGGATGTGGATCTAGTGTTCAACACCGAGCGCCACATGTATCTCGCACTAATGATACTTTCTATTTAGGGTTCCATCGATGCCAAGGAACCCCCTAACCCGCTCGTCCTATTGTAAATATTTAGTTAGGTTGACGGAAAAAACAAAATTGCTATGTCACTCATCTTTCGATTTAAATGTGTATTTTTTTCGTCGCTGCGAGGGTCTAGTGTTCAACGAGCTCTGCCCATGTGTTCGTGGGTGAGCAAAAATGACATCTCCTCCTCCCCCTTCATTTGCTCTGTTCCGGTCTTCATGCCGATGAAACTTGCTAGCTATAGGTGTCTTCAATCATCAGTATGCGCGACCACTATGCGTCTCCCGTTCGAAAGGGTTACATCACTACAAAAAAATACACTTCCGTGATGATACGTGTTTGTCACAGTATGTCACGTTTTCTGTCATGCATGTACATCCATGACGATTTTATGACAGAATCAAGATTGTCATACCTGTGCCGTCGTAGAAGTGTTCCATGACATTACCAAAATTTTCATCACGGAAGTGTCCACTTCCATGACGATAAATCGCGCGTCGTAGAAGTGCTTTCGTCAAGGGTGACCGACACGTGGCATACACCGTAACGGCTCACCATTAAGCTATCGAGTCCGGTTTTGGATCCGATAACCCGTTAACAGCCGGGACCAATGGTGATTTTCCACGTGCAAAATTCTCATTGGCCGGAGGAAACACGTGTCTGCTCCTCGGTGGGCCAGATGTTGCCCGTCCATTGGAGGAGACATGCCTATGATATGTCGACACGTGGCACGGCCCAATAGAGGCCCATATAGGTTAAATGGGCCGGCCCAACTAAAGGCCCACAAGATTTTGCGGACCATAATGGGCCGGCCCACCTAAAGGCCCACAAGATTTTGCGGACCATAATGGGCCGGCCCAGCTAAAGGCCCACAAGATTTTGCCGACCATAATGGGCCGACCCAGCTAAAGGCCCACAAGGTTTTGTGGACACTAGTGGGCTGGCCCATTCACAGGCTGCCATGTTTTGGGCCAAATGCCGATCCATATTTGATCCAGTCCATTAACAGCCTGCCATGTTCCGGGCCTAATAAAGGGCCATATGAGATCCGGCCCGTTAAAAGCCTACCACGTTCTGGGCCAAATTACGGCCCAGATTAGATCCGGCCCTTTAAGAGGCTCTGGGACAAATTATAGCCCACATCAGATTCGGCCCGTCAACTAGACGCTATACTTTTGGGCCCACTTGCTAAAGGCCCATTTAGTAATTCGGCCTGATACTAGTTTCGGCCTGTTAAAGGCCCGTTTATCATTTCGGCCCTATATTTATTTCAGCCTGTTAAAAGCCCGTCATATAGTTCGGCCTAACAACGGCCCGGTTTGCATCCGGCCTGCTCACAGCCGATAATCTGATCGTGCCAAACAAGGACCGAGACAATTTTGGCCTGTTAACAGCTGGTGATGTGATTGGCACAATCATGGGCCGGGGTCTATTTCGGCCTGCTGCCGGCCCGTGAGCTGTTCGGCACGTTTCAGGACCAACCTACTTTTCAGCCTCCTAGAAGCTCATTGAGTTTTCTTGCGAAAATAGGGCCGACGGTTTACTCGGCCTATTAAAGGCCCGAATCTACTTGTGGGCCTGTTTACATTTAGGCCTGTTAACGGACCAAGATGACTGGGCCTATGATGCGGATCATACATAGTGATTTGCATGACGGCCCGATTATGTACCGTAATTTTATGGCTTGGCCGGTTTATTCCGAAGACAGGATATATATACAGTAAAATAACTACAGCATCGTGAATAAGAAAAAAACTAGACTACACAATAAAGAAATTACGGCATATTACATCCACTGGGCATCAAAGTTCACCACTGTGATAATAAAGCACAAGCAGACAACAAATTACGTACACTGGGCATCAAAGATCGCCACCAGTGCAAATAAACATGCCCACAAAATAATATACAAAACCGTCAGCACTTCAATAGAGGTCAAGAAAGGTTAGCCCTGCTCGGGAGCTGCAGCGCAATCAGCTGAGCAAGCTGATGAGACTGCGCTTGTTTGACACTTATATCCTCCTCACTCTAAAAGATAAACAAGCATACATATGACAGGTTTTGCACATATAAGTATGAGTGCTGACAATTCATCACATTTCTTACTGACGAATAAAGTGACACAGTTTAAAATAGCATTAACACAATATGGTATTGTTCATTTCAAGACATGGCAGGAAATGCCATTGTGAAGGAGTTGGCCGCTTCACGACACCACTGGATTATAGATCAAGAACTCATAAGTATCAATGGTTAGTGTGCTGTCAATTTATCCCATTTCAGATTGGCAAATAAAGAGACGGTTTAAATAATAGTAGAATGATATGACATTGTTCATAGTTAAGACATTGCAGAATATGACATTGTGTTGTAGTGGGTAGGTTCACGACACCGCTGGATTATGGATCAAGAACACAAGCATACATGCAGTGCAAAAGAAGATCACTTGCTCTGTATAGTTTAACTTACATGGTATGAAGAAGGAACTTGGTTGTACAACTGAAAACTTAAATTGAGAAGGACAAACTTTTGTTTATGAACTACATAATAAACTTTAAACATGCAATTTGATGCAAACACCAAAAATAAACAGCTGTTGCAGTCATGCCTAACCAAATAAACACAACAAAGTTTGAAGGCTTGAGAAGGACAAACTTACATTATTGGTGAAGACAGGCTCTATAAAGCCCTTGTCCATGCTGATGGGGGGGGGGCAATTCAACCACAAAATCTTCTTCATAAGCATTGCCTTTATTCTACATTTTGTTAAGAGTAAATATAGATGTGATAATATAAGAAAAAATGGAGAATATTTAAGATAACATGAAGAGTGATGCTACATAACCAAGTAGCTATAAATGTAAGTACAACGATAGAGGCAAAAGGTACAACCAAGAGCAATGCAGAGCTAAACTTCTTCAGTACCATCGGTGTTATCCAACCTTATGGTAAGAGTAAATATAGATCTGATGTGTAGAAAATGGAGGGCAAAGGAAAATAAGCAGTAGAGTGATGGTACATGTACAACTAGCTGTCAATATAAGTACACTAATAAAGGACAACAGGTACTTACAAGAACAATGCCAAGCTAAAAAATTTCATTGGCATTGGATATATTCTACACTAATGTAACCATTCATACAGATCAGATAATTTGGAGCGAACAATTGATAAGCAAGCTGTCACATAATGAACCAGGCATGTATGCAAGTACAGTGATACAGGACAATAGGTACTAACAAGAGCAAAGCAGCGGGCAGCATATTTGCGATATCCTGTCGTCCTTTTCAAACCGGAATTCTTCTTTAAGCAGATTTCCTGCAAAAAAGATCCATAAGGCACATGCGCAAAAGTAGAAGTTCAAATTGTCATGTGATATCATAGACAATACCTCATCCTGAGAACAAGACCAGTGCATAACAAGGTTTTTCCATTCAATGTCTTCTAAATTTAGCACATGATACTTCACCTGAAATTCGTTTATAGACTTGCCATCAAAGTGTGATTTCCTCAGGTAACATCGATACTGCTGCAATGCTTCCTTGAAAACCGCAAGCAAGCTTTGCTCATCATGACTATCCAGATTGACCCTTGCTACCTCTTGAGCATGCGTTGGTTTTGCCTTGAAGAGGAAAGGGTAATGCAACAAAGTAGCGTAAGTATTTCCCTCAGTTTTTGAGAACCAAGGTATCAATCTAGTAGGAGACTACACGCAAGTCCCTCGTACCTGCACAAACAATCAAGAACCTTGCAACCAACGCGATAAAGGGGTTGTCAATCCCTTCACGGCCACTTGCAAAAGTGAGATCTGATAAAGATAATAAGATACATATTTTTGTTATTTTTGTTGTATAGATTGGAAAGTAAAGATTGCAAAATAAACGGCGACAGAAACATCAAGTTGATAGGAAAATAGTACGATGGAAGATAGACCCGGGGGCTATAGGTTTCACTAGTGGCTTCTCTCAAGATAGCATAATTTACGGTGGGTGGACAAGAATATCTAGGCATGATCATGTATATAGGCATCACGTCCGTGACAAGTAGACCGAAATGATTCTGCATCTACTACTATTACTTCACACATCGACCGCTATCCAGCATGCATCTAGAGTATTAAGTTCATAAGAACAGAGTAACGCATTAGGCAGGATGACATGATTTAGAGGGATAAACTCAAGCAATATGATATAAACCCATCTTTTTATCCTCGATGGCAACAATACAATACGTGCCTTGCTGCCCCTGCTGTCACTAGGAAAGGACACCGCAAGAATGAACCCAAAGCTAAGCAGTTCTCCCATTGCAAGAAAGATCAATCTAGTAGGCCAAACCAAACTGATAATTCGCAGAGACTTGCAAAGATATTTAAATCATGCATAAAAGAATTTAGACAAGAATCAAATATTGTTCATAGATAATCTTGATCATAAACCCACAATTCATCGGATCTCGACAAACACACCGCAAAAAGAATTACATCGAATAGATCTCCAAGAAGATCGAGGAGAACTTTGTATTGAGATCCAAAGAGAGAGAAGAAGCCATCTAGCTAATAACTATGGACCAAAGGTCTATGGCAAACTACTCACACATCATCAGAGAGGCTATGGTGTTGATGTAGAAGCCCTCCGTGATCGATTCCCCCTTCGGCGGAGCGCCGGAAAAGGCCCCAAGATGGGATCTCATGGGTACATAAGGTTGCAGCGGTGGAAATAGGGTTTCGTGGTGCTCTCAGATGTTTTCAGGGTGTATGAGGATATATAGGCGAAAGAAGTAGGTCGGTGGAGCCACGAGGGGCCCACGAGTGGGGGCGCGCCTACCCCCCTGGGCGCGCCCTCCTGCCTCGTGGATTCCTTGTTGCTTCCTTGACGTCCACTCCAAGTCTCCTGGATTGCGTTTGTTCCAAAAACGATCCTCGCGAAGGTTTCATTCCGTTTGATATTCCTTTTCTGCGAAACACTGAAATAGGTAAAAAACAACAAATTGCACTGGGCCTACGGTTAATTGGTTAGTCCCAAAATAATATAGAAGTGCATAATAAAGCCCATTAAACATCCAAAACAGATAATATAATAGCATGGAACAATAAAAATTATAGATACATTGGAGACGCGGCTAATCAACGGGCTAGGGAGATTCCCATCAACTGATGTCAATGCAAGGAGTAGGGATTGCCATGCAACGGATGCACTAGAGCTATAAATGTATGAAAGCTCAACAAAAGAAACTAAGTGAGTGTGCATCCAACTTGCTTGCTCACGAAGATCTAGGGCATGTGAGGAAGCCCATTGTTGGAATATACAAGCCAAGTTCTATAATGAAAAATTCCCACTAGTATATGAAAGTGACAAAATAAGAGACTCTCTATCATAAAGATCATGGTGCTACTTTGAAGCACAAGTATGGGAAAAATAGTAGCATTGTCCCTTTTATTTCTTTTCCCTTTTTTGGGCCTTTTTTTGGCTTTTCTTTTTTTCTCTTTTTTATTTGGGACAATGCTCTATTAATGATGATCATCACACTTCTATTTATTTACAACTCAATGATTACAACTCGATACTAGAACAAAATATGACTCTATATGAGTGCCTCCGACGGTGTACCGGGATGGGCAATGAATCAAGAGTGACATGTATATAAATTATGCATGGTGGCTTTGCCACAAATACGTTGTCAACTTCATGATCATACAAGGCAATATGACAATGATGAAGCGTGTCATAATAAATGAAACGGTGGAAAGTTGCATGGCAATATATCTCGGAATGGCTATGGAAATGCCATAATAGGTAGGTATGGTGGCTGTTTTGAGGAAGATATAAGGAGGTTTATGTGTGATAGAGCATATCATATCACGGGAGTTGGATGCACCGTGAAGTTTGCACCAACTCTCAAGGTGAGAAAGGGCAATGCACTGCATCAAGAGGCTAGCAATGATGGAAAGGTGAGAGTGCGTGTAATCCATGAACTCAACATTAGTCATAAAGAACTCACATACTTATTGCAAAAATCTACAAGTCATCAAAAACCAAGCACTACGCGCATGCTCCTAGGGGGATAGATTGGTAGGAAAAGACCATCGCTCGTCCCCGACTACCGCTCATAAGGATGACAATCAAAGAACACCTCATGTTTGAAATTTTTCAGACAACGTTTACCATACGTGCATGCTACAGGACTTGCAAACTTCAACACCAGTATTTCTCAAATTCACAACTACTCAACTAGCATGAATCTAATATTACCATCTTCATATCTCAAAACAATCATCAAGTATCAAATTTCTCATAGTATTCAATGCACCTTTTATGAATGTTTTTATTATAGCCATCTTGGATGCCTATCATATTAGAACTAATTTTATAGCCAAAGCAAATTACCATGATGTTCTAAAGGAATCTCAAAATAATATAAGTTAAGCATGAGAGATCAATAATTTCTATAAAATAAAACCACCACCATGCTCTAAAAGATATAAGTGAAGCACTAGAGCAAAATTATCTAGCTCAAAAGATATAAGTGAAGCACATAGAGTGTTCTAATAAATTCCGATTCATGTGTGTCTCTCCAAAAGGTGTGTACAGCAAGGATGATTGTGGTAAACTAAAAATCAAAGACTCAAATCATAGAAGACGCTCCAAGCAAAACACATATCATGTGGTGAATAAAAATATAGCCTCAAGTAAAGTTACTGATGGACGAAGACGAAAGAGGGGATGCCTTCCGGAGCATCCCCAAGCTTAGGCTTTTGGTTGTCCTTGAATTTTACCTTGGGGTTCCTTGGGCATCCCCAAGCTTAGGCTCTTGCCACTCCTTATTCCAAAATCCATCCGGAGTATAAGCTCAACAACACAAAACTCAACAGAAAATCTCATGAGCTCCGTTAGTATAAGAAAACAAATCACCACCTTAAGGTACTGTAATGAACTAATTATTTATTTAATTTTGTGTTAAACCTTCTGTGTTCCAACTTCTCTATGGTTCATACCCCCTGATACTAGCCATAGATTCATCAAAATAAGGAAACAACACACGAAAAACAGAATCTGTCAAAAACAGAACAGTCTGTAGTAATCTGTATGAAACATATACTTCTGTAACTAAAAAAATTCGGGAATAGACGGGTGGACGTGAGAAATTTGTCTATTAATTATCTGCAAAAAGAATTAACCTAAAAGAACTCTCCAGTAAAAAATGGCAGCTAATCTCATGAGCGCTAAAGTTTCTGTTTTTCACAGCAAGATCATAAAGACTTCACCCAAGTCTTCCCAAAGGTTCTACTTGGCACAAACACTAATTTAAAACACAAAACCACATCTAGCAGAAGCTAGATGAATTATTTCTTACTAAACAGAACCGAAAAGCAAGAAACAAAAATAAAATTTGGTTGCCTCCCAACAAGCGCTATCGTTTAACGCCCCTAGCTAGGCATAAAAGCAAAAATAGATCTAGGCATTACCATCTTTGGTATGCAATCCATAAGTAGCTCTCATAATAGGTTCATAACGTAATTTAATTTTCTTTCTAGGAAAGTGTTCCATGACTTTCCTTAATGGAAATTGGAATCTAATATTTCCTTCTTTCATCTCAATAATTGCACCAATCGTTCTAAGGAAAGGTCTACCAAGAATAATAGGACATGTAGGATTGTGTCGGAGTTATTAGCCATGGGTAGCCTCATCTGCCCCCATGAGATTTCAAGAAATCAGGGCCGACTGCGCCCCTCAAGCCTCAAAGCTCGGTTGCTGCCTTCTCGTAGCCGGCTGGCCCACGCGGCCGGCTGCCGGAAGGCGGAGGACACCAGAAGACGGCCACGAGGAGGGCCGCCTCCTAGCAGGCGGCCTCTAGAGAGGCCGGCTCCTAGCAGGCGGCCCCAGGCGCCCTCAAAGTCTGCACCCTCTTAAGCACGACAAGATGGGGCATGGCTACAGCAAAGCCTGCCACCCCCGAATCCAGGGCGGGTCATGGCCACAGTACGCCATACTAGCCGGAGATCTCCTGCACAGCGCGGCACTGTGGCCCCTCCGCTCGTGACATCACCCAAGTCAGAAGGGACCATTCTCCCACGACGGGCTATCGGTACGGCTTGCAGGCAGCGGGCCCTACCTGCCCGCAAGAAACCAGAAGGCGGCCAGCCTCGGCCAGGCGGCGAGCCCTACCTGCCCGCAAGAAACCAGAAGGCGGCCAGCCTCGGCCAGGCGGCCGTAGGGGAGGTCGGCACCCAGAGGGCGGCCCTCCCCCTTCCTAGGAGTTTGTGCGCCATTAACCAGAAGAGATGGGGAATGACTACAGTGAACGCCTGCCAGGCAGCGGGACCATAGCCACGCCTCCCCCGACAAAGGAAGCATCATTAGAAGCACAGCTACAGTGATGAGCAGCCGGCAAGACCCGCAAGCGGTGGGCGCGGCCTGTCGGCCAAGTACAAGACAGCCGGCGGGGCCACCAGTCGGTGGGCCCCAGCAGCCAGCGGAGAAGCCGGCTACAAGAGACACTGACGGCCTGGGCCTACCCGGCCAGTTTACCATTGTACCCCTAGGGGGTAGGCCTATATAAACCCCCCAGGGCACCCATGCAAAGGGTTACGACCCTTAGACTACACAACCACGCACGTAGAGAGAGGAGAGAGCTAGCCTTGCCCTTCTTCCTCCTCTAGCAAACAGCTCAAGGAGCAACTTGTAGCTACTTGTTGAGATAGTGATCATGCGGAGACCCCGCAGAGCAGGAATAGGGGTGTTATCTGCTAGGAGAGCCCCAGACCTGGGTAAAGCTCATCGGCGTACATGTCTATGCCTCATCCCGCTTCCTGGCACCGGCGACGTCTTACTATCCCCCACCATGATAAGCCACCCGTTGGCATATGTCGCACCCAAACCCCGACATTTGGCGCCCACCATGGGGCTAGGTGCACCATCGTCCAGAGATATGTTATGGACGGGAACCCTCTTCCTTCCTGGCGAGCGCAGCCAGCCCGGCACGCCAGATGGCGTTTGCGCCTACGCGTTGCATGGCGTGGAGGCCGCTTGCGCGGTGATCTATCTCGCTGACCTCGTTGGCGAGATCCACCTCTCGACGAGCCTGCATCCGACGCGGGCACAGATGGCCCCGAGAGCCGCCTCGTGAGCTTCCTCGACCAGCTCCACATCGCCAACGAGCCGGCCTCCGACTTGGAGTCGATCGGCTCCACCGACCCGATGCTCGTCGACTCGAACACGGCGCCACTTGACGCGTTCACCACAATTGTGGTGGTCATCGACGATCCTCTCCCTTGCACCGACAGCGGCGGTAGCACCATCACGGAGGTGCTTGTCATCAGCCACGATGGATCTTCCGGTGACGGCGCCCGAGACCCGCTTGAGGCGGCACTACAAGACCTGTCTGCACCCATTGCAGAAGATGCCGATGCCGCGACGCTGGAAGCCCGCCGCGTCCAACTCGTCGAGAGAGCCAAGAAGCTAGCCAGCATGAGACGCCTCTCGGAGGCTTACGAGCGCGAGATGGACCGCGCTGTTGGCGGCACGCCGGCTCCTGGCGGCCCAGCCGCATCGGCATGGTCCGGCAGCACGGCGCGGCCATTGCCAGCATGTTCGGGGCAGACCGTCCTGTCTACGCCACGCCAATGGAAAACATACGAGCCGCCCAGGCGGCAGCAGACGAGCTGGACAACCTTGAGGGCGACGAGCATCGTGATACGTCTCCAATGTATCTATAATTTTTGATTGCTCCATGCTATATTATTTACTGTTTTGGGCATTATTGGGCTTTGTTATTCACTTTTATATTACTTTTGGGACTAACCTATTAACCAGAGGCCCAGCCCAGATTTGCTGTTTTTTTGCCTATTTCAGTGTTTTGAAGAAAAGGAATATCAGACGGAGTCGAAATGGAACGAAATCAACTAGAGAAGTTATTTTTGGAACGAAAGCTACCCGATGGACTTGGACCCCACGTCAAGGAAGGAACGAGGAAGCCATGAGGGTGGGGGGTGCGCCCACCCCTAGGGCGCCCCTTGCCTCGTGGGGCCCTCGTGGCTCCCCTGACGTGCTTCTTCCGCCTATATAACTCCACGTACCCTAAAACTTCAAGAATAGAGAATAGACCGGGAGTTCCGCCGCCGCAAAACCTCCAGAGCCACCAAAAACCAATCGGCACCCTGTTCCGGCACCCTGCCGTAGGGGGGGGGGGAACCCTCACCTGTGGCTATCTTCATCATCCCGGCGCTCTCCATGACGAGGATGGAGTAGTTCACCCTCGGGGCTGAGGGTATGTACCAGTAGCTATGTGTTTGATCTCTCTCTCTCTCTCGTTTTCTTGATTTGGCACGATCTTGATGTATCGCGAACTTTGCTATTATAGTTGGATATGATGTTTCTTCTCCCCCTCTACTCTCTTGTAATGAATTGAGTTTTCCCCTTTGAGTAATCTTATCAGATTGAGTCTTTAAAGATTTGAGAACACTTGATGTATGTCTTGCCGTGCGTAACTGTGGTGACAAATGTATGTTTTGGTGATCAACTTGCGGGTTCCGCCCATGAACCTATGCATAGGGGTTGGCACACGTTTTCTTCGTGATTCTCCGGTAGAAACTTTGGGGCACTTTTTGAGGTTCTATGTGTTGGTTGAATAGATGAATCTGAGATTGTGTGATGCATATCGTATAACCATACCCACTGATACTTGAGGTGACATTGGAGTATCTAGGTGACATTAGGGTTTTGGTTGATTTGTATCTTAAGGTGTTATTCTAGTACGAACTCTAGGGCTGTTTGTGACACTTATAGGAATAGCCCAATGGATTGATTGGAAAGAATAACTTTGAGGTGGTTTCGTACCCTACCATAATCTCTTCGTTTGTTCTCCGCTATTAGTGACTTTGGAGTGACTCTTTGTTGCATGTTGAGGGATAGTTATATGATCCAATTATGTTATTATTGTTGAGAGAACTTGCACTAGTGAAAGTATGAACCCTAGGCCTTGTTTCAACGCATTGCAATACTTTTTACGCTCACTTTTATCACTTGGTACGTTGCTGTTTTTATATTTTCAGATTACAAAAACCTATATCTACCATCCATATTGCACTTGTATCACCATCTCTTCGCTGAACTAATGCACCTATACAATTTACCATTGTATTGGGTGTGTTGGGGACACAAGAGACTCTTTGTTATTTGGTTGCAGGGTTGCTTGAGAGAGACCATCTTCAACCTAAGCCTCCCACGGATTGATAAACCTTAGGTCATCCACTTGAGGGAAATTTTCTACTGAGCTACAAACCTGTGCACTTGCAGGCCCAACAACGTCTACAAGAAGAAGGTTGTGTAGTAGACATCAAGCTATTTTCTGGAGCCGTTGCCGGGGAGGCTAGGTAAGCGGCACCCACACCCCGTCAACTAAGCTCTTTATGGCGCCGTTGCCGGAGAGGTGAGTGCTTGAAGGTATATCTTTAGATCTTGCAATCGAATCTTTTTGTTTCTTGTTTTAGCACTAGTTTAGTCTATAAAATAAAATTACAAAAAATGAAATTGAGTTTGTCTCATACGCTTCATCTTTTTAATATCTTTCGTGAAAATAAGGATTTCGATAATTGTGCTCATTTTCTAGAGGAAGAATGCATTAGAATGTTTGGCACTAAATATTTGAATGATGGGCATGATTGCAATGTTGTTAGTATGAATTCCTTGAATATCCATGATGCTAATGATATGCAAAGCCACAAGCTTGGGGAAGCTATGTTTGATGAAGATGATATTTTTTGTCCCTCAAGGTTTGATGAGCAAAATTACTATGATGAAAGCTTGCCTCCTATCTATGATGATTATTGTGATGACACGTATGCTTTAAAGAATAATGATAACCATGAAACTTGTCATCTTGATCTTAATTTTCAATCACATGATAGTTATTTTGTTGAGTTTGCTCCCATTACTATTCATGAAAAGAATTTTGCTTATGTGGAGAGTAATAAAATTTCTATGCAAGTAGATCATGAAAAGAATGCTTTATGTTATGGTTATATTGTTGAATTCATTCATGATGCTACTGAAAATTATTATGAGGGAGGAATATATGCTTGCAGGAATTGCAATAATATCAAGTTTCCTCTCTATGTGTTTAAAGCTTTGAAGTTATGCTTGTTTTACCTTCCTATGCTAGTTGATTATTGTTCCCATAAGTTATTTGCTCACAAAATTGCTATGCATAGGAAGTGGGTTAGACTTAAATATTCTAGTCATATTCTTCATGATGCTCTCTTTTTGTTTCAATTCTTATCTTTTATGTGAGCATCATTGAAATCATCGTGCCTAGCTAGGGGTGTTAAACGTTAGCGCTTGTTGGGAGGCAACCCAATTTTATTTTAGTTTATTGTTTTTTGGTTCTGTTTAGGAATAAATAATCCATCTAGCTTATGTTTAGATGTGGTTTTGTGTTTTAATTAGTGTTTTTGCCAAGTAGAACCTTTGGGAAGACTTGGGTAAAGTCTTTATGATCATGCTGTAAAAAAACAGAAACTTTAGCGCTCACGAGATTAGCCAGAACTTTTTACTGGAAAGTTATATTTAGTTGATTCTTTTTGCATATGATTACTAGACAAATTCCTCAGGTCCACCAATTTATTTTAGAATTTTTGGAGTTCTAGAAGTATACGTTTGATACAGATTACTACAGACTGTTCTGTTTTTGACAGATTCTGTTTTTCGTGTGTTGTTTGCTTATTTTGATGAATCTATGGCTAGTAAAATAGTTTACAAACCATAGAGAAGTTGGAATACAGTAGGTTTAACACAAATATGAATAAATAATGAGTTCATTACAGTACCTTGAAGTGGTGTTTTTTTCTTTCGTTAACGGAGGTCACGAGTTTTCTGTTAAGTTTTGTGTTGTGAAGTTTTCAAGTTTTGGGTAAAGATTCGATGGACTATGGAATAAGGAGTGGAAAGAGCCAAAGCTTGGGGACGCCCAATGCACCCCAAGGTAATATTCAAGGACAACCAAGAGCCTAAGCTTTGGGATGCCCCGGGTGGCATCCCCTTTTCATCTTCGTTCATCGGTAACTTTACTTGGAGCTATATTCTTATTCACCACATGATATGTGTTTTGCTTGGAGCGTCATTTTATTTTATTTAGCTTTGCTTGCTGTTTGAATAAAGTATCAAGATCTGAAATTATTAAATGGGAGAGTCTTCACATAGCTACATAATTATTTAACTACTCATTGATCTTCACTTATATCTTTTTGGAGTAGTTTGTCATTTACTCGTGTGCTTCACTTATATCTTTTGAGTTATATAGTTTTGCTCTAGTGCTTCACTTATATATTTTAGAGCACGGTGGTGGATTTGTTTTATAGAAACTATTGATCTCTCATGCTTCACTTAGATTATGTTGAGAGTCTTAAATGGCATGGCAATTTGCTTAAAATAATCCTAAAATGCTAAGCATAAATGATTTGTAAAAATTCTTATGAGTGTGTTGAATACTAAGAAAAGTTTGGTGCTTGATAATTGTTTTGAGACATGAAGATGGTGATATTAGAGTCATTCTAGTTGAGTAGTTGTGAATTTGATAAATACTTGTGTTAAAGTTTGTGATTCCCGTAGCATGCACGTATGGTGAACCGTTATGTGATGAAGTCGGAGCATGATTTATTTATTGATTGTCTTCCTTATGAGTGGCGGTCGGGGACGAGCGATGGTCTTTTCCTACCAATCTATCCCCCTAGAAGCATGCGCATAATACTTTTCTTTGATAACTTGTAGATTTTTGCAATAAGTATATGAGTTCTTTATGACTAATGTTGAGTCCATGGATTATACGCACTTCTCCTCCTTCCACCATTGCTAGCCTCTCTAATACCGCACACTTTTCGCCGGTATCATGCACCCACCATATACTTTCCTCAAAACAGCCACCATACCTACCTATCATGGAATTTCCATAGCCATTTCAAGATATATTGCCATTCAACTTTCCATCGTTCCGTTTATTATGACACGCTCCATCATTGTCATATTGCTTTGCATGATCATGTAGTTGACATCGTATTTGTGGCAAAGCCACCGTTCATAATTCTTTCATACATGTCACTCATGAGTCATTGCACATCCCGGTACATCACGGAGGCATTCATATAGAGTCATATCTTGTTCTAAGTATCGAGTTGTAATTGTTGAGTTGTAAGAAAATAAAAGTGTGATGATCATCATTTTTAGAGCATTGTCCCATGTGAGGAAAGGATGATGGAGACTATGATTCCCCCACAAGTCGGGACGAGACTCCGGACGAAAAATAAAAAAAATAAAAAAAGAAAAGAAAAGAGGCAATAAAAAAAGGAGAGAAAAAAGGCCCAAATAAAAAAATAAAAAATGAGAGAAAAAGAGAGAAGGGGCAATGCTACTATCCTTTTACCACACTTGTGCTTTAAAGTAGCACCATGATCTTCATGATAGAGAGTCTCCTATGAGATTACTTTCATATACTAGTGGGAATTTCTCATTATAGAACTTGGCTTGTATATTCCAATGATGGGCTTCCTCAAATGCCCTAGGTCTTCGTGAACAAGCAAGTTGGATGCACACCCACTTAGTTTCTTTTGTTGAGCTTTCATATACTTATAGCTCTAGTGCATCCGTTGCATGGAAATCCCTACTCACTCACATTGATATCTATTTATGGGCATCTCCATAGCCCGTTGATACGCCTAGTTGATGTGAGACTATCTTCTCCTTTTTGCCTTCTCCACAACCACCATTCTATTCCACCTATATTGCTATATCCATGGCTCACGCTCATGTATTGCGTGAAGATTGAAAATCTTTTGAGAATGTCAAAAGTATGAAACAATTGCTTGGCTTGTCATCGAGGTTGTGCATGATTTAAATACTTTGTGTGGTGAAGATAGAGCATAGCCAGACTATATGATTTTGTAGGGATAACTTTCTTTGGCCATGTTATTTTGAGAAGACATGATTGCTTTGTTAGTATGCTTGAAGTATTATTATTTTTATGTCAATATTAAACTTTTGTCTTGAATCTTTCGAATCTGAATATTCATACCACAATTAAGAAGAATTACATTGAAATTATGCCAAGTAGCACTCCGCATCAAAAATTATCTTTTTATCATTTACCTACTCGAGGACGAGCAGGAATTAAGCTTGGGGATGCTTGATACGTTGGATAATTTTTGATTGCTCCATGCTATATTATCTACTGTTTTGGGCATTATTGGGCTTTATTATTCACTTTTATATTACTTTTGGGACTAACCTATTAACCGGAGGCCCAGCCCAGATTTGTTGTTTTTTGCCTATTTCAGTGTTTTGAAGAAAAGGAATATCAGACGGAGTCGAAACGGAACGAAATCAACTAGAGAAGTTATTTTTGGAACGAAAGCGACACGATGGACTTGGACCCCACGTCAAGGAAGGAACGAGGAAGCCACAAGGGTGGGGGGCGCGCCCACCCCTAGGGCGCGCTCCCTGCCTCGTAGGGCGCGCCCCCTGCCTAGCAGTTGAGTTGTCAATTCAACCACACCTAGATAACTTGGTATCTGCAGCAAAGTATTTAGTAGCAAAGTAGTATGGAAGTAATGGTAACGGTAGCAAAAGTAATATTTTTGGGTTTTGTAGTGATTGTAACAGTAGCAACGGAAAAGTAAATAAGCAAAGAACAATATGTGAAAAGCTCATAGGCATTGGATCGGTGATGGAGAATAATTCCTGATGCGGTTCAACATGTAACGATCATAACATAGGGTGACATGTAACTAGCTCCAATTCATCAATGTAATTCAGGCATGTATTAGAATATAGTAAATGCGTGCTTATGGAAAAGAACTTGCATGACATCTTTTGTCCTACCCTCCCATGGCAGCGGGTCCTAATGGAAACTAAGGGATATTAAGGCCTCCTTTTAATAGAGTACCGGAACAAAGCATTAACACATAGTGAATACATGAACTTCTCAAACTACGGTCATCACCGGAGTGGTCCCGATTATTGTCACTGGGGTTGCGGATCATAACACATAGTAGGTGACTATAGACTTGCAAGATAGGATCAAGAACTCACATATATTCATGAAAACATAATAGATTCAGATCTGAAATCATGGCACTCGGGCCCTAGTGACAAGCATTAAGCATAGCAAAGTCATAGCAACATCAATCTCGAACATAGTGGATACTAGGATCAAACCCTAACAAAACTAACTCGATTACATGATAAATCTCATCCAACCCATCACCGTCCAGCAAGCCTACGATGGAATTACTCACGCACGGCGGTGAGCATCATGAAATTGGTGATGGAGGATGGTTGATGATGACGACAACGACGGATTCCCCTCTCCGGAGCCCCGAACGGACTCCAGACCAGCCCTCCCGAGAGGTTTTAGGGCTTGACGGCGGCTCCATATCGTAAAACGCGATGTAACTTTTTCTCTGATTTTTTTCTCCCCAAACACGAATATATGGAGTTGGAGTTGAGGTCGGTGGAGCTCCAAGGGGCCCACGAGGTGGGCGCGCCTGTAGTAGGACGTGCCCCACCCTCGTGCCTGTGGTGTGGCCCCTGTGCCTTGATTCTTTTGCCAATATTTTTTATATTTTCCAAAAATAATCTCGGTGAAATTTCAGGTCATTCTGAGAACTTCTGTTTCTGCACATAAATAACACCATGGCAATTCTGCTGAAAACAACGTCAGTCCAGGTTAGTTCCATTCAAATCATGCCAGTTAGTATCCAAAACAAGGGCAAAAGTGTTTGTAAAAGTAGATACGACGGAGACGTATCAACTCCCCCAAGCTTAAACCTTTGCTTGTCCTCAAGCAATTCAGTTGATAAACTGAAAGTGATAAAGAAAAACTTTTACAAACTCTGTTTGCTCTTGTTGTTGTAAATATGTAAAGCCAGCATTCTTCAGCAAAGATTATGGACTAACCATATTCACAATAACATTTAGGTCATGTTTACTCATGTCAATGGCATAATCAACTAGCGAGCAATAATAATGAATCTCGGATGACAACACTTTCTCAAAACAATCATAATATGATATAACAAGATGGTATCTCGCTAGTCCTTTCTGAGACCGCAAAACATAAATGCAGAGCACCTTTAAAGATCGAGGACTGACTAGACATTGTAATTCATGGTAAAAGAGATCCAATCATAGTCATACCCAATATAAATTAACAGTAATGAATGCAAATGACAACGTTGCTCTCCAGCTGGTGCTTTTTAATAAGAGGGTGATGACTCAACATAAAGTAAATAAATAGGCCCTTCGCAGAGGGAAGCAGTGATTTGTAGAGGTGCCAGAGCTCGGTTTCAAAATAGAGATAAATAATATTTTGAGCGGCATACTTTCATTGTCAACATAACAACCGAGAGATGGCGATATCCTCCATGCTTCACACATTATAGGTGGTTCCCAAACAGAATGGTAAAGTTTATACTCCCCCTCCACCAACAAGCATCAATCCATGGCTTGCTCGAAACAACGAGTGCCTCCAACAAGCAATAGTCCTAAGGGGAGTTTTGTTTGCAATTATTTTGATTTGATTTGCATAAAGCATGGGACTGGGCATCCCGGTGACCAGCCATTTTCTCATGAGTGAGGAGCGGAGTCCACTCCTCTTGAGAATAACCCGCCTAACATGGAAGATACAGACATCCCTATTTGATACGTGAGCTATTCGAGCATACAAAACATAATTTCATTTGAAGGTTTAGAGTTTGGCACATACAAATTTACTTTGAACGGCAGGTAGATACCGCATATAGGAAGGTATGGTGGACTCATATGGAATAACTTTGGGGTTTAAGGGATTGGATGCACAAGCAGTATTCCCGCTTAGGACAAGTGAAGGCTAGAAAAATCGGGAAGCGACCAACTAGAGAGCTACAACAGTCATGAACATGCATTAAAATTAATAAACATTGAGTGCAAGCATGAGTAGGATATAATCCACCATGAACATAAATATCATGAAGGCTATGTTGATTTGTTTCAACTACATGCGTGAACATGTGCCAAGTCAAGTCACTTAAATCAATCAAAGGAGGATACCACATCATCATACCACATCACAACCATTTTAATAGCATGTTGGCATGCAAGGTAAACCATTATAAACTTCTAGCTAATTAAGCATGGCATAAGCAACAATGATCTCTAATTGTCATTGCAAACATGTTTATTCATAATAGGCTGAATCAGGAACGATGAACTAATCATATTTAC
This sequence comes from Aegilops bicornis, assembly GCA_021605145.1. Taxonomy (NCBI): domain Eukaryota; kingdom Viridiplantae; phylum Streptophyta; class Magnoliopsida; order Poales; family Poaceae; genus Aegilops; species Aegilops bicornis. Next base: position 692,924,765 of record CM038670.1, on the reverse strand, counting down.
AAAAACAAGAGAGGTCGAGTTCATACCAGCTTCTCTCATCTCAATCAATTCATCATATATCGTCATTATTGCCTTTCACTTGCACGACCGAACGATGTGAATAATAATAATAGTGCACGTGCATTGGACTAAGCTGGAATCTGCGAGCATTCAATAAACAGGAGAAGACAAGGCAATATTGGCTCTTGGTTAAATCAACAATAATGCATATAAGAGCCACTTCAACAATTTAATCATGGTCTTCTCCTATCGACCCCCAAAGAAAAGAAAAGAAATAAAAACTATTTACACGGGAAATCTCCCAACAAGCAAAAGAAGAACAGGAAATATTTTTGGGTTTTGTTTTTAATTACTACTACTACAACAAGAAAGTAAACTAACTAAAGCTACAACTAATTTTTTTAGTTTTTCTTAAGGTTTATCAAACACACAAGAAGAAAGCATAAAAAAGGAAAATAAACTAACATGGATAGTACAATGAAAAAATATGAGCACCGACATCTAGCAATGAGTGTGTGAACATAAATGTAATGTTAGTGAGAGATACGTACTCCCGCAAGCTTAGGCTTTTGGCCTAAGTTGGTCTATTGCCACGACTGGCCTGGCGGATATCCAAAGTGATAGTTAGGGTCGTACTGAGATGCATCAGTCATTGCATCGTGGGCTGCAGCTTGGAGGCGAGCTATCTCAGCCCTCCTCTTATACTCATCCGCCTCCTCTCTGGTTATAAAATATCTCCCCTTTGCCTGAAAGTCAAAGAAAGTAGAAGCAGGGAGAGCGACACGATAGGTGCGTCATCTGTCAAAGATTAGTCGGTACTGGAGGAACTGATCGTTCCTCTCAACAAAACAATGACAAACCATAGCCTCATAATCTAAATAAGCAGGAGGCAACTCAATATCATCCTCACGTATGGTCACACCAAGAAAATTAGCTAAACGGGTTGCATAAATTCCCCCAAAGAAATCTCCATTAAATCTATTGTGATGCAACCTACGTGCAACAACGGCTCCCAAATTATAATGTTTATCTCCTAACACAGCACTCCTGAGAATACTAAGGTCAGGGACACACATGTGACATGCTTCATCCTTACCATTTATGCACCTACCTATGAAGAGAGCAAAATAATGTATAGCAGGAAAATAAATGCTCCCTATGGTAGCTTGTGCTATGTCTCTAGATTCCCCCACAATTATACTAGCAAGAAAATCTCTAAATTCAGATTTGCGAGGTTCACTAGTACTACCCCATTGTGGAAGTTTGCAAGCAGTGGTAAAATCCTCTAAGTCCATAGTATAAGAATTTTCATAAAGATCAAACATGACAGTTTGAGAATTGCGTGAAGATGAAAATTCAAACCTCCTCACAAAGGAACTAGTGAGATAGTGGTACTGGCGGCACTTTTCTTCCTCGAAGCTCACAAGATCAGTGTTATGCAAATATGCATTAAATTCTTCCTTAAATCCTACTTGATCCATGAAGTCCTCTAAGGCCATTCACAAGGCCGCACTGGAGCGTCCCTTGGTGGTTCATCATCAGCATCACGCATTGCAAGCCTGGGTCCTTGCTTCCTTGAAGGACCACCTTGGTACATTTTCCTAAACAAATTTCTTCCTCTGAAAAATTTCTGAATTTTTTAGTAACTTCAAATAAAAGTGAACCATGCTCAACAAAATTGATAGCAACTACTCCAAAAAGTGCCTAGAGACTATATCATGCATTAGAACTACTTGGAACCATATAAATTTGACATGCAAGCTCAAGAACATGGTCACCTAGGCAGCACAAATTTGCAATGAATAAATTAGTAGAACAAAAACTAATTGGACAAATGGAGGAGTCACATACCAAGGAACAATCCCCCAAAGCAGTTTTGTGAGAGGTGCTTTGAGCAAGGAGATCGAAAATCGCAGCAAAATGAGCTAGAACTCGTGCTTGAGCTGGTTGGTGATTTTTTTAGGAGGAAGAAGAAGTGTGTGGGTGTAGGAATAAGTGGAGGGGAGCCACCATGGGCCCACGTGGCAGGGGGCGCGCCCAGGGGGGTGGGCGCGCCCTGGACCCTCGTGCCCAGGTGCTTGCTCCCCTGCTGTGTTCTCAGTGCCAAATATTCTCAATTATTCCAGAAAAAATCATATTTCAATTTCAGGGCATTTGGAGAACTTTTATTTTCGGGGTATTTTTATATTGCACGGATAATTCAAAATGCATGTAAAAATACTATTTTTACTTTATTTCAACTAAATAACAGAAAGTAGAGAGAGGGTACAGAAGGTTGTGCTTTCTAACTTCATCCATCTCATGCTCATCAAAAGGAATCCACTAACAAGGTTGATCAAGTCTTGTTAACAAACTCATTCCGAATAACATGGAACTGGAGAAATACCGAATAACACTATGTTACCTCAACAGGGATATGCACATCCCCAATAATAAGAATATCATATTTCTTCTTGGCAGTAGGAAGAGGAAATTCAAAACCTCCAAAAATAATCGATGGAATTTTTCCAATAGAATTGATACTTAGGACTTGAGGTTGTTTCCTCGGAAAGTGTACCGTATGCTCATTACCATTTGTCGTGGTTCTAAGCCTGACAGTAGAATGGTGGGTACGTATGTAGAGGCAAGATCCTAGCTATGGCGAAGTTGTACACACGAATTTTACGAGTTCAGCCCTTCTCAGAGGAAGTAATAACCCTACGTCTCGGTGTCCAGAGGCGGTCGACTGGATTATGCGTGTGAATGTTATAGGGGGTGCGAACCCTTGTCCCAGAGGAGTGGGGTGGCTTATATAGAGTGCGCCAGGACCCAAGCTCCCCTCCGTTACACAGGGTTTAATGTTCATAAAGAGTAAGCGTTACAGGTAACGTGTGCAATAAAGTGTTATAAATGGTAATTAAGTCTATGAGTAAATGCCCGACTGTTGCTGCGTTGAGTGACTTTAGGTCTTCTGTATGTCGAGTGGTTTCTGTAACTGGTCGAGTGACATTGACTCTTCCGAGTGGAATGTCTCTGGTCGAGTGGATGATGGTACCCTTCAAATGCTTCTGTCTTTAGGGTGATGCCCTTCGGGAAGGTGTCTAGGTCAGGCTTATGACCCTACCCTAGGTACATGACTTCATCATTAGCCCCCGAATGATTCAGGGTTTGAGTGGAGGAGTTGAAAATACTTCCGATTCAGCTCTTGCATTTTGGGAGTGTCTGGTTGGGATCGATGAATCAACCCGGTGACATCAACTTCTTTTTCAGTCACCTTGATCCATTCTTGTTTTTGTCGAGTGAACTTTTACTGAAAAGCTTCGAGCGTTGATATGGAGAAAATCTTCCGTCTGACAGGTTGCTCTGTTGCCTGCGGATCTCACGGGATTTGAATTTTTGGGAAGCGCACGGGGCGGAGGAGGCCGCAACAATCGGGCCGGATAAGGCAGGGCCGCCTTGATTTCCGTGCTGCCTTTTTCGCCACGTATTGCTCACGCGACTGTTGTGGGATTTGATAAGATCGCCCGGGTCCACAAGTCAGTCAATCGGAAGCAACCCCATATAAGGCGTCGGTCGGGGTCTTTAAACAATGCGCTCTCATTCTTCCTCTTCCTTCTTTGTTTTCTCCACTGCATCCGCTCCTGCCCCGGCGCCGCTGCTCCGTTCGAGCTCTACCTGCTGCGACGGGGAAGGAGAAGACGGTGGCATTGGAGCGCGTGAAGAAGGTGATGGCGAAGGCGAAGGGGAAGAAGTCCAGCCGGGTTGGATCTTCCTCGAGGTCCGGCCTGCCGCCCGGCTGGATCTAGGGCGACTGGATTCGCTCGGCGATCCGTCAAGACGACATCGACGACCTGGTCGAGGGGGGTCTGATCCCCCACGAATCAGGGCGGCTCCCGGGGGACGAGACCGAGCCGCAGCAACAGGAGGGTGAGTGCGTTCTCCTTGCTACTCACGTCGACCGCAGGTTTTCTTTGCCTCCCCATCCTTTCTTTCAAGGTTTCTTGAACTTTTTTGGGGTGCAACTCCACCACTTTACCCCAAACACCATCGTATATCTTGCTTCTTTCGTGTCCATGTGCGAGAACTTCCTAGGTTGTCGACCACACTAGGGTCTCTTCAAGCACATATTCACGTGTCGTTCTCAGTCGGTCAAGAAGGCCAACCCGAGTGACGAGAGGACGTATGTGATCCAGATGTGCGGGGGTCTTGGAATTCAGATGAGGGGTAAAAGCTCTTTCCCAGCCATGATCCTTCCCGAGTCGGTCCGAGGGTGGCAGTCGACCTGGTTCTACTGCAAGGACCAGCCAACTCCAGGACAGTCGACTGGACTTCCCCCCTTTTCCATGGCCCGAGTGGAGAAGCCCTCCGCCTTGAAAGTGACCCCAGAGGAGAAGGCACAGGTGAAGGTGCTGGTCGAGCGAGTAGTTCAACTTGTCCGTGATGGGGTAACCGGCATGGATCTGTTGGAGGTCTTCCTCAGGCGACGCATTCAACCGCTTCAAGCTCGTGACCATCCGCTGTGGATGTATTCGGGCACTGATGACACCACTTGGATCCATCCAGAAGAAGCGATGAAGCTATGTTGGAGGGGTGGCTGAGGGGTATCACTGGCAACAAAGATAACCCTAGGGGATCCAGAAGGATCCCTCCACTCAACAACATGTACGAAACAGACAAGGTGCAACTCCAAATGGTCGAGTGTCTTCTTGATTTATCAAATAACTGTTTGCGGTCACCCGATTGACTTCTGTCTTGATTGTTGTCTTCCAGGCCCTGACTGAGATGTACTCGATGCCCAATGGGGAGCAGGAGCAGGACCCAGAGGGAGAAGCGAATGGAGGCAAGAGCGGCGAGTGGCATTCTGATGGTGAAGAGGACGAGAATAGCGATGACCCGAGCAATGAAGAAGAGGTCGACTCTCCTCCCCGTAGGGAAAGGCGATCCAAGCTCACTCACGATCCAGCAAGCGTCCACGGCAAAGCAACCGCGCAAACCGGGCAGTCATCAAAGCACCCTCGGACGTCCTCTCCAGCACCGACTGAAAAGGCACTGAAGCACCCGAAAGCTGCGCCGTCCAAACCACCGAAATATTTGCCCAAGATCAAAGTGGCCATCCCCATTGCTTCCGGGTATTAGTTGGACTTTATTTCTTGGTTTTGTATGAATTTGGATTTGAGTCGATTCCTTTCAACAGACATGATCGACTGAATTTTGGAATTTGTAGTGCTGCTACATCTGGGACATCTGCTTACAAGAATGATGACGAGGAAATGGAGGATGCAGTCATCTCTAATCCGAGTACCACTCTCATAATCTTGTCTTTATTTTCTCGACTGTTTCGTTGGTCGACTGAATTCTGGTGATCGATCTTTTTTGCAGCTCTTCCCAATGTCATTGACCTTCCGGATGACGATGAGGATGTACCGCTGAGACCCAGGAAAATAGGAAACAGGAAGACGTCAGCCGACAAGGCGCCTCTGTCGAGACCGGTGACGGAACCGGTGACCCAGGAAGCTGGCGACACCAATCAGACTGTTGTCACTTTTGCCATACCGCTGACGAGTGCTCAACCTTCGGCGTCGACTGCCCAGACTCCAGTCGAACCATCTTCACTCTTCGCTGCACATCACGTCCCAGAGGACCAAGCGGGTGCTGCCAAGGAGGCTATTCACCAAGCGAGCATTATGCTGGAGCGGATGAAGATGATTCGAGAGGCTAGCCGCCATTTACGACGCCTTGATTCAACACTTCGTGAGCAACGTCCAGGTTAGTTGATCACCGGCTGACCCTTCAACTTGCCGCTTGTTCTGTTAGGATATGCTACCTAAAAACTTTCTTAGAGGAACCTTTCCGTCGGTCTGCGTTTTGCATTTGTACACCCACTGGGTGTGTTGACTTGTCACTAAGTAAACTTGCACTTTGAGATGACTATGTTGTTGTTGATTGAATCTTTGAACCAATGGGGGCACGCTGAGTGCACCCACTGGGTGTAGTCCCCGAGAACATAGTTGACTGCGGGCAGTCGACTATGGTCTAATAATCAGAATTTCCTCACTCGGTCTGGACGGACCATGATGAGTGGAACCTGAACCAGTGGGGGCACGCTAAGTGCACCCACTGGGTGTAGTCCCCGAGACCGCAGTTGACTGCGGGCAGTCGACAATGGTCTGAGAACGACCTTTTTTTACACTCAACCTGGACAGACCATGTCGAGTGGAAACCGGACCAGTGGGGGCACGCTAAGTGCACCCACTGGGTGTAGTCCCCGAGACTACTGTTGGATGTTTGATTCGGCAGTAGTTTACAACTTGTTGAATTTATCAGATCATTGCTGTTGATTGACTGTCTTTCGTTTGCAGAAATCTTGTGACCTTGGAGCTCGTTTTGCTGACCTGGAGAGGCAGCAGATTCAACTCAACCTCGATCTGGAGCTGGCCAAGACAAATCTGCAGAAAGCTCAGGATGAAGCCGCTGGTAAGAAAGACTTGTCGACTGATTTATCTCTGAACCGGATTTCACTTTGCATGTTCTGAACCAAGCATTGTTTCTTTCAGAGAAACTGAACCAAGCTCTGGTCAAAAAGGACCAAGATCTAGCGGCCACACAGAAAACAGTTGATGAGAAAACTGCACTCGTTGAACAGAAGCTAGCTTCAGTCGGCAAACTGGAGGAAGAAAATGCCAAGCTAAAAACTGCCCTTGATGAAGCAAATAAGGAAGCGACTCGCCTGAAGAAGGACAAGAACAATCTGAACGAGAAGATGGAAGGCATTGCTCGCAAGAGGGACAATCTGGAGAACTATCTGGGAGGTCTTGCTAAGAAGCTGTTCGTCATGCTTGAAGGTATTTTCTTTGACCCGACTGACTTGTTACTGTCGACTCGACATACAACCACTGGCTCATCCTTGAATTGTGCATGCAGAATTTTGCCGGAACTTCGAGGAAGATACCGGGCGAGTTGAAACAAGCTTGGACCCCATCAACTCTCCAGTGAAGGATGAGGCTGCCATGTACGTACTCCGACTGGAATCTCACATTGCTGGTGTTGTTGACTATCTTGCTCGACTGAAGGTTGCAATATCGTGGATAGACACAACGCTCTGGCCAGGGGCGACGCTCCAGAATGACCTCGAGTCTCTGATGACTCGACTTAATGAGGTTCCCGGTCGAGTGCAGGAATGGATGAAGTCTTTTGCTCGGTGCTGTGCCGACGTGGCTCTGTCCTTGGTTCGTGTCCACTGCAAGGAAGCGCGAGAAGAGAAGCTAGCGGCGATCAAGGTTGCCAATACCAAGAGGCTCGACTTCCAATCTTTCATGGAAACCTTTATCGCTGCTACCCCTCGGATTGCTGACGAAATCGACTTGGACGAGTTCGTTGAGCCTGCTAGGCCTCCTCCTGCGGAGTGAACAAACTTTTACGCCTCGCCTTAAATTTTCCTCGGAATGCCGAGTGATTTTCTAACCATTAAACTCCTCCGGGCCGGATGCCCGAGTACTTTAATCCGTGGTCTGGAACCTGAGGATTTATCTAAACTTGGTTTATCTTGAATATGCTTGCGTTTGCCTTTGAATGGGTTTTGTTCTTCACTCGGAATAATCTTTGTACTTGAGATGCAGCTCTGAGGAGGAGATTCCAGTCGACCTGCACCTTGTCATCCTTGCGGATAGGGATGGAGCGTACCTTGTACTTGTACCGCAGCTCTAAGGAGTAGGTGGCGGTCGACCTGCACCTCGTCGTCCCTGCGGATAGGGATGGAGCGCATGTTATACTTGTGCCTCAGCTTCGAAGAGGAGGTAGAAGTTGACCTGCGCCTCGTTGTCCTTGCGGATTGGGATGTGTTTCAATCTTAGGCGAGCACTGGACTGCAGCTAAGCCCACGAGTGGGAGGGTTGCTCTCCACTCGGGGGATTTTTCAAACTTAGGCGAGTACTGGACTGCAGCTAAGCCCCCAAGTGGGAGGGTTGCTCACAACTCGGTAGGATTTTTCAAACTTAGGCGAGTACTGGACTGCAGCTAAGCCCTGAGTGGGAGGGTTGCTCACCACTCTGTAGGATTTTTCAAACTTAGGCGAGTACTAGACTGTAGGTAAGCCTCCGAGTGGGAGGGTAGCTCACCACTCGGTAGGATTTTTCAAACTTAGGTAGTCTTGGACTGCAGCTAAGCCCCGAGTGGGAGGATTGCTCACCACTCGGTAGGATTTTTCAAACTTAGGCAAGTACTGGACTACAGCTAAGCCCCCGAGTGGGAGGATTGCTCACCACTCGGTAGGATTTTTCAAACTTAGGCGAGTACTGGACTGCAGCTAAGCCTCCGAGTGGGAGGGTTGCTCACCACTCGGTAGGATTTTGCAAACTTAAGTAGATCTTGGACTACAGCCTAAGCCTCTCGAGTGGGAGGTTGCTCACCACTGCAGGATTTTTCAAACTTAGTAGCATCGGATCAGAAGCTAAGCCCCCGAGTGGGAGGGTTGCTCACCACTCGATATGATTTTTCAAACTTAGGCGAGTACTGGACTGCAGCTAAGCCCCCGAGTGAGAGGCTTGCTCACCACACTACTAGGAAAAGGCCTACTAATGGCGCACCTAATTTGGCCATTAATGGCGCATTAGTGGTGCGCCATTAGTGCCACGCCATTAGTATATTTTACTAATGGTGCACCACTGGTGCGCCATTAGTATCTGGTATACTAATGGCGGACCTCGAGATGCCATTAGTATATACAACAATGCGCCATTAGTATGCCTCCCGTGGGCCATGTATACCAGTGCTTTGGCATACTAATGGCGCACAACAACAAGATGCGCCATTAGTAACCCGGCATACTAATGGCGCCTCGCTTAATGATGCGCCATTAGTATCCTTTGGCATACTAATGGCGCCTTTATCGTGATGTGATGCGCCATTAGTATGAATATTAGGTTTTTTATTTTTTTATTTTCTGTTTTTGCACGAGGTTACAAAATGTATAATTGGACAAAATATAGACAGCACACATCAACAACAGATTCATCGAATACAATAGAAGATTAGTCTCTGAATACAATTCATCATATTAGTCTCCGAATACAATTCATCATATTAGTCTCTGAATTGAAAAGACCGAACAAAGATAGAACATTATATTACAAGTCTCGAGACCGCGAGTAGCGAGTTTGTCTTCACATTACAAGTCGATATCGATCATCTAAACTACCATCACATAGAAGAGAGCTGCGGTCATCACGATGAGCATCATCACGATGAAACTTCGTCTTCATCCGGTTCCTCCAACGCTCCCTCCCTCTCCCGCTAGATAGAGGGCGTATCTAGATTCGGCCTCGGCCCTAGTGGTGTACCCTTTGTAGCTATTACCGCTGAATCGGTGAACCTGTCTCCGACACTCCTCCCGATCGTCGTAGACTCGGGAACCTTACCCTTGTACACGACATACGATGGCATCGCTATGCACTAGCCAAACGCAAGCGTTAGTACCAATTCACGAGACAATAGATAAGCAATATATAAGTATGCAGCGAGCGATTGGAAGAGAAAAGCAAGACATTAATAGCATCGATTACATCTAAGTTGAACGACTCTCGAAACCAAAGAGACATACTACAAGTTCATTAAAGTTTAATTACAACATGAGCCAATCGATGTTCAGAACTAGACACATCATCACTGCTTTTGACTCGACTCAAGGGACCGGAGCGTGGATGAAGCCGCCGTCTATCGTGGGAGTCATGAAATAACGGGCGTTGTCAGCATTGTGTCGATGTCACTGTTGGACGGTTGATTTCTGAGGTAGAACTGCCCCAAGGTACGAAGGACATCTTGATGGATGATTTCCGCAAACTCCGACTGGATGCGAAAGAATTCTTGTCTGATGTCCGCGTCCTGGATTGCCGACACGCTCGCGGCCCAATCTTTGAGTTTACTCGGTAGCAGAAGTTGATGGTGGTCCGGTACGATCGCCCGCATGTGATGGATGGTGTAGTAGGCACCCTTCTGACCGCCAGGCAGCTGCTTGACGCAGCAGAACATCGTATTGTGGGAGAACACGTGCTTGCCTTACTTACGAATAGGCCTGGTGAAGGTGCCTCCAGATTTGGCGTAGCCGGAGAGAACATCATCAAGAACCTTCTTGACATTTGTGTAGTCTACGTTCATTGACGGTCCGAATTAAAATCGTGGCCATGGAATATTTGGGGCTTAGGAGGATGAGCATGCAATGTGTGTCACTGCATAAAACACGGAATGTTAAAAGAAAAATGATCAAAATCTAAGAATTCATATGTTAAGGGCCGATTGAGGGGAGGACTTACTTGGGAAAGTAAGGCACGAGGAAGTTATCCTTATCTTGGTTTGCCAGAATGACGCCTTCGAGGTAAGAACTCGCGACTTGCGGTCCCAGCGCTGCCCAAGATCTTGGCACGCATGTAGAAGGGGTCCACTATCACGATGTCCGGGTCTTGTCGCGAATGATCCGCATCTCCATACTCAGTGAAAATAGCCGAAAGAAGGTGTAGTGCAGCGGATGAAGGTTCAACATAGCGTGGATGTCATCAAACCGCGGAGACGATCAGACGCCCGATGGAGTTATCCACAAAGCCCTTGCCCTCTGGCACCTTGGCCGCGAAACCGGGTATGCCACATCCTTCTCTACGAGACGCTGCTTCTCCAAAGAAAGAACAACATCATGCAGACTCCGATAGCACCTGTTGCAGCATTGAGCATATTTGCCGGTAGCATCGCCCTACCCGCCACATGCACCCTCCTCGAGATATCCTCGGTGAAGGTGGCCCGTCCACGAGCACGGATCATACTCGGTGCCGGCTGGCCCGCACCCTTGTTAGTCTTTTCTTTGCGTGCCTTCTTCTTCTCCTGTAATGGGACCGAGTTCTGCTCACGAGACCGCCTTCTTGAGTGTGTTGGGGCTGATAATATTTCGCACCTCGCCTATCTCGAGGCTCGGTGAAGTCGGCGGCGGAGGCGTCTCGAGAGCTGAACGGCAGACGACGCCTGTTGCAACTTGGCTTCTCCGTGGTACCAGCTAGATCGCGCACGTCTTTTGTTGGGTTGGGTTCTTGAGAAGGAGGCCCCATGAAGTCGCCATCGTACCCATGATCGGCAAAGTACTGATCGACGTTGCCAAATGTATCGTCGTCGTCGTCGTTCTGATCCTGTGCCATATGCATGTTTGGATCGATGGCATAGGGATGTCCGGCACCGTTGGCGGCGGTCTTGCCATGGGGCCGACTTGGCCGCACGATGGCGGTGTTGTCTTTGGGGTGGTGTCCCCGCCCCCAAGCGAATCTGGCTCTTCGCCAGCGAGGGCCAGCTTCGAGCGGCCGAGGGTCATCACGTCATCATCGTTGGCCTCGACGGGTCGAATCGGAGGTAACAACTCGTCGCAGCCTGGCAGCACCCGAACCAGTTGAACTCTAAACAAGTTGGGTGGCATCTGGGTACCGTGGAACAAGGGGTTGCCCGGTTGAACGATTTTGCCCTTGGCGACATCGACCAACTCGTTGTTCACGAAGTGCAGGAGAGTGCACGGAACGTTGGCGGCGCCCTGCGAAAACATGTAGGGCGTCAGGGATGCCCAGTCAAAGGCAAGGAGATGAAGTCCTCGGCCGAGAGAGGCTTAATTAGTTACCGTGATGATGGCGTCGAGCTCGGCTAATGTCGAGGCACCGCCAACAGCGGGCGTGCAGTTGACGGAGGGGCCGCTTGTCGCAGAGGTGGCGGCGGCGTACACCGGGTGCATTAAGCTCCCGTGCGGCGTCGGACACACCAATGCCGCCTCCGCTGGAGACACCAATGGCCCCGCCATCGCGTTCTGCGAGTTGCTGGCCGTGAAGCTAGGAATCGGGCGGCCTGTTGGCGCACGCAATCCACGCACTCAACCTCGATCAAGGTAGGCACAATGGCGGTGATCGTCGCTCCGAGTTGTTGTTGCACTTGCTCTTGGACAATCTCCGGAATCCGCGCCACATGCCTTGAGTTCTTGAACCTCGGCGCTGGCTTTCCGAGCTGGTCTTTTCTCCTTTCGCCCACCTGCTGTTATAGTATGACGACCATCTTGTCGACAAGCCTTTGCCGGCCACCACGACCGGTGGCGCCGACTACTGCGCTTATCCTTGTTCTTCATTACATTCAACGCCCTATTTAGAGTGGTGTCCCAAGGGTTGCTCTTAGTCGACCCAGCGCTCTGCTTTCGATGTCGCTGCGGAAGGAATGTGAACCATTTAGAAATTTGGCTTCATTAATTAGAATGCAACCATATGGAGCTAATTACTGGGGTGTATTCCTTACGGAACAAGCTCAAGTGCCACGGTCTTCGGATCCGTGGTAAGCTCCTTTGTTTTCGGGTCCTTCTTGTACGGGCCACGACAAAGTTCTGGTCTGCTTGTCACCGTATTTATCGAAGAGGCGGTAGGCCTTGCTCGGCACGGTCCGCCTCCTCCTTGTCCCATATAGGCTCCGCCACTCTGTAACCGCCCGGGACCGAGTGTGTGTTCCCCTAATTTCAGCTCCCGTGATTTCTTTCCCCCACTGACTTGATTGGGAGTTTGCGATGCTCGAGCAATTGATCTTGAAGTCGTTGTAGTCATCTTCGGTGATCGAAGGATTTTTCTCCTTGATCTTCTCATAACTCTCACCTTTCTCGATCGTTCTCTTCACATTACTTTTCCAAGTAGACATGGCCTTGCTCATCTTCGTGAGGGCAGCATTGTTCACTTTATTCCCTTTGAGGCTTGTGTTTTCAAATTCAGCGGGGAACTTGTATCGTTCGTGCAGCCGTGAAGAGGAGGTTGCGCAAATTCCCTCGGTCAGGATGCCTCGGGTTCTCGGTGTTGATCGAGATGGTGCTCCGGAGAATGCACCCGAGCTGAAGCGAGTACCCTTGACTATTCGCTCGGTAGCGGTTGGATTCCGTCGAGTCCACTTGATAACTTCCTCCTTGAGGGTGCGGAGCACGGTCGGCGCCGGTCCTTCCGTTGCCTCTTCGGTTGGCTGCCATCTGTGCGTGCGCCGCCATCATCATTGGTGGCATCCTCGGCGGCACCATCAGTGGTGGCATCAGTGGGGTCATCCTCGGCGGCACCATCGGTAGGATTTTTCAAACTTAGGCGAGTACTGGATTGCAGCTAAGCCCCCGAGTGGGAGGGTTCCTCACCACTCGATAGGATTTTTTAAACTTAGGCGAGTACTGGACTGCAGCTAAGCCCCCGAGTGAGAGGCTTGCTCACCACTCGGTAGGATTTTATAAACTTAGGCGAAACGGATTCACGGCTAAGCCTCCGAGTGAGAGGCTTGCTCACCACTCGGTAGGATTTTTATAAACTTAGGCAAAACGGATTCGCGGCTAAGCCCCCAAGTGAGAGGCTTGCTCACCACTCGGTAGGATTTTATAAACTTAGGCGAAATGGATTCACGACTAAGCCACCGAGTGAGAGGCTTGCTCACCACTCGGTAGGATTTTATAAACTTAGGAGAAACAGACTCATGGCTAAGCCACCCACTGGGGGATTTCAGATACAAATATAAGCAACGACAATCATTTTAGAAGACTGTAAAGCTCTTGTCTTTAATAAACAAACTACAAAGGTATTTCTTATTATATCTCAACGGAATGAGTGCTTAAGTATAAAAGGGGTGGAGCAGCTCCGCATTCCAAGCGCGCGGCTCGTGTTTCTTGTGCTCGACATTGTAGAGGTGGTACGCTCCGTTGTGGAGCACTCCGGTGACAACGAAGGGACCTTCCCAGGCAGGTGCGAGCTTGTGTGGTTTCTGCTGATCCACTCGGAGAACCAGGTCTCCCTCTTGAAATGCCCGACCCCTCACATTTCTGGCATGAAATCGACGCAAGTCTTGCTGATAGATGGTCGATCGGATCAGGGCCATCTCTCTTTCCTCTTCCAGGAGATTGACTGCATCTTGCCGAGCCTGTTCTACTTCATCTTCTGAGAAAAGCTCGACTCGGGGTGCATTGTGGAGCAAGTCACTCGGAAGTACAGCTTCAGCTCCATAAACTAAGAAGAATGGAGTTCGGCCGGTCAACTGATTGGGAGTTGTCCTTAGTCCCCACAAAACTGACGGAAGTTCATCGACCCAGGCTCCTACTGCGTGTTTGAGATCACACATCAGTCGGGGGTTGCAGCCCTTTGAGAATCAATCCGTTTGCACTTTCAGCTTGTCCATTCGACTAGGGGTGGGCGACTGAAGCATAGTCGACTCGAGTACCTTGGGAAGCACAGAAGGCTCTGAACTCATCAGAATCAAAGTTTGACCCATTGTCCGTGATGATGCTCTGTGGAACACCATATCTGAATGTTAACTCTCTGATGAAGCTGACAACAGTACTGGCTTCAAGGTTTTTGATAGGCTTGGCTTCAATCCATTTGGTGAACTTGTCGACTGCCACGAGCACGTGAGTGAATCCGCTCCTACCAGTCCTCAGAGGTCCAACCATATCCAATCCCCAAATAGCAAAGGGCCAGACGAGTGGAATGGTCTTCAGGGCCGACGCAGGCTTGTGAGACATATTGGAGTAAAACTGGCAACATTCACACTTGTCGACTATTTCTTTTGCCATCTCATTTGCTCGTGGCCAGTAAAATCCTGCTCGGTATGCTTTGGCCACAATGGTCCGAGAGGACGCATGGTGACCACAGGTCCCCGAGTGGATGTCATTGAGGATCACTCAACCTTCTTCTGGTGTTATGCATTTCTGGCAGACTCCAGTCACACTTTCTCTGAACAACTGTCCTCTTATCACAGTAAAGGCTTTGGATCGACGGACAATCTGTCGAGCCTCTTCTTCATCCTCTGGAAGTTCCCTCCTAAGGATGTACGCAATGTATGGCACTGTCCAGTCGGGAGTGATGACCAAAACTTCCATGATCAAATCAACCACGGTTGGAACTTCGACTTCAGTCAGATCTGTGGCACTCTTAGGCTGCGGGGGCTCTTCAGTGAAAGGATCTTCTTGAACTAAAGGTGTATGAATGTGTTCCAAAAACACGTTGCTGGGAATGGCCTCCCTCTTGGAACCTATCTTTGCCAAATCATCAGCTGCTTGATTTTTCAGTCGGGGTATATGATGGAGCTCTAACCCCTCAAACTTATTTTCCAACTTTCTCACTTCATTACAGTAACCAGTCATAGCTGGGCTTATAACGTCCCACTCCTTCATCACTTGATTAACCACCAAATCCGAGTCGCCGTAGACCATGAGGCGACGGACGCCGAGTGTAATTGCCATACGCAACCCATATAGGAGTGCTTCATATTCAGCTTCGTTGTTGGAGGAATCAAAGTGAATGTGGAGGACATATCTGAGTTGTCTCCTCGGGGGGATACCAATACCACCCCAGCACCGGAACCATTCAGCATCTTGGACCCATCAAAGAACATGGTCCAATGCTCCGAGTGAACTTGAGTCGGTAGTTGCTGTTCGATCCACTCGGCGAGGAAATCTGCTATTGCTTGGGACTTGATAGCTTTCTTTGCCTCAAACTTGATATCCAAGGGAAGGAGTTCAATCGCCCACTTTGCCACTCGACCAATTGCATCTCTGTTGTTTATAATCTCTGATAATAGAGCGGCGCTGACGATTGTAATGGAGTGATCGGAGAAATAGTGTGCAACCTTCTTCGTGGTCATCTAAATCCCATAAACAAGCTTCTGATAATGTGGATATCTTTGCTTTGATGGAGTCAGAACTTCAGAAACATAATATACTGGGCGCTGAACTTTATAGGCTTTTCCTTCTTCGTCCCGCTCGACCGTGAGTACTGTACTGACAACTTGTCCAGTGGCTGTAATGTAAAGCAGTAACGGCTCTTTGCTGATTGGGGCAGCGAGCACCGGCTGGGTGGAAAGCAGGGCTTTGAGCTCTACAAACACTGCATCAGCCTCAGGAGTCCACTCGAACTTCTCAGACTTCTTCATCAGTCGGTAAAGAGGCAATGCCTTTTCACCGAGGCGAGAAATGAATCGACTCAAGGCGGCCAAACAACCAGTAAGCTTCTTGACATCGTGCACATGCACAGGGCGTTTCATCCGGAGTATAGCACCAACTTTCTCTGGGTTAGCATCGATCCCTCGTTCGGAAATGAGGAAACCGAGTAATTTTCCGCCAGGAACTCCGAATGTGCACTTTGATGGATTAAGCTTGATATCATACCTTCTAAGGTTGGCAAAGGTTTCAGCAAGGTCAGCCAGCAGGTCGGAACCTTTACGCGACTTGACCACAGTATCATCCATATAAGCTTCCACATTCCGACTGATTTGAGTGAGCAAACACTTCTGAATCATTCTCATGAATGTGGCTCCAGCGTTCTTGAGACCAAATGGCATGGTGACATAATAGAAGCACCCGAATGGAGTGATGAAAGCTGTTTTTATCTCATCGGGTCCATACAGTCGGATCTGATGATACCCGGAATAGGCGTCCAAAAAGGACAAGCGCTCACACCCTTGATCGAGTCGACTATTTGGTCGATGCGGGGGAGAGGAAAATGATCTTTCGGGCAGGCCCGATTGATATGCTTGAAGTCAATGGACATGCGAAGTGAGTCATCCTTCTTGGGGACCATGACAATATTGGCGAGCCACTCGGAGTGGTAAATCTCTCCGATGAACTCAGCTGCCAGGAGCTGAGCCACTTCTTCACCAATTGCTTTTCTCTTCTGTACGGTGGACCGTCGAAGATGTTCCTTGATGGTTTCACTTTTGGGTCGACTCACAAACGGTGCTCAGCCAGCCCCCTGGGAACACCCGGCATGTCAGAAGGTTTCCATGCAAAGATGTCCCAGTTCTCACGGAGGAACTGGATGAGCTCTTCTTCCTATTTGCTGTCGAGTGTTGTTGAGATGTGAGTCGGAGCAGCATTGGAATCGGTCGGGTGAATATGAATCGGCTTCGTTTCACCGGACGACTGAAATGCAGAGTCTGTGGTAGGCTTCTTGGCTTGCAGCAAATCACTCGGATCTGCATTTTTCTGATACTCTTGCAATTCTACTACTGCACTTTGTGCATCGGCGATCTTTGAGCCCTTCTGGAAGCACTCTTACGCATACGCCGATTGCCAGTGATAGTGATCACTTCTTTGGGACCAGGCATCTTCAATTTGAGGTACACGTAACATGGTCGAGCCATAAAACGTGCATAAGCAGGCCTACCCAGAATAGCATGATAAGCACTCTGGTAATCCACGACTTCAAATGTCAACTTTTCCTTGCGGTAATTCTTGGAATCGCCAAAAACCACAACAAGGCCGATCTGGCCGAGTGATTCAGCCTTCTTGCCAGGTATAACCCCATGGAAACTCATATTGCTTTCACTAAGTTTGGACATCGGAATGCCCATCCCTTTCAAGGTTTCAGCATAAAGGATATTCAGGCCACTGCCACCATCCATCAACACCTTAGTCACCCGAGTGCCTTCAACAACTGGGTCAACCACCAACGCTTGCCTCCCAGGGGTGGCTATGCGCGCTGGGTGATCAAACTGGTCGAATGTAATGGCAGTCTGAGACCACTTCAAATAACTGGGTGTCACCGGAGCGACCATCACTACAAAAAAAAGACACATCCGTGACATTTTGGGCCGAACGAATTTTTTTCCTGTCATACATATGACACTTCTATGACGATAATTGTGACAAAACCCGGTATCATCATAGATGTGGTGGGCTCCTACTTCTATGACAAAAAATCATGATAGAAAATGGGCATTTAAATGGGTAGGCGGGCCGGAGGCGCAGCTGCATGACATTCTTTGGGCCGTCCATGACGGAAAAAACCGTGGTAGAAGAGAGGGCGAGGAAAATTTCGGGAGTTCGGTTACGGTTGGGAGGTTAGGGGCGAGCGATGCGGGTTTCTCGTACATGTACACGCAGCGTGTGTGCGGCGTTGGCTCTAACTGAACCCGGCGAGGCGTTGGGCTCGCCCGAACCCGGCGATTGCACTTTGCGAACTACGCGTTACCGAACCCGGCGATTGATCGATGGCATTAACTAAACCCGATCGGCGATTCGCCATCTCTGCGCTAATCGAAGCCGATCGATGCTGCCTGCAGGATGAGCGATGGCGTTGCGGGGGGTTGGATGAGCGATGGCGGTGGCGTTTGCCTCTGGATGAACAAGACCCCGTGGTGAGGAGGGCTGGATGAACAATAGACGGTGGAGGGGTGCCCGTGGAGGGGTGGTTGAACATGGCCCCGTGGTGTGGAGGGCTGGATGAACAGTTGATGATGGAGGGGTGGTTGAACAGGACCCCGTGGTGTGGAGGGCTGGATGAGCGATGAAGCGGTGGAGGGTGGTTGAGCGATGGCCGGTGGAGTAGCGGCGGTGGAGGCTGGATGAACTGGAGCCCGTGGGTTTGGAGGAGGTCAGCGGTAGCCCGTGGAGGCTGGAGGAGGTCGGCGGTAGCCCGTGGAGGCTGGAGGAGGTCGACGGTGGAGATGAACGGTATCCCGTGGAGTCCGTTTTGCGATGCACGCCACACCTCCCGATGAGCAGGACCCCCGTTTCGACAATAGGAGGTCCTTTTCATCCGTTTTTGATACGCCACACCCCTCCCGATGAAACGGGACCCCGTTTGACCGTAGGAGGTCCGTTTAAATCCGCTGCGATGCGCCACACCCCTCCGATCAACGGGACCCCGTTTCGACCGTGGGAGGTCCGTTTCCTCCGTTGCGATGCGCCACACCCCTCCCGATCAACAGGACCCCCGTTTTGACCGTAGGTGGTCCATTTCCTCCGTTTTGCGGTACGCCACACCCCTCCCGATCAACAGGACCCCCGTTTCAACCGTAGGAGGTCCATTTCCTCTGTTTTGCGATACGCCACACCCCTCCCGATCAACAGGACCACGATCCTAACGTAGGAGGTCCGTTTCCTCCGTTGTGCGGTACGCCAGGCCTCGTTTCCATCGCCTGTCCCGTCCAAGCCCTCCCGATGAACACGACCACGCATACCGTTCCGACCCAGCCGCTTGGCTCCCACACGTTCCGTTGCCTCCCGATGAACACGATGCATTCCGTTGCCTCCCCATGAACACGACGACGACGCTGTTTCTCCGTTCCGACCCAGCCATGTACACGAGCCCTGGTCGTACGTACACATACGTGGCCGTATTTTCTTTCTTGCACCCTGGCCGTTATACGTATGTGTACATGCTACGTGCGTGCCTCTACTACGTCACGTGCGCGCCTCTACTACGACACTGCGCGCCTCTACATCGACCAATATGTACATACACGTTCGCGACCAGAACGACAACGCTACGTACGCTTCGACCAGGTGGGTCCCGACTGTCACACACTTCCTTGCGTGCGAAGATGTAGCTGGTGGGTCCCAGCAGTCAGGGGGGTGAATCGTTTTTTTTGCCCGGACGCACTTCCTTGCGTGCGAAGATGTAGCTAGTGGTCCCAGCATTCAGGGGGACGAATCGTTTTTTTTGCCCAGACGCACTTCCTTGCGTGCGAAGGTGTAGCTGGTGGGTCCCAGCAGTCAGGAGGGAAATGTTTTTTCGCGAAATATGGTGGCCCATTCGGTGGGTCCCTGCTGTCAGGTGGAGGAATCATTATTTTTCGCGTAATAAGGAGGCACTTCCTTGCTGCGGCCGTGGACCCGGTTGTCGACCTCTCCACGTCTGATCCCACGTCCGATGGAAGTCGTTCCTTGACCACGTTGACCACGCCGCGCCGAGAGCACCAGGGCGGTGGACGATGGCGAGGCCTAGGAAGGGGACGACGCGGAGCCGGTGAAGACGCGGCAGTGGATGCCCACGCGGAGAGGAGTATGAGGGTTCACTCGTTCGGGTGCGGTGTGAGGCTGCCGTCGCCGCAGGGCCTGGCCAGCGGTGGCAATAGTAGGGGGCGGTGAGGCCTCCGCGACAGCACAGCCGGCCACGAGAGGCAGGAGCAGGCGGCACGACTGGCACTGCTTTGGGCAGCTGGAGCAAGAAGACTAGAGGTTGAAGAAGCACTACGGCCGTTGGATGGACATTGTACGGTCACTCGAGCTAGAATCATTTATATTGACTAAGTTGACAAAGCCCTCCATCCCCTTCAACTTAGTAGGCCCACAAGTCATCCACCCACCAAGGTGGGTCCCACCTAGTAGGGGGAGTATTCATTTTTTTGTGCGTAATAAAGAGGCACTTCCGGTAGGTCCGAGCTGACAGCGGGGGGAACATTTTTTTTTTCGCGAAATACGGTGGCCCGTCCGGTGGGTCCCAGAAGTCAGGGGGGAAACGTTTTTTTCGCGAAATAAGGTGGCCCGTCCGGTGGGTCCCTGCTGTCAGGTGGAGGAATAATTATTTTGCGCGTAATAAGGAGGCACTTCCTTGCGGCCGCCGTGGACCCACTGTCGGCTGTCCACGTCTGATACTCTTCCGATGGAAGACGGGGTTGACCATGTTAACCACGCGGCCGAGAGCACCAGGCGGTGGTGGACGGCACGACGACGCCTAGGAAGGGGACGACGCGGAGCCGGGAAGACGCAGCAAGTGGAAGCCTTGCGAGAGGAGTCTGAGGTTCACCGGTTCACTCACGGTGTGAGGCTGCCGTCATTGCAGAATAACAGGGGTGTGGGTGAGTGGAGGGATGGCCTGGCCAGCAGTGGGAGTAGTATGGGGCGGTGAGGCCTCATGGCAAAGACAAATTACCACGGGAGGCAGGAGCAGGCGACACGACCGGCGCTGCTTTGGGCGGCTGGACCAAGAAGACCAGAGGTTGAAGAAGCACTACGGTAGTTGGATGGACATCATACGGTCATTGAAGCTAGAATTGTTTATATTGACTAAGTTGACAAAGCCCTTGGTATGCTCCAACTTAGTAGGCCTGAGTTAGCTCTCCAAACGGTGCGCCCAGGATGTCGATGGGAGGAATCATTTTTGGGCGGCGAAGCTAAGAATATCCGAGATTGAAGAAGAAGCACGACATCTGTTGGATAGACATCCAACGGCCACTGCTGCTAGAACCGTGTGTTGACTATAATAAGTTGACAAAGCCTTGCATACGTGTCAACTTATTTTTTTAGGGGACGTGTCACTTAGTAGGCCCACAAGTGTGTGGCAGAGAACTTATAGCCCATTTGCGTTTTGTAAGAATGTACAGCCCATTTTTGAATTCTAATGGAATTTACAACAGCCCATTTACAGTTTGTTAAAAGTACAACCCATTTTCTAGCTAGGACAACGATTAACAATTTCAACCAACCATTGAAGACAGAATTCAATAAAATTTCCCACATTTTGATGGGATCCGAAATATTTTTATCCCGAAATTTCTAGTCGGATTAAATATAAATTTGTATTACGTACAAATCCAACGAAACATTAACGTGCAACAATGAATATTTAAAATTTTCAAACTCAATAAATAATATTTTATAAACTAATTTCGTGTTTGGTGCATTTTTTATAGTTACTGCCCTGTTTTTATAATTACATCCCATTTATTATTTTTAAAGCCCATTTTCCTGTTAAGCCTAATGCATCCCTCCTAGGAAAGATTTGCAGCCCAGCAGGGCGGAGAATAACAAGTTGACCTTGCCTGGGTATACCTCAAAAAGACGTATAGCTGGGCTAGCCATTTTCATCTTGAAAAAAAAATTAGTATCTGGGCTGGATATCTGGCCTGGGCTAGACGGGCCATAGCCCGCCCAGTTAATACCCTGCTCTCCTCTGAACAACAACGAAATCATCGCCAAGAAAAACTCTGCAGTGCTCACGCTTCAAAAACACAAATCTCGCTCGAGCTGCTTGGTCCCAAATTGCCGCACCTTGTGCAATTCTCTCGTTTATATTGACTACATAGGTTGACAATGGCGTGGGACCGTGATGTCAGGAAACCAGGAGAAAGCAAAAAAATATAGTTGTACATAATAAGGAGGCACTTGCGTACGTACGTCTATGTCCCTAGTGGGTCCCTAGTGTCATCCAGTCAAAATAAAGTCATCTCCTGAATCCTCATGTTCGTTGACCATGTTAACAATGCTCGGCGCCACGGAGAGCGCAACAACTCAAAGGACAACGGAGAGGACCTCGCGGGCCGTACGGAGGTCTGATACAGCGCCTGCTGCTCATTCAGGAAGCCAGGATCATCGGACACCTATGAGCACCTTCGAGAAACTAAGACGGCATGAAACAGTAAGGTCGCGCTTGGGAGCTCTGGTTTATTTCAAACCTGTATTAACATACAAGTGTAATTTACTCGTCATCGGAAACAACACGTAAAATACAGGCGTAATGAAACCGAGGGCCCGAGGTCTGTAAGTAAAACTAGCGGGTTACTGGCGTGGAATTTGAGAGACCAAAGGTTCATTTTACGAGCACTGCTATATGGACGACATTACCAGACGATACATGCATGACGTGCGTATCATGCCATCCATGGGAAAGGATGAAACACCAGCTAACGGCTGGATTAGCAATCGTCCGAGTGTTGTTCAGCGTTTTTATCGTCTGTGAAGTACTTCCGATATTTTACTAGTCGAAATCGACCAACCAAGCGCCTTCTCTCGAGACCATATGCTTTAATTTACAAGCATCAGTTTTACAAGCGGTTTTGGTTGGAAAACGATGATCCAATCGTGGCCTAATATCATGAGTTGGTCGGCAGATCATATGGTTTCATGTCTAACCTACCCGACTTGTCGTATAGGCTATGAATGAAACATCAGACGATGAACTTCTTAAGCACGGAAACAACATAAGAGGATGATCTTCTTAACAAGCAAATCACTGGCATTAGATCGACATGCAAAACAATACAAAGCATTATTCTCAGGAGGCACGGTGAACAGCTCGTGATGCCGCATGCCACAACATTCCAAGCTCAACTTTGCAATCAAACACAAGGCCTGACATTACATAGACAATATTCAGAACAAACTCTTAACACAGGAATATCTCAGCATAGTAACTATTTACTTCTAAACTGAACACATGAATAGGAAAATCACTCGACGCTGCTCACAAAGAAGGGCGTCCCACTCAAAAAATATCAAATGCATGTCTTCTGGCTAACATCAATGAGCAAATTTTGACAAGGTTTTCCAATTCCAATATATTAAACTAACGTCTTCTTGCTAACATCAATTATTAAACTTTGACAAGCTTTTCCCATTCAAAATATGTAATGCCTATAATCGTGGAGTCCTGTCGCTTCTTGCTAACATCAATGATTAAACTTTGACAAGCTTTTCCCATTTAAAATATGTAATGCCTATGATCGTGGAGTCCTGTCGCTTCTTGTACTTGTTTGGGAACTTTTTTCCCAGGGCACTCCACGTGTTGTTAAATTGCCAATGGTCTCTGCAGACTAGTCATGTCACCGGTGTCTAATATTTATGGCACCGGCTGAAGCAATGGAGGGATTCAATGCCAAACTAAGAAAAGGTGAAATTGTCACCTCTTTTGGCCTACATAGTGGAAGGCCTAATACTCTGTAAATTCTCAGTCATTCCTTCTGTAATGTAGCGCAAACAGTGACTGCTTCTTTCTGCAAAGTGAACGACCGACTGGACCCAGTAATGCAGCAGTTTGCCTTGGACACATTGGCTCCTTTTGTGCAGTTGAACCAAAATCGAAGTCGGAATAAAACAGAGCTTTAATTGTGATATCCCTGTAAGCAACAAAAGGTATAAGGGAAACAATTACTGAGAAATAACGGTTGATGACTTGTACTCCCAGAAGAAAAACATCTAGTGATCTACCTTATCTTAATGGGAACAAAGCAGGAGAGTTGCAATTCTCAGTCAGTGTGATTCATTCATATTAACTGAGACATTATCTTAACAATGCCTTGTTTCAACATGTATAAAGAACGAAAAAGCAGAAAAGTATCATTCCTAAAACGATGCGACTGATTCATTTTAACAGAGTCATTATCTTAACAATACCTTGGTTAAACATGTAGAAAGAACTACAAAGCAGGATAGTACCATTCCTAACAAGTGTTGCAGTTTTGAACTAAGATTGATGAGTTAATTAATTACGAGAGTGGCATTGCTTAATTTTACCGTGGCATTAGATTAACGAAAATCATTAACAGTTCCAGGGGAGAGTGTGCGCAACAACAGTATGTGCTTCCATCTACTTATAAAGGGGGTGATGCAGAGTTTGTTGTAACAAAGCAACAAGCATCATGTCTGGGTTTGTCCCATTTTTGTTCACTACTTAATGGGAAAAGACAACAATACAATAGTTTCAATTCAACATTTGTTTAAAACAGTACCAATACAAGTAGCACAACATCTCAAAGCACACTACACAATCATGTGGATGAAGGCCTGTACTGACCTTTCATGAGAAGACCAGGATAAAATATGAACACGAATAGGAAATCGAATCTCGTTTTGTGCAGTTGCACTGAAATCAAGCAAAGTGTTTCGCGTAGTGAAGCAAAATGTCGCAATAGCAACAAGTTGAAAAGATATCCCTGTTTAAACTGGCTAATAAATGAGGATGAAACATGCGGCCACAAAAATGGTAATCCCGCCAATCCCTAACAAGTGTTGCAGTTTTGAAATAAGATTCAATAGTTAATTCTGAGAGTGGCATCAATTACTGGCTTATAAAGGGGGTGATGCTGAATTTGTTGTAACAAAGCAACAAGCATCATGTGCAGGTTGGTCCCATTTTTGTTCACTACTTTATGGGAAAAGACAGCAATACAATAGCTTCAATTCAACATTTATTTAAAACAGTACCAAAACAAGTAGCACAATATCTCAAAGCACACTGCACATCATGTGGATGAGACCAAGATTTGAAACAACTCGCCACGAAGAGTGAAAAAAAGATCTCGATCTCCTTTTGTGCAGTTCCACAAAAATTAAGCAAAGTCACCGGTGTGACATTCAAGTTGAACTGCACAAAACACTCTTAAAACATAAGTGTTTCGAGTAGCGAAGCAAAATGTCGCAATAGCAACAAGTTGAATCGATACCCTGTTTTAACAGAGGCAAAAAGGAAACAATTACTTGCCGATAAAGGAGGATGAAACAAACGGTGACAGAAAGAAGCATCTAACTTATCTTGGATGGAAAACAAAGTAGGATAGTAGCATTTATAAAATGGTTGCATTGATTCATATTAACAGAGACATTCTCTTGAAACAACATCCGTTAAAAGATGTAATTTACTTTTAACAGTGGCATTGCTTCAATTTTTCAGCGGCATTCTTAGATTAACAACAGCAAAATAGTTGTATGGGAGATGCCAGCACCATGTGCGCCCAAACGTATAAATGGGTGATGCAGAGTATGTAGCCAAGAAGCATATATGCGTTGGTCCCATATTTGTTCTCTTTGAACCTTTTTCCTAAGTGAGGGCAGCAAATCTAGTCCTGCACAAACTACCCGACCCCCCAGTTTCTTTCCCTTTTCAACAAAGAGATCGGTTCCTTACAGAGATGTGTGTCTTTGGGTTACCCCTTTTTCCCTTTTCGACCTACAAAGCGGTGGATAGCCAGTCTATACTACTTTCCGCCCTCCTTTCCTCATTGAACCACGTCCTAGATTCTTGCTCCAGCCCACCGCACCCTTCTTTCCTCTTTGAACCAAGACCTAGATTCGACTACTGATTGAAAAAGATCCACATGCAGCTAGAGCAGCAGCGGTTTCAAAGAAACTTATACCTTAGGGTCGTCGGGATGTGGCAAGGCATGCGGCGGGAGGCGGATCTGCCCACACCACGCACGGCAGCGAGGAAGAAGGGGCCGGTGGCCCACCAAGACAAATTTGGGAGAAAGAGAACAATGCAGCCCGGCGGTGGATTGCCTCCTCGCCAAGGCGATAGAGTGAACGCTGCACCTCCTCCCTTCCGGTGCGACGGGATACGGACGCCTCCGGTGTGAGGGGAGAGAGAGACAAGAGGCCAACGCAGTCTTGTTTAGATCTGGTGAAGAGAGGGCGAGAGGCGTGAATATAGCAAACCCTAGCAAATGAACGCTGAGCCTCCAGTGTGTAACATATATGTAGTGCGGCGAGCGTGTGGAGAGTGCAAACCCTAGCGAACAAGCGCTGAGGCTCCCGCTTATATATATACTACTGTAGTACGGACTGAGCTCCGGTGCCTTCACTGCACCTGCTTTTAGCTGTATGACAGGTGAGCCAGCCACATTTTGGGCCCACCTGTCATAAACCCAAAGGCAGGTGCACTAAGTCAATGAAGCCGTGTCCATATAGTACTCTCGTGTATACGACTAATATATACTAGTGGAGTGGTTTTCTTATTCTCTCCATAACAATCGTTTTAAATTGTGTAAGTACGAAACGAAACTCTTTATTTAATGTACAGTGAAGAAAACTAGTACTACTTCTGATGAACTAACGATCCACGCCCACGCATCCTGGTCGCATTTCCTGTCCTTCACGTGTGGTACACTACCCTCCCTTAAGTGAACAACCACAAATGTGCCAAATTATCGGAAACATGTGAGAGTGTGTACAAATAAAGAATTCTAATTTTAATTATCGGAAAGGTTTGAGAGTATTACAAAGTTTGACTTTAGTCAAATCTAATATGCAGAGAAATAAAAATGGAGGGCTACTACGTCCATCCAGATTTTTAGTCCACACCATTTTTTAAATCAAAGTTAATAGCTGGACAAATAAAATTACAGGGGAGCTGGAGACAAAGTTGTGAGAAGGCTTAGAAATCAATACAAAACTTATGCTCTTAGTACCAACGTTGATCCTTCTTCGAGGAAACATTTGGTTCATAGCCAATTGTGTGATAAAATTGCACCAACGTGAAAAAGGCATTGCGTCTCCAACGCAACCAAGGTGAACTGACGAAGGATATCATATTTGTGTGTAACAAGCAAAGAGCACTGATGGAAGACAGCTTGTTTTTCATTGAAAATTGATCAGCTTCACCAGCCGACGCAACCATGAGGCGCAACCATGAGCGTCGATAGGTCATCGTGGTGATGCATCATCCATTTGGCATCAAGTTTGGGTGAGGCACCTATAAAGTTAGACAAATCCTCACTGTGGTCTGTTTCTTCTCAGTAATCAAGCTCGAGGAAGGAAGAACCACGTGGCAGAGGACAGTGAGGCGGAACAACAATGGCCATCCAATTTTGTGCAGTTCCACTAAAATTGAGGAAGACATGCCGGGTATGGAGACACGCATCGCTGTTTCCAAAAATATAAAAAAGGGTTAGCAACGACATCTCAATTGTCAATAAGAATTAATGAAAAGTACACCAACAAATGTAAGCATCATAATTATATCTTGATGGGAACTAAACCAGGATACCCGAGAAAAAAGCATTTCTTCATTTAACCCGTGATAGTACTACCACCATATGGACAATGACCGCACAACCACCATGTACTTTTTGTCGAAACAACATGTATACCTCCACCGAGGCATAAATCAGGACAACTTTTCGAGTGGCATTTCCTCAGGTGGGCGAGATGTCGTTTAGGCGGGCAGGAGGGATCTACCCACACGACGGCAGCGAACAAGGGCGCGGAGGATCTTCGCCCGCGCCTGCGGCGGCTCCGAGAGGACGGTGCGCATCGGCTCCCTCCGTCGCCGGGCGCATAACGCGTCAACGCTGCACCTCCTCACCTCCCGCAGCGGACGGGATTCAGCCGGATCTGTGACCACCGGTGAGGAGAGAGATAGAGTGGACACTGTCATCTTGTTTTGATATGGAGAGGGTGAGAGAGCGAGACGCGAGAAACTCTATCAAACAAGAGGCTATAATGGAGTAAAAAAACTCTCCATAGCAGTGGTTTTACATAGAATACGGGCGTTCCCAGAAAAAAGAAACAAAAACTGGCAGACAATTTTTTAAGGGTCTGTCTAGGACACATCTAGATGTGACATAGTTATGTCACATCTAAGTTGATGTCCACTCTGTTTGTGGTCTATTTTTTTCTCCTAGTTTTTTTCGTTTCTTGTTGCTACATTATATACTTCTGGGAGCTTAGATGTGATATCCTTAAATAACATCTAGATGTGAATTAGACAAACTGATTTTCTAACGTACCAAGAAAGAAAACACGATCAAAAACACGCCCCCGCTTCCAGGTCGCAAGAGTCGTCGCGCACACACACATAGACATAGACATGCATATCCGTGTTTACGTAAAATTCCATTTCCATCTCCATCTCCAATCATATTTTCCCAACTGGCACATTATTTACGTTGTTAATTATATATGCAACAATATTAACATAAATCATCTCTTGTTTGCGCACGTCCGAACCGCTGCCACGGCCGGTCCTGACCAACCCGAACCCTCTTCATCACCCGCGCGTGCTTCCGGCCCGAAACGGTCAGTGCCGCATTCATGCCCGGCCAGAGCGGACGCGACCTCTCACTGGTGCCGGCATTGAAGCGGCGCGCCGGCCGAGAGAGCGTCGCCCGCGCCGCTTCCGGGTGCACGCGGCTGCTCCGCGTTCAAAGGTCGCAATAGCCGGCTACAACACGCATGTAAAAAGGTCTTGGGAGTCTGTGCTACAGTTAGCTGTCCTCCCCCAACTCGGCAATCTCTTCCAGTAGTGCTAGTACTCCATGGCGTGATCCATCAGACAAGTAGGCGGGAAAGTTATCGTATACTCGGTTTGCAGTGAGTGGCATGCCGAGCGACCGTGTGTGGTCGAGCCGTGGAGGAGGGTGAGACACGAACACGACACACGTGATTTAAACGTTGGTTTTGCTCGATGGCGCGATCCAACGAAACGAAACGTTGGTTTCTCTCCGTTTCCATTTTTTCTACGAAAAAATGGAAACTTTCCACTCCATTTTCATTCCTATTCCAAGGTTGCCCCGTTACAACATTCCATCAAACACAAAGGAAAACTAACACGCATGCTGATGCATCTCAATGATTCACAGATCATAGCCAATATTTACTTCACAACTAAAGAAAAAAGTTTTGAGAGCGTGTACGAAAGAAAAACTACTGATGGGGTCACTACGACTTAAACCCTAAACCCTAAACATGATTTAATTCCATGGCTAGGTAGAACCTATCGAAGGAAAGACGGCTGGCACCCTCGGATCATACGATGCTTTTGTGCAGTTCCACTAAAATTGATCTGAGCATCCCTGATGGCAAAGATATTGAAGAAGTGTGATTAGAATAATAGTATCGCATCACTAGTTCATGAGACATAAACTCATCACAAGTAGAAGCCGGTAGAAGTAGAGAAAGATCGGCATGGAAATGGAGCTACGACAGTGGAGCAAGCCGGCTCCGAAAGGAAGATGGACTACCTGGGACGTCGGGCTGTAGCTAGAAGGGCGGTTGGGACGCGGCATCGGCCCATACCGCAGTGACCCCCGATTGGGACGCACCGACTATGGGTTTTCTCCCTCGCCGATGTCGACCACGTCTACGCAGAACATTGTTCCCTTCCCCCAGCTGCAGGATCAGGGCCGTCGTTCTATGCTTGTGAAGAGAGCAACCTTAGCAAGCAGGCTTGTAGCTTAGGCTCCTGCTAGTGTATATATAGTGGTTTTCTTTTTCTCTCCATATCAACCATTTTATATTGCGTACGTGTCATTCTAGAGTGCAATGATGGTTGCTTCTTCCGACTAACTTCGGTGTGATTTGACTGCTCCTTAGTGGCCCCTACATCGTACTCCCCTACGTGTATGCAACAGCCACGTACACATGGACGCAAAAACACGCGCGACGCCCTAATGCATGCATGTCCGAGCACACGACGGAACACACACGGTCACGCTAAGTGCTCAACCTACACGTGCATGCACACACATACTCAGTCAGGGTGAGCTAGTGATTGTATAAACACCGGAAAATATATATATTGAGCGCAATGAGCGTATTATGAAGTCCACTGACCGTATTTTTACAAATATTCGGTGACAAACAGTGTATTTATCTCGTTTGAAATTAAGCCATATTAACCGGAGAGGAGGCAGTATGGACTAGCATTACTTTGCTATGTCCCGTCAACTTGCCGAACGAGGAGAAGGTTGCAGGACGGGAGAAGCTTGCGCGCGGTAGCTCGCAGGACAAGGAGAAACTTTTGACTAATGCAAGCTCTCCCTCGCTCAGGCGGTGGACGTGCAACAGTTAATTCGGTGTCAGATTGCCAGAAGCATACACTATACTACTAGCGCTACTATTGGCTCTATTTGGATCCATGGGTTAGAGTTAGTTTGGGTTAGTTTGGAGTCAACTAACCCAAAAATATCCAAACAGGAGGGTTAGTTTGGGTTAGATGCATCTAACCCATCCAAAAAACTAACCCATCCAAGAGGTGCTTATTTGGGTTAGTTCTTCTCGGGACCACTAATAAACACTTTTTTCTCTCGCTCTCCCCGCAGTAGATCCCTCCCCACTTCCTCGTAGCTTCTCGTCCTCTCCCTCCCTCCCTCCCTCTCGCACCGCTCGTGAAGGTGCCTCGCCGTATCCATGCTCCATCTAACCCTGCCATCCAAACACCTCTTTACTTAGAGTTAGTTCAGGGTTAGTTCAGGGTTAGAATCTAACTCTAACCTCTAACTGAGTTAGAGTATCCAAACAGGGCCATTGTTCGACTACCGAATAGGCGAACAACCAAGCGCAAAGTTTACTACTACTAGTACTACTACTATAGTCTATAAAGGTATGTATTATACTACTCCCTCCTTTCCGGTTTATAGGGCTCAATTCAAAAATCTCACCAATCAAGGTAGATGGTGAGTGGTGGAATACTTTTTGTAGTTTGCAAAAGCACCCAATTAATGCTCTTGTTTTTCTCAAAAAATTATGTTTACCAATGCATTAATTGCAATGCATGCATGTATAAAGTACATGCATTGGTCAATTTTCTCTTAATACTTGCATGCAATGATGTAATGCACCTTGAAATCTGAACATGTGATGGGAACAACCAAATTGAGCCTTATAAAATGGGAAAACTAAAATTTTAAGATAAGCCTTATAAACCGGAAAGGAGGGAGTAGTACTAGGTACCGGATGGAGTAGCATCTGCACTCTTATTATAATTTTAAAATGTGATAAAGCAATCTTCAACACATTTGGTTCTCTTCGAGGGTTCTCGCATGTGATAATGGAAGTTGATTTCATGGAACACTCGCCACAATTCTAGCTTAATTCTGGCTCATATCCTGTTACAAATAGTAGCGCCGGTAATATTTCCTCTTTTTTGTTATTCAGCATGTAAACAATTGACAAACCTTGCGGCGCATCTTCGTGCGAACCGTGCTTGCTGCACTTTGAATGTGGCCGAGGGATGGCTTGATGAAACACCTCGCTTCCTAGTTCTTTTTTTGCGGGGTACCTCGCTTCCTAGTGACCAGTGTCTTGGCTGATCATCCTAAGAATGCTTATATATGAATAAAGCTCTCTCATTTACCCGCAAAAAAGATTAAGCCATATTAGCCGGAAAGGAGGGAGTATGGACTAGCACTACTTTTTGGTGTGTCCCGTCAACTCGCAGAACGAGGAGAAGCTTGCAGGAAGGTGAAGCTCACTTACGCCTTTTGACTAATGCAACCTACCCTTGGTGGACATGCATCACTCCATTCGGTGTCAGATTGTCAGAAGCATTCACTGTAGTGCCCAACATGCGGAGTACCATCATTGTTCGACTTCACGAAGAGGCGAAGAGCCTAGCCTTGATAATGCAGTAGTAGTACTACTAGAACCGCATGGTGGGCGTCTGTACTCTTATTTTTTATCTTTGATAAAGTACACGTTTATTAGGAGAAGGGCGGAAACGGCAGCCCAACATGTAATGAATGATATCGATCAACCAACCATGCTCGAATATATATCTTGGCCTCCGTGTGAGCCCGTCTGTGTGTTCTCGCTCCTCGTCTCTGTCAAGGAACGGCGGGTTGGCTCTTTGCCGTCAATTGAGATCGGTTTGCTCACACTCCTGTCCCACATGTCAGTGATATGCCAAGAGGAGGTGCGTTGACCGATTTGCCATACGCGTACTTGGTTTTGCACCTTCATACTAATCCTCCCTCCATCACAGTTCTGGTATGCGCTTCATTATGATGCATTTCTCTCAATGCATTTCCACCACCAGAGAGACTTTAGACGCGTTTGGTTTAATGCTCAATTAATTAGGGTGTGGTAACCGCAATCAAGACCACAATTTTCTCTCCATGTACTGTACTACTACGGAGTGGAGTAAGTGCATGCATGTGTGTACCCGGGGTGGAAGCACTGCATGCATGTGGGTACGCCGTGCTACAACTACCAATGCTATTTTTCAGGCCGGTCGCTAGTCGCCTTGGTCCCACAGATTTTTTTATTTTTTCTTTAGCGCGTTGTATAAACAGTGACAGATGGAGTAGTATGAGCGGATTCAAAGAAGAGCGTATTGATGGTTGCTTCTTCAGAGCAACTTAAAGTGGGAAAGGTGGGGCTTATGATTTGACTGCTCATTACTCACTATTAATGCGACGCAATGACCGGGCTGAGTCTCCCATGCGGTTGTGCACTACCCCCTTGGTTCTTAAATATACTCCAGAGTATATTTGTCTTTCTAGAGATTTCAACGAGTGACTACTCAAATATTTGTCTTTTTAGAGATTTCAAATGGACTGGCACATACGGATGTATATATACATATTTTAGAGTGTAGATTCACTCATTTTGCTCCGTATGTAGTCACTTGTTGAAATATCTAGAAAGACGAATAGAATATTTAGGAACGGAGGGAGTACACATACGAAGCAAAATGAGTGAATCTACACTCTAAAATATGCCCGTTTGAATTTTGTAAAAAGACAAATATTTAGGAACGAAGGAGTATAATTTTGTGCATGGCACATGGACCCGGATGATGAAGAGGCTTCTGGCAATGCTATCAAGCTTCCATCATTTGTTTACATAATTGACATACTATACAAATAATTTTCCAGCAACATGAAATTGTACAATGGTGTGAGCTTTCAGCTTTTGTTTCGCGTGTCTTGCCATCGATGCTCTTTGAAACAATAAAAACTAACTTCCTTGCTAATGCATGTCAATTATTAGCAGATCGAGCTAATAATTACATCTGGCCCGAAGACGAGTTGTGAGAAGGTGTTAAATTAAAATTGATCCATGCTTTCATTGGCAGCAACGTCCCCCACTCTGTCTAAATCAATAAGGCATGTTGGGAAAAAAGTAGCTGTCTGGAGCATGCAACATTCCGATCATTTTGTGCAGTTCCACTAAAATAGAGCTGAGTGTCCCTGTTCCAAAGATATTAAGTGTGATTACGATAATAGAGGACTGCTGATGAAACAATAAACACACAAATAGAAGCCGGTCACCTTTGCAGTCTCTCTTAAGACTAACTAGTTGGAGAAGATTAGGCTCGGAGTTGGATGAGGAGGATAGAGCAAAACCAATCTCCCTTTATGCAGTCCTGCTGAAATGTAGAGGCGTTGCCCGTGTGACATTTTAGTACAACTGCACAAAACACTCTTAAGAAAAAAGTGATTATGAGTTCACCAAAAATCATAATAGCAACAAGGTGAAATGGATAGCCTTGTTTGCAAAAAGAGGTAGAAAGGAAACAATTCTTGGCCAATAACAGTTGATGACACATGCGACGACAAAAAGAAGCATATTCCTTGCCCTAAGGGAAGATAAAAACACGGTTGTGGTTGTCGAAAAACGATGTGAGGACGAGAATGCAATATGGAAGAAATCTTATTTGGGACGAGCTACGTTTTGGGCAAAGAACTATGGAAGATCCACATGCGGCGACGTGGGAAGACGGGCGATGGAGCAAGGCGGAGGGGATACCTAGAGGTCATCAGGATGTAACTAGGTGAGCGGCGGCGGGCGGAATCTGCGAGCAGGTGGGGTAGGCCCTGCCGCGCCGGAGCTTGGTCAGAGAGAACGGCGTGTACCACAGATCGGGACGTGCTGCCTCGGCGCCGTCGAACGGAGAAACGATGCACTTCCTCCCTTTCCCCAGGCGGACGGGATGCGGCCGGATCAGTGACCAATGGTGAGAGAGAGAGGCCAACGCACTCCCTTTCCCCCGGCGGACGGGATGCGGACGGACCAGTGACCAACGGTGAGAGAGAGAGAGGTCACCGCAGCCTTGTGTGAGATACGCTGAAGAGCGACAAACCAGGCACGCAAGGCTCCATTGTATATAGTGAGCGGACTACCTTTTTCTCCATAAAAATCGTTTTATATTCTGTGTACGTCCCATTGAGCGCTATAACTTCATTTAAAAATAACGCGGCAACGCGTCAAGTCGAACTTTGTTTCGTGCAGGCGTGATACACGACCTCCCTAGGTAAACAACCGCTACAGACGTTCAAATTAGCACGTGGGCTGCCATTTCGTAAAGAAATGAGGTCCACCGTGTACCCGGCGGTGTGGCTGGAGCGCAGCGTGAGTATGCGTGCGGTGCACCTATTCTCTTCTTGTATCGTACACCACCTACGTGGGGTTGTGTGAGATAGATACAAACCTAGAGAGATATAGTGTGTGGGTTCTTGAGAGTTTTTGGGGGGGTCAATAAAAATGTAACATATGCAATGTGTGTGAAATAGAGTCCTGGATATAACATATATACAGAGGGGGCGATCCACGAGAAGAGAGTGGAGGTATCATCGGCTTGAGGTGTCCGTAGAATCGAAAAGAGGGATGATGTGTGAATGTGTGCGCGCGCGATCGATAAAGAGTGCCATCGAATTTGTGTGTGCCCACGTCAAAGATATAGAGTGGCTGTCCTATTGGAACGTGAGAGGGGACTTGTGTAGTTTGTCTCTGTGGCATGGATACCTACCTGCAGCGCTCGACTACCGGTGTGTGGTGGGGGAAGAGGGAGGCCCAATTAACTATAGAGGTACAATGGCTGGTATATGTGTGGAGGAGGAGAGAGGCCTACCTCATGTATTAAGGAGATCGATCTGCCTCATGTATTAAGGGAGATCGATCGGCATCCATGCATATGTGCAGGAGAGGAATAAGGTTGGGAGAGAGACAAAGCTAGATTGTTGGAGGGGGTGGTAGTGGAGTTGCTTCTAACAAATGGTGGGATAGGCTTGCTAGACAAACGGAGGGCACGCCTGCAATATCAATAAGAGAGGAGATGGCTGCTTGTTGTCTGTGCATGTGCGTGTGAGAGACGGGTCAGGAGGCATGCACGAATGACGAGGGGGGACAATGTGGCTGTGGCAAGCAGACATAACTACATAGGAAGATCAATCGCCCTTTGTTAGAGAAAGGAGAGACATAACTTGTGAGGTACGTCGATCGATGGGGGGGGGAGTTAAAGTCAATCTAGGTATATGCTGGGAGATCGATTGGTATACATGCATGTGTGTGTTAGAAGCAAATGAGGCACGAGGAGAAGGATAGAGAGAGAGGGATGCATGTAGGAGGTGGTATGAGAGGCATACTATATCGAGCGGGGAGGAGTGTGCGAGTACGAGAACGATGAAAGAGTGGTGGGAGTGAGGCATGAACGGTGACAAGAGAAGAGGGGAAGCTTGTGTTTGTCCTAGGCACACCTGGCTAGAGAGGCATATCGATCGATGTGTGCCGTAAAGAAGGAGCTGGGGGGCCTACACACACCATGGGTGAACGACCTAAAGTGAAAAGACGAATTTGCACGATGGAGCTAGAGAATGCTGAGGGAGGGTGAGAGGGATGCGGGCGTGTGCATGCACAAGAGAAAGTTAGCGCTAGCTACAAACATAAGAGGGTTGTGTGGGTGTAAAATACGAATAAAGATCATATATACTTCATTATAATAAGCGAATTCGGTTATTTGAAGATTTTATCATAGTGTTTTAAACCGACGCATGTGTGAATATATATAACGGTGATACACATGGTGTGTTTATGAACATGTTATACTACATTTAATATATTTTGTCTCTACTCTTATAAAAAACGGAGTTGTTGATGATGGTGTGCCTGCCATCCTGCATTATAGGCCGTCCGATTTATATCTGGCAGATAGCAAGGAAACTATGATGGTTGAAGTTGGCAACAATCATGATTGTAGATCCTTATTAAAATAGAGAAACGAATTCAAATTTAGTTCAAATTTCAGCGGTAGTATAGACATTTGGAATGCACTAAGATGTTGGTATGAGTAGGTTACATGCATTATACAGCAAGCGAAAAAAATTAATCGGACATAACATGGATTCATACTCCCTCCTTCCATCTATATAGGGCGTAATGATATTTTTAAGACCCCCTTTGACTATTGACAAGATTAATAGTACATGACATGCACAATATGAAAATTATATCATTGAAAGAACCTTTCATGACGAAGTTAACGGTGTGCTTTGTGTAAGTTGCATGTCATATATCATTGCTCTAATATTTGGTCAAAGTTAGCATCGAAAAATGCATTAGGCCCTATATAGATGGAAGGAGGGAGTAGCTGAATAGCATTTGTATAGTAAACGGGCAAGACTCTCTCTTTGTGTGTTGTGAATAGTTTTATTTTTTTGTTTTCTTTTTGGTTGAGGGAAGTGCGAATTGATTTGGTACGTACAAGTACAATATTACTACACGTTAGGCTTGTCCTTAAAATTCAACCCGCATCTTGTTATATCCTGAAAATTCAGATACCGTGCTCCCAAAACTGGCGCCTTCACAACCCGCGCCTTGCTATCCCAAAATTACAATGCGCGCGAAAACTCCCGCCAGCTGCCAAATCCCGACACGCGAAATCCCCCTTCTAACCCTGAGCCGAAAGGGCCGCTAGTTCAAATCGGTGGGGGGTACTTTTGTAACACACACTACATTTTGGACAAGCGCGTTCCTAAGTCATGCTTCACCCCTCCCATCACCCCCTTTTTGCCATTCGAAATCCCAGGCCGCCATAACCTCTCCGCTCCAGCCGGGAAACCCCACCCTCCTCCGTCCGCCATGTCACCGCAGCCCAGCCGGAGCCTCTTCCCCGACGACGTCGTCCACTTCAACAGCTCGACGTCCCTCGTCCACCTCCCCGGATGAGGATACGTCGTCCATCTCGCCGTCCCGCCGGTTCAGCCGCCTCGTCCTCCACCTCCAAGGAGCTGCTCTGACGATCGCCTCGTCTATCACGGCTGCTCCATCCCCACAGCGCCGCCTTAACCTGCTCCACCGGAACCGCATCATCCTCACCGACTCCTCGGACGAAGCCGAGGCCTACTCGGCGCCACCAAAGAGGTTGTACACTCATCGCATCATACCTTCTCCTTAACTCGACCTCCTGGCACCGACGGTGCTCCATCCCGCACCCCCATGGAGCGGCTACCTTGAAGCCGGCACCGCGGGCGACATCTCCACGACAGCTTTCCCCAAGTGCGAGGCCCCTTCGGCGGCGGCGTCCATACCGGTCGGATCTGCTGCTGCTGCTCTGGCTCTCGCTTGATCGCTCGCGCTGCTGCTGCTGCTCCGGCTCTCGCTCGATCGCCGCTTCGCCCTGTTCTGCTGC
The DNA here is from genome assembly GCA_021605145.1 of Aegilops bicornis. NCBI lineage: Eukaryota > Viridiplantae > Streptophyta > Magnoliopsida > Poales > Poaceae > Aegilops > Aegilops bicornis. The sequence goes on along the minus strand of CM038670.1, from coordinate 692,887,374 downwards.
TGCTCTCCCCCGCGCTCGTGCTGCTGCTCTACTCCGATTAAGCCACACTTCAGTCGACTGAATCGACTTTTGGGTCAGTCGATTTTCAGGGGTTGGGGGTGGGGGCTCTCCGAAGTTAAGGATGAACCACCCGCAGTGGGGACGGGGGCTCGCTGGAGAGGTACCCACTATCTATCTTAGGGTTCAAGGTGGGGGGCGGGGGGCCTAGAGGGCTGGCCGGGGCGGCGGTGGCGAGTTGTTTCTGGCGAGGCGGCTGGGCCGGGCGGTTCGGCCGGTGGTGGTGGCGGCTGTGGGGGTGCAGGTTGAAGATGAACTGCAGGCCCTCCCTAAACTACATGTCAAGTGCCTCTCTGCTACCATTGCGTTCAGTTTCGACAGTAGCATTCAGATTCCACAGTAAATTTCAGTTTCGACAGTTTTACCTCATCTATTGTAGTCAGGTGGTTTTTGGTGATGTTAATTTTACATCCATTTTACATCATCTATTGGAGATGCTATTAGAATCCCACTTGAGATTAACGATGTTCCGTCTTGTGCTGCTTGACCTTGACGTCTTACGGCTCACGGAGCTGCTCCAACGACGTAAGCGATCCATCACAACAGTGAGCAGTGCTCGGACGCCGCTTCACGGATTCCTCAGATCTTCCTCCACACCTCCGACAGCCACCTGCCTCAACTGCTTCAACGACCAACCCAATGATGCTGAGGTCGACACGGCTACGGCAAAGAGGTTGTACACCTGTTGCATCACTTATTACTATACATTCATGTCGATCCATTAGGGCTATTTTGGTTCAACGGAAAAACATTGACCCACTGGTTGTTACCATCACTCTAAATTTCTGCATGCTCTCCTTACATAATCTCACCATATTTTTTTCGTATGCATGTCAGAGATTGTACACAGTCATCTTGAACATGTAGAGAAAAGAGAAGAGTTTTTCTTGGCTGCAATACAATGTCATGCAGACATCACTCCATGGTGGGTTCAATGGTAAACCCTCCCCACCCCTCTCCAGATTGTAATCGAGAGGAAGATATCTGCTCGAGGCGGATCTGCACGCCCGACCACTCCTATTTATCCCCAAGGTGTTTGCTCTACCTTGGCATGATGATGTTAGTCATATCATGCATATGTTGCCTTCTTGAGTGCCTACTTTTGACATCATATATGTCATCTGCTTAGTTTAGACATGTTCTATAATGCCACCTGTTTAGTTTCTATATCATATATGGGAATTATGCGAGTCTCATGTCTTTTAGCCAGCCATAATATATGTGAAATGTGCAATGCCATCCTGTTTAACCAGGCATCATATATTTGAATGATATCTTGCCCATCCTTTTCTTCATTACATTTCCATTTGTCGACAATGTTTGTACATTAAACTACTCTTCCTGTGAATGAGCCATTTGGGTGGGAGATGGGAAAATCTGGAGTGAAAACAAGGCCTTCAGATCAGACAGTGCTACCTATCGAAGCAGATCTCTTGTTGGGTCCCGATAGCTCCTCAGAGATGGATTTAGAGACAGATGACCAGTCCTATTCCCCCACTGAGGTGTATGCTCTAACTTGGCACGGTTATACTGCTCATATCATGCATACGGTGTCTTGCATTGCATAGTTTAGACATCATATACACAATATTCAACACCATGTTCTTAGTTCAGACATCATATCGAATGCCCTCTATTTAGCATATAAATCACATATGTGAATTAAATGATGTGATCCTGATTACTTAGATAACATGTAGGTGAATTATGTCATGCGATCCTGTTTAGTTATTCATCATATCTTTGAATTATGTTATGCTATGATATCCAGTTTAGATAGACATCATATATGTGAAATTATGTCATGCTATCCGTTTTAGTTAAACAATATACATGTCAACTATTTCATGCCCTCTTTTTCCACACTATCTATTGCATCTGTCTATCATACAATGTCTGTACATTCAACTATGTTTCCTGTTTATCAGCCATTTGAATTGGAGCGGGTGATGCGATCATCTAGCGGACTAAAAACACGGTCTTCAAATAAAACAGTGCTACCTCTTGGTGGAGATAGCACCCCGGTTGTACATGCACAAGAACCAGCCATACCACACATAACCCAAACTCTCGCAGATTGTACCCCTACTGCGATGGACAGAGAACCATCTTCACCCAATCTAACCCCAACCCCAGCCGATAGTAACCCAGTTCCTGTTGACACCGCACCATCTTCACCACAGAGCTCCCAAACAAGAGCAGTTAGTAAGGCAGCACCAGTGCCCAAAGGGCTAGTACTATCATGGCCGAACCCCAACTCCACGGTTAGTACGCCTATTCACGTGGAGGAAGCACAACCAGCCGATCGTAGTTTAGCATCTATCGCATTTGATGTTCTTAAATTGTATGTGCGTCTCTTCCCATCTTGGAAATATTATATCAAGATGAAGGAAAATGCGATTCACGGTGTTTGTCCAGGAGTTATCTGTAAGTAATGTTATTCATGGCAATTACTTTGCTTCGTCCCATACATCCTACCTCCATGATGGTTATAATACAGCAAATTTTCCCATTTTTCTCTATAGAGAAGGACCGATTTGGAAACTCAGGATGAGGTAACCTGTGCTAATACCTCTGCTATCTTCAAGAATGCTTGGTGGCAGTATCGGAATTACCTGAAGAAAACGTACTTCACCGACAAAGAAACTCATCAAATTCCCTTACGTTCTCCTGAGACACATTTACTGGACGATGACTAGGAACGCCTTGTTACCATCTTGGTCCCGAACCAAGAATGTGGTAAGGTCTATGAGCTCATTTTCTATTTTTAAGTATTTTATTCTTGCGTCTTCTTGTACTCTGTTCATGTAGAACAAGTGCCTAAACCTGAAGAACAACTGTTCTAATTTAAGATTCCATTGCTATCATAGTTCAAAAAAGCGCTAGGCGTTAATTGTGCGTTTTTCCACCGCCTTGCGCTTTACTGACCAAAACGCATGCTTATGAGCAGTTATGCACAGATTATGCGTAGTTATGCGCAATGCATTTTGCCAACGCCTAGAGCCTAGGCGCGCTTAAGCGCTCGCTCAGGCGCGCCTTTTTTTAACTATGATTGCTTTGCTCTTGTACCACTGTATTTACTCATACAAACTTATTTTTAAATTGAAGGATCCAAACGAAACTCCAATGGCACAGCAGGTATGTTCACGCATGTTTCTTTAACAGGTTTGCTCTTATCAATAGCTCTGTTGATTTCAATTTCAATTGTGTATACAGTTGACTTTCATATCATGCACATTACTAGCATCACAAAAGCCAATAGTGTTGTTGTACATGTAGACCCGTGGTACCCATCTGAAATCTTGTTGTGCCATGTAGTTTCCCACGCTTTGTATTCTTTCACTGCTGCTTTGTCTTGAGCTGATATGATTTGAACCGTGTCTCTATTTTGATTTGGCAAGACAATGCAGTGACCATAGGACATAGATATATGTTTGTTTGATGCTTTTATTATGTACTAGTACTTGGCAATAGAAGACTTGGTATTTTAATCCTGTCCACCTTACTAATGAACTGGTTCACCGAAATGAGTTTCATACTAGTACATGCTAAACTTGTTATGTGTCTTCTTGTTTCTTCTTTTAGAATGCTAACAGAATATTGGGGAAGAGTGCCTTATTAAGCAATGGTAAAGGAAGTAATGCAGATAAGGTTCAGTATAGTGCCACATCCTTGTTGGTCTCCAACAAAGCTGAGACCAGAGCTAAGGAAGACTATCTTGAAGATAGCGCGACAACCCCCAAGTCCTGTCTTGGTTTAGTGTTCGGAGTTCTTGGCCACTCTTGCTTGCACAAGCTATTCAAACTCACCTTGGAATCAGTTCGGTTTCTCGAGTCTCAAATACAAGCTGAAAGACATCGATCAATTTGTCTTTGCGACAAGAAGCGGAAGGGCATGCGGAAGTCCTGGAGCATTCGGATGCATACTTTACGGTGCAACAAAAGCGTTGGAGGATTTTAGCGCCAAACATGACAAAGCTAATCAGCTTGCTAAGCTTATTGCGGCATGGTGGATACCGAGGATAACGTTTCTTGAGCTCTTAGAAGATGTTTGAGTTATGCTCTTGTTTTCTGCCGCGTTTATTTGCCTTTGGTGGCCAATTTTGTCGGCGATGTATGTAATATCTTGCTTTGTTCCCTATATTTGCATTGGTGGCGAACTTTGATGCCCAGTGGATGTAATATGTGTAATAGAGGTAATAGGCTAGCGTTAATTGCTTGCTTATATATTTCCTTATTGTCTTGTTTAGTTGTTTGCTTGTAGTCACTGCAGTTCTTTTTCTGTGTTTTTCTAGTGGCCACAATAGCCTATTTTTGGTAACTAGACCAAAATAATCATGGCAACACACGGACTGTTGTAATCATGGGCCTCCTGCAGGCCGTATGATCCATGGGGCTTCGTCCGGTCGTAGGATCCATTGGCCTTCTATACGGGCTGTAGGATCCATCGGCCTTCTATACGGGCCTTAGGGTCCATGGGCCTTCTACGGGCCGTAGGGTCCATGGGCCTTCTATAGGCCATACGATCCATGGGCCTTCTACGGGCCATACTATCCATGGGCCTCATACAGGCCGTAGGATCCATGGGCCTTCTACGGGGCGTATCAATTTCGCCAATCATGGGCTGTACTATTCGTGGGCCATAACGGGCCGTTAATAGGCCGTATTTGATAACTCTATGAAAACAGCCCAACGGGTTTTTTTGACATGAAAACGGCCCAACGTATTAACGGTCCGCAAACGGGCCGACTATAACGACGGGCCGAATTTGGCCCACAAGAAGAAAATGACAGTAACGGGCCGTATGTAACCGAATGCTGCAAATGAGCCCAAGAATCAATGGGCCTTAAGAAGGCCGAAAGATAACTTGGGCTGGAAACGTCCCAATGGAATAACGGGCCGTTAATGGGTATAAAGTGATACACTGTTCATTACGGGCCAGTTTCACCACGGGCCGTTAATGGGCCAAGAGTTGCAAAGGTCCTCCTATGGGCCGAAAGTGGTCATGGGCCACACATGGGCCGGAAGTTAAAACAGGCTGAATCATATGGGAGGGCCCAGATGACGCTACTGGGCCTAATTCGGATACGCGTAACGGGCCCTGGGTTAGCAGGCTGTAAATGGGCAATATGCGAACAGGTCGTTAACAGGCTTTCCGTGGGCCGGGCCGCCACCTTTTGACCAAGTCAAACGGGCCGACCTTTTCATAGGAATGGGCCTCTGTTGGGTCGTGCCACGTGTCGCCGTATCATAGGCGACTTCGGTCCAATGAACGGATGACATATGTCCCAACGGTGAGCCGACACGTGTTTCCTCAAGCCAATGATTATTTTACACGTGGAAAATCCCCATTGGTCGGGGCTGTTAACGGGTTATCGGATCCAAAATCCGACCCGATAGGAATGGGCCTCTGTTGGGCCAGCCTTTTCATAGGAATGGGCCTCTGTTGGGTCGTGCCACGTGTCGCCGTATCATAGGCGATTTCGGTCCAATGAACGGATGACATCTGTCCCAACGGTGAGCCGACACGTGTTTCCTCAAGCCAATGATGATTTTACACGTGCAAAATCCCCATTGGTCGGAAATTTGTTAACGGGTTATCGGATCCAAAACCCGACCCGATAGCTTAACGGCGTTACATTACGGTGGATGCCACATGTTGGTCACCCTTGACGAAAAGCACTTACGTGACGCGCGATTTATCGTCATGGAAGTGGACACTTCCGTGATGATAATTTTGGTAATGTCATGGAACACTTATGACGGCAAGACAGTATGACTATCTTGATTCTGTCATAAATTTGTCATGGATGTACATGCATGACAAAAAACGCGACCTACTGTGACAAACATGTATCATCACGGAAGTGTATTTTTTTGTAGTGCATGTTCACTTCTCTATTAATGACTTTCAGTCGACTTTTGCTCCCAACATCAGCAAAAATCATCAGAGTGGAATTGACGTTGGGGAAACCATCATCATCTTCTTCCTTATCCTCACCCTTGTCCGACTCCTTTTCCTTCTCCTTGGGATGTTTCTCTCGGAACTGCTGGATCAGGAGACGACACTGTCGAGTGGTGTGTTTAGGGTAAATGAAATTACCCTCTTCATCTTTTTTGGTGTGAATATGGCATGGTAAATCCAACACATCATTTCCATATTGATCTTTCACTTTCTTGGGGTTCCACGGCCCTTTGGGCTTGCCCTTGAACTTTCCTTGAGTCACGGCTAGGGCTTCACCAGAAGCAGCTGGCTCGGCTTTGCGCTTCTGCTTCCGACTGGAATTCCCTCCTCCGGTTTCTTGGGCGACTGTTTTGTGCTTGCCGCTCCGGAGTCGGTCTTCCTCTTCACCATTAGTGTACTTGGTGGCAATCTCCATCATCCGACTCAGAGACATATCCCCGGTCCGACCGAACTTCAGGTTCAATTCTCGATACTTGACACCTTACTTGAAGGCATAAACTGCTTGGTGATCTGACACATTCTCCGTTGTGTGGTGCAACGTGATCCATCTCTGGATATAATCCCTCAAGGTTTCATTTGGTTTCTGCACACAGGATTGCAACTCTGTTAACCCTGCTGGCCGTTTGCATGTACCTTCAAAGGTTCTGACAAACACTCGGGCGAGTTCCTCCCAACTATATATGCTGCCAGGCACTAACTCATTCAACCACGCTCTGGCCAAGCCCTCCAACATCAGAGGAAGTTGCTTCATGGCCACTTCATCATTGCCGCCGCCAATCTGAACAGCCACTCGGTAGTCCTCAAGCCAAGTGTCAGGCTTGGACTCACCAATGAACTTGCTAACTCCAGTCGCCAACCTGAAGTTGGGAGGAATCACCACAGCCCCGATGGCTCTGCTGAAACACTCTAAACCTGAGACATGCACTCTGCTGCCAGTCGGATAATCTCTATCATGACCTTCTCTGTGGGCTATGTTCACATCAGCAGGCCACTGAGCGAGAATAGATCTCGCATCAAAGCCCGGCTCTCGGGGGTCGACTGGAATTCTTCGCCCACCACTGTGAGGGCGTCTGTCATCGTGCTGTCGAGGCACGTATGACCCACTCCTCGGAGGAGGAGTGGGCACTCGACGATGATCATCATGGTCGAGTCGGTGATCATACTGCTCACAATTTCTATACTGATCTTGCCGGTCTCCACGTCCCTCACACCTCGGGGGTGATCTTGGGCTGTGAGCCGACTGAACTGTGTCTGCCATCACAGATCTGCTATGAATCCTATACCGCGACTGAGATACTGCTGAGTTCTGCTCTCCTGCTGCCCGGAGTAAAGCCCAGATCTGCATCAAACCTCCGCCAGCTTCCGACTGGGAAGGCTGAATCGACTCTGCTATTCGGGCTACAGCTGTGAGATTCTGAATCGGAGTTCGGTATACCTGGGTTGGAGGCGGAAAAGTTGTCATCAACTGGACTCAGGGATCCGCTGCCGAGCATGCTCGTCGAGTGCGTGCTGGAGGTTCTCCAGTCGAGTGCGCTCAGCTAAGTTGGCCAGACGCGCATCCTCCAAGGTCCGGGCCTCGGGGGTTTCTCCGATGATAGGAGTGTGACGTGCATCCATGTTACGGCGGCAAAGCTCTTCCCTCTGCTGTGAAGAAAGAGGCTCGGGGCGGCACTTTTCGTGAACACGCGACGGATCGCCACCACCATCGCCACTGTCGTCGCGGGGGAAGCCAGGAGGACTGCGTGGTCCATTGACAATCAAGACTTCCACCGTGGGTTCACTGCTGTCGCACTCGGATGCGGTCTCGACGGAGCCAGTCGAACATGCTGTAGAGAGTTTCATCGGGCTCGATTGCCGCAACTTGTGGGGTGGCCGACTAGCGGGGCACCGTGTGCCTCACCCACCGCTGAAGCCGCGACCTACTGGAACACTTGCACCGGCGAACAGCAGGGAGTGAGGACGCCACAGGAGCCGACCGATACTGAGTCGACGGCTACCGAAGAAGGACGCCGCAGACGCACGCGCGAAAGTGCGTCGCCCCGCGGACGGGGAGCGCCTTGACGTTGAGTGGAGCCTCTCGGAGCCAGACGGAGTCATCGGCGATGAAGACGAGCGGGACGAGATGGATCTCTCGGCCCTGAGCCAATCCACCGCCAGAAACCATGATGATGGGAACCGGAAAAATTTGCAACTTCTCCAACAAGTCGCTAAGACACCTGCCCCACGGTGGGCGCCAACTGTCGTGGTTCTAAGCCTGACAGTAGAATGGGGGGTAGGTATGTAGAGGCAAGATCCTAGCTATGGCGAAGTTGTACACACGAGTTTTATGAGTTCAGGCCCTTCTCAGAGGAAGTAATAGCCCTACGTCTTGGTGCCCGGAAGTGGTCGACTGGATTATGCGTGTGAATGTTACAGGGGGTGCGAACCCTTGTCCCAGAGGAGGGGGGTGGCTTATATAGAGTGTGTCAGGACCCCAGCCCCCCTCCGTTACACAAGGTTCAATGTTCATAAAGAGTAAGCGTTACAGGTAACGTCTGCAATAAAGTGTTATAAATGGTAATTAAGTCTATGAGTAAACGCCCGACCGTTGCTGCGTTGAGTGACTTTAGGTCTTCTGTATGTCGAGTGGTTTCTGCAACTGGTCAAGTGACATTGACTCTTCCGAGTGGATTGTCTCTGGTCGAGTGGATGATGGTACCCTTCAAATGCTTCTGTGTTTAGGGTGATGCCCTTGGGGAAGGTGTCTAGGTCAGGCCTATGACCCTACCCTAGGTACATGGCTTCATCACCATTAACATGAAAAGTGACATTGCCTTTGTTGCAATCAATAACAGCCCCTGCAGTATTCAAAAAGGGTCTTCCAAGAATTATAGACATACTATTGTCCTCGGGAATATCAAGAATAACAAAGTCTGTTAAAATAGTAACGTTTGCAACTACAACAGGCATATCCTCACAAATACCAACATGTATAGCAGTTGATTTATCAGCCATTTGCAAAGATATTTCAAGAGGGTGTCAACTTATTCAAATCAAGTCTACGATATAAAGAGAGAGGCATAACACTAACACCGGCTCCAAGATCACATAAAGTAGCTTTAACATAGTTTCTTTTAATGGAGCATGGTATAGTGGGTACTCCTGGATCTCCAAGTTTCTTTGGTGTTGGGGATATAACTATTTGTAAACCGCCCAGGAGGGGCCGGGTTACAGTAAGAAGACTATTCTACAAGCCCAAGAGCTGAAGATGGCGGTTCAATAAAAGGGCTAAGACCCACAGGCGACTTAAGGCCCGTAGTAGTAAACCGCCATAATGGCATGACTTGTATCATAAGGAATAATTAACTAGTCACCGAGCCGGACATTGTCTATGAGCCGGCGGGACTCGAGGGCTGCAGGGCGTCAACCCGTGTATATAAGGGGACGACCCGGCGGCGGCTTAGGGCGAGAAACAGCTGATCGAGAGCCAGGCATAGCGTATTTCGCTCCCTGGTCATCGAAACCTCAATAATCCCAACACAACTAGGCGTAGGCCTTCCTTCATTGCAAGGGGCCGAGCTAGTATAAACCTCTTGTGTCCTTTGTCCCGATTAACCCCTTTAAGCTTCCTAGTTGCGATGGCTCCATGACTAAGTCCTTGCGAGAGGACATCTGCCGTGACAATTCCATGACAGTTGGCGCCCACCGTGGGGCCAGCGCACGGTGGATTTGAGTTCTTAAAGGGCAGCTTCGAAGGGCTCAAGGGATACACAGTGGGCCGGATGACCAAGAGTCGTCGCGACAAGGTCTACATCGACAATGAAGGCTGGGGCCCCGACGCCGACTCAATTGAGTACGGGTACCGGGTCCCCTTTGGCGGAATCCACGTCTTCATCGGCCGGATCGGTGAACCGGGCCCTGAGCCGGACAACTGCACTGACCTCGTCGAGACGGCTCAGCGTGCGAGACCCGCCCGAGCTCAACCTGTCATGAAGCGTGCCTTCATGGGCTGCATCCACGGAGAAGAACTTCCTGAAGGATCTAAAGATGGTGGTGAGACAACCGTCCCCTCGGATGATGATTTGTCCGCTGATTCAACAGATTCTTTATATCAAGTCCAAGAGGGTATGCTTGGGGGATGTTCTGACGGCTCTAGCACTCCAGATTTCAATGAGCCGCCAAACTGGGCGGGGGTCTTCATGGCTGGTACTCAACTTAGTCAAAACTCGACGGCTGCAACAGCCATAACGTCCGGGTCAGGAGCGGCCGGGGCAGGAGTCCCCGTGCACCCGTCGGCTTAGGTGCTGATGGATCTTATGGATAAGCTAACGGTCCTGTTAACCGCCACGGTTATTCCTGCAAATCAAGATGATCATAACGCGGTGGTGGCGAAGGTGCATGAGGAGATAGCCCGGGCCAAAGAGGCCTTGGCAGCTGAGGACACCAGGTTAGCTACACAGTGAGCGACTTTGGACGCGGCGCAACAACTCCAAATCGAGGCTTTCCAGCTTAATATGAGCTGAACGCATCCAATGAGGTGATGAGGAGGAGACATCAGAAAACCCAATCCCGGTTGCCTCCGGTTTATGACCCTCGGAACCTTTTCGCGACACCCGGTGCCGGCCCTAGCAACCCCCCCGGAGCAAATCAGTTCACACCAGCCGACGCGGGGGGCCGGCTCAGCTCCAAGAGATGGCACCTCTGCATGGGAATATGGCCCAGCCCCGTTATGTACCAATACCACCGGGTCACTTCTCCAACCCCATGGAGAACTTGATAGCAGCATCGGCACGTTTGGCGGCTCTCCCAGTGGATGGTGATGATCCGACAGCGGTGGAAACCCGGAGGGTTAGAGATCTTATTCAGGCGGCCCTGGCGCAACAAGAGACCTATTCATACAGCCGAAACATGATTCATTCAACTCCTCCTCCTTGGTTAGCACCACCTCGTCAAAACCGAAGTCCAAGTTACAGCAGGCACCTGGAGTCAGAAGCTTTGTCGAGCAACGCCCAGCGTCGTAACCAGCCGGGTGGCTATAACCCGGTGCAAGACCGAATACGTTAGGAGGACGAGCGGGCGGCTCAGCTAGCGGCTCAGCAGGCGGTATATCAAGACCTCCTAGAGTATCCGACGACTTCTGTTGGAGCGGGAGTGGCTACCAGAACCGGCGGTGTGCCTTGTTTGGTGCCGGCTCTGCAGGATGTATGTCTACCCAAGGACTTCAAGGGACCTCAAAAGGTGCCGAATTACACGGCCGACTTACAGCCCGGAGCATGGATCGAAAGTTACGAGATGGCCATGGAGTTACTGGAGGTCAGCGACGCAGCAATTGCTAAGTACTTCACCATGATGTTAGACGGAACAGCCCGGTCCTGGTTAAAGGGTTTGCCACCCAATTCCATTAGTTCATGGGCAAAGCTAAAGGGCCGGTTTATCCAGAACTTCAAGGACACTTGCAAGCAATCTATGTCAATCGTGGACTTGACCAATTGTAAGCAGGAGGAGGGTGAATCCACAACTCATTGGGTGCGCCGGGTCAAGGAAATAATACATTAAATGCGATAAGATGGATGCCGCTCTATGATCCTCATGTTGCGAGAAAAATTGCCGTTTGAGCCGTTGAGGCAGAACCGAGGCGCTTTAAGCGTGATTGCAATGATATGGGTACGCTGATGGCGGCTTTAGTCAAGTATGCCGATTCTGATAGTACCAAGGATCCCGCGTCTGATGAGGAAAAGACAGGGAAGGGAAAGAAGAACGGCAATGGAAAGGGTCAGCAGCATAACTAGGTAAATCAAGGAGGCAACAAGTGTAAGGCAGAGGGTAACCCAGAGTTTGTGGCCAATGCCAATGCACAGGGTAACAATCAGAGACGTAAGGGAAAACTGCCCCCTCGATCTGGCGGGTTAGGTCCATCTCTTGAGCAGCTTCTCAATGAGCCTTGTCCAAGACACGATACTCGGGAACGACCCGCCACCCACTTATGGAAAGATTGCGCGATCATGAAGGCTTTCAAGAATTCCAACATGTTTGATGGCAATCATGGATCAGGCGGCGGTTCAGGAGCCGACGGCTTTCATGGCCCGGGCGGTGGTTCAAGTTCCGGCTTTCATGGAAGTCAAGGCGGCTACAATCAACAGCAGTCTGGTCAAGGGGGACAGCAGCAGCAGCAGCAGTCAGGTTATCAAAGCCACCCAAAGCAGCTAAATGGTGGGCAATACCATGTGTTTACCTCTAATTTGTGCAAACGTGACCAGAAGGTTCATAAGAGGGTCGTGAATTCTGTTGAGCCGGCGGTTCCGCGTTATTTGAAGTGGTCAGAGCAGCCCATCGTATGGAGCAGGGAAGATCACTGTGACGCCCCCAATTCAATCATACACTAATCATGCACGCAAACGTGTACGATCAAGATCAGCGACTCACGGGAAGATATCACAACACAACTCTAAAACATAAATAAGTCATACAAGCATCATAATACAAGCCAGGGGCCTCGAGGGCTCGAATACAAGTGCTCGATCACAGACGAGTCAGCGGAAGCAACAATATCTGAGTTCTGACATAAGTTAATCTAGTTTGCCTTAAGTAGGCTAGCACAAACTGGGATACAGATCGAAGAGGCAGGGCCTCCTGCAGGATCCTCCTAAACTACTCTGAGTGCGTCGTCGGTGACACCTTGCGTAATAGTAGGCACCTCGGGTAGTAGGAATTAAATGCGTCGACGGTGGCGTCTGGCTCCTGGGCTTTGACATCTGGTTGCGATAACCAGGTAGAAATGAAAGGGGGAAAAGGGGAAGAAAGCAACCGTGAGTACTCATCCAAAGTACTCGCAAGCAAGGAGCTACACTACATATGCATGGGTATATGTGTAAAGGGCCATATCAGTGGACTAAACTGCAGAATGCCAGAATAAGAGGGGGATAGCTAATCCTGTCGAAGTCTATGCTTCTGGCAGCCTCCATCTTGCAGCATGTAGAAGAGAGTAGACTGAAGTCCTCCAAGTAGCATTGCATAGCAATAATCCTACCCGGCGATCCCCTCCTCGTCGCCCTGTTAGAGAGCGATCACCGGGTTGTATCCGCACTTGGAAGGGTGTGTTTTACTAAGTATCCGATTCTAGTTGTCATAAGTTCAAGGTACAACTCCAAGTCGTCCTGTTACATCAAGATCACGGCTATTCGAATAGATTAACTTCCCTAGGTGCACCACATAACCCAACACGCTTGATCCCATTTGACGGACACACTTTCTCGGGTCATGCCCGCCGCAGAAGATCAACACATCGCAGCCCCACCTAGGCCAACAGAAAGGTCAAGACGCCGGTTCTAAACCTAAGCACACAGTGCAGGCCCATCGCCTATAGCACACCAAGACGTTGCAAACGCGGCCGGAAGCAGACCTAGCCTAGCAGCGTTCGATCCAATCCGGTAGCGCCACTCGATCGGCCGACGTCACGAAGGCTTCGGCTGATACCACGACATCGAGTGCCCATAACTTTCCCACGTAGTTGGTTAGTGCGTATATACCAAATGGCCAGACTTAGATCAAATACCAAGAACTCGTTAAGCGTCTTAAGTATCCGCGAACGCCGACCAGGGCCAGACGCACCTCTCTCCTAGGTGGTCTCAACCTGCCCTGTCGCTCTGCCTCAAAGTAACAGTCGGGGGCCGTCGGGAACCCAGGGCCCACCTCTATCGGGATGGAGCCACCGTCCTTTCAGCCCCTCATCGTAATCACTTGCGGGTACTCAACGAGTGACCCAACTTTAGTCACCACATGTATCATGTATAAAGTATATAGTATATACCCGTGATCACCTCCCTAGTGATCACGGCCCGGTAGTATAGCATGGCAGACGGACAAGAGTGTAGGGCCACAGATGAAACACTAGCATCCTATATTAAGCAGTAGGATAGCAGGTAAGGGGAACAACTGTAGCAACAATGACAGGCTATGCATCAGAATAGGATTAACCGAAAGTAGTAACATGCTACACTACTCTAATGCAAGCGGTATAGAGAGAAGAGTAGGCGATATCTCAGTGATCAAAGGGGGGGGCTTGCCTGGTTGCTCTGGCAAGAAGGAGGGGTCGTCAACTCCGTAGTCGAACTGGGCAGCAGCAGCGTCGGTCTCGTAGTCTATCGGAGAGAAGAGGGGGAAGAAACAATAAATAAAATGCAAACACAAGCATGACGACGCAAGACAAGACAATGAGCGGTGCTAGGTGTGCCCTAACGCGGTAGTAGGTGATACCGACAAAAGGGGGAAACATCCGGGAAAGTATACCCGGTGTTTCGCGTTTTCGGACAAATGAAACGGAGGGGAAAAGTTGCGTGTTTGCTATGCTAGGGATGTGTGGCGGTCGAACGGGCTATGTATCCGGATTCGTCTCGTCGTTCTGAGCAACTTTCATGTACAAAGTTTTTCCATCCGAGCTACGGTTTATTTTATATTAATTTTAAAAGATTTAATCATTTTTAGAATTTATTTAATTATTTAATTCTAACATTATCCAGAATAGTGTAAGGTGATGTCAGCATGACATCACCATGACGTCAGCAGGTCAAACCCAACTGACCAGAGTCAAACCTGGACTGTGGGTCCAGTGGGACCCACCTGTCATAGACTAACATGTAAATTGGGGCTTAATTAAGCAGGATTAATTAAGTTTAATTAATTGATTAGGTTAACTAAACACAATTAATTAAGTTAATTAATTAATATATGTATTTATTGTTATTTTTAATTCTTTTTTTATGTTCTAGGGGCTGGGCCCCGGCTGTCATAGGCCCCTGGGGCCTTGCGGGCGTGCGGGCTACGGGCGAGGGCGTGCGGGCGCACGGGCACGGCCACGAGCGCCCGATAGGGAGCCCGGACGCTGGCCTCCGGCGAGACCAAAGGTGCGGTCGCCGGCGCCACGACGCCGGCCAGGGAAGGTGACGGAGGTGCGGGACTAAGGCGAGGGGAGTAGGGTGCGGGGGTCGGAGCGCCGGAGTTGGCCGCAGGCGTGGCGGCGTCGCCGGCGCAGGGGGGTGCAGGAGCAGTCCGTTGGGCGGCGTGACGGGCGACACACGCATTGCAGGAGGAGGAGAGGAGGAGGAGGAGGTGGCGGCTCAGGGGGAGCGGGAGGGGCATGGCAGCGGGCTCGAGGGCGACCCGTGGGGAGGAGGACGGCGACGAGGTCGGTGACGAAGAGGATGGCGAGGCGGCGATCCGGCTGGGTGGCTCCGGCGATGGCGTCGAGCGGCGGGGGTGGAGCCGGGCCGAGACGGTGTGCGCGGGCGAGGGGGCGGCCACGGGCGACGGTGAGGTCCGGCGACGAGGTGGTGGCAAGGCGCATCGACGGGGTTCGTCGAGGGGTCGGGGCGACGTGGGCGTCGGCTGCCCCGACCGGATCCACACGGGGCGGAGGTTTGAGGAGGCGGGTCGGCGATGACGAGGTAGCGCCGCGCGGTGTCGGCAAGGTGGCGGCGGGGTCTGCGCAGCGACGGGCGACGCGGTGGCTTCGACGGGGGTTGGGGGCGTGGTCGCCCCGATCTGGATCGGGGAGTGGGGGTGAGAGAGCGAGTGGGGGGAGTGAGGGCGGTTGGATTAGGGTTTTGGTCCTGGGGATATGGGCCAGTTGGGCGGCCTGCTCAGACGGCGGAGGCCACCGGGCCACTTGGCCCAAATAGGGGGGCGGAGGGGTTCTTCCCTTTTTTTCTGTTTAGTTCTTTTTTTTCTGTTTTATTTCATTTTAATGTATTTAGGCATTTTCTAAAAAGGTGTTTTCTGCACTATAATTATCTAGGCATTTAACTGCACACTCCGATCAATTATGTTTCAATGTTTGAAAACTTTTATTGTTTGCTTAATTTTGAATTTGAATTCGAACCAGTTTCGAACTAACGCGAGATTAGTAACAATAATAAAGGTGACGTGGCATCATTAGCAGAGGTTCACTGTAGCTTAAATATCCGGGCGTCACAATCACCCCCTCCGGGTTGATAATCCAGGTCAGTTGGCCTTGGTGGTAGCACCTCAGGTTGGTGGATATAAATTCACTAAGGTACTCATGGACGAAGGAAGCAACATCAATATTCTCTATTATGAGACCTTTCGCCGCATGGGGTTAACTGATAAGGATTTGAGGACGTCCAACGCTGTCTTTCATGGAGTGGTGCCTGGTAAGTCGGCGTTCCCCGTTGGTAAGATTGAGCTGGAAGTGGCCTTTGGAGATGAATATGATTCCAGAGCTGAGAAATTGACGTTTGAGGTAGTCAAAATCAGGAGCCTGTATCATGCTCTGTTTGGACGGCCGGCTTATGCTAAGTTCATGGCGCGGCCGTGTTATGTTTATCTGCAGCTCAAGATGCCGGGTCACAAGGGTACCATCACCGTGCATGGGAGTCGAAAGGTAGCCTTGGAGTGTGAGGAAGGCGATGCGGCTTATGCAGAGTCTGTTTGTGCAGCTGAGGAGCTGAAGTTTATCGAATAATGTTGACCCGGCAGATATGACTTCTTTAAAGAAGCCGACTCTGAGCATGACCCGACATTGAAGTTTAAATCGGCGCTGAAACAAAGCTTGTTGATTTTACTCAGCGACTCTTCCAAGCAGTTCAAAGATCGGTGCCAACTTGGATCCTAAATAGGAAAGCGGCGCTCATCGAAGTTCATCCGTGAGAACCGGGACATCTTTGCATGGAAACCTTCCGACATGCCGGTGTTCCGAGGGAACTCAACAGCACACTCTTAATATTGATCCAAAGTATAAGCCGGTCAGGCAATTTCTTCGATGGTCCAATGAGGAAAGACGGAAAGCTATTGGGGAAGAGGTTGCTCGGCTCTTAGCGGCTGGGTTCATTGTGGAAGTCTTTCACCCGGAGTGGTTGGCTAACCCGGTGCTGGTACTCAAGAAGAATGGCACTTGGCGGATGTGTGTGGATTACACGGACTTAAATAAAGCTTGTCCGGCTGATCCCTTTGCCCTCCCCCGTATTGATCAGATCATCGATGCTACGGCGGGTTGCGAGCGTTTGAGTTTTTTGGATGCTTACTCTGGCTATCATCAGATCAAAATGGCAGTTAAGGACCAGGAGAAGACGACTTTCATCACTCCGTTTGGATCCTTCTGCTATGTATCTATGCCATTTGGGATCAAGAGTGCCCAGGCGACTTATCAAAGATGTGTACAAAATTGTCTCCACAGTCAAATTGGGCGCAATGTTCACGCTTATGTGGATGACATTGTGGTGAAGTCTAGGGAGAAGGAAACCTTGATATGTGATTTAAAGGAGACCTTTGATAATCTCCGGGTTTATAAGACGATGCTTAACCCGGACAAGTGTGTGTTTGGTGTGCCTGCAGGCAAGCTTTTGGGTTTCCTGGTCTCAAACAGAGGCATTGAAGCTAACCCGGAGAAGATCAAGGCGATCACCTCCTTGGCCAAACCGGCGTGCATCAACGATGTTCAATGACTGGCGGGTCGTGTTGCCGCTTTAAGCCGGTTCATAAGCCGGTTAGGCGAGAAGGCCCCGCCGCTATATCGATGATGAAGAAAGCGGATGCTTTAAATGCGGAGTGACGCTAGCGATGCTGCCTTTGAGGATTTAAAGAGATTGTCTAAGCCGCCGGTACTTGCGGCTCCCATTGATAGAGAGCCATTGCTGTTGTATGTGGCTGCTAACACCCGAGCCGTCAGTGTGGCCATTGTGGTGGAACGCAAGGAGACTGGCAAAGAGCATCCGGTTCAACCGCCGGTTTACTACATCAGTGAGGTGCTCATTGAGTCCAAGCAAAGGTATCCACATTGGCAGAAACTTGTTTATGGGGTGTTTATGGCAAGCCGGAAGCTGAATCAGTATTTCCAAGGTCATCCTATAACTGTGGTAATCTCTGCCCCCTTGGGAGACATCATCCAGAACAGGGAAGCCACAGGGTGAGTCGCCAAGTGGGCCATTGAGCTTGGGCCTCATGGTTTGAAGTACATGCCACGTCTGACTATTAAGTCTCAAGCCTTGGTGGACTTTATCAATGATTGGACAGAATTACAGGCACCTGAGGAGAAGCCAGATAACACATATTGGACTATTCACTTTGATGGGTCCAGGCAGTTGGAGGGCTCGGGGGCTGGAGTCGTTTTAAATTACCCCCGAGGTGACAAATTTTGTTATGTGCTCCGGCTTATGTTTCCCTGTACTAACAATGCAGCTAAGTACGAGGCTTTACTCCATGGTCTCCGGATGGCTAAAGATATGAATTTGAGCCAGGTAAGGTGCTTAGGCGACTCATACCTCGTTGCTCAACAGATGTCAGGCACGTGGGACTCCAAGGATCCTCTGATGGTGGCTTATCATCGTGAGGTTGATGTGGCGGCCGGACACTTCAAGGGTTATCAAGTGGAGCACATTGATCGGAGGAGGAATGAGGCGGCTGATACTTTGAGCCGGCTGGGGTCTCAGCGTAAGCCGGTGCCGCCTAATACCTTTCTTGATGTTTTGCATAACCCTTCTGTCAAAGTGCCTACAGAGGAAGAGCTAGCAGTGCCAGACCCGGAGGCGCAGCTGGTGGCAGCTCTCCACGTTATCCCAGATTGGACCCATATTTGGCCTATATGACCCGGGGAGAGTTGACTGAGGATGAGACCTTGGCAAGACAAATCATCAGGCGGTCCAAGTCTATGACAATTGTTCATGGCGAATTACATCACCGCAGCGTTACTGGGGCGTCCCAACGTTGTGTGTCGCCTGCGGAGGGTCAGGAGATACTTCAGGAGATCCATGAAGGAGATTGTGGTCATCATGCCAGCTCAAAATCTCTGGTGGCCAAGGCATTCCGTCATGGTTTCTATTGGCTGACGATTCATGGTGATGCGGAGGATCTGGTCAGCAGATGCGACGGCTGTCAAAAATTCTCACGACGAGCTCATGTGCCGGCTCAGGAATTGAGGATGATTCCAATTACTTGGCCGTTTGCAGTCTGGGGGCTTGACATGGTTGGACCTTTCAAAAGGTCTAAGGATAAGAAAATGCACCTTTTGGTGGCAGTCGATAAATTTACCAAGTGGGTTGAGGCAGAGCCGGTCAGTAAGTGTGATGCAGCCACGACGGTTCAGTTCATGAAAAAGGTGATTTTTTGTTTTGGCTTTCCACGCAGCATCATAACTGATAATGGTACTAATCTCTCCAAAGGTGCCATGGAAGAGTTCTGTTAACGAGAACATATCCGACTTGATGTTTCGCCTGTTGCTCATCCTCAATCTAATGGTCAAGCAGAGAGAGCTAATCAAGAGATCTTGAAGGGTATCAAACCCCGGCTCTTGGTCCCCTTACAGCGAACTCCGGGTTGTTGGGTGGAGGAGCTACCCTCTGTGCTATGGAGTATCAACACAACGCCTAACAGATCTACAGGTGTTATACACCTTTCTTCATTGTGTACGGAGGCGAGGCAGTTACGCCAAGTGACATCCGGCACGACTCGCCCCGAGTGGCGGCTTACGTTGAGGCTGATAATGAAAAGGCTCGTCGGGATGCACTAGACTTGTTAGATGAGGAGTGAGACTTGGCAATAGCCCGCTCGGCGATATACCAGCAAGACCTGCGCCGCTATCACAGCCGCCGGGTTAGAAGCAGAACCTTTCAAGAAGGCGACTTAGTACTCCGGCTCATTCAGGATCAATCTGATATGCACAAGCTATCCCCTCCTTGGGAAGGACCCTTTGTGGTCAGTAAAAATCTGAACAACGGGTCTTACTACCTCATTGATGTTCGAGAGCACAAAGACTCACGTAAGTCGGAGGAAGAGACCCGCCGGCCATGGAACATAGATCATCTTCGGCCTTACTATACTTGAGCCACCGGCTCTCAAAGATATATGTATATTTTTTTTAGCAATGTATATATTATATAAAGAAATAAAGCAGGACCTCTTTCCTTTTCACCCTCAAAGGTTTATATATCTTCTTTACCAGGTGGTGGAAACAACCAACGGAGAGCGGATCATATCTGAATCCGGCTTTCCCTGTGGTCTGGCTTCTGATCATATCTGAATCTAGCCATGGTCACTTGGGGGCTTCCTGTTAAAACATAGGTCGTATTCGAACGAAAGAGAACATAGCCGTCGATACCCAATTGATCGGCATACTGCCAAACCCACTTGGGGGCTTCTTGATCATATTTGAATCATAGCTTAACCCCTTTGGGTCTGACGTGGGTCGTATTGAATCGGCGTCATTAAACAACTCTCATGGTCACTTGGGGGCTTCTGTTCAAACATAGGTCATATTCGAACCAAAGAGAACATAGCTGTCGATACCCACTTGATCGGCATCGCCAAAGCCACTGGGGGCTATATGATCGTATTCGAATCTTAGCTTAACCCCTTTGGAACGGTTTACTGATCGTATTCGAATCAGAGGCCTTTGAAATTAGGTTTACTATTCATGATATTCTGTAAGTATAAATGTTACTAAAGGCCAGGTAAACATCATATGTGCCAGCTGCCAGGAGTTAAATTAACTCTCTGGTTTGGGTCACATAAGCCGGCGAGTATATACCAAATAAGATCGCAGGTATGCTGGTTCACGCCTTTGGTGGGCTTGATGGTTCCGGGTTATCCTTCTCTGCCTCTCCGTTGGTTTCTTTGTCCTGGAAGGTTGATGAGGCCGAGTCAATGCCTCTCAAGGCTTCAAACTCAGCTTCATCATCTATTAAACCAGCTGGGTCCACTTCAGGGGCAAAAGTATGCTTACGAGTTGGAGGGATCAGGCTGACTTGATCATATGGAGTGATTGGAATTCTCCGGTTCTCGCTGTCATAGCCCGGAGAGTATTTGGAGAGGTCAGTATCATTCCCAATAAGTGTATCCACGGGACGCATGACTTTGACGCAGGCGGTGAAATCATGATCATCAAATCTGGTACCATCCTCCTTCAGACTCGGGTATCCAAGAGCAAGGTTGGCCGGGTCTAGTTCTGGAATCCATGCTTTTGCCTGGCTCAAGGCGGCTACGGCTCCGGCTCTTGAAGATGCCCGCCTTAAATCCTGGATCCGCTGAGGTAGCACAGCGAGACACTTCAGCACGCCTTGTAGAAGGGGAGGAGTGGTATTTGATAAGGCCACAATAGCTAAAGCAGGTTGTGACCCGGTGTACAGCTGCTCCACTAGAGTGTAAACCGCCTTAAGTTTGACCATCATGTTCTGCTTGAGATTGGTTCTTCTGGGGCCTGTGTGTTCACAAACATAAAGGTGAGCCGGAGTTAACGATAAAAGCCATAATCAAGGGAAGGATTGCGATATTTGGAGTTATGAACAATAGCTTATCAAGATGCATTTGAGACCATTTGAGATATATGACGCTTTAAGTTGGACAGCTTGGTGGTTGCTTCGGCAAGTGAAGCTTCTGCCGTCTCAGCCCGGGTCACCAGTAAAACCTTCTCATCAGCCCAAATTTTCTTCTCTGACTCAAAATTTTTCTTCAACTTCTCTTGTTCAGAGATGCTGAATTCAAATTTGGAGTTGGCTTTTTGAGTTTCAAGCTCTTGAGTTGTCAGACGGCTCTTCAGGTCAGCAATCTCCGACTCAAATTGACTTATGGTGACCTGCATTGATACCGAGTTACGGTAAGAATCATGGTAAGATATGTGAAGTCCCAAGCACTTTACAAGTAAAGATACTTGACGCTTGGGGGCTAATGCATGCTGAACGATTTTTAATCTACCATGCCGGGTTATGCATATTATGTCTCAAGCACTTTACAAGTAAAGATACTTGACACTTGGGGGCTAATGTGTATCACAAGTTCAAAACTATAATACTATAACCGGGTTAAATATATTCTCTTTAAACCGAAGATATCAATAGTAAGCACATTTCTAAGTCTACAACATATTTATTCATAAGCAGTAGACTTGGGGGCTGGTACAGTAAGTAAGATTCAGGAAAACAGTATAAGTTATACCTCAGATTTGTGTTGTATTTGTTTCACCATGTCAATTTCCAGGTCACGGCTATTATGCACTTGATTCAGATAGCCAGAGACTATATCACCAATGCTTAGGTGAGTATAATCAGTAATGTCCTGCTTGGCCTTTCGGCGTTCGTCATGTTCTTCTTTGGCAGTACATTTGGCAAGGACAATAGGCCGCCCCGGTTCAATAAACTGGCTTTTCAACACTTCAAGTTCCGGGTCAGTTGTTTTGACCGGGCTTGGAGCTTCCGGGTTATCAGAGTTATTGAGAGTATCTTCGGTAGGCGGGTCAGAGGTTGGCAACTGAATGTCAGAAGCCGGTCCGGGCGGCTGATGGGTGGAGCTGGCTCGAGCAGACATATCAGGCGCCGGTTCAGCTACAATCGGTTCTTGAGACGGCTTATTCTTCTTTGCCCTCTTGATGGGTTTCACTTGCATACTGTCAACAAAGGTAGAAGGATGAATACTAAAGCATGAGTAAGATAAAAGTCTAAAGTAACTAAGGTTACAGTACCCGGGAGCAGTTTTGAAACCGGCATGTTTGATTGCATGGACTCCCCGGAGGAAGGAGAGGTATCCAAATAATTGGAGTCAGATGAATTGAGAGGTTGGTGAATTAAACCCGCAAAAGGATAAATAGAGCGCAAATTGGAGATAACCTCAGTCCGACGCTTCCGAGTTACGTCAGGTAAGCCGGAGGAGAGTTCTGCATCCTTGCTGGTCCGGATGCGCCTCGGCTTTCAAAGCATTGTTGCTTCAAAAGAAAATGAGGATCTTGATAAGCGAGAGGATGTGAAAATCTTACTTTCTGGGTCACCTTTCGGATTTTTTGCATGGGCAAAGGCTCTAAGTCGGAGGAAATTATAGTTACCTCTTCGCCAACCGCTTGGATGTGTCCCGTATCCTCCTGAAAGGATGAAATGTCAATAAAGTAATGACAAAGGAGTTAAGAGAATCAGGGTTTACCTCTTTATCATCCGAAGAAGACTCATCCAATTTGAGTAAATCGGAAGCGTTGGGTCTCTTCTTCTTTGAAGTTCCCGTTTTGGCAGCTTTCCTTTCAGTCTTCTTGGCTGTCCTGGCTTGTTTAGCAGCCTCATGGTCATACTGGACCTTCCAAAAATTGTCATCGGCCTGTGAAAAAATATAAGAAATTATGAGTACAAGTAAGGTGTAACAAGGCTAGGAGTATTTATTAAGGTTAATGACTTACTGCAGGGGCCAGGTTCTTTTTACAGAAGGGAAGTAAGCAGAAGGCGTTGCTAGTTACTGTGCCCTCCTTCAGAAGTGACTGGGTTGTAGCTTCCACCACATCATCTGGTAAGTCATCAGGGCTATGACGCATTGGATCATCCTTTTCGCCTGAATATGTACACATTAAGCCGGGACGGCGGCTTAACGGAAGTATTCACCAAGCGACCCAAACTCAGACCAGATCAATGCCATTCAGGCCATTTCCCAAAAGAGCTTCGATCCTTTTGATGGTGGGATTAAGAGGCAGACGCTCAATAGCAGTTAGCTTGTCTGCTAGCGGATGGTTGGACTCAAGGCGCAGAGCGTGGAAGCCGGGCAGAGGGCTTCCATTAGCCGGGGAAGTGTCCTGGCAATAGAACCACGTTTTATTCCAATCTTTCGGATGACTCGGCAGCTCAAAGATAAGGGAACAGTGCGATCTCTCCGCTGAATTGAGATACCGTCAAGTTCAAGACTGGGACCGTTGACACGTTCATTCTGCCGGTTCAAGTAGAAAAGCTCTCTGAACAAAAGAAGATTTGGCTCCTCTCCCAGTTACACCTCACAGAAGACTTGGAAATTGCAGATATTTGACACGGAATTAGGTCCAATATCTTGAGGCCTAAGGTCAAAGAAGTTCAAAACCTCTCTGAAGAATTTTGAGTCGGGAGGGGCAAATCCCCGTCTCATGTGATCCGTAAAACTACTACTTCCCTTCTTTGGGTTGAGGCCTTTCTTGACGGGTCAGGCACGATAAGACATGACCTCCTTCTTAGGCAGATGGCCGACTTCACAAATTCAGGACAATTTACTCCTCGTGACCGTGGATGGGACCCGATTCTGAGTCACGGGAGCCTTGGCCACTTTAGGTGCCATGACAAAAATTGAGGCCTATGACAAAAATAAGAGGATCCGGCTCAAATTTAACCCGGAGGAAAATATTTAAAACTATTCATGATGGCGGCTTAAGGAGGGGCCTAATGACATATGGATGACTCTGTGATAAATATTAAGCCGCTAAAGGTGTCAATGAGCAGTTAAATATATGCGACAGATGCAGTTTTCTGGCTAAGTGTGGAACAAACAGGTTTCACAGAGGGCAGCTATTATTTTGGATCAAACGATGGCTCTAAAAAAAATTTTTCTAGACCTAAAGTTGATGCAGATGTGTTCATAGGCTCGAATGAGGCCCTTATGCAGAAAAAGCGATCTGTTTACTATCCAAAACAAGTGCGAAAACAGTTACCGCGGCCATTTTATATTATTCTCAGATCAGAAGAGGCGTCTAAAAGGAAAACTAACAAGGGTTTGGTTCTAATGGTGATGAACTCCGACAAACTCGAGGAAGCTCTAATGCGGATCTAAGCAAGGAAGGGAAGGGAACTTATGGATCTGGATGGGCTGCGGAAGTTCGCCGTTGTTTTCTGATTTGATTCAGGTTGATGCAGCGGCCCGGGACGGTGAAGACAAGAAGCTCGACATCGGCGGCGGCGGAGCTCGAGAGGAGGCAAGAGGAAGAAGACGACTGCAAGAGGGAAGAATGGAAGACCTAGGTTGTCCTATTTATAAGGGAAGAGCTGACCGAGACGGCGCGAGAAACGAGGAGACAAAAACATCATTATCCAGCGGCCCCGACGCCTCGATTCTCGGGATGGTCAGTAAAGGCAAAGATCCGTTGGAGGATATGACAGAGTAAAAATGAATTTTATTAAAGATGACGTCACGGTGA
Organism: Aegilops bicornis; assembly: GCA_021605145.1. Classification (NCBI taxonomy): domain Eukaryota; kingdom Viridiplantae; phylum Streptophyta; class Magnoliopsida; order Poales; family Poaceae; genus Aegilops; species Aegilops bicornis. Next base: position 692,862,467 of record CM038670.1, on the reverse strand, counting down.
TTTAACCCGGATCCAGATGATGACGTCACGGCGGGGTAAAGTTTCCGCGCAAAACAGAAGACTGAAGGCCAATTCCATAAGGTTTTAAAGATTGACATGAACCGTTTCAAATCAATCTAGGGCCTAGTGTTGGGGATATAACTATTTGTAAACCGCCCAGGAGGGGCCGGGTTACAGTAAGAAGACTATTCTACAAGCCCAAGAGCTGAAGATGGCGGTTCAATAAAAGGGCTAAGGCCCACAGGCGACTTAAGGCCCGTAGTAGTAAACCACCATAATGGCATGACTTGTATCATAAGGAATAATTAACTAGTCACCGAGCCGGACATTGTCTATGAGCGGCCGGGACTCGAGGGTCATGGCGTCAACCCGTGTATATAAGGGGACGGCCAAGGCTTAGGGCGAGAAACAACTGATCGAGAGCCCGGCATAGCATATTTCGCTCCCTGGTCATCGAAACCTCAATAATCCCAACACAACCAGACGTAGGCCTTCCTTCACCGCAAGGGGCCGAACTAGTATAAACCTCTCGTGTCCTTTGTCCCGATTAACCCCTTTAAGCTTCCTAGTTGCGATGGCTCCACGACTAAGTCCTTGCGAGAGGACATCTGCCGTGACAATTCCACGACATTTGGTATTCCAACCTTAAAAGTATAATTAGCAAGCATGGTGGAAATTTCAGCTTCCCGTATCTTTCTCTTATTTGTAACAATTCCTTTCATGTACTTAGCATAAGGATTCATTTTGAGCATATCAGTTAATCGCATACGCAAAAACATAGGTCTAATCATTTCAGCAAAGCGCTCAAAATCCTCATCATCCTTTTTCTTGGATGGGTTGGGAGGAAAAGGCATGGGTTTCTGAACCCATGGCTCCCTTTCTTTACCGTGCTTCCTAGCAAAAAAGTCCCTCTTATCATAACGTTGATTCTTTGATTGTGGGTTATCAAGATCAACAACAGGTTCAATTTCTACATCATTATCATTACTAGGTTGAGCCTCAACATGAACATCTTCATTAACATTATCACTAGGTTCATGTTCATTACCAGATTGTGTTTCAAAGATCGTAAATAGAAATATCATTTGGATTCTCAGGTGGTTCAGGAATAGGTTCACTAGAACCATGCAAAGTCCTATCATTTTTCTTTTTTCTTCTTTTTATAAGGACTAGGTGCATCAATATTATTTCTCTGCGAATCCTGCTCAATTCTCTTAGGATGGCCGTCAGGATACAAAGGTTCCTGAGTCATTTTACCAGTTCTAGTAGCCACTCTAATAGCATAATCATTATTCTTACTATTTAATTCATTGAGCAAATCATTTTGAGCTTTAAGTACTTGTTCTACTTGAGTGGTAACCATAGAAGCATGTTTACTAATGAGTTTAAGTTCACCTTTAACTCTAAACATATAATCACCCAAGTGTTCAATTATATAAGCATTTTGTTTTAATTTTCTACCAAAATAAGCATTAAAATCTTCTTGCTTAACCATAAAGTCATGAAACTCATCTAAGCATTGGCTAGCAAACTTAGTAGGAGGGATTTCAGCTTTATTATATCTATAGAGAGAATTTACCTTTACTACCTGTGTCGGGTTATCAAGACCATGAGTTTCTTCAATAGGTAATAGATTAAGATCATATGTTTCTTCAACAGGCGGTAAATTAATACCATGTATTTCTTCAATAGGAGGTAAATTCTTAACATCTTTAGCTTTAATACCCTTTTCTTTCATAGATTTCTTTGCCTCTTGCATATCTTCAGGACCGAGAAATAGAACACCCCTCTTCTTCGGAGTTGGTTTAGGAATAGGCTCTTGAGTTGGCTCAGGAAGTGTCCAATTATTTTCATTGGTCAACATATTATTCAATAGAATTTCAGCTTCATCTGGTGTTCTTTGCCTGAAAATAGAACCAACACAACTATCCAGGTGGTCACTGGAAGCATCGGTTAGTCCATTATAATAGATATCAAGTATTTCATTTTTCTTGAGAGGATGATCAGGAAAATCATTAAGTAATTGGAGAAGCCTCCCCCAAGCTTGTGGGAGACTCTCTTCTTCAATTTGCACAAAATTATATATATCCCTTAAAGAAGCTTGTTTCTTATGAGCAGGGAAATATTTAGCAGAGAAGTAATAAATCATTTCCTGGGGACTACGCACACAACCAGGATCAAGAGAATTAAACCATATCTTAGCATCACCCTTTAATGAGAAAGGAAATATTTTAAGGATATAAAAGTAGCAAGTTCTCTCATCATTAGTGAACAGGGTGGCTATATCATTTAATTTAGTAAGATGTGCCACAACAGTTTCAGATTCATAGCCATAGAAAGGATCAGATTCAACCAAAGTAATTATATCAGGATCAATGGAGAATTCATAATCCTTATCAGTAACAAAGATAGGATAAGTTGCATAAGCAGGATCATATTTCATTCTAGCATTCAGAGTTTTTTGTTTAAGCTTAGCTAATAATTTCTTAAGATCACTCCTATCATTGCAAGCAAGAAAGTCTCTCCGGCAACGGCACCAGAAAATAGTCTTGATAACCCACAAGTATTGGGGATCGCAATAGTTCTCGAGGGTAGAGTATTCAACCCAAATTTATTGATTCGACACAAGGGGAGCCAAAGAATACTCTCAAGTATTAGCAGTTGAGTTGTCAATTCAACCACACCTGGATAACTTAGTATCTGCAGCAAAGTATTTAGTAGCAAAGTAGTATGGAAGTAACGGTAACGGTAGCAAAAGTAATATTTTTGGGTTTTGTAGTGATTGTATCAGTAGCAACGGAAAAGTAAATAAGCAAAGAACAATATGTGAAAAGCTCATAGGCATTGGATCGGTGATAGAGAATTATGCCGGATGCGGTTCATCATGTAACAGTCATAACATAGGGTGACACAGAACTAGCTCCAATTCATGAACGTAATGTAGGCATGTATTCCGAATATAGTCATATGTGCTTATGGAAAAGAACTTGCATGACATCTTTTGTCCTACTCTCCCGTGGCAGCGGGGTCCTAATGGAAACTAAGGGATATTAAGGCCTCCTTTTAATAGAGTACTGCATCAAAGCATTAACACATAGTGAATACATGAACTCCTCAAACTACGGTCATCACCGGAGTGGTCCCGATTATTGTCACTTCGGGGTTGCCGGATCATAACACATAGTAGGTGACTATAGACTTGCAAGATAGGATCAAGAACTCACATATATTCATGAAAACATAATTGGTTCAGATCTGAAATCATGGCACTTGGGCCCTAGTGACAAGAATTAAGCATAGCAAAGTCATAGCAACATCAATCTCAGAACATAGTGGATACTAGGGATCAAACCCTAACAAAACTAACTCCATTACATGATAAATCTCATCCAACCCATCACCGTCTAGCAAGCCTACAATGGAATTACTCACGCACGGCGGTGAGCATCATGAAATTGGTGATGGAGGATGGTTGACGATGATGACGACGACGGATTCCCCTCTCCGGAGCCCCGAACGGACTCCAGATCAGCCCTCTCGAGAGGTTTTAGGGCCTACGAGGCAGGGGCGTGCCCAGGAGGGTAGGGCGCGCCCCCCACCCTCGTGCCCAGGGTGTGGGCCCCCTGGCCTTGCTTCTTTGCCATTTTTTTATTTTCCAAAAATAATCTCTGTGAAGTTTCAGGTCATTCCGAGAACTTTTGTTTCTGCACATAAATAACACCATGGCAATTCTGCTGAAAACAACATCAGTCCGGGTTAGTTCCTTTCAAATCATGCAAGTTAGAGTCCAAAACAAGGGCAAAAGTGTTTGGAAAAGTAGATACGACGGAGACGTATCACATACTTCCAGGCCTTTCTCACTCACCAATCGGCAAGATCAAGATAGATTTCCTCTTTGGAGAGAAAGATCATTTCCGGCGAGAGCCCGTCTGGTTTGAAGTGGTTGACCTTGAGAGCCCTTACCATGCACTGCTTGGCCGACCTGCCTTGGCCAAGTTCATGGCGGTGCCGCACTATGCTTACCTGAAGATGAAGATGCCAAGCACCAAAGGGGTTATTGCCAGCTCTGAAGATTACCAGAAGTCGTCTGCCTGTGCGGCCGCTGGAAGTCGGCTGACCGAGTCCCTTGTGATCTCTGCCGAGAAGTGGCTCCTTGACCGGGTTGTGGCCATTGCCGGCAAGCAGCCGAACATGTCCCCTGATCCCAAGGAGTTGGAAGTTGAAGGCTCCTTCAAGCCGGCCAAGGAGCTAAAGAAGATACCACTGGACCCAGAACATCCAGAGAGGTACACTGTCATAGGTGCAAACCTCGACAGCAAATAGGAAAGCGAGCTCGTCGATTTCCTCCGTGAGAATCGGGACATCTTTGCATGGTCTCCCAAGGACATGTCGGGTGTTCCGACGAATCTTGCCGAGCACAAGCTACACGTCTGACCTGACGCCAAATCGGTCAAGCAACCCCTCCGCCGCCTGTCGGAGGAGAAGAGAAGAATAGTTGGCGAAGAGATAGCCCGACTCCTAGCAGTCGGCTTCATTATGGAAGTATTCTACCCGGATTGGCTGGCCAACCCAGTCCTTGTACTGAAGAAGAACAACAAGTGGCGCATGTGTATTGATTATACCAGCCTCAACAAAGCTTGCCCCAAAGCTCCATTTCCCTTGCCAAGGATTGATCAAGTGATAGACTCCAAGCCGGATGCGAGCTGTTGAGTTTTTTGGATGCATATTCAGGGTACCACCAGATCAAGTTGAACCCGGCTGATAGGTTGAAGACCTCTTTCATCACGCCATTCGGAGCCTTCTACTGCCTGATGATGACGTTCGGCTTGAGAAAAGTCGGCACCACGTTTCAGCATTGCATGCAGAAGTGCCTCCTCAAGCAGCTCGACAGAAACGCCCACGTCTATGTGGATGATGTTGTGGTGAAGACGAAGAAGCGTGGGACCCTCCTAGAAGATCTCAAGGAGACTTTTGAAAATCTACGCCAATTTTAGATCAAGTTCAACCCATAGAAGTGCGTGTTCGGGGTACCAGCCGGCCAGTTCGTTGGCTTCCTGGTCTCCGAACGCGGCATCGAGTGCAACCCTGTGAAGATCAAGGCCATCGAGAGGATGGAGAAGCCTACCCGAGTGAGAGATGTCCAGAAGATCACCGGCTGCTTGGCGTCCATCAACCGCTTCATCAGTCGGCTAGGAGATAAGGCACTTCCCATGTACTAGCTCCTAAAGAAAACCACTCACTTCGAGTGGAATGACAAGGAGGATGAGGCTTTTATCCAGCTCAAGAAGATGTTGGCCATGCCACATGTCCTGGCCGCGCCGGCTGCTAAGGAGCCCATGCTCCTCTACATTGCCGCCACCAGCCGGGTGGTCAGCACAGTCATAGTAGTTGAGCACAAGGAAGACGACAAGGTTCTGCCGGTCCAGTGACCGGTGTATTATCAAAGTGAGGTGCTGTCGGCTTCCAAGCAGAACTACCCCCAGTACCAGAAGATGTGCTATGGCGTGCACTTTACCGCCAAGAAGTTAAAGCCATATTTTCAAGAGCACCCCATCACGGTTGTTTGCACTGCCCGTCGTGCTGAGATCATAGGTAGCCGCGATGCTTCAGGCCGAGTGGCCAAATGGGCCATCGAGTTGGCCCCCCCACACCATCTTCTACCAGCCTCGCACCACCATCAAGTCCCAAGCGCTGGCCGACTTCCTCGTCGACTGGGCCGAGACCCAGTACCTGCCGCAAGCATCGGACACCACCCATTGGCGGATGCACTTCAATGGTTCGAAGATGCGCACCAGTTTGGGAGCCGGCATCATCCTCACCTCTCCCAAAGGCGACAAGCTCAGATACACACTGAAAATCCATTTTGCCGCCTCCAACAATGTGGCCAAGTATGAGGCACTAGTACACGGACTCCGGCTTGCCAAAGAGCTCGGCATTCGCTGGATTCTGTGCTACGGTGACTCTGACTTGGTGGTCCAACAGTCTTCTGGCGACTGGGATGCCAAGGATGCGAATATGGCAAACTACTGCTTCCTCGTCCAGCAACTCAGCGGATATTTTGAAGGGTGCGAGTTCCTTCACGTGCCATGAAATGACAATGAGCCAGCCGATACCCTGGCACGGATCGGCTCCACCCGTCCAGCCATACCAGCCGGCGTCTCCCTCCAGTACCTCCGCAAGCCCTCGATCAAGCCTTCTCCAGAATCAGAGTCTATCTTCGTGACGGCTGCTCCGAAACAGTCGGATCCGACTCAAAGGCTGCAGCAGTCGGCTCGGGGACTTCGGCAGGCGGCTCGGAGACAACAACAGTCGCACCCGGCCTGGGGACTTCAGATCCCGGCCCGGGGACTGCAGCAGTTGGCTCGGGGACTTCAGCAGTCGGCTCGGGGACTTCAACAACACAGCAAGCGGCGGCCGACTCCAACCCGCCACCTCCCAACCCAACCACCCTCGTACAGGTGGCCATAGTGGCGGTAGAGGAAATTCAAGCACCATCATGCGCAGAGCCCATCCTCAAGTTTCTGGTGAACAAAGAGCTGCCAACTGATGAGATCTCGGCCCGACAGGTGCAACGTCGGGCAACAGCATACACTATCATCAACGGGGAACTTGTGAGGCGCAATGTCATTGTGTACCAGCACTGCATAGAGCCGGAGAAGGGCCAAGCAATCCTCAAGGATATCCATCAAGGAGAGTGTGGCCACCACGCGGTCTCAAGATCAGTTGTGGCCAAAGCTTTTCGCCATGGTTTCTTCTGGCCGACTGCTCTAGAAGATGCCAAAACTTGGTCAAGAAATGCAAAGGGTGCCAGAAGTTTAGTTCCAAGCAACATCTGCCGACTTCGGCACTCAAGACCATTCCCCTTGCCTGGACTTTTGCCGTCTGGGGACTGGACATGGTGGGACCGTTCAAGACAAAGACGCTGGCGGCATGACTCATCGCTTTCGTTGTCGTGGACAAATTCACCAAGTGGATAGAAGCATAGCCAATCAAGAAGTTGAGCGGTCCAAGCGCTATGACTTTCATTGCGAGACATCACCACTTTCGATGCGGCTGCATTACACAAAGATCATCACCAACAATGGCACAAATTTTGCCAAAGGCGCCTTGACCCGTTTCTGTGCGACACAGGGCATCCAACTGGACTTAGAGTCCGTTGCCCACCCACAGTCAAACGGCCAGGTTGAGCGAGCAAACGACCTCATTTTTTCCGGAATCAAGCCCCGATTGGTCGAGCCTCTGGAGCGTTTGGCCGGCTGCTGGCTCGACAGGCTGCCGGCCGTCCTCTGAAGACTGCGCGCCACTCCGAACAAGTCAACCGGCTTCACACCCTTCTTACTCGTATATGGTTCCGAGGCTGTCATCCCAACTGACATCGAGTTCGACTCTCCTCGCGCCACCATGTACACGGAGGCGGAGGCAAAGGAAGCACGAGAAGACGGCATCAATCTGCTGGAAGAGGGCCGATTGTTGGCACTCAGTCGATCCGCCATCTACCAACAGAGTCTACGCCGCTACCGCAGCCGGAAAGTCAAGCCAAGATCCATCCAAGAGGGAGACCTTGTGCTCCGGCTGATCCAGCGAACAACCGGCCATCACAAGCTCTCGGCCCCATGGGAAGGCCCTTTCATCATCAGCAAAGCCTTGGGCAATGACTCGTACTACCTGATCGATACCCAAAAGCCCAGAGTACGCAAGAGGAACGACTCGGGCAAGGAAACAGAGCGCCCATGGAATGCAAATCTCCTTCGAAGATTTTACAGTTGATGCAGTATGTACCACGCTACCTTTTTTTTGAAAGCTACCACGCTACCTTTTGTATTAAGTACGAAGACTTCGGGTCCCTCGAGGAACACTCGAGGTCCACAACTTTTTATCTATATGATAAGCATTATGCCTATGAATGTGTTATTTCATTCCTCTGCCTAAAACCGGGTTCGACTAGTCGACCCGGGGGCTTGCCACCTTGTGCTATGTCGGTTTTTCTTGCAGTCGGGCATGTAATGTGCAAGCACGTAAGCCCACTCTTGACACAAGCCACAGCTCGCAGAGCGGATGTTCGCTTCGCAAGAGTTAGGCAAGAAACAGTGCTCACATGAAAAATGTCTAAGGACCAAAAAATCAACATAGGACAAGCCGGCCCTTCGCCTCACCGACCGATTGCTGAGCAGCCGGCCGACCGGCTTCCTACTTAGCTTGCAACATTCCAATCGGCCAAAGTACTTGTCCTCCCACAATGGTGAAATACTTGACCAGGCCGCAGTCCGCAGAGCGGCTGTCCGGCTGGCAAGTAGGAAACCATGGGAGGGCGGCAAAGGAAAAAGCCAAGGAATAAAAAACAAGGAAGGTTGGAACTTGGCAAAAGCACAGCTTGTGCAGGAAATAATTTACATACCAAAAGGCCATCAACCAATATTCAACATAGTTTGGGTACACCCCGCGGGTGGAATTGTGCAAATTTAAAAAAAGTTTGTCGAGAAAACTACTAAGCAGGAAAAGCTACGATAAATCGGCGGCCTAGACCAAAGGGGCTGCAGGCGAGTCCGGCAGGTTGGTGGAGTCGGGGGCGCCGGCTGGTGGAGTGGCCGGCTGTCGGCATTCTGGGAACGGGGGTCCCCAGACTTGCCTGCCTGCGGCCTGCGGCGTGGCTCAAAGGAGGCCCAGGACAACCCATCTTCATCAGCGCAAGCTCAAGACCCTCGCGAGGGGCCAAGCCTCGCGGGGCGGGCGACAAGGAGCTTCCTCAGGCACGGCCTCGTCAGGCTGGCTCACGAGGAGGCGGAGAGTTCAAGGTAGGGTACCTCGTGAGGTGCCCGTGACGCAAGCCATGACGACCAAGAGGCGCGGTCAGGCGCGCCGGCCAGCTGATGTCCTCCTTTCCTCTTTGGTGCAAAGGGAGCAAGCGCAGCAGAGCATCAAGCAAAGGCATCCGTTTGATGCAACAAGACCAAGACCAGCCCTAACGGCTGGAAGGAGTCATCGTGGAGCCCAACAGGCGTCATCACGAGCCTTTGGCAGGCGAGGACCAACTTTAGTCAGGATAAGTGTACCCACTGTTCCCCTTCAAAATGGCCAGTTGTTGGCGCCCTTCCCGCCCAATATTTGGGAAGAGGCCCAGGGCCTTCGTCTATATAAGTAGAGCTAGCCACCATAGTAGAGCCTCTCCCCCCCCCGGGCTGGCGTTTTGGAATCCAGAGAGAGAGAGAGATAGAGACCCGATCCTCAAGGTTGAGCGACGGGACACCACGTAGCAGTTGATGGCTTCCACCAAGAATAGACCTTGGCGAGGCTGTTCTTCCACTGTCCTTCATTCTTCATCAGCCCAGCAGGCAATCCACCACACCACAAACTAGAGTAGGGTATTACACCACAACGGTGGCCCGAACTAGTATAAATCTTCGTCTCTTGTGTTGTTCTTGCTAGTAGTTTAGGTCCCTGCGATTTGGCAAGGATGCGAGACGGTGGGGGGTTGGATCTCCGCGCGCACCCCAGAGTTCGAACCTTAAGGGTCTGCCGGAACCCGAAATCCGACATTTGGCGCGCCAGGTAGGGGTGCGCCGGAATCCACCTTCTGCCACCTCGTGTCCCGCCGCATCGCCACCACCATGTCCGGCGACCAAGCGGGCAACCCAGATCCTTGGGCGTGGCGCCCACGCATGAGCCGCTTCGCCTCGGGCGACTACATGCCCAGTGGCTTCGCGGTCCAGCGAAGCGCTGCAGGCATGCGGCGACGCAGACAGACCACGACGGCTCTCACACATGGCAGCGCTGATCGGCAAAGAAGAGCCTCCAACCACGCCAGCAGGCCACATCACCGTACACCCATCGGGAGCAAAGCGGTCGAGGCGCGCTCACGGTGGCCGAGAGGCTGCTGCAGTGCAGGCTCTTGGAGAGCGGCCGACATGACGTCTTCTGGAGGCGAGTGGCGGAGCTCCTGGGCTTCCCGCCTCGGGCTCACCCCTGCACCCAACTCCCACCTCAGGCCGAGGGCGGCCCGCACAGGGGGGCTCCACGGGCCCGGGCTCCAAAGCTACTCGGCACCGCTTAGAATTGTCGGCAGACGTGGCCAGGGGTTGCCCCGCCCGAACCACGGGGAAGAAGGACTTGACGCAACTCACGGCCCTGGTAGACCGCCGCGCCACCACCCCACGGTGGGCGCCTCAAGCAGAGCAGCAAGGCACGCTCAGCACTCCGGCGTGGCCTTCGGGATGATGGCGCCGGAAGAATACATGCCCCACATGATGGACCAAGGGCAGCCGCATGAGGGAGAACAAGACTCACTCATCAGCCCAATCTGGGGGGATGAGGCGCCAGAAGCCGCGCTCTTCCAGGAGTCTCGAGACGGTCCCACTGGTCACGCCGGGGGCGACGATTATCGGGTACCGCTACTTCCTCAAGAGCAAACAAGCGCTAACCACAGGTTGCAGGAGGTATAGGTCGCCACGACGAGTGGCTGCCCCGCTCCCGCAGTCTCCTACCCCTCAGGAGGGGGGCGCAGGGGGCTGCCGGAGAGGGGCAGAGATCCACATCACCTCCGCGGCGTTCGGAGCAAGGCGTTCTCAGGAGGTAGGCCCTCTGCAGGGGAGGTGCCTCAGGGCCTTCCCCTGGCGGAGGACCTGTGGTCATCGGGGGAACCGCTGGCGACCGCTCTACCCCACCGGCGGTGTCCTGGTTTCCGGTCGTCGTTGGTGGCACTAGAGTGTGGCGCAAGGCGGGGCCCTCGTCTGGCGATATGAATCAAGGCCGACACCTGTGAAGAAGGCCCAGTGCCTGTGAAGCTCGCCGCCCCGTGACACTCTCACGTAATAATGAGTGGGGATGTACACGCCCCGGAGTCTCAGGGGTGCCGGCCTCAGGCCCTGGGGCTTCCTCCTACGCCCAGTAGCAGAACTTAGCTCCGCGCTGGTGAGAAGACGTCCAAGACTAGACTAGGTGCCGGACACGGACTTTTTCTGATTTCATTTGGTTTTCCCTCTGGCTGTCGTTTTCACCTGTTGGATTTAAGTTGAATTTGAGCTCGAAGATTTGCTCGTATTCGGGGAAGGGGTGCTTAGTCTCGTTCGAGCAAATTTCTCGCGTTTCGGTTACAACTCCGCCTCAGCTGCCTCCCCTCGCGTGCACCTCATGAGCGAACCAAACCAAGCTTCAGGCGCAGCCCACTGTCGCCGGCGTCCTCTCGGAGGGTTTTTACTGCAGGTCCTACGGATTCGATCAAGAGACACTCAGATCGCGCAGCCTCCCACGAGGCTATCTCGGGGCTCGTCTGAAACAAAGGTAAACCATCCAACTAGCGCGCCGCTTAGCCAACCACTTGGCGGCAGGCGTATGGGCAATGTAACACCCGCTAATACGAAGAACACAAGTCTTACATGAGGGCTCCCCCTCCCAAAATGCTCTCACCTCCATCAGGCCAAAACCTGAGTTCTATTCATGCAAGGTAATGGAACAAGGACAATACATGATCAGTCGGACAAATCCCCCAATGCATCCTCAGGAGCACCTCCCGAGCCGTTGCTGGCTTCGCTGGCCTCGCCATCGCTGTCTGCGTGATCGTCGGTGGCGTCTGGGCGTTCACCACGCCGCCCTCATCGGCTGACCCACGACCACGCCGTCGTCGTCAAAGTGAAGGCCCGGCGAGGGCATCCGTTGTCTTCTACCCGGTCGCCAGGTCGCCCGGACGGCTGGGGAAGCTGAGGCGATAACTGCGTCAAAAATCGAAGTGAGGGTCCATGTCCCGGAGATGGCTGAAGACACGAGAGAAAGGCGTGCCCAGCGTAGCCAGCTCCTCTCCTCTACCACAACCTCCGGCTCGACCGGCAAGCGCCTCCGCCAGCGCCACCACATCAGTGAAGCCCGAAGGTTGTCGGCGTAGTTAACGCGGCGCGGCGCGCCTATCGCCGCCTCGCAGATATTATCCAAGGCTGCGTTGGCTCTTTCCGGGCGTGGCGAGCATGGGACCATGCTCATGTTCCAGATTCGCCACTGACGATCATCGGCCCGCATTACGGCGCGCCACGGCCTCGGCCTCCTCGACCCGTTGGCGAAGAAGGGCGCCTCGGCACGATAGGTGGTGGATTCCTCTGCGCCACCTCGAGGGCGGCTCAAGAAAACATCGGCCCGAGCGTCGCCTCCTCGATTTGGCCCTCAAGGCAGCAGTCCTGCCCTCGGCCTCGCCCTTGACCAACTAACCGCTCCTCAAACTTTCGCTCGAGGTTCGGCGCGCCGCCACTCACTCGGCGTCAGGCCTCCTCCATGACGCGGGCTTCCCGTGCAACCTCATCCTGCCCGCGTCGCCAAGCGCTCCCTCGTCTCCAAGCGCTCGTACTCGCGCGCGCGTTCGGCGGCTTCAAGCGTCAGCGCCTCCTCACGCTTCTGGAGCTCCGCCGAGTTGCCGGAGGCCACCTTCATCGACGCAAGGGCTGCCTCGCGCAGCTCCACTTGCTCCTCCAACGAGTGACACCGGGACAGGAGTTCCCGTGCGCACTCCTCCGCCGCCTCTTGCCGCCTGTTAGCAGCCCGGGCCTCCTCGACGGCCCGAGAACAGGCCTCCCGAGAGGCTGCCAGCGACGCCTTGGCCTCTTCATCATCAAGATTCTTGTTTGGCGGTGCGCAAGGCGGCAGCGCCCTCCAGCTCGCGCCTCTCTGCAGCCAGGCGCAGGCCCTCGGCCTCAAGGCGCGCGTCCTCGTCAGCAAGCTCTTCACCAAGAAGGCTCACCGCGTCGGCCGCCCTTGAAGAAATCCTTGGCAAAGCGGCGCGGCGCTCCCGAGGCAGCTTCGCGCACGTCCTCCACACCATCAACCGCCCAGTGAGCGCCCGGAGCTCACGAAGTCAACACTCCCCTCCGGGAAGGGCTGGGGGCTAGCACCCTGCAGCGGCCGGGCGCGCTGCGAAGCCCGGCACTGGAGCCAGCCCATCCCAGACGAGGCAGGCGCAGAGGCGCCTCGGCCATCGCCGTCCACGACCAGGCGGAAGCCTGGCAGGCTGGCTATCGGCGCTCGCGAAGGCTCGCGAGGAAGGATCGCTGGCCTTGGCAGGGCTGCGGCAGCCTCGGGGACGGTTCACCTCCCCAGTTGCCCTCACCACAAGGGCTCCACTGCTCGGAGCACTCAAGGACGGGGAAGGGGATGAAGCCGAGGGGGATGGCTCTCACCCGTCTCCGTGAGCTCGGCAGGAAGGGGCCTACAGGGCAAGGATCAGTACGAGCAGCAGAAGAATCAGGAGCTGGAGAAGGAGAAGGCTTACTCATCAGTAGCGAAGTACTTCCTGCGCTTCAGCAGGCGACAAGGGTAATCATCGCCCAGGGCCTCCCTTCTCTTCCGGAGGGCCTCAAAGTTCACGCGGAAACGACCCAAGATTTGAGCGCAGGGATCAGCTGCTTGAGGGAGGAGCATCAAGGCGGCTTGGCGCTGTGGGCGTCAGCCTCGACGCATGCTGCTAGTTTCCTCACCAAGAGAAGCAGCGGGGGCCCTCGGGGGGGCTCCGTCCGCGCCATGGCGCTTCTGAGCGGCTGCCTGCGCCCTCGGCCAGCAGCGCATGAGCCTCGGGAGCTGCCCCCCTCCACGAGCATCGCCTGGCGCTGTCACCCGGCGGGGGGTCCCTTGACCTCTCGCGGCTCGTGCCTCCCTGCTCCGCCACTTGAGGAGGAGCCGCCTTGGCCGACTGGAAGGGCTGTCACCACCACCGGATTCTCGCGAGGCCCCTAGAGACCAGCGGGGCGCAGCCCCCATTCATCGAAGATAGGCATCTGGTTCACCAAATCACCCCTGTTCCGGCAAAGGTACAGCAAGGCCCCTTCATGCCGGATGCCACCGGGGTTAGGATCGCTAGTCAGGACCAGGAGCACTTTCCTTAGCGCTTCTGGCGTCAGGTCTTCTTCCTGGAGCCTCATACGATCACCAGGCCCGCCGAAGGCCCACATCCGGTGGGAATGGCGTTGGAGAGGAGCAATGCGGCGCGTCAGGAACTCCTTCACCACCTTGGGCGCTGTCACAGCAAGCGACCTCAGGAACGCCGGGCGGCGCCTTGAGCGAAGATGAGCCGAGGGCTTGAAAGCATCTCCTGGCCCCGGCTGAATTGGGGACAGCGGCGAAGGATTGCCCGATAGCTTGAGGGGCTGGGCAGCCCCACATCCACGCCACAGCCACCTCTCGTGGAACTCAGCCCTTGGCGGAGGCAGGCTGAAGTTAATCCACGAGGTCATTGTCTCGGGCGGCGACGAAGCTCACGCCGCCGCCGAGCATTGAGTGGGGTCGACAAAGGCGCAGATAGAAGAAGTGGGCGCAACAAGGCAACCGAGGGAAGGATGCCCATCATTACCTCACAAACGGCGGCGAAGACCGAGAGGAGAGTAATGGACTCGGGACCCGGATGCATCATGTGGATCCGATGGTGGGAAAGCACGGCATTGAAGAAATCGAGAAGGGGGAACCAGCCCGCTGCGTATGCGTCAAAGAAAATACCGGACCTCGGTGACTATCCTGTCGATGGCGAAGTAGGACGCGGGCCAGGCCGTCGTCCTCCCGCATTCGTTGAAGGAGGTTGCCAGAGCCGAACTGACCTTGCCCAAGCCCTCCAGATTAAGTATGATCGATGGGTCGACAACGGAGGCCGACGGCGGCGACGAGCGAGGCGAAGGCGTAGGTTTCTTCCCTTTCCCCTTCTTCGTCGGAGCCATGGCGATCGAAAGGGGGAAGGGGAGATTTGAGATTGAATTGGAAATGGAAGCTGGAGTTCGAGAGAGGGAAGAATTGGAGCGCACAAACAGCAGAGAGGAGAACGGATGTGTACAGCAGCGTGTCCGCCTAGCAAGGCACGAAATAAGGAGGCGTGGGGGAACAGTGTCGCCCAAGTCCAATCAACTGCCACGCGTCGCCCAAGGCTGCAGGCTGTTAGGGCCCGCGATGTTTCGCACTTTCCCTTTCGCCTCTCTGCCCGGCCAAGAGCGGACGCGCCGTGGGCCGAGACTCTTGTCGGTGATGCAGGGAGCAGGGGTCCCAGACTTGCTCGCTGTGACTGCGGCGTGGCTCAAAGGAGGCCCAGAAAAGCCCATCTTCATCAGCGCAAGCTCAAGACCCTCGCGGACGACAAGGAGCTTCCTCAGGCACGACCTCGTCAGGCTGGCTCATGAAGAGGCGGAGAGTTCAAGGCAGGGTACCTCGCGAGGTGCAGTGGACGCTCATAATGGCGACCAAAGGGCGCCCGATCGGCAGCGTCCTTCTTTCCTCTTTGGTGCAAAGGGAGCAAGCGCAGGCGAGAGCATCAAGCAAAGACATCCATTTTGGTGCAACAAGACCAAGACCAGCCCCAACGGCTGGAAGGGAGTCATCGTGGAGCCCAAGCAGGCGTCATCATCAGAGCCTTTGGCAGGCGAGGACCAACGTTAGTCAGGATGAGTGTACCCGCTGTTCCCCTTCAAAATGGCCAATTGTTGGCGCCCTTCCCGCTCAATATTTGGGAAGAGGCCAAGGGCCTTCGTCTATATAAGTAGAGCGTTTATTGAGCGGGAAGGGCGCCAACAATTGGCCATTTTGACGGGGAACAGCGGGTACACTTATCCTGACTAAAGTTGGTCCTCGCCTGCCAAAGGCTCGTAATGACGCCCGCTTGGGCTCCACAATGACTCTTTCTAGCCGCTATTGGTCTTTGGTCTTGTTGCAATCAAACGGATGCCTTTTTTCGATGCTCTTGCTCGCGCTTTTGCTCCTTTGCACCAAAGAGGAAAGGAGGACATTGCGCTGGTCGGGCGCTCGATCGGGCGCCTTTGGTCGCCATGGCTTATGCGCCATGGGCACCTCTCGAGGTACCCTGCCTTGAACTCTCCACCTCCTCATGAGCCAGCCCGACGAGGCTGCCCGGCTCGAGCAAGCTCCTGTCGTCGCCTCATGAGGCTTGGCCCTCGCGAGGGTCTTGAGCTTGCGCAATGAAGATGGGCCGGCTGGCCTCCTTCGAGCCACGCCGCAGGCCGCAGCAGTGCAAGTCTGGGGACCCCTGCTCCTGTAACGCCGACAAGTAGCCCCGCCCACGGGCTACCCGAACTTGGCCGAAAGCAGAGGCGAAGGGCAAGGGCTGCCGCGGTTCTAACAATCAAGGGTTTTGGCGCCGTGATGGCGGTTGATTGACGCGCTGCAAGACTGTTTCCCCATGATGCCTCGGTGACCACCCGGATTCGACAAGTCCCTAGATGCAGAGTCGGCCATGATTACCGGTGATCGTGGAGGCCTACGGTTGGCCTTCGCCGGCTATAAGTACGGAACGGCACGCGCCCTTCCAGTCTATCCTTTCTTGTCTCTCCTTCTTCTCCATGGCTCCACCAAGGAAGTTCTCGGCTGCAGAGAAGGGGACGGGCCGTGAGGTCGAGTCTTCCCCTCCTCCGCCTAAGCGTGGTCGAGGTCGCCCTCGCAAGCATCCCGTGGCCTCCACGGCGGTCCCCCGCTGCCGTGGAGGAGGCTCTCAGCGTGCCGACGAGCGGCCGACCATGGTCGGAGGGCGTGCCTGCCGCGCGATCCCGAGGCTGCGCCTCCATCTTCTTGGCTGCCGGAGTTCATGGTGTGGGCGGAGGAGCCGTCTGGCGTCCGGCTTCAGCTCCCGCGCTTCCTCCTGGGTGAGCTCCCAGCTGGCGTCCTGGGCGGCCTCTGGCTCCAGGCGGATGGCTGCTGCAGCCGGGCTTCATGGGCTTCTCTGGAGGTCTCTCCTACAGGGAACCTGCTCTGACCATGGCCGGGCAGACGTTCGCCGTAGCGTGGTCTTCGCCACGGTGCTCCTCGCGACTTCATGCACGATGGATGACGCCACCCTCTACGTGAGGGTGTTGGGGAAGACGGCCGCCGCATGGGGTGCTGCCCTGAGCATGGACGACACCCACCGAGGACTCAGCCCGGCGTGGATGGAGAGGGCAGCGCGGGCGGGTAATTTGGGCGATGCCCGTGACTCCTCAAGCTTCACTAGCTCTTCTTGGTGGTGGCTCTTCCGGCAGCGGCGCGGCTGCCCCCACACCGCCCAGCGCCTGCTTCAGGGGGTGGCAGCAGGTCCGCTTCGCCGCGCGCCCGGTGAAGCGAGAGGAGTCGGCCTGAGCTCCGGAGACGGCTCGAGCCTTCCAAGAGGGCCGGCACGGGGCGTGCTTCACCTGCTTTTGTCCTTTTCCTTTCTTTTCTCCTGCGCAAAAAGACAACAATGTGTGGCCCCGTGGGGGCGCGTTTAGGTTAACGCCGTTAATTATTGTACTGCTTTTGTTATCCTGATACTGTTCCTTTCTGTTGTACGCCCATTCGCAAGTGAACTCCAGCCGTGGCCGCGGAGGCGACCGATCCAGCCCGTGTTGGCGTTGTGCTCCCCATGAGGCATGGTCGGGAGGGTGCTCCAGGCTGTGGACGGTGGTCGTGAAAACTTGACCGATAGGGGTAGGAGCAGCTCGCGAGGGCTCCCGAGGCTTACGCCTCACGAGTCCCCACGCAAGAGAAATCGAGGCGGGGAAGCGAAAAAAGATCAAGAACCACGGACCAAAAAGTTGGCGATAAGCTTCGATAAAAAACTCCAAATGGGAATAACTAGTCAATCAAGAAAGCAAATGAAAAAAGCCGCGTCTGCACCTAGTCTAGTCTTTGACGTCTTATCACCAGCGGTAGCAGACTAAGTGCTGCCACTTGGGCGTGGGAGGGAGCCCCAGGGCTGAGGCCAACCTCGCTTGAGACTCCGGGGCGTGTACAACCCCAACTCATTATTACATGAGAGTGTCACGGGCAGCGAGCTTCACAGGCATTGGCCCTCTTCACAGGCTCCGGGCCTTTCTTCTGGGAAGCAAGCTTCACGGGCGTTGGCCCTCTTCACTGGCTCCGGGCCCTTTCCAGAACGTGTCAGCTTCACAGGTGTTCGCCTTCTTCACAGGCTCTGGGCCTTTCTCGAAAAAGATGAGCTTCACAGGCATTTCGCCTTCTTCACGAACCTTTGGGCCTTTTCCAAAAGGATGAGCTTGCTGTGCATTCGCCTTCTTCCGCGAACCGGCCTTTTCCAAAAGGATGAGCTTCACAGGCATTCGCCTTCTTCACAGTAACCTTGGGCCTTTTCCAAAAGGATGAGCTTCACGCATTCGCCTTCTTCACAAAGGTGGGCCTTTTCCCAATAGGATGAGCTTCACGGGCATTCGCCTTCTTCACACGCACTTGAGCCTTTTCCAAAAGGATGAGCTTCACAGGCATTCGCCTTCTTCACGAACCTTGGGCCTTTTCCAAAAGGATGAGCTTCACAGGCATTCGCCTTCTTCACGAACACTTTGGGCCTTTTATGGGTAAAACCTCCGGAGGTGCTGGATGTTCCACGTGTTCTGTATAGGTACTCCCTCTTGAGTCTCCAAGCCCACGGAGCCGGGCCTGGAAACATGAACAACCTTGAACGGGCCCTCCCACATGGGAGAGAGCTTATGCAGTCCCTCCCTGGAGAGGACCCGCCTGAGCATGAGGTTCCCTACCTCAAGAGTCCTGGGGCGAATGTTGCGGCAGTGGTATCGCCGCAGTGCTCTGCTGGTACCTTGCCGCTCATGGCGCAGCTTCTCGACGGCGCTCCTCCCCAGCCACGAGTCGCCCTCAGATGGCATCTTGCTGCTTTCATCAAACGCCAGGACCAAGGCGGATTGATGTTTGACCTCGTGAGGAGGACCGCCCGGCTCCGTAGACCCGGGAAGAAGGGGTCTCTCAAGTTGGCTTGGTTGCGGTTGTGCGGATGGACCACAACACGCAGACGGAAGCTTCGCCATACCAGCCTCTGCCATGAGTCCTCCGGTTTCTTCTTGAACGCCCTGGTCTTGAGGCCACTAAGGACATCTGCGTTGGCCCGCTCGGCCTGTCCATTGCTGCGGGGGTGCGCCACCGAAGCGTAGCATATCTGCGTCCCAAGGTTAGCGCAGTACGTTTTGAAAAGGTTACTGGTGAACTGCGAACCGTTGTCGGTGATGATGCGGTTCGGCACTCCGAACCGGCTCACGATGCCCTTGACGAACTTGACCGCAGAACCAGCGGGGATGGTGCGGACGGCCTCGACTTCGGCCCACTTGGTGAATTTGTCCACGGCGACGTAGAGGTAGCGATAGCCCCCTGGCGCCCAGGAAAAGGGCCCAGGATGTCCAGCCCCAGCATCGCGAATGGCCAAGTGAGGGGATGGTTGGCGACCTCCTGGCTGGTGGTGGATCTGCTTGGCATGGAATTGGCAAGCCTCGCAAGCCTTCACGAGTTCAACAGCGTCATTGAGCGTGATGGGCCAATAGAAACCACTGCGGGCATGCTTGCCGACGAGGGCCGTGACGGCGAATGGTGCCCACAATCTCCACCATGTATATCTGCGGCCAGTTCCTTCCCTGTTCCCATGGTGATGCAGCGAGAGATACGTCGTTCGATGCGTTCCGGTGAGAGCTCTCCATCCATGATGTTGTATGTCAGGCTTGCCGCGCCACACGCCTCTGCCTCCTCCTCCTTCTCGGCAAAGTTCCATGCGTTAAGTAACTCTTGAGCTCCGTGATCCAGCACCCCTCTTGAGGTTCCATCGTTAGGAGGCGTGCTCTCGAGGCCGGGCCACAGGCCGGGGCTCCCGAGGCAGGTGGATGAGGGAGCTCCACCCGAGGCTGTGCTGTGCTTGATAACGGCGGCAGGGCTGAGGGCTTGAAGAGCCGTTCCTCAAAGACGCCTGGCTCCTGGGGTAACCTCCTGGAGGCTCGTTTGGCGATGTCGTCGGCCTCTTGATTGGTGCCACGGGGCACGTGCTGCAGCTCCAACCCCCAGAACTGTTTCTCCATCCTGGGGACCTCCGCAAGGTAGGCCTCCATGTGTTCATCTCTTGGCTCGTACACCTTGTTGGAGAAATTGGCGAGGCTGCGAATGCGCCCTTGATGGTAGGCGCTTCACCCCTGAGGCAGCGGCAGCCTTGAGACCCTTATCAGCCCCTCGTATTACGCTATATTGTTGGAGACCTTCTCGCCCTATTTGAAATAGAGCTGCACGGCATAGTAGAGCTTGTCCTAAGCGGGAGATATGAGCACTGCTCCAGCCCAGCGTATACATCTGGAGAAGCAGCCCGTCGAAGTACATGACCCAACCTTCTGGGTGCTTCGCTTCACAGGGAGAGGCATCGATCCTCGCCGCCCCGAGGCCGGTGCTTACATCCATTCGGCCACGAAATCTGCCAGTATGGCCCCTTGATGACTCTGGTTGTGCTGAACTCGAGCTGGAATGCTTGTAGCTCAATGTTCCACTCGGCGACCCTTCCGGCCGAGTTGGGGCTCCTGAGCACCCTCTCCAGGGGGTATGCCGAGACAACCTTGACTAGATGACCCTGGAAGTAGTGCTGCAGCTTGCGTGAAGCCACCAACAGCGCTAGGAGGAGCTTCTGTGGCATGGGGTATCGTGCCCTCGCATCCCGTAAAACTGTGCTGACGAAGTACACCGGGTGCTCGACGAGGCTAGGGGCGTCGGTGCTGGTGGCGTCTTCCGGAAGCTGTGGTGCCTCCCGAGGTGACGGCGCCTCCGAGCTGGGTGCTTGGATGGAGGGCCTCTCCGCCCTTGGTGTGCTCTCTGCTGGGACCCTCTTGGATTCTATGCGGTGCCGGGCTTCATGAAGTTCCTTCTGATTGGCCTTGCCTTAGCTTCCTGTGGCCGCCGTGGTCTTGGCTCGACGCTCCTCCCTAACTGCCACCAGGCTGCGCTAAGGAGTAGGGAGTGGCGGCGAGGTAGAGTACCAAGGGCTCTGAGGCTGAGGCCACCATCCGGAGGGCTGGTCGGTACATCTTGAGGTCTTGGACGCTTTGTCGGCCTCTTCAGTCCATTCGAAGGGCCCTTTTTCTTCATCGGTTGGAAGAAAGGCGCCCGCTCCCCCAATCGGGAGATGAACGGCCCAGCGCCGTTACACACCCGTGAGCTTCGCATTTCCACGAGGGTCTTTGGTGGGCTCATGTCCTCAATCGCCTTGACCTTTTACGGGTTTGCCTCGATGCCTCGGTGGGACACGAGGAAACCCATGAGCTTGCCCGAGGGAACTCCAAACACACACTTCTCGGGTTGAGTCGCAGGCTCACTGCGTTGAGGCTCATGAAGGTTTCTTCCAGTGTCTTGTATCAAGGTCTTGGCCTCATGAGACTTCACCACGATGTCGTCGACGTAAACCTCCACATTCTTCCCGAGCTGTGGGCCCAAGGTGATGTGCATGAGCCGCTGGAAGGTTGCCCCCGCGTTGCGCAGCCCCAATGGCATGCATGTATAGCAGTACACTCCACACGGGGTTAAAAAGGCCGTCTTTTCCACGTCTTCCACCGCCATCTTGATCTGGTGATACCTGGAAAAGGCGTCCAAGAAGCATAACAGGTCACACTCGGCGGTGGAATCGACAATCTGGTCGATGCGAGGGAGCGGGAACGGATTCTGCGGGCATGCTTTGTTGAGGTTGGTGAAGTCGACACACATGCGCTCCTTTCCTCCCTTCTTTGGCACCACCACGGGGTTGGCTAGCCAATCTGGGTATCGGACCTCGCGAATAACCCCATGCTTCTAGCTTGCGGGTCTCTTGACGATGAACGCCTGCTTTTCGGTGGATTGCCTTCTCTATACGCTTCCACGGGGCCTTGCGTTGGGGCACGTTGAGGTGGTGCTCGATTCCGCCCGTGGTATCCCCACTTTGTCCCGATTGGGTTCAGCCCGAGACCCTTGAGGTTCGAACACTAGGGTGTGCGCGGAGATCCAACCTCCACCATCTCGCGCCGCCCGAATCGCAGGGACCTAAACTACTAAATAGAACAGCACAAGAGACACGGGATTTATACTGGTTCAGGCCACCATTGTGGTGTAATACCCTACTCCAGTGTGTGGTGTGGTGGATTGCCTCTTGGGCTGATGAGGAACAAGACAAGGGAGAACAGCCTTGCGAGGGTCTGTTCTTGGCGGGTGCGATGAACTGCTAGGTGGTGTTCAGTCGCTCTAGCTACTGGTTTCTTGATGAGGATTCCGATCTCCGTCCTTCTCTCCCTCTTTCAGATGCCTCTAGCTCTGGGTGTGGCTACTCCTATTTATAAGCGAAGGCCCTGGGCCTCTTCCCAAATATTGAGCGGGAACGGCGCCAACAATTGGCCATTCTGAAGGGGAACAGCGGGTACACTTATCCTGACTAAAGTTGGTCCTCGCTTTGCCAAAGGCTACAGTGATGACACCTGCTTGGGCTCCACAATGACTCCCTTCCAGCCGTTGGGCTGGTCTTGGTCTTGTTGCAATCAAACGGATACCTTTTGCTTGATGCTCTCGCCGCGCTTGCCCTTTGCACCAAAAAGGAAAGGAGGACACTTTGTCTTGGCGGCGCCTAGCCCAGCGCCCTTGGTCGTCATGGCTTGCGTCATGGGCACCTCATGAGGTACCACGCCTTGAACTCTCCGCCTCCTCATGAGCCAACCCGACGAGGCCGTGCCTCGAGAAGCTCCTTGTCGCCCGCCGCTAGGCTTGCCCCTCGCGAGGGTCTTGAGCTTGTGTTGATGAATATGGGCCGTCTGGGCCTCCTTCGAGCCATGCCGCAGGCCGCAGTGTGCAAGTCTGGGACCCCCGTTCCCTGTAACGGCATGACAAGAGCCCCAGCCCACGGCGCTGGCGCTGAACTTGGCCGAGCGGGAGAGGCGAAAGGGCAAGTGCGAAGCGTTGCGGGCCCTAACAGCCTGCGGCCTTGGGCGCCCGTGGCGATTGATTGGACACGCCGCATCGCTTCCCCCATGATGCCTCGGTAACCACCCGGATTCGACAAGTCCTCGCATGCAGTCGGTCACTATTACAGGTGATCGTGGAGGCCGACGGTTGGCCTTCGCCCGGCTATAAGGCACGAACGGCGCCCTTCTAGTCTATCCTTCGCTTCTCCTCCTCCTCGTTTAAATGCTGTTGCCATGGCTCCGATCCGCGGTTCTCCACGGAAGAGAAGGTAAAGGCTCCTCAAGAGGATCGACCTGCTCCCCCCAAAGAAGCGGCTTGCCCTTCCGGTGTCGAGGCAAGAGCGCGTGCCGAGAGGTGCCCATGCCCTGATGCGTGCGGCCGCCACCAGGGTTTCCTCTTCCCTTGTCTGCAGCGCCGTGGCGGCTCTGAAGGAGGCGACGCCGGACGCCTCCTGGCCAGCGCCGACGCCGGCGGGTCACGAAGGTGTGCATCTTCCCCCTGGAGTCCACGCCGAGGGCTCCTGCCGGGAGTTCGTGCTTCGCGTCGCCATGCCTCCTAAGTCTTGGATGCGTCGTCCGGCAGGGGGAACCCCTGGGACTCTGGCTGCAGCAAGCCGGCTGCGGCACCCTCGCGACCAGGGCAGAGGTCGCGGTAGTTGCCCCGGGCGAGGTCTTCATGACTCGAGGCTGGGGCGAGGTCGCCCGGGTCTCCGCAGACGAGGGCGCCTCGCGACGATCCACAGGAGTAACGATGGTGCCGGTGGTGTCCTTCAAGGTCTTCGATGCGAGGGTCGTTTGGAGTGCTGCCCCGGAGAGGTGGTGGAATCCTGCTGCGGTGAGGCAGAGGCCAACCGACCACTCCCTTCGCAGCTCCTCAGCGACGGGATTATTTGGAGGATCCAGCGACTCCGCCCGAGCTCCTCGCGACTCGAGAGAGGCGGCGATAGCTCTGAGCCCTCGAGCCTGCACCGTCCCGGAGGCGGGCGGGCTCGTCAGGCCGTCGCCGCCCCTGATCTGGATGGGGTTGGCGCCGGTGCCGGACAGCCCACTGTTGATGATGGCATCTGCCGCGATGCCCCCTGTAGTTAGGATTCCTTAGGATTCACGTCTTTTGTTCCTGCGAGGAGCCAAGAATGTACCCCGCGGGGGCTTGTAAGATGTCTGTAGCTTCGTTTGTCAATATAACCCTTTTTATGAGGCAGTGCGAGATGCTCATTCCGTTCTAGCTCAGTTTCCTCCTTTCAGTCCTCACGAGGGCCTGATGCTCTGCGCCGACAGGTCCCAGTCCCAAGGCGGCTTCAGCCGTCGCTGGTATGCCAGGCCGCGATGCCGTGGTCAAGGCCAGGAGGTGAGCGGCCCGAGGTCCGGTAAGAGCCTCTGAGTCGCGATGCTCAGGGTGTCCCCCTTGGCGCTCAAGCAGCCATCATTCAGTGAGAAAGGAGAGCGACATTGCTAACACGGGGTTGCATTGAGTGTGGGGATGGTGTTGCGATAACTAGTGTGTCCGGGGGAGTGACTTATCTCGAGGGTCATGACAATGCCTCCTGGTGCGGTGCTAGGTCCGTGCCTTGGCCGGCGAGAGATTGCGCGGCGAGGTCGTTCCGTGCTCCTTGGAGGGACCCTGCAGGTTCACCACAAAAGGAACAAGAGCTCGCTGTGACGATCGTTAGTCCTGCCATTAGTTGCTTTGGAGAGGCGCGAGAGGCCTCGCGAGGTGTGTTGGGGCACCCATGAGCGGCCATGGACTCACGGGGCCCTACCTCAAAGGCGGGTTGCGCTGGCCTGGGCCTTATCTTCGAAAGTGTGTTCACGTAAATTTGGCCAGATGTCGGTGCTCTCGTCTTTGGGTCCCGGCTCTCGGGCTGGTCTCGTGATCGGCCGGCAAGCCAGTCGCGATGCCATGGACAAGACCCGGAGGTGAGGGCCGGAGAGCGGTGAGGATCCACAGTCGCGATCCGCAGTACCCCCTTTAACGCTGCATAAGCTGGGTTAGATAATGAAACTCTCGTCCTCGGGTCCGGCTCTCGGGCTGGTCTCGGCCGTTTGGCAAGCCAGGTCGCGATGCCATGGACAAGACCAGAGGGTGAGGGCCGGAGAGCGGTAGGAGCTCCCCGAGTCGCGATGCTCAGGCACCCCTTTAACGTGCAAGATTCCGTCACCCGAGGAAAGGCACCAAATAACAAGCATGATGGAGCGAGCATAACCCTAAGGAAAAGCGTAAGAAGGATACATGCCGGCCGGGACAGGCCCGAGCGGCTTGGGGATGATGCAGCCCGAGGCGCCCTCAACAGAGATAGGCTAATGACATGAAATAAAAGGGATACATGCCGAGGGAGCGGACTCCACGGGTTCGGGAATAATCTGACCTGAAGGCGCTCCCAGCCGGGAATAAAACTTAAAGATGTCACCTGGTGATGTTGAGGACGAAGGGGTGTTGGTGTAGCAGACTCAGTGGGCTGCGGGAGCCGATCCTCACGAGCCCACAGGCCCGGGGGCCTCGGGAGGCTCCGGAGGCGCTGGCGGCTCCTCGGGGGCCATCTCCATCTCTGCGAGGGTTGTGGCGTGCCTGTCCTCTCGAGCCTCCAGGATGGCCCTCATGAGGTGCTGGTGTGCAGCAGCCGCGTTTGGCAGGCCGTGAGGCATGAGCACGTAGCTGTGGGGCGGGCCCTCGCAACGTCCCACTCGCGAGGGCCAGAGGCGCTCTTGAGACGCGGCTCGGTTGAGCCCTCGGAGGCCGATGCAGACGCCAAGCAGCCCACCATCCTCGCTCGGATGGGGGCCCGCAGTGAGTAGGCGGCGGCTTCCCTCATGACCCTTGACTCCTGTGGCTCCTGAATGGCCTTGCCGACGAACTCCCGAGGGTTCGGCCCTCCTTGCCTTGCTCACGCTTGCGGAAGCGTGTGGCTTCAAGCACGCCCACGTGGTGCCCAAGCGCCTCCCTCGTGACCTTGGCGAGGTCGGCGGCCTCGGGGAGAGCCCCTGAGCCCGCCGAGGAGGGCGTCGGGCATGCTTTCCTATGCGATGGAAGGAGGCTCCCCCTGGCCCGGTGCGGGCCCTGAGGGGCCTGCCTCTTGAGGAGTCGGGCTGGTCGATGTCTTCTTCTTCTTGGGTGCGGCCTAGGGAGGTCTCCTGCTGTTTGTGGTCAGGTCTTCTATCGATGCGGCTGAAAGGCTCGCTCCGAGAGCACACCGCGTCTCTCTCTTCACAGTGGCACCGTGATGACCCCGCCGCTTCTGGCATCTTGAGGACGTTGTAGCCATGGTGGGTTCACGGCCATGAATTTGGCCAGTGCGAATGCACGCGAGGATGGCATTGTACGGCAGGCAAATGTGGGCGACGTCGAAGTCGATGAGCTCGGTGTGGTAGTTGTCGCGAGCCCCAAAGGTGACAGGAAGGCGGACCTGCCCGATCGGGACCGTGGAGCCGTCGGTGACTCCGGAGAAAGGCTTGGTTGGTGAAGCCGACTGGTAAGGCACTTGAAGATTGTTCAATGTTTCACGCAGACGGGGCGTTGGAGTCCTGCCCGCCCGTCGATCGTGGTCTTGGTGACCAACCGCGTTCGCGATGATTGGGGAACAAAGCATCGGGAGAACTCCGATCGTGGCTGCGCACTTGAGCTGATCCGGCCGAAAGCTGAACATGATGGCGCACGCCGACCACTGAGAGGGCGCGTGGCTTGAGCTTGGGGAGAACTGCATTCACTTCAGCGGGCGAACTGCTTGAAGATGCTTGTTGAGAGGCTGGGGCTTGAGCTCCGCCCAGGATGCAGGCGATCGCGACGCGGTTCCTGAAGCCCCAGCCCCTCGGGGTCCCGATGACGGTCCTCATTTCTCCTTGGCGGCGGCGGCAGCGGAGGGAGGCCCACGTTCCCCTGCGGGCGATCCTCGCGAGGCTGATCCGTCCAGCCTCCCTCGCGAGGCGGGTCTTGCCAACGATCCTCGCGAGGTAGGTATGCCACCTGGCGCAGGGGCCAGCGGTCTTCCCAGCGTCCTGCATTCCTTCCTCCTCCTCGGCCGTAGCCCGGTCGCTGCGCTCAGGCGTCTGCCGACTCTTCCTTCAGCAGTCTGGCCCGGAGCTCTTGGCATTCATTGGTGTTGTGGGTGTGGAGGTCGGGTACACATGATACCGCCCTTGGAGGACTCGGGCTGATCTCTGCCTCGCTTGGTGTCTGGTTGAGCCGCGAGTACGGCAGCCCCCTTGCGCTTCATGTCCTTGGCCTTGGATTTCTTTTCTTCAGGATCCGCGGCAGGCAGCTCGAGGAGGGAGAGGCGCCCCTCGTCAGCCCTGGCGCACTTGGTCGCCAAGTTGAACATCTCCAAGGAGGTGCACTGATCTTCATGCATCGCCAGCTCCTCCTTCATCTTGACGTCGCGCATGCCGTCGGAGAAGGCAGAGATGATGGCCTCCTCCGTTACCCTGGGGATCTTGAGGCGTGCGTTGTTGAAGCGCTGGATGTACTTTTGCAGGGGTTTCGGCTGTTGCTTGATTCGGCGCATGTCGCTCACGGCGGGTGGCCGCCGCGAGTGCCACGGGAAGTTGGCGATGAAGCGGCACGCATCTCGGCCCAGGAAGAGATCGTGGCTCGGGGCCAGATTCAGGAGCAGTGCGGGCTCTGGCCCCTGAGCGCCATGGGAAACCAGTTCGCCATGACCTTTTCATCCCCGTTGGCAGCCTCGATGCCCAGCTCGTAGAGCTGGAGGAACTCCGTAGGGTCAGCTGTGTCGTCGTAGCGAGGAGGCAGGTCTGGCTTGAACTTGGTGGGCCACGCGACGCTGCACAGCTTGGAGGTGAAGGCGCGGCAGCCCGCCGTGGCTGCGAGGGGCCTCGGACGATAGAGAGCTTGGTCTTGCGGGCCTCCCCTCGGCCCCATGGCTGGGGGCAGCGTAGGAACCCGACGCGTCTGGAGCGGGAGCGCCAGGCGGCATCTTGTGGGTGAGGAACTTGTTGACAGCTCTGCTCTTGTCAGCGCTGGCGCTGGCGGGCGGATGGTTCCGCCCAGGGCTGGCATGGGGCAGGGCGCCTTCTTGAGGAGGAGGCGCCCAGGAGCTTCATCGCCAGCGGGGCGCGGTCTGTGGAGACAGTGCGCGGTGCCCCTCCGCAGCCTGGACGAGCTTCAGCGACTTCGGTCGAGCCATTCTTCATAGACGTCGTCGACGGGCGGTAGCGCAGGGAGCTCGTTCGGCCGCGATGAGTGCAGCTTCCGGGCCTCCATGGTTATGCGAAGGCGCCAAGCGTGATTTAAGAACCAGCGGGGTGAGCGGCGTGGCGGTGCGGCGATCCCCGCCTCATGGACGGAGTGCTGGGGCGATGCTTGATGCCGTTCCCGCCGGGCTGATGGCGGCGTTGACGGCAGGTGATGGGGAACGACGAGGCGCCTCACGACGGAGCCAGCTGTCTGGGCGACATGGGAGGCGAGGGCGGCTCGACGCTCGGCGCGGGCCCGACAAGCGTCGGACATGGTTGCGGTGGTCGGGGAAGAACGAGGTGACGAAAGGCAGATTCCGGCGCACCCCTACTTGGCGCGCCAAATGTCGGATTTCGGGTTCCGGCAGAGCCTTGAGGTTCGAACACTGGGGTGCGCGCAGAGATCCAACCCTCCACCATCTCGCACGCACCGAATCGGCTGGGACCTAAACTACTAAGCAGTAACAGCACAAGAGACACGGGATTTATCTTGGTTCAGGCCACCATTGTGGTGTAATACCCTACTCCAGTGTGTGGTGTGGTGGATTGCCTCTTGGGCTGATGAGGAACAATACAAGGGAGAACAGCCTCGCGAGGGTCTGTTCTTGGCGGGTGCGATGAACTGCTAGGTGGTGTTCAGTCGCTCTAGCTACTGGTTTCTTGATGAGGATTCCGATCTCCGTCCTTCTCTCCCTCTTTCAGATGCCTCTAGCTCTGGGTGTGGCTACTCCTATTTATAAGCGAAGGCCCCGGGCCTCTTCCCAAATATTGAGCGGGAGCAGGCGCCAACAATTGGCCATTACGAAGGGAACAGCGGGTACACTTATCCTCGACTAAAGTTGGTCCTCGCTTTGCCAAAGGCTCGTGATGATGCTGCTTGGGCTCCACAATGACTCCCTTCCAGCCGTTGGGCTGGTCTTGGTCTTGTTGCAATCAAAGCGGATGCCTTTGCTTGATGCTCTCGCTGCGCTTGCTCCCCTTTGCACCAAAGAGGAAAGGAGGACAACTGGCAAGGGCCGGGCGCTCGACCGGGCGCCTCTTGGTCGTCATGGGGTGCGTCATGGGCACCTCGCCAGGTACCCTGCCTTGAACTCTCCGCCTCCTCATGAGCCAGCCTGACGAGGCCGTGCCTGAGGAAGCTCCTTGTCGTCCACCCCGCGAGGTTTGGCCCCTCGCGAGGGTCTTGAGCTTGTGTTGATGAAGATGGGCCGTGCTGGGCCTCCTTCGAGCCACGCCGCAGGCTGCAGGCACGCAAGTCTGGGGACCCCAGTTCGCAGAACGCCGACACCAGCCAGCTGATCGGGCTCCCAAGCGAACACCTTCTTGTTCGCACGCAGGAACTTGACCAGGGCTTCCTCCTGTTCGGGCTCGAAGTTGGCGCCTATGGTGAAGGTGGCGTTTGTGGACCCGTCCTCGTCGACAGGTATCTGCTTGGTCTCTGCCTTGTCTTGAGTGAACAACTGCTTCTTCTTGGTCGGCGCAGCCCCTTGGGCTTGAGGGCTTCAGATCGGCCCGGGCTGCGCGGCGCCGTCAGCCTTGAGGGCGAGCCTGAGCGCTCGCAGCGCACCTTCGGTATCCCCGGGCACGGTGAGGACGCCGCTGCTCCTGGGCATCTTCATGAGGTTGTACCCCAGGTGGGTTGCGGCCGCTCCCTGGGTATGCAGAGGAGGTTGAAGGCCTCGACTGAGAGTACGTTGAGGCCGGCGCCGCCGTCGATGAGGGTCCTGGTGACGGCAACCTGGCAGATGGTGGGTGTGCAGAGCATGGGGAGCGCACCCGAGCCGGCCGAGTTGGTGGGGTGGTCCCGAGAGTCGAAGGTCAGCCCGGCCGGCGGCTCCGTCCGGCCCGAGGGAGCCCCCTGCCGCGTGGAGGCGGCACCGACCCGGCGGATGAATGTCTTGACATGGCGGCTGGAAGGCGGCGCCTGCGAAACGCCCAGGAGTGCTGCGACGACCGGAGGAACCGGCGCGACGGGGCGGGTGACGAGGAAGCTGCGCGGCTCCTCCCCAGAGGTCGCCGAGGAGCGCAGGGACGATGCTTGCTGCCCGTTCCCCACCGGGCCGGTGGCGGTGTTGACGGCGGGCGGTGAGGAGCGACGAGGACGCCCGCCGCCGGAAGCCGTCCCGAGGCGACATGGGAGGCGAGGGCGGCTTCGGCGCTTCAGCGCGAGCCCGACGAGCCGAGACATGGTTGCGGTGGTCGGGAAGAACGAGGCGACGGAAGGTGCAGACTCGGCGCACTTTACCTGCACGCCAAATGTCGGACTTCGGGTTCCGGCAGACCCTTTGAGGTTCGAACACTCGGATTGCGCCATGGAGATCCAACCCTCCACCGTCTTGCACCTCGCCAATCGCTGGGACCTAAACTACTAAACGGAACAAAGCACAAGAGACACGATATTTTTTTGGTTCGAGCCACCATTGTGGTGTAATACCCTTACCCAAAGGTGTGGTGTGGTGGATTGCCTCTTGGGCTGATGAGGAACAATACAAGGAAGAAAAACCTCGGGAGGGTCTGTTCTTGGCGGGTGCGACGAACTGCTAGGTGGTGTTCAGTCGCTCTAGCTACTGGTTTTTTGATGAGGATTCCGATCTCGATCCCTCTACCCTGGGGGTGGCTAGTCCTATTTATAGGCAAAGGCCCTGGGCCTCTTCCCAAATATTGAGCGGGAAGGGCGCCAACAATTGGCCATTTTGAAGGGGAACAGCGGGTACACTTATCCTGACTAAAGTTGGTCCTCGCCGCCAAAGGCTCGTGATGACGCCTTTGCTTGGGCTCCACAATGACTCCCTTCCAGCCGTTGGGCTGGTCTTGGTCTTGTTGCACCATAACGGATGCCTTTGCTTGATGCTCTTGCCTGCGCTTGCTCCCTTTGCACCAAAGAGGAGAGGAGGACATCGGCGGCTGGGCGCCTCGATCGGCGCCTTGGTCGCGTCATGGCTTGCGTCATGGGCACCTCGCGAGGTACCCTACCTTGAACTCTCTCCGCCTCCTCATGACCCAGCCTCGACGAGGCCGTGCACTCGAGGAAGCTCCTTGTCGCCTACCATGAGGTTTGCCTCGCGAGGGTCTTGAGCTTGCGTTGATGAAGATGAGTCGTGCTGGGCCTCCTTCGAGCCACGCCGCAAGCCGCAGACAAGCAAGTCTGGGGACCCCCGTTCCCAGAACGCCGACAGGAATGGTGTTCACCTGACGAGCTGATAGCGCTGCAGACGCACGTTCAAAGCATGGTGACCAAAAATGTCAAGCTTGTTAACGTCATCAAGGTAATGCTAGTCCGCCGGATTCTTCCGTGCCAACGCCAAAGACGCCCTTTGTGGGAGTTCAATTCGAAGAAGCACCAGACCTTGATAAGGCTCTTCGAGACTACTCACGAAGGTGCCTGGAAGTTGCTCTTTAAGGGAAACGAGAAGCCACCGTCCAAGGACTCAGACCGTGGTCATGATTGTAAACACTCCGCTAGCGAGGTATGTTATTTCTGACGTATCCCCAACTTAAATGTTTCGAGCATGATGTCTAAGCTTTTATTATTGCTCTTTCAGGACTGGATGGAGAGGGCGAGGTGGATCCAGTGTCCGGCTCCGCTGCCCGAAGAACCGGTCATCCCGCGCGTGGCGAAGATGCTGGTGCCGGCGCTGTATAAGGCGCCGGAGAAGAAGGCCAAGGGGGCCAAGAGTGGCCCCCGTCGCAAGGGCACTCCAGATGTGATGTCCGAAGACGACGAAGCTCATTCCTCTGACCCTTAGGACAATGACGAGAAAGAGGAGGAGGAGGAAAACAACCCTCCCCCCGAGGAGAAGAAGAAAAAGAGGGCGACTTCGACGCGTCTGGAGGCGGAGACGCCCAAGAAGGGGAAGGGCGTCCCAGCGGTCAACATTGCATGGGACATTGACAGCAGTCCGGAACGATGCCCCCGCACTAAGCCCCAGGCCGCATTGTAAGTAACATGGCTCGCTCATGCGCACATCCGCCCCTTTGTCTTTATTGTCTTGACATGGTTAACCATACTATTGCAGTCCAGCCCGTGACCTTATCCAGCGATCCTCATCTGGACGTTCGTTTGCTCCGTCGGAGATAGCGAGCATGTCTCCATCGCCTGCTTACTCCCCCGGGGCCAGGGACGACACTGAGGTGCTGTCCCGAAGGGCCTCTCCGAACCGGGGAGGAACCTCGGACGCTGTCCGGGAGGCACCACAAGGCAAGACCTCCACTGCCCGACACATGGGGGAGCCGATCCCCATGGAGATTGGTGAAGAGGGCCGCGTCCAGGTTGGCCCTCAGCCGAACATGATTCCGGAGACCCATATGGCTCCGGAGTCGGATGAGCAGCCCCCTTTGAAGGAGGGGGGGGGTGCACCGCTTCCGCCGGTGGCTGTCGTGGTTCTAAGTCTGACAGTAGAATGGGGGGTAGGTATGGAGAGGCAAGATCCTAGCTATGGAGTAGTTGTATATGCAAGATGTTTACGAGTTCAGGCCCTTCTAGGAAGAAGTAACAACCCTACGTCTCGGAGCCCGGAGGCGGTCGACTCTATTATGTGCGTATGAGTTACAGGGGTGCGAACCCTTTCCACTGAGGAGGGGGTGGCTTATATAGAGTTCGCCAGACCCCTCCAACCCTCAGTTATGTAGGGATTAAGGTACATTAAGAGAGGGAGTTACTGGTAACGTCCCACATAAAGTGCTATGATGACCATAAAGCCACTTAATGACCGACCGCTTATGCAGAGGTATTTGTAGATCTTCTGGCGGTCGAGTGGTTGGCTTATGGTCGAGTGTCTTCAGGTCCGTCGAGTGGAATCCTTCCAGGTCCACTGAAAGGTGTTTTCTTCAAGAGATGTCCTTGGGGAGGGTATCTTGGACAGGTCCATGACCCTACCCTAGGTACATGACTTCATCAGTAGCCCCCGAATGGATCGAGGTTTGAGTGGGGAAGGAGTTGAGAACTCTTTCGACCCACTTTTCGTGCGATAAGCACGTCTTGTCCTGGAACAATAAGCTTAGGTGACGGCTTCAACTTATTTTTCAGTCGCCTTGATCCATTCTTTGTATCTGTCGAGTGTGTTTTTCGTACTTGGAGAACTCCGAATGACAGGACGGAGGAAATCTTCCGTCTCGACGATTTGCTACGTGGCGCTTGTGGATTTAGCAGGATTTGAATTTTCGAAACGAAGCAGCGGCGGAGGAAGCCGCGAAGAATCGGACGGGATAAGGCAGGGGCGTCTCGATCCAGCGCCACCTTTTTCGCCACGTATCGCGCTGGCGACTGCTATGGATTTGACAGGATCGCCCGGGCCTACCAGTCAGTCACTCGGAAGCAACCTCATATAAGGCCTCGGACGGGGGGTTTTGAACAGTGCATTCCCCTTTCCTCCTCGCTTCTCCAGATTCATCCGCCGCATGCGATTCCTCCTCAGCGTTGCTGCTCTGTGCGCGTCTCATCAGCGACAATGGTCAAGGACAAGACGACGGCTTTGGAGCGGGCGAAGAAGGTGACGGCGAAGGCGAAGGGAAGAGCGACCAGTCGGGGCGGATCCTCGTCGAGGGCCGGCTTGCCGCAGGGCTGGATCCAGGGCGACTGGATCCGCTCGACGATCAGCCAGAAGGATCTCGACGACATGGCCAATGAGGGACGGATCCCCCATGGATCATGGCCAAGCTTCGGGAAGGAGTGGGAGCCACAACCTCTGGAGGGTGAGTGTGTTCTCTTGGCCACCCACGTCGACCACTGGTTTTCTCTGCCGCCTCACCCTTTCTTTCGGGGATATCTGAACTTCTTTGGGGCACAACTTCACCACTTCACTCCCAACTCCATCGTGTATCTCGCTGCTTTCGTGTTTTTGTGTGAGAATTTCTTGGGTTGCCGGCCCCATTGGGGTCTTTTCAAGCACGTTTTCACTTGTCGCTCCCAGACGGTGAAAAAGGCCAATCCGAGTGACGAGAGAACTCAAGTGATTCATTTGCGTGGGGGTCTTGGGGTTCAAATTAGAGGAAAAAGTTCCTTCCCGGCCAGGATCTTACCCAAGTCAGTCCGTGGATGGTAGTCGACTTGGTTCTACTGCAAGGACCAGCCGACGCCAGGGCAGTTGACTGGACTCCCTCGTTTTTCCATGGACCGAGTGAACAAGCCATCTTCTCTGAAGGTGATCCTGGAAGAGAGGGCGCAGGTGAAGGTGTTGGTCGAACGAGTTGTCCAGCTCATCCGAGACGGGGTGACTGGCATGGATCTCTTGGAGGTCTTCCTTCGACGACGTATCCAACCGCTTCAAGCCCGAGACCATCCGATGTGGTTGTACTCCAGCACTGAGGACACCACTCGGATCCACCCAGAGGAGATCGAGGATGCCATGGTGGAAAGATGTCTTGGGGGCATCACAGGAAACAAGGACAACCCTCGAGGGGCCAGGAGGATCCCACCACTCGACCAGTCCTACGAAGTAGACAAGGTCCATTCCTGCATCTTTGATTGTTATCCTGCTTTCTCCATCTTGTTTGCTTCAAATTGGTCGATTGACTTTTGTCTTGTTTGTCATCTTCCAGGCCACCACTGAGATGTACTCGATGCCCAACGGGGCGCAAGAACCAGTTGAGGAGGAGGAAGGGAGCGGAGGTGAAAGCCGTGGAGGAATGGTAATCTGACGGCAAGCGGAGGACGAAGATGACGACAGCTCCGGCGAAGAGGAGGAGGAGGAAGAGGAGGAAGAAGTCGACCCTCCTCGCATGGAAAGGCGGTCCAAGCTCACCCATGACTACGCGGTCGAGCGTGGCAAGGCTATCGCGCCTGTCGGACAGTCGACGAAACGTCCTCGGACGACCTCTCCGGCGCCGACTGAAAAAGCGCTGAAGCAACCCCGAGCGCCGCCATCAAAGGCGATGAAGGCTTTGCCCAAGATGAAGATGGCCATTCCCACCATTTTCGGGTACAGCAGAACTTGTGTTTTCTTGTTCAGCATGGACATACTCTTGGTTGACTTGTTGACTGATTTCTTGATTTCTGAAATCTGCAGCGCTGTCACCTCCGAGACCTCAGCCAGGAACGAAGACCAGGAGATGGAAGATGCTGCTACCTCTAACCTTGGTATGATCGCTGTAGTTTCGCTTTTGGTCGATTGGATTTCCGTTTTTAACTTTGAATCTTTCCTGTAGTCCCTCCTCATGTCATTGATCTCCCTGATGATGATGATGAGGCGCCGTTGAGGCAGAGGAGGACTAAAAAGGCGCCTGCTGGCAAGACTGCTCAGGTTGTATCAGTGCCTAAGGCGCTGGTTCATGAGGGTGGCAACATCACTCGGACTTCTGTGTCTTTCGCTGTGCGGTACCGGCCAGAGTATCCGCCTTCATCGCCGATCGCTGATCCGCCCTCCCTTTTCTCCACACACCACGTCCCAGAGGACCAAGTGGGTGCTGCTAAGGAAGCTATACGCTAGGCAGGGACCATGATGGAGCAAGTGAAGGTGGTCCGGGAGGCCAGCCAGGCGGCCTATGATGCCAGCTCAGCTCTTCAGAGCAATGTCCAGGTTAGTTGATCATCACCACTTTTTCTGTTAGGATATGCTACCTGAAAAACTCTTCTATCTGAAGATTCAGATCTGAACACCCACTTTGGGTGTGTCGATTGAATTTTGGACTGGTGGGGGGCACGCCGAGTGCACCCACTGGTGTAAGTCTCTCGAGACTATGGTGGACTG
This sequence comes from Aegilops bicornis, assembly GCA_021605145.1. Classification (NCBI taxonomy): domain Eukaryota; kingdom Viridiplantae; phylum Streptophyta; class Magnoliopsida; order Poales; family Poaceae; genus Aegilops; species Aegilops bicornis. Next base: position 692,826,940 of record CM038670.1, on the reverse strand, counting down.
CTGGCAGTCAACCATAGTCTTTGAATTTCTTTGTTAACTTCTTCACTCGGTCTGGTCGGACCATGTCGAATTGAATCTTGAAACCGGTGGGGGCACGCTGAGTGCACCTAGTGGGTGTAGTCCCTGAGACTATGGTGGACTGCTGGCAGTCGACCGTAGTCTGAAGAACTCATTTTTTATGACCCCGAGGCTGACTGCTGACAGTTAGCTATGGTTTAGGATCATAGCCTGTTTGTCTCTTTCTGGTCAATCGATCGAATCGAGTCGAGAGGACCGGTGGGGGCACGCTAAGTGCACCCACCGGGTGTAGTCCCCAGACTCTTGTCCGAATATTTTGATTCGCCGTAGTCTTAGAAACGCATAATTATTTTTCTTAGTCACTCGGAAGTAACTTATCTTTGATGTCATCGATTGATTCTTCGCAGAAATCGTGTGAGCTTGTGTCTCGCTATCTTGAATTGGAAAACAAACAGATCCAGCTCAACCTTGACTTGAAGCTTGCTCAGGAGAACTTGCGAAAGGCGAGACGAAGCAAAAGGTATGGCTGGTGAGAACTTGACGACTGTCTTTGTCTTTCTCCCCTTTCCTAATTCTGATCTCACAGTCATTTTGCAGACAAAATGGAGGAGGCTCTGAAGAAGAAGGATCATGACCTTGCCGAGGCGCAGAAAATGGCTTTGAACAAATCCAAGCTCGCGGAAGAAAAGCTATCTTCAGTCGGAAAACTTGAAGAAGAGAACGCCAATCTGAAAGTTGCTCTCGACGCGGCTAACAAGGAGGTTAGCTGACTGAAGAACGACAAGATAGCTCTGAGCGACAAGGCTGGCAAACTGGCGGGGAAGAGGAACGATCTGGAGGCTTATCTGGGAGGGCTTGCCAAGAAGTTATTCCTCATGCTTGAAGGTAATTCCTCTTATCCGATTGACTTGTTATCACTGACTCATCATAGAACCATTAGCTTGAACTCGAGTTGTGTTTGCAGAATTCTGTCAGAACTTTGAGGAAGAGACTAGTCAAGTGGAGACAAGCCTGGACCCCATTAACTCCCCCGTGAAGGATGAAGCAGCCATGAATGTGCTCCGACTGGAGTCTCGTGTCGCTGCTGTGGTGGACTACCTCGCTCGACTGAAGGTTGCGGTGTCGCGGATTGACTCGACACTCTGGCCCGGCGAAACACTTAAAAATGACCTCGAGTCTTCAATGACTCGACTGAATGACGTTCCAAGTCGAGTGCAGGAATGGAAAAAGTCTTCTGCCAGATGCGGTGTCGATGTTGCTCTGTCCCTGGTTCGCGTTCACTGCAAGGAGGCGCGAGAGGAAAAGCTGGCGTCCATCAAAGTTTCCAATACCAAGAAGTACGACTTCCGATCTTTCATGGAGACTTTCATTGGTGCTGCCACCCAGATCGCTGATGGGATTGACCTGGACCAGTTCGTCGCGCCTTCCAGTCCTCCACCTGAGGAGTAAAAAACTTCTATGATTCCTCTTAAACTTGCCTCGGAATGCCGAGTGATCTTGTAACCGATAAACTTTAACAGGCTTGATGCCTGGGTACTTCTGCATCCGTAGGATGTTATCTGAACTTGGCTTATTATCGAATATGCTTTCGTTTGCCTTCAAGCGGGCTTTGTTCTTCACTCGGAGTATACTTCAGTGCTTGAGATGCAGCTCTGAGGTGAAAAATCTAGTCGACCTACACTTCATTGTTCTTGCACGTAGGGATAGAGCATGGATTGTACTTGTGGCACGGCTCCGAAGGATAAGGTAACAGTCGACCTGCACCTCGTCGTCCTTGCGGATCGGGATGGAGCGCACGTTGTACTTGTGACGTAGCTCCGTAGGAGAAGGTAACATTCGACCTGCACCTCGTCGTCCTTCTTGGATCGGAATGGATTTCATACTTAAGGCGTATCTTGGACTGTAGCTAAGCCTCAGTGGGAGGATTGCTCTCCACTTTCGGTAGGATTTTCAGATACTTAGGCGTAGTCTTGCCACTGCAGCTAAGCCCCGATTGGGAGGGTTGCTCTCAATCGGTAGGATTTTCGGGATACTTAGGCGTAGCATCTTGGACTGCAGCTAAGCCCCAGTGGGAGGGTTGCTCTCCACTCGGTAGGAATTTCAGATACTTAGGCGTAGTCTTGGATGTGGCTAAGCCCCGAGTGGGAGGTTTGCTCTCCACTCGGTAGGATTTTTAGGTACTTAGGCGAGTACTTGACTGCAGCTAAGCCCCCGAGTGGGAGGTTCGCTCTCAACTCGGTAGGATTTTTAGGTATTTAGGCGTAGTCCGGATCTGCAGCTAAGCCCCGAGTGGGAGGGTTGCTCTCCACTCGGTAGGATTTTTTAAACTTAGGCAAGTACTGGACTATAGCTAAGCCTCCGAATGGGAGGATTTTTTGTGTCGTAGCTCTGAAGGGGAAGGTAACAGTCCACCTGTACCTCGTCGCCCTTGCAAAGCGCACATTGTATTAAATACTTAGGTGAGTACTTGGACTGCAGCTAAGCCCCCGAGTTGGAGGCTGGCTCACCACTCGGTAGGATTTTAAACACTTAGGCGAGTACTTGGACTGTAGCTAAGCCCCCGAGTGGGAGGCTGGCTCACCACTCGGTAGGATTTTAAACACTTAGGCGAGTACTTGGACTGCAGCTAAGCTCCCGAGTGGGAGGCTGGCTCACCACTCGGTAGGATTTTAAACCCTTAGGCGAGTACTTGGACTGCAGCTAAGCCCCCGAGTGGGAGGCTGGCTCACCACTCGGTAGGATTTTCAGATACTTAGGTGAAACGGATTCGCAGCTAATCCCCCGAGTGGGAGGCTAGCACTCCACTCTAAGCAGGATTTTTACAAACTTAAGCGAAACGGGTTCGCAGCTAAGCCACCCAATCGGGGAAATTTCTCATGTAAACAAAAAGTAATAACAATCACCGGGAACATTATAACATTCTTGTCTTTGATAAACAAACTACAGAGGGTATTTTTTATTACATCTCACCCGAGTGAGTACTTAAGTGTAAAAGGGGCGGAGCAGCTCCGCATTCCAAGCTCGAGGCTCATCAATCTGGCGATCAACGTTGTAAAGATGGTATGCTCCATTTGTGGAGAACTCTGGTGACGATGAAGGGACCTTCCCAAGTGGGAACGAGCTTGTGTGGTTTCTGTTGATCCACTCGGAGGACCAAGTCTCCTTCTTGAAAGGTTCGGCTCTTCACATTTCTAGCATGGAATCGACGCAAGTCCTGCTGATAGATGGTCGAGCGGATCAGGGCCATCTCTCTCTCCTCTTCTAGGAGGTCGACTGCATCTTGTCGGGCTTGCTCTGCTTCATCTTCAGAGTAGACTTCGACTCGGGGCGCATTGTAAAGAAGGTCACTCGGCAGAACTGCTTCAGCTCCATAGACCAGAAATAATGGAGTTCTCCAAGTCGACCGATTAGGAGTGGTCCTCAATCACCAAAGAACCGATGGAAGTTCGTCGACCCACGCTCCTGCTGCATGCTTGAGATCGCGCATCAGCCGAGGTTTCAGTCCTTTGAGAATTAGACCGTTTGCTCGTTCGGCTTGTCCATTCGACTCGGGGTGAGCAACTGAAGCATAGTCGACTCGTGTGCCCTGAGAGGCGCAAAAGGCTTTTAACTTGTCGGAATCGAAGTTTGACCCATTGTCAGTGATGATGCTATTCAGAACTCCATATCTGAATATCAACTCTCTGATGAAACTGATAGCAGTGCACGCATCAAGGTTCTTGATAGGTTTAGCTTCGATCCACTTCGTAAACTTGTCGACTGCCACTAGCAAGTGAGTGAAACCGCTTCTGCCAGTTCTTAGTGGTCCAATCATATCCAACCCCCAAACAGCGAAGGGCCAGACGAGTGGAATGGTCTTCGAGGCTGAGGCGGGTTTGTGTGACATATTGGAATAGAACTGACACCCTTCACACTTGTCGACTATTTCCTTTGCCATTTCATTTGCTTTTGGCCAGTAAAATCCAGCTCGGTATGCTTTAGACACAATGGTCCAAGAGGACGCATGATGACCACATGTCCCCGAGTGGATATCATCAAGAATTATCTGACCTTCTTCTGGTGTTATGCACTTCTAGCCAACTCGATCGGCGCTTTCTCATTACAATCGTCCTTGATCACAAGAAAGGCCTTGGATCGTGGACGATCTGTCGAGCCTCTTCTTCGTTCTCCGGGAGCTCTTTCCTTAGGATATACGCGATGTACGGCATCGTCGGTCGGGAGTGATGACCACGACTTCCATTACCAGGTCGACCACAGCTGGGACCTCAACTTCAGTCGGACCGGTGGCACTTTTTGGCTATGGGGCTTCTTCGGTGAAAGGATCCTCTTGAATTGACGGTGTGTGGATGTGCTCCAAAAACACATCACTAGGAATGGCTTCCCTCTTGGACCCTATTTTTGCCAAATCATCGGCAGCTTGATTTTTCAGTCAGGGTACATGATGAAGCTCTAACCCCTCAAACTTCTTCTCTAGCTTCCTCACTACATTGCAATAACCAGTCATGGTTGGACTTCTGACATCCCACTCCTTCATCACCTGATTAACCACTAGATCTGTGTCGCCATAAACCATGAGGCGACGGATGCTGAGTGAAATGGCCATACGCAACCCATACAACATTGCTTCGTATTCTGCTTCATTGTTGGAAGCATCAAAGTGAATCTGGAGCACATATCTTAGCTTATCTCCTCGGGGGGAAACCAACACTACCACAGCACCGGAACCATTCAGCATCTTGGAACCATCAAAGAACATGGTCCAGTGCTCCGAGTGAACTTGAGTCGGCAATTGCTGTTCAATCCACTCGGCGATGAAATCTGCTACTGCTTGGGACTTGATGGCTTTCTTTGCTTCAAACATGGTATCAAGGGGAAGAAGTTCAATCGCCCATTTCGCCACTCGACCAGTTGCATCTCTATTGTGCAAAATCTCTGACAATGGGGCATCGCTGACGACTGTAATGGAATGGTCAGAGAAGTAATGGGCAACCTTCTTCATGGTCATATAAATCCCATAAACAAGCTTCTGATAATGAGGGTATCTTTGCTTTGATGGGGTCAATACTTCAGAAAGATAATATACTGGGCGCAGATTGGGGCAGCAAGCACCGGCTGGGTGGAGAGCAGAGCTTTTAGCTCTACAAACGCTACATCAGCTTCTGGAGTCCACTCGAACTTGTCTGGCTTCTTCATCAGTCGGTAAAGAGGCAATGCCTTTTCACCGAGACGAGAGATGAATCGACTTAAAGCGGCAAAGCATCCAGTAAGCTTCTGTACATCGTGCAGACGCACATGGCGTTTCATTCGGAGTATAGTGCAACTTTTTCTGGGTTGGCGCCGATTCCTCGTTCGGAAACAAGAAAACCGAGTAACTTTCCGCCAGGAACTCCGAATGTGCACTTTGATGGATTAAGCTTGATATCATACCTCCTGAGGTTGGCAAATGTTTCAGCAAGGTCAGTCAACAGGTCGGAACCTTTCCGTGACTTGACCACAATATCATCCATGTATGCTTCCACATTCCGACTGATTTGAGTGAGCAAACACTTCTGAATCATCCTTATGAATGTGGATACGGCATTCTTGAGGCCGAATGGCATGGTGACATAATAGAAGCACTCGAATGGAGTGATGAAAGCTGTCTTGATCTCGTCGGGTCCATACAGACGGATCTGATGGTAACCGGAATAGGCGTCTAAGAAAGACAACTGCTCACATCCCGCAGTCGAGTCGACTATTTGGTCGATGCGGGGAGGAAAATGATCTTCGGGCAGGCCCGATTGATATGTTTGAAGTCGATGCACATGCGAAGTGACGTGTACTTCTTCGGAACCATGACAACATTGGCGAGCCACTCGGAGTGGTAAATCTCTCGGATAAACTCTGCTGCTAAGAGCCGAGCCACCTCCTCGCCAATGGCCTTTCTCTTCTAGACGGCGGACCGTCGAAGATGTTCTTTGACAGGTTTAACTTTTGAGTCGACTCATAGACGATGCTCAGCCAGTCCCCTGGGAACACCCGGCATGTCAGCAGGCTTCCATGCAAAGATGTCCCAGTTCTCACGGAGGAACTGGATGAGCGCTTCTTCCTATTTGGAGTCGAGTGTTGTTGAGATGTGAGTCGGAGCAGCATTGGGATCAGTCGGGTGAATATGAATCGGTTTCGTCTCCGGACGGTGAAATCTTGACTCCGTGGCGGGCTTCTTGGCTCGCAACAAATCACTTTCGGTCTGCGATTTTTCTGGTACTCTTGTATTTGTACCACTTTGCCATCTGAGCATCGGCGATCTTAGAGCCTTTCTGAAAACACTCTTCTGCTTTCTTCCGATTGCCAGTGGCAGTGATCACAGCTTTGGGCCCTGGCATCTTCAGTTTGAGGTATACATAACATGGTCGAGCCATGAAACGCGCATATACCGGCCTCCCCAGAATAGCGTGATAAGCGCTCTGGAAATCCACAACCTCAAAGGTCAACTTTTCCTTACAAAAATCTTGTAGTCACCAAAAACCACATCGAGAGTAATTTGGCCGAGTGACTCAGCCTTCTTTCCAGGAATGACTCCATGGAAGCTCATGTTGTCGGTCTTGAGTCCGGACATCGGAATGCCCATCCCTTTCAACGTCTCTACATATAGTATGTTCAGGCCACGCCACCATCCATCAAAACTTTAGTTAGTCGAGTGCTTTGACATTTGGGGTCGACCACCAATGCTTGCCTCCTGTGGTGGCTATGTGTGCGGGTGATCAGACTGGTCGAACATGATGGCGGTCTGTGACCATTTCAGATAACTGGGTGTCGCCGGAGAGACCATATTCACTTCTCGGTTGATAACTTTCAATCGAGTTTTGCTTTCAACGTCAGCAAAAAACATCAGGGTGGAATTGACCTGGGGGTATCCACCGTCACTATCTTCCTTGTCCTCAACTTTGTCCGACTCCTCCTTATCCTTGGGTTGCTTCCCCTGGAATTGCTGAATCAAGAGCCGACACTGTCTAGTGGTATGTTCTGGGTAAATGAGTTTACCCTCTTCATCTTTCTTCGTGTGAATGTGACATGGCAAGTCCAATACATCATTTCCATCTTGCTATTTCACATTCTTGGGGTTCCAAGGTCCCTTGGACTTCCCCTTGAACTTTCCTGGAGTCACGGCCAAGGCTTCTCCAGGAGCGGTAGCTTTCAGCTTTCCGCTTCTGCTTCCGACTAGAGTTCCCTCCCCCAGTTTCATTAGCGGCTGACTTGTACTAGCCACTCCGGAGTCGATCCTCTTCTTCACCATTGGCGTACTTGGTGGCAATCTCCATCATTCGACGCAGGGTCATGTCTCCGGTCCGACCGAATTTCAAACTTAATTCTCTGTTCTTAACGCCTTCCTTGAAGGCCTGAGACTGCTGATGATCAGATACATTCTCTACTGTGTGGTGCAAAGTGATCCATCTCTGGATATAATCCCTCAGAGTTTCATTCGACTTCTGCACACACGACTGCAACTCTGTCAACCCTGCTGGCTGCTTGCAAGTTCCTTGTCGGGGGTTGGGTGCGACATATGCCAAAGGATGGCTTATCATGGAGGGGGCGAGTAGAACGTCGCCGGTGCCTGGAAACGGGATGAGGCGAAGACATGCACGCCGGCGAATCTTACCCAGCTTCAGGGCTCTCCGAGGAGATAACACTCTCATCTGCTGCTCTGCTCAAGGGGTCTCCGCATGATCAGTATGGCAAAGTGAGTACAAGATGCTCCTTGAGCTGTTCGGGTGAGGAAGGAGAAGGGCACGGCTAGCTCTTCTCTCCTCTATGCGTGTGTCTAAAACTACTAGATTCCAACCTTTGCATGGGTGCCCTGGGGTTTATATAGGCCTACCCGGGGGTACAACGTAATCCGGCTGGAGTGCGGTCCAGGCCGTCAGGTCTCTAAGTCGCCGTCTTCTCCGCCCGACCACAGGGGCCCGCCGACTAGTGGGCCCCGTCGACAACTCCAAAGATGGGGCCGACAGCCCTTTCCGCCGCTGGCGGGTCTTGCCGCTGCAGACATCAGAGCTGCTTCTAATGGCGCGCGAGCTTAGTCATGGGGTCATGGCAACAGTGCCGCCGCCGGGCGGGCGATCACTGTTGCCATTCCCCGTCTTGTCTGGTTAATGGCGCGTGGAGTCCGCGGGAGGGGTCGGCCGACTCCCGGAGGCCGACTCCATCGGGTCCGTCTTTGGGCTGCTCTCGCCGTCTTCGGTTCTCCCGCCGACAGGCGGGTCTCGCCGTCTTCGGGTCGTACAGACATGCCATCGTGGGTACAGGAATCTGCCCACGGGGCTGATGTCGAGGCGGCGTGGCAAGCTGCAAGCTGGCCGGACGGAGATCTCCGCTGCAGTACGGCGCTCAGGGCCATACCTGCCCTTTATGGGCGGGGCAGGGATGGGCCGCGAGGCGGCTTTATCCCATCCCGCTCGTAGTCGCTCAGGCAGGAGGTGGTTGGGGTCGCGGGCCGACTCCCTATAGCCGGCCTCGCAGGAGGTCGCTGGCTTGGAGTCGGCTCGTCCTGAGGCCGTCTCTGGGACTCGACCTAGAGGGGCAGTCGTCGACTCTGTTGCCGACTCTCTGAAGGCGGCTCTTTGTCTTGGGGTGTTGAGGGGCGCAGTCTGCCCCGATGTTTTGAAAGGTTCAGGGGCTCGGGTCTGCCTACCCGTGTCCCATTACTCTGACAGTAGTCCCCGAAGCTGGTGAGGCACCGAGGGCAGCCTGTCGAGGAGCCTCGACAGCTTCATCCCTTCGGTAGAAGAATCTGGACTCGGCCAGCCGTCTCCATCTTGAGCCGACTAGCTGGAGTCGGCCTTGCAGGGGGCCGTCTTGCTCTTCAAAGGTTTCGAAGGTCGCAGCGGGATCCGGGCGGCGTGCCAGATAAGCTTCCCGGCAGCGCCTACCGCTGCAGACTTCCGCCACGCGACGCCACGCTGGCAGGGCGATCTGCCAGCCCACGCGTGACAAGATAGGCCCGCGTGGGCCCGCCACTACCATGCCTCGGCGGCGCCAGATCCGGCTCTTGATGCGGTCGCGGGCGATTGGGCTCCCGTGCCGTTATCGCGGCAGCGATAATGTCGTGGATTAAATCGTGGGGGAGTGGGGAGGTGGGCGCAGTTAATCACACGCCCGCCCCTCGGCAGCAGCCTCAGCGCCTATAAGTAGGCGGGAGGGAGGGGCGGTGACGCACGCGCACTCTCTCATCCCGCTCCTCGCCTCGTCTTCTTCCTCGCTCCACCACGCCGAGCCTCGCTTTTCCTCGCTTCCACCGAAAGCCGAGCCTCGCAAGGCCATGGAGATGAGCTCCTCATTCACGCCGCGCTTCCCCACCGTGACGCTTCCGGGCGTATAGGGGACGGCTCCATCATCGGCAGCGACATCATCAATTCGCCTTCACAAACGCTACCGCATCCCCGGCAGCCACCTAGTGCAGAACCGCGCCCAGGCCGGAGGGCGAAATCACGCTGCGCGGAGGAGGGCGGCGGGTGATTTTCCGCTCGCACCTCATGCGCTGGCTAGGGCTGCCGGGCAGCGGCTTCTTCCGCGCGTTCTTGGAGTTCTTCGGGCTCCAGCCGCACCACCTCACCCCCAACACGCTGGTGCTGCTGGCCGCCTTCGCATCCTTATGTGAAGGTTTTCTCGGAGTTCTCCCCACCATCGAGTTGTGGGGGGAATTCTTCCAAGAGAAGCTCGGGACCCATCGCCGTCAAGCGTCGGCTACGGCGGCACGCTCATCGCCAAGAGGAGGCCGGTGCCGAGAACCCTTTTCCTGCCATCTCCCTCATCAAGTTGGTGAAGATGTGCGGCTGCTCATACTTCTACGTCAAGAACGCCGCCCCAAGGACTGGAGTTAACTTGCCGCCCTACATGGGCGGCGAATGGGCGGGTCGACCCACCAGCCTGGTCCTATAGGGCCCGGATGCTGACTCACGGAGGCAACGCCGCCGTCGCGCGGCTCCGCGTGATGATACAGTCGGAGGGCCTGACTGGGGCAGACTTGCTGGCCGCCTTCATGGCGCGCCGAGTTCTCCCTCTTCAAGGCCGACCTCATCTGATCTGTCAGATGAGCGGCCGCCGGGACCCCAGCCGGCTGTGCTCCAAGGACATGCCCCACGCGGATGTGGTGGACACAGTGAACTTCTTGGCGAACTGCGGCCTCACGGAGGAATGGCAGTTCGGCAAGGAGCCATACTTGCGCGCCAATCCCCCGTCGTTGGTAAGTCGTCTCTTGCTTCTCCGTTTCTTTCTTCAGCCGGATCCGGCTCTAATTTTCCTTGGTTTTTCCGACTCGAGAATCCTCTCATGCCGCCTTTTCGGCGCCCATGGGTCGGCTTCGTGAATCGTCCCGACCGGTCGGAGAGCGACGCCGACGACACCGACTTGGGTGTGGCGGCGATGGAGGCCGACGCCGAGGAGGGGGAGGGGCCGACGACTTCAGGGCCCTCGGCCACCTTGCCGATCGCCCGATGATGACGTCGAAGGAAGTCGCCTCGCCGCCAAACAGAAGCCGGCCATCCAGGCGCGAGCTCCTCCGCCGCCTTGGGGGGTCGAGGCGGTGCGAAGAGGCGCCAGGCCGGGCCGAGTCAGCCAAGCGGCCAGGCCAAGAAATTCAGGGGAGCGGCCGCCGCGAGTCAGCGCGAAGAAGCGGTCGCGAAGGCTAACCACTTCAGCAAGGAGGTGAAGAAGCCACCGCTGGTCTCCGCGTAAGTATTTTTTTTATTTTGTCTTGTTTTCTTCTGGTCCGTCTTGCCCGAGTCTTCTCATGTCCTTTTTTCTCATCAGGGCTCCCCTCACCTTGGAGAGGGTCGCCGCCTCCGCCATGGGGTCGGCGGAGACGTCTCGCCAATAGTCGGCGGGTTGACCTGCGTCAGCCCGGGAGGCAACAGAGCGGAATGCCCAGGAGAAGCGCGACGAGGAGGAGGCCGCCCGTCGGGAGAAGGCGGAGGCCGAGAAGGCGGTCGGCCGCTGCTGCAGCAAAAGGCGAGCCGAGGAGGCCAAGGCGCCTTGATCGGCACTGCTCGTCACTCCGCTGAGCTCAGCGCCACCACCGCCGGAGTTCACGGGGCAGTCCGAGGGAGTCGGTGGTGAGGTCCCCTTCGCCGGGAGGGAAGGCGGCGAGGTCTCTTTGCCGGGCGCGGCCGCGCCACCTCCGCCGTCTCCGCCGCAGTCCGAGATCGCGCGAGGCAAACAGCCGGTGGACCCGCCTATGCCGCCGACGGACGACGAGGCCGTGGCGCAGCTGCTTCTTCAAGTCGCATCGCCAGTGCGGCGCCGTCTTGAGAAGGCGACCTCGGCGCCACGGCCCTTGGAGACCGGCGCCGCCAGCTCGGCCATCCCTGACGCTGAGGCGACAAGCGTCGCGCCCGTTGGGTGGGTGCGAGGAGGCGGCACGGGCCCGCAGAACAGGGCCCTCCTGGACGTCCAAGTGAAGCTGCGGGCTGAAGGCGACGCCCTCCGGAACCTTTCCAAGGCGCACCTGGCATCGCGATCCGTCGTGCGGGTATGTTTCATTTCCGAATTTTCTCTTGCTCTTCTACGTGAGGCGCGGCCTACCGACTCAGCAGTGTAGTCCTCGAAGTTTCGGCCGGTCAGCCGCAAAGCGGCCGAACTTTATTTGCTTACTTCCAAGTTTTTACCTATGTCTGGAATTCTTGTTACGGGAGTATCACAACCTCCGCTACATTGCCTTCAACCGCATAGCGTTGAAGAACTGAACAAGCGGCCGACCGGCGAGGAGCCGAGGTGAGTTTTCTTCGCTGGGCGCGCTTAGCTGCACTCCAAGGGCTATGTAGTCCCCAAGATTCGGGCCGACTGCTGCGCAGTCGGGCCAGATGTTCCTGGTGACCTTCTTAACTGACGACTCCGCGTCCTTCTTCTTTTTATTCTTCAGAGTCCAACGCCGCTCTGCGGGGGCAGCTGGGTACGGCCGAGACCGCTGGCGCCAAGAAGGAGGAGGCGGCAAGCTCACGCAGCAGAAGCGCGACCTACCGGCTATGCAAATTGGCGGAGGCAGGGGGAGCTGCTCAAGGCGGCGCAGGCTGAGGCGGAGAAGAAAGAGGCCACTCTCCTGGCCGAATTTGAGAGCGAGCGCTCCACCTAGACCGACAGGGAAGCGCAGCTGACCTCCGGCTTCCATGAAATCGAAGATATTGTCGATGGTAAGTTTGCTTTTACTTTCTATTTTGGGTTGCCGACTATGGGTTAAGCCGGCTTCTGTTTTTTTTGACTTGCTTTTTCTTCTTCTTGGCAGACTTCTTCCCTGGTCACACGCAGGCGGCCAATCAGGCCATCAAGGCCGAGCGCGAGGCGCGGAGGGCGGGTGGCGCTGAGATCACAGCCAACGCCCCGGACCCTTGACGAGAGCAGCTCCACGAGCATTGAGGCTCGTCTGCGCCGGCTTTGTCGGATATTGCGCGCCGTCTTCGATGTCGGTGCTCAGCGATTGCTGCCACAATGGCCGGAACATGCCGGTTCTGCGCACTCGACCGGACCGCCCGGCGCATTACCGGAGGTCGGCTGGGCGTCTTGAGGCTTGGAAGGGCTCCAGCGGCTCGGGCTGGAGCTCGCCGAGCCACGGAGTTCGTCAAAGGCGTGGTATCGAGGGCTCGACCTGGACCGGCTGGCCGCATTCGTCGAAGCTCAGTGCAGAACTGGCTGGCCGCGAGGACACCCTGCCGGCGTCGCGGCGGCGATCGCCGACTACATCGGACACGATGTCTTCGTCCCCGAAAGTGGGCGAAGTGAAAACGGTAAGCACCGCCGGAGTGGTTGGGATGAACCCGGACTTCACGGCGAGGACTTCAGCGGAGGTGATCGACTCGGCGCCGAGGATGAGGAACTGGCGGAGGACGGAGGCGGCATGGAGGCGCCAGAAAGGCGAGCGGGCGACCTCAGCCTCCGCCGCGCCTCCGGCAAGAACGAAAGCGCCCATCTGGGCCATTGCTGCCCGCGAGCGATCAAGCGAGACCGTTCGACCCGGCCGCCCGGCGCTGGCTTGGCCGCCGCCTCCGGCCTTCCAACCCCATCCGCTGCTTCTTAGGCCGCTGCCTTGCCTTTATTTTATTTGTGTGCTAGTCTTTTGAAAGAATTTTGTTAATTTGCACAATTCCACCCGTAGGGTGTATTCTGAACCTCTGTTCGAAGATCCGGCCAAGGGCCTAAGTTTGTGTAAATATTATTCTAATTTTATGTTTCCTTGCTCATTGCTCTTGTGGCTTTTTCCTTTGCCGCCTTCCCTTAGATGCTGCCTTGCCCGTCGGATGCTCGCTCTGCCGGATTGCCGTCTAGGTCAAGTGCTTGGCTACTTTGAGAAGGCAAGTGCTTGGCCATTTCTTTAGAGTCGTTTAAGCAAGTTGGGTGAAAAGCGGCAAGCCGGCTTCTTAAGAGTCGGTTTCACGAAGCGGGCTGGAAGCCGATTTAAACTATGTTTATGCTTTGGGTCCTTAGCCATTTTTGGTGTCAGGCGCCAGCTCTACCTTACTCCTGCCCACCAAGCGATTACAGCTCTGCTCATGTGCGGCTTCTAACAGAGGCCCGGCTTAGGGCACCGCACGCTACTTGTCGACTTAGGGAAGCACTTCATAGCTCAAAGGCGGCGAGTCCCGGGCCGACTAGTCGAGCCCGGTGCCAAACAGCATAATCAAGGGTAACATACTCAAAGGCATAAGTCTTATCATACTGAGATAACAAAGAGGGCAGTCCCCTGAGCTGCGTCTCGGGGCCCGAGTCTTGGTATTTCAAACACAAAAGGGTAGCGTGGTACATACTGCATCAAGCTGTAAAATCTTGGGAGGAGATTCAGATTCCATGGCCGCTCCGCCTCCTTGCGAGTCGTCCCTCTTGCGTGCTCGGGGCTTCGAGCATCGATCGAGTAGTAGGAGTCGTTGCTCAGCACTTTATCGATGATGAATGGGCCCTCCAAGGCGCCACAGTTTGTGCTGGCCGGCTGTTCATTGAATCAGCCGGAGCACAAGGTCGCCCTCTAGGAATGATCTTGGCTTGACCTTCTTGTTGTAGTAGCGGTGCAGGCTCTCTGGTAGATCTTTGGACCGGTTGAGTGCCAACACCGATCCCTCTTCCGGCAGATCGACGCCGTCTTGGCGTGCTTCTATCCGCTTCCTCTTGGTGTACATGGTGATTCGCGAAGTCGAACTCTATATCCGTTGGGATGACGGCCCGGCACCATAGAGCGAGGAAGAAGGGTGTGAAGCCGTTGACTTGTTTGGAGTCGTGACGCGGACTCCAGAGGACGGTAGCAACTCCTCAAGCGGCAACCCGGCCGAACGCTCGATGGATTCGACCGATCGAGGCTTAATGCCCGATAGGATGAGGCCGTTCGCTCGCTTCCACCGGCCGCTTGATCATGGATGGGCAACGGACGCTAAGTCCGGTCGGATGCCCTCATGTTCTATGGCGAAGAACGAGGCGGCGCCTTTGGCTTAATTTTGTGCCGTTATCGGTGATGATCTGTGTGGTGCAGCTGTACCGAGTCGTGATGTCGGCGATGAAAGTCAACGTCAGAGGACCATTGAACTTCTTGATGGGTTTTGCTTCTATCCACTTGGTGAACTTGTCCACCGCGACAAGTAAGTGAGTTAGGCCACCTCGTGCCGTCTTGAATAGTCCCACCATGTCCAGGCCCAGAACAGAAAGGGCGAGGCGATGGGGATAGTCTTGAGCTATCAAGCCGGTGAAGCGGCTTGGAGCGGAAACACCGGCACCTTGCATTTTTGAACTAATTCCTTGGCCTCTTCTAGGGCAGTTGGCGAAGAAACCGTGTCGGAAGGCTTTGGTGGCAAGTGCTCTTGAGGCTGCATGATGGCACTTTTCGCCTACGATGGATGTCTTCATGATTGCTTGGCCTTGCTCTGATTTGGACGTAGCGCTAGTAGACACGGTGATGCTGCTACCGACCAGCTCTCTATTGACTATAGTGTGAGGCTGCCGCCGGCGTTGCACTTTGCCGAGCCAAGGTTTCATCAGTTGGTAGCTCTCCGCTTACTAAGAACTTCAGGATGGGCTGGGCCCATGAGGGTGCTGCTATTTCTTCGACCGCCAAGATCTTGCTACTTGGACGAGGGCGGCTGGGCTGGGAG
Organism: Aegilops bicornis; assembly: GCA_021605145.1. Classification (NCBI taxonomy): domain Eukaryota; kingdom Viridiplantae; phylum Streptophyta; class Magnoliopsida; order Poales; family Poaceae; genus Aegilops; species Aegilops bicornis. The sequence continues at coordinate 692,811,821 of CM038670.1, read as the reverse complement.
GCGGCGGGTTGAGTCTCTGACAGCTTCTTTGGGTTGAAGAAGTCCCCCGGCCGATCCGGGCGAGTCCCGGGCCAGATACTAGAGTCTTCGCAATGGTCGCCATAGTCCGGGCGGGTTCTTAAGTCCCGGGCTGGCTTCGGCTGCCGCGTTCTTGGGGCGTCTCAAGGATTCTTGTGCCGTCTCACGAGGCTCTCGAGTCGGATCCGAATTCTTCGTGGGGAGCCGCACAAAATGGAGTCTCGACCGGTGACAGCTTGACAGATGGCTTGAGAAGGCGCCAAGGGCGACGCGGATGGTATTGCCTCGAGGGTGGAACCGATTCTTGCTGTGGCATCCGCTTGGTCGTTGTCGTTTCTTGTACGTGGAGGAATTCACATCCTCAAAATATCCACTCAGCTTTGTACCAGAAGCGGTAGCTTCGCCATATTTGCATCTTTGGCGTCCAGTCACCGGATGTTGTTGGACCACCAAGTCGGAGTTGCCATAGCACAGGATCCGGCGAATGTCAAGCTCTTTGGCGAGCCGGAGCTCAGTGGATGAGCGCCAGATTCGGGCGACGTTGTTGGAGGCGGCGAAATGGATCTGCAGCGTGCATTTGAGCTTGTCGCCCTTAGGGGAAGTGAGGACCACGCCTGCTCCCAAGCCGGGTGCGCATCTTGAGCCATCAAAGTGCATCCGCCAATGGGTGGAGTCGGGCTGGAGGCAGGTAATCGAGTCTCGGCCAATCGACGAGGAAGTCGGCCAAAGTGCTTGTGACTTGATGGCGGTAAAGGGGCTGGTAAAGATGGTGTAGGGGCCAACTCTATGGCCCATTTGGCCACTCGGCTGAAGCATCTCGGCTTAGATGATCTCTGCTAGTGGGGCCGTGCAAACCACGGTGATTGGATGCTCTTGAAAGTAAGGCTTCAACTTCTTGGCGGCAAAGTGCACGCCAGAACACATCTTCGGTAGTGGGGGTAGTTCTGCTTGGAGGTCGACAAAGATTTCGCCGTAATACATCTGGTCTCTCGGACAGGTGGCGCCTTGCCTTCCTCCTGCGTTCAACTACAATGATCAGGCCGACTACCACTGGTGGCGGCAATATCAGGAGCATGGGCTCCTTTGGAGTCGGAGCCGCCAAGACGGGGAGTAGTCAGCATTCTCTTCAAGCGAGAAAAGCTTCGTCCGCCTTTGAGTTCCATTCAAGAAGGTGGTCTTCTTCATAAGCTGGTGCAGAGGAAGAGCTTTCTCGCCAGCCGATCGATGAATCGGTGATAGACGCCAAGCAGCCGTGAACTTCGCACATCTAGCAATCGGCGGGTACTTCCATCCTTTCGATCGCCTTGATCTTTCACGGGGTTGCACTTCTATGCCGCTGCTCAGATACCGGAAGCCAAGGAGCTGGCCGGGTTGGTACTTCAAGACGCATTTATCCGGGTTTAACTTGATGCGGAATCGGCGCAGGTTTTCAAAGGTCTCTTTGAGGTCTTCCAACAACGTTCCTCGCTTCTCCGTCTTTCACCACCACGTCGCTCCACGTAAACGCATGGGCTTCGCCAAGCTGCTTGAGGAGGCACTTCGCATGCAACGCTGAAAGGTGGCGCCGCGCTCCTCAAGCCCGAACGTCATGGTCAGGTAGCAGAAGGCTCCAAACGGCGTGATGAAGGCGGTCTTCAGTTTGTCAGCCGGGTTCAGCTTGATCTGGTGATATCCTGAATATGCATCTAAGAAGCTCAACAGTTCGCATCCGGCTGTGGAGTCTATCACCTGATCAATTCTTGGCAAAGCGAGCGGGTCCTTGGGGCAGGCTTTGTTGAGGCTTGTGTAGTCAATACACATCCGCCACTGCTTGTTCTTCTTTAGTACCAAGACCGAGTTCGCCAACCATTCTGGAAAGAAAACTTCCATGATGAAACCGGCTGCGAGGAGCCGGGCTATCTCTTCTCCAACAACTCTTCTTTTCTCTTCCGACAAAGGCGGCGCAAGGGCTGCCTCGACAGGCTTCACATCAGATCGGATATGTAACTTGTGCTCGGGCGAACTGGCCGCACACACTGGCATGTCTTTGGGGACCATGCGAAGATGTCCAGATTCTCAGGAGGAAATCGACGAGCTCGCTTCCTATTGGCTGTCGAGGTTCGCACCTATGATAACAGATTCTCCGGGTGCTCCGGGTCCAAGGGTATCTTCTTGGTCTCTTTGGCGGCTTGAACGAGCCCTCACCGACTCCTTGGGGTCGGGAGATTTATCTTGCTGCTTGCCGGCCACTGCCACAACCCGATCCAGGAGCTGCTTCTCAGCTGCGATCACCAGGGACTCGGCTAACCGGCTGCTTTTAGCTGCACAGGCGGACGACTTTCTGTAGTCGCCGGCTACGGTCAGAATCCCCTTGGAGCTCGGCATCTTCATCTTGAGGTAGGCGTAGTGGGGGACCGCCATGAACTTGGCCAAGGAAGGTCGGCCAAGCAGGGCATGGTAGGGGCATTCGAGGTCCACCACTTCGAACCGGACTGGCTTTCGACGAAAGTGATCCTTGTCCCCAAAGAGGACGTCTATCAAAATCTTGCCAATCGGTGAGCAGGAAAGGCCGGGTACAATTCCGTGGAACACAGTCCGACTATGCTGAAGCTGTCTTTGCTTGATTCCTAGCTTCTCCATCGTATCCTTGTACAGGATGTTGATGTTGCTGCCTCCGTCTATCAGCACTCGCGAGAAGCGAAAATCCGCCTATTATCCGTGGCAAGGGTGGCTCCCAAGACCAGGGCGTAGGAGCCCGGATTCGGCATCACCTCTGTGTGATCAGCACGGCTCAAGCTAATGGGTTTCTCGGACCAGTGCATGAAAGCTGGGGTATCTGATGCTACTGCATTCACTTCTTGCCACTGCTGCCCCCTGCTGCGGCGATCATCAGCCACACTGGTAAACACGACATAGGCGCCGTGCTCTTCTGGGTAACTGGCCTTTTGTACGCGATCGGGTTCGGGACAAATGCTGTCGGGCGATGGTGGAGGCGGCGGCCCAAAGAAGGCGGAGGAGGGGCAAGGCCGCCTCCCTTGGCGATCCCGGTGAGCCAGTGGCACTTCCAGTGGTGTGATTTGACGGCTTCACGCCACCGGTGGAACTTGGCAGAGTCCGTCCCAGAGTCTACTTCAGAAGAGAAGGCCGCAACCAGTTGGACTTGCCGCCTTTCTGCCGCTTGGCGAGAGGCTGCCCTCCGTCAGCTGGTTCGATCAGCCGCCACCGCCGGCTGTTGGAAGCCGGCTGCGGGCCTTGCGCTTATGATCATTCTGCTGTTGTCGCTGATCGGGCGCCGCCACCGGAGTTACAGGGAGTATGAGGAGCTACTTTGCGGTCGTGACTGACTTCAATCTCCGACTTCATGGAGGAGTCGGTTGTATGCATTTGTTCATATTATGACTAGCAGCTTCGTCGAGGGTCTCCGCTCATCGCAGCGAGTTTGTGCTTGAGGAGGGTGCCTTCTCTCGCACGGCGGTGAAGTACTCGATTACTCGCACCTCGTGCACTCCTTCGCAGGAGTTCCGAGCTCGGCCCAAAGGCGTGAGGTAGTCGCGAGTAGACTTGTTGGGGCCTTTGCACGCACAAGGACAGCCGACGAGGCTTGGGAGGTCGCTTGTATGTGCTCGTGAAGTTGCGGACGAAGGCCTCGGTGAAGTCGACTCCAGCTGTTGATGTTGCGGGGCTTCAAGCTGTTCAACCATGTCCGGCCGTGCCTGGAGCATGAGGGGAACATACTTTACGGCAACGGCGCTTGTTGCCGCTCGCTATGCCGACGGCCGTGGTGGAGTAGTCCACCAGCCAGTCCCTCCGGCTTCACGGAGCGGTGTATTTGGGTGTGTCTCGGGGAGTGTGAATCCTGGGAAGGGGCTCGTCTCCGGATGCGAGGTCAAAACAGGCGGGCCCAACTCGTCTTCTTTCTTCTAGTGCCGTGGATCGGTGGAGTCGCCGATCCGGTGGCGGGCGTCATTTTCTCCAACTCCCTCGGCGGCCAAGGCGGTCGCCGAGAGTCGGATGCTCGACGGTGGCGGGGAGACTCGCTTGTTACTGCGGGGAGGAGGAGGTTGATAGTCGCCCCGCCGCTTCCATCGCTTCTTGGGCGGCCGCTTTCGTCGGCGCCGATGGAGATGTGAGTCCGGCTATGGCTGACAGCCGGATCCTTGTTCTTTCTTCCGCGGACGCCACCGGGCCGGCGTCCGAGACGTCGCGCTTTGATCTCGGGCGAGGGGCAAGTCGCCGTGTTGTCACTGCGTGGCGCCTGCGGCGCAGCCAAGCTTGCCTTGCGCGGGCGGCTGCGCCGAGGAGCCGCCGGACTTCGCCTGCTATCAGCGGCGCCTCGCCCTCGAAGTTATTCAGTTTGTCTGCCGCCGCTTAGGCAGCGCGAATGTTCTCCGCGGGCGGCGTATACATAGGGCGATCGCCCCAAACAGTATCGGGCGATAGCCACGCCGCGCTGTTGGACCGCTGCTCAGGTGGCTTGGCCCGGCCGGAGCCGGCGAAGCCGCCCACAAGCGATCCATCTCAAGGCCGATAGGCGTCCGACAAGCGTCTCATGCTTGCCAACTTCTGTGCGCCCACGAGGAGCTGGAGGCGGCGTGCTTCCAGCGTTCCGGCGTCGGCGTCCTCCGGAATGGAGGCGGTCAGGTCTTGCAGAACCACGTCGAGAGGGTCACGAGCTCCCTCGCCGGAAGGCTCGCCGTGACCGATGACGAGTACTTCTGTGACAGTGCTCCCGCCGCTCTTCGCGCGAGGGAGAGGCTTTCGTCAGAGACCACCACGCTGGTGGGGAACGCAGCCGAGCGACGCGGTGTCGGAGTCGACCGCATCGGGTCGGTGGAGCCCTACAGACTCAGGTCGGCGCAGGCTCGCCGGCTGACGTGGAGCTGATCGAGAGGCCCGCGAGGAGGCTTTTCGGGGTCGTCCGTACGGCTGCGTTGCCGGATGCAGTGTGCTCGTCGGAGAGGCGAACCTCGCCCGACAAGTTCGGGCGAGGCAGCTCGCCAGCCTTGAAGCGACTCCTCGGGCGCCATGCAGCCTTTGTCGGTCTGAACTCCGTCTGGCGTGCGGCTAGCTGCGCTTCGCCGAGGAGGAAGTGGGTTCCCGCCCAGAGCAGGTCTCCTGGACGACGGTGCACCAGTGCCCCATGGTGGGCGCCAAATTTCGGGGGGTTGGGTGCGACATATGCCAAAGGATGGCTTATCATGGAGGGGGCGAGTAGAATGTCGCCGTGCACAGAAACGGGATGAGGCGAAGACATGCACGCCGCCAATCTTACCTAGCCTTCGTGGCTCTCCGAGGAGATAACACCTCTTGCTGCTCTGCGGGGGTCTCCGCATGATCACTATGGCAAAGTGAGTACAAGATGCTCCTTGAGCTGTTCGGGGTGAGGAAGGAGAAGGGCACGGCTAGCTCTTTCTCTCCTCTATGCGTGTGTCTAAAACTACTAGATTTCAACCCTTTGCATGGGTGCCCCTTCGGGTTTATATAGGCCTACCCTCGGGGTACAACGTAATCCGGCTGGGTGCGGGTCCAAGCCGTCCCGGTCTCTAAGTCGCCGCCTCTTCTCCGCCGACTTCTTGGGCCCGCCGACTAGTGGGCCCCGTCGGACGGCCCAAAGATGGGTCCGACAGCCCCTTGTCCGGCCGCTGGGCGGTCTTGCAGCTGCAGATTCATCGTAGTCGTGCTTCTAATGACGCGATCTTGGTCATGGGGTCATGGCCACAGTGCCGCCGCCGGGCGATCACCGCTGCCATTCCCCGCCTTGTCCGGTTAATGGCGCGTGGAGCCAGCGGGAGGGAGTCGGCCCGATTCTCGAGGCCGACTCCATCGGGTTAAATCTTTGGGGTGCTCTCGCCGTCTTGGTTCTCCCGCCGACAGCGGGTCCCGCCGTCTTCGGTCATATGAGACATGAGATCGTGGAGTGAGGAATCTGCCTTACGGGCTGATGTCGGGCGGCGTGGCAGCAATTGCCGCGCGGACGGAGATCTCCGTCGATGACGGCCTTCAGGGCTATACACTGCCCCTTTATGGGTAGGCGAGATGGGCCGCGAGGCGGCTTTATCCCATCCCGCTCGTGAGTCGCCAGGCAGGAGGTGGTTGGGGTCGCGGGCCGACTCCTCGTAGCCGGCCTCACTGGAGGTCGCCGGCTTGAGTCGGCCTGCCCCGAGGCCGCCTTCGGGACTCGGCCTAGAGCGTCGCCGGCGACTGCTGCGCGACTCTCAAGGCGGCTCTTTGTCTTGGGGTCTTGAGGGGCGCAGTTTGCCCTGATGATTTGAAAGGTTCAGGGGCTCGGGTCTGCCTACCCGTGGCCCATTACTCTGACATTCCTTCAAATGTCCTGACAAACACTCGGGCAAGATCTTCCCAAGTGTAAATGCTGCTGGGTGCTAACTGATTCAACCATGCTCTGGCCGAGCCCTCCAACATAAGAGGCAGGTGTTTCATGGCCACCTCATCGTTGCCGCCACCAATCTGAACATCCACTCGGTAGTCCTCAAGCCAAGTATCCTGCTTAGACTCACCAGAGAACTTATCGACTCACGCCAACTTTGAAGTTGTGAGGAATCACCGCGGCTCGGCGATGGCTCGCTAAAACACTCGTCTGAGACGTGTACTCTGCTGCTGGTGGGAGCATTTCTGTCATCGCCTTCTCGGTGAGCTCTGTTCCTGTCGACCAAGCCTTGAACGATGATGGATCTCACATCAAAGCCTGGTTCCCTGGGGTCGACTGGAATCCTTCGCCCAACACTGTATTGGCGTCTGTCATCTTGCTGTCGGGGCTCATATGACCCACCCCTTGGGGGAGGAGTGGGCACTCGACGTCGATCATCATGATCGAATCGGTCCTCATACTGATGACGCCGGCCTCCATGTCCCTCACGCCTCGGGGGTGATCTTGGGCTATGCGTCGACTGGATTGTATTCGCAGCCACGGATCTGCAGTGAATTCTATTCGCGCGATGCGTCTGTACTGAATTTTGATCTCCCCGCTGCCCGAGTAAATCTTCGACCGTAGTAAGCCTCTTGCCAGCCTCACGCGGGAAGGCTGAATGGACTCTGCTATAATGGGCTGCAGGCTGCTAGATTCTGAATTGGAGTTTGGTATACCTGAGTCGGTTGTGGAAAGAGTTGACGCCGAATCGACGACGGGACCCGTTATTGCGCTTCGCTCACGAGCACTCATTTGGAGATTTTCTAGTTGAGTGCGTTTAGCCAAGTTGGCCAAACGCGCGTCTTCTAAGGCACGGGCCTCGGGGGTTTCTCCAACGATAGGAGTGTGAAGTGCATCCATGTTCCGGCATCGAAGCTCATCCATCTGCAGTGAAGTGAGGGGCTCGGGTTGATACTCTTTGTGAACATGCGCCGGCTCGCCTCCGCCAACGGCTCCGTCGGCGCGGGGGAAACCAGGAGGACTACGTGGTCCGTCGACCATCAGAACCTCCGCCGCTGGATCACTGCTATCGCACTCGGATGCAGTCTCTAAGGAGCCAGTCGACAGACCGAACATGCCATAGAGAGATTCATCGGGCTCGATTGCCGCGACTTGAGGGGTGGCCGACTGGCGGGCCACCGCGTGCCTCACGCACCGCTGAAGCCTCGACCGACCGGAGCGCTTGCGATGGTGAGAGACTGGGAGGGAGGACGGCACAGGAGCCGACCGACATCGGGTCAGGTCGACTTGCTGCGCCAGACGAGGACGCGCCGCAGACGCACGCTGAAAAGTCGCGTTCTGCCAGACGGGAGTGCGTCGACGTCGAGTGGAGCCTCCTGCATCCAAGCGGAGTCGTTGGCGCTGAACGTGAGCGCGCCGAGACGGATCTCGCGGCCCTCAACCAAAACTCCACCTAAAACCATGATGAATGGGATCGGAAAAACTGCAACTTCTCCAACAAGTCGCTAAGACACCGCCAGACGGCAGGGCGCCAAATCGTCGTGTTTCTAAGTCTCGACAAAGAGAATGGGGGTAGGTATGGAGAGGAAATATCCTAGCTAAGGAGTAGTTGTATACGCAAGATGTTTACGAGTTCAGGCCCTTCCCGAGGAAGTAACAAAGACTACGCCTCGGGAGCCCGGAGGCGGTCGATATTATGTGCGTATGAGTTATAGGGTGCGAACCCTTTACACTTTGAGGAGGGGTGGCTTATATAGAGTTCACTGCACCCTCCAAATTTCTCGCTATGTAGGGATTAAGGTACATTAAGAGAGGGAGTTATCGGTAACGCCCCACATAAAGTGCTATGATGACCATAAAGCCACTTAAATGACCGACCGCTTATGCGTGCATCGATTGTAGAGATCTTCCGCGGTCGAGTGGTTGGCTGATGGTCTAGTGTCTTTAGGTCCGTTGAGTGGAATCCTTCCAGGTCGACTGAAAGGTGTTTTCTTCAAGAGATGTCCTTGGGGAGGGTATCTTGGACAGGTCCATGACCCTACCCTAGGTACATGACTTCATCAGTGGCCCTTGTCCATCTAGGGACACCAGATAACCTGATGGAGGCGCTACGAGGCGCCTCCGTTATGGACGAGCACCGTGTCCTTATGGGCGCGGTGATCAAGAAGGTTCAGTCCACCAAGAGTGGACTGAACGAAGCCTGCAGCAACCTGTTGACAGGTTTGGAGGTAAGTGACATAGAAAGAGAAAAAAAACCATGTAGTCAATAGCCCCTGAGACACTGTCCGGTGTTCGGCGAGAAGAACCGGACAGAGGATCAATCTTTTATGGCAGGAGACTAACGTGATGTTTATGCATAAGCAGGCGTTGTTGTTGGACGCGACCTCGCATGCTTCCAAAGTCTCTGAACTGAGGCAGAGGCTGGAGCGGACTGAGAGCGAGCTCGGCGAGGTTAAAGTTTGGCTCTAGGAGAAGCAAGGTTAGTAACGACTTGCTGTGTGTTCGGAAAGCATAGGCGATGTATATTGACTGTAGTGTCGTAATATGTGCAGGAGCCGCGACCGAGGTCAAGGCCCTGAGGAAGGACCTGGGTGAGGCTGAGGAGAAGGTTGTCCAGGAGCAAGCCGCTCGCAAGAAGCTCGAGGCCCAGGTAAAAGAAGTCCTGCAGGAGCTCCAGGATGCGGTGAAGAAATGCGAGGCCTTGGAGCATGATGCGTCGGTTCAAGGGACCGACCTCGCCAAGGCTCATCAGAGCGCGGAGACCGCATGGAACGAGGCCCAGGCCGCTCTCCGGGAAATCCAGGAGGCCCAGAAGATCGCAGCTGGTAAGGCATTTAAGAAGCAAAGCAAGTATGCGGAGAAGCTGTACCTTTTACTAACCCGGGTTCGGAGATCCCCAGGGGCTTTTGCGGATTAACCGCGCAGTGCATCGGACGCCGTCGAGTTCTATCGAGCCGAAGGAGGGGGTTCGACGGAGAGGCTGTTCTTGTCGCAATATGCGGCGCCAGAACCTCCCGTGTCCTTCACTGATCAGCTAAAATAGCTGGTGGAGCTGCATAGGGTGGCCAAACTAGCCCTGAAGGATTGATAATCCGGCTATGGCCAGCCAAAGCTATGCCTGGCACCTACTTCAGACTCGTGAGGTGGATGGTGAACGCATGTCCTCGGGTGGACGTCGTCAAGCGCTCTGCCTGTATTGAAGGTGCCCGTATGGCCTTCGCCCTTTGCAAGATGTGCTGGGCAAAGATGAACGCCGTTGAAGTCGCCAGCGGGCCGCCGGAGGGCAAGGAGCACCGCACACCCGAGCGATATTTTTCGGATGTCATAGAAGGGTCTCGACTTGTAGCGGCGCAATGTTCGCAGGACATTGTATTTGAATAAATGTATTCATGTTGCCTTTGCCTTGTATTATGAAAACAAAGCCGGTTTTTGTAAAGTAATTTTATTATGCTTTGAATTGTTTCCTTCTGTGCGGCCGTGTTGCAAATAATCGAGGGGTTGGCCATCGTCGGCCGCGCCCTCACGTAGGTAGTACGGAGGTGTTCGTGATGGAATCTAAATAATCTTGATCCAATTACATGGTCCTTGAAGGAGTTGTTTAGCGCAACGAACAAGGCAATCAGACCATACGGCTTAAACGCCCTCACTTAGCCATAGGAGTTTTATAATAAAGCTTGGGCGCAGCCCCTGGTTTAAACCAGAGTGCTGTCAGCATCTGATCGGGAAGTACCGATCTCTCGCATAACACGGAAAAAATCTCCAAAGATTTGTAACCCTCGAACAGCTGACCGGCTCTCGCCATATCATGACCGGTCGGTTTTCGGCTTTCATCGAGGTGCTCATCTGGTTGAGGCCAGGGCACAATCGCAGTAGTTCTCCCTTTACTACCCTAGCCGATTCAGCGGAACGTAGGGTAGCAAGCACAGGAGCCGGGCAACCCAACTATTGACCAAAGACATGGTTTGGAGCCAATGCATATAATGCTAAATTCAGGGTGCCGAACTTATCTATAAGAAGTGTTCGGACTTTGCTGCCGTATTATGGGACGATGGGGAGCCCCTGGCGAATATGAGACGTACCAGATTGTACGGATGCAATCAATAAGCAAATTGAAATAAAAAGGAAGTAAGGAACAAAGACCACAGAAACTAGGCCGCAAAACCATTTTTATTATAACTGTATGGATACGTCAAGGCCTATCCTATACAAAAAGTGCGATAAGCATCCGGGCTATTTAACATGCCGGAATTGAGGGGGCGCAGCGTGCAGGTCCTGAGAAATAAGTAGAAATACCGTCGAGAAGAACGTGTAGAGGTTACCCTATGCACTTGTGCTGCTTGTCATCTTTGTATGTCGATCCTTCAAAGGGACCGGTTATCAGGCACACGACAAAAAGAACCTGAAACAAAATAAAAAAGGGGTGGAAGTATGTGTGAGTCCAGGGTCGGTCAGGCCATACTGTGGACCACAATCTATGCCTCCGTCAGACCCCAAGGGATTTTGAGTGCACAATTATGTGCGCGTGGTACGAGTGCCACTGCGTGATCAGGGCTGGGACGGAGGCCGAATTGCTAGTCAAGCTCTTGACGGGCCGAGTTGTCCTGTGGCAGCATAATCCGGACCTTCTAGACGGTGTCCATGGGCTCGGCAGCCGGATTGTGGATCTGCTTGAAAAGGCCGCTCGCATTTCCGCCGCTAGGGCGGGCGGTGTGCTCCTCTGCATGCAGGGAGCGTTTCATATTCGATTAACTTTTATGACGCTGCGTGGACCGGGCATCTTGAGCTTGAGGTAAGTATAGTGTGGGACCGCGTTTAATCTAGCAAACGCGGTTCGTCCGAGCAGTGCGTGGTACCCACTGCGGAAGGGGACGATATCGAAGATTAACTCTTCGCTTTGGAAGTTATCCGGAGAACCGAAGACCACCTCCAGCGTGATTGAGCCCGTGCAGCGGGCCTCAACGCCTGGTATGACTCCTTTAAAGGTAGTCCTTGTGGGCCTTATTCATGAGGGGTTGATGCCCATCTTCCGTACTGTATCCTGGTAGAGCAGGTTGAGGCTGCTTCCACCGTCCATCAGGACTCGTGTTAGGTGGAATTCGTCGATGATTGGGTCAAGGACCAATGCGGCCAAACCGCCATGGCGGATACTAGTTGGATGATCTCGATGATCGAAGGTGATCGGAAATGACGACCACGGATTGAATGTTGGGGCGACAGGCTCTACCGCGTAGACGTCCCTGAGTGCCCGCTTGTGCTCCTTTATGGGGCTGTGGGTGGCGTATATCATGTTCACTGGTTTGACTTGAGGGGGAAATTTCTTCTGCCCCCCGGTGTTCGGCTGTCGGGGCTCTTCGTCCTCGTCCTCACTTTGTCATCCCTTTTCTTTTTTTCGGCATTTAACTTGTCAGCCTGTTTGAAGACCCAACAATCTCTGTTGGTGTGATTGGCTTGTTTGTCTAGGGTGCCGTGTATCTGGCATGGATGGTCGAGTATGCGGTCCAGGATGGAGGGTCCCTTGTTGTTCCTCTTGTAGGGCTTCTTTCGCTGGCCAGACTTGAAGCCGCTGAATCCGGCGTTCACTGAGGTGTCGTCGGTGTTATCGCCATTGCTTCCGCGTTTGTGTCTATTGCGCCGGAGCTTGCCGGTGTTGTTCTTGGCCTCAGAGGGGCCTGCCTCGTTGGCTGTGCTTTTGCTTCGGGCCAGTCAGCTATCCTCACCCGCGCAAAAGCGGGTCATGAGTGTTGTGAGGGCTGTCATGGATTTAGTCTTTTCTTGGCCGAGGTGGCGGGCGAGTCATTCGTCATGGATGCTATGTTTGAAGGCTGCTAGGGCTTCGGCGTCCGGACAGTCAATGATCTGGTTCTTTTTGGTTAGGAACCTAGTCCAGAATTTTCTGGCTGATTCTCCAGATTATTGAACTATGTGGCTTAAGTCATCGGCATCCGGTGGCTGGACATATGTACCTTGGAAGTTGTCAATGAAGGCTTCTTCCAAGTCCTCCTAGCTGCCGATGGAGTTTTCAGGCAGGCTATTTAGCCAGTGTCGAGCTGGTCCTTTGAGCTTTAATGGGAGGTATTTGATAGCGTGGAGGTCATCTCCTCAGGCCATGTGGGTGTGGAGAATAAAATCTTCGATCCACACTGTGGGGTTGGTTGTTCCGTCGTATGATTCAATATTGACAGGCTTGAACCCCTCGGGGAATTCGTGATCCAGCACCTCATCTGTGAAGCAGAGAGGGTGTGCGGCTCCTCTATAGAGGGCCGCGTCATGGCGCACCTCCGACGAAGTCCGTCTATGGTTATCGGCTCGGGTGTGATTGAGTTTGACACGTCCGAATAGGTAGCTGTCATCCCGAGTAGGGAAGCGTCCTTGCGATCCGTATATAGATCTGTTGTGTCCTGCTCTACTGTCCTGTTCCTACCGAAGATCGTATGTATGGTCCCGAGCTGGTCTGTCCCTGTGTTTGCGAGGCGGTGGGGCTGGTTGTTGTTCGGCCTGAGTTGTCGTTTTATCCTGACCGCGGGGTGGTCGGTCTGCCGCACTATCCCGACCGTGTGGTGGTTGGTCCGCATTGCGCAAGGGAGGTATGGGATCTGGTGCCTCCTCATCAAACTGAGGTAGTAGTCTGCGTTTCGGGTAACTCTTGGCTGGACGCTTGAGGCCGTATTCTTCGGCTGCCAGGACGTCTGTCCATCTATCGGTGAGTAGGTCTTGATCTGCTTGGAGCTGCTGCTGCTTTTTCTTTAGGCTTCTAGCTGTAGCTATGAGCTGGCACTTAAAGCGCTCCTGCTCAAGGGGTGCCTCGGGCACGATGAAGTCCTCATTGCCAAGGCTCTCATCATCCTCGAAGGGTGGACGATAACTATCATCATCCGGGTCATTGGGTGTGGCCTGTTTATCAGGGTTAACTTGCTCGTTGTCTTACTCCTCCTATGTCGGCGTTCTGGGATCGGGGGTCCCTAGACTTGCCTGCCTGCGGCCTGCGGCGTGGCTCAAGGGGGCCCCCAGCAAGGCCCATCTTCATCAGCACAAGCTCAAGACCCTCGCGAGGGGCCAAGCCTCGCGGGGCGGACGACAAGAAGCTTCCTTAGGCGCAGCCTCGTCAAGCTGGCTCGCGAGGAGGCGGAGAGATCAAGGCGGGGTACCTCACGAGGTGCCCATGAAGTAAGCCATGACGACCGAGGGCGCCAAAGGGCGCCAGCTGCAAGGTCCTCCTTTCCTCTTTGGTGCAAAGGGGCAAGCGAGCAAGAGTATCAAGCAAAGGCATCCATTTCGTGCAACAAGACCAAGACCGTCGAACGGCAGGAAGGAAGTCATCAGGAGCCCAAGCCAAGGCCACCACCTGAGCCTTAGACAGGCGAGGACCAACTTTAGTCAGGATAAGTGTACTAGATGTTCCCCTTCATAATGGACAATTGTTGGCGCCCTTCCCGCTCAATATTTGGGAAGAGGCCCAGGGCCTTAGCCTATAAATAGGACTAGCCACCCACAGGGTAGAGGCATCTTCAAGAGAGAGCTTGATCCGGCTTCAAGACATCCATCAGAGAGAGAGAGAGAGCGACTGAACTCCCCCTAGCAGTTCATCGCACCAGCCAAGAACAGACCCTCGCGAGGAGCCAAGCCTCACGGGGCGGACGACAGGAAGCTTCCTCAGGCGCAGCCTCGTCAAGCTGGCTCGAGGAGGCGGAGAGATCAAGGCGGGGTACCTCACGAGGTGCCCATGAAGTAAGCCATGACGACCGAGGGTGCCAGGCGGGCGCCAGTCCGCGTAGTGTCCTCCTTTCCTCTTTGGTGCAAAGGGGGCAAGCACAGGCAAGAGTATCAAGCAAAGACATCCGTTTCGGTGCAACAAGACCAAGACCGTCGCAATGGCAGGAAGGAAGTCATTGTGGAGCCCAAGCCGGCGTCACCACCAGAGCCTTTGACAGGCGAGGACCAACTTTAGTCAGGATAAGTGTACTAGATGTTCCCCTTCAAAATGGCCAATTGTTGGCGCCCTTCCCGCTCAATATTTGGGAAGAGGCCCAGGGCCTTAGCCTATAAATAGGACTAGCCACCCACAGGGTAGAGGCATCTTCAAGAGAGAGCTTGATCCGACGTTAAGACATCAATCAGAGAGAGAGAGAGAGAGAGAGCGCGACTGAACACCCCTAGCAATTCATCGCACTAGCCAAGAATAGACCCTCGCGAGGCTGTTCTTCCTTGTATTGTTCATCATCAGCCCAAGAGGCAATCCACCACATCACAAACTAGAGTAGGGTATTACACCACAATGGTGACCCGAACTAGTATAAACCCTGTGTCTCATGTGTTGTTCTTTTCATAGCTTAGATCCTACCGAGGCGGCGAGGTGCAGGTAGGTAGAGGGCGAGATCTCTGCGCGCACCCCAGTGTTCAAACCTAGAAGGTCTGCCGGAACTGGAAATCCGACATTTGGCACGCCAGGTAGGGGTGCGCCGGAATTCGTCTTCCGCCGCCCTGTTCTTCACCGACCATCGCATCCATGTCGACGCTTGCCGGGCCAGCGCTGAAGCGCCGAGCCGCTTTTGCTTCAAGATCGCTTCAGACGGCCCCTTGCCGGCGGCAGCCTCCGGCCGTTTCCTCGCCGCCCGGGCGGGGAACGAGCAGCAAGCATCGTCCCATCATCCGTCCGTGAGGCGAGACGGCCGAACTGCTACTCCCTCACTCGCCCCAGCTGGTTCTTCGTCTCGCGCGCTCTGCACGCCCATGGAGGCTCGAGCTGCACTCATCGCGGCAAACGAGCTCCTGCGCTACCGCCTGTCGACGACGCTTCACGAAGAGTGGCTCGACCACGCCGCCGAAGCTCATCAAGGCCAGGGGCTCCCCGTGCTGCCCTTCTCGCTGCACTGCCCCGCCTTGCGCTGGGCGATGAAGCTCCAGGCGCCTCAGCCGCCTCCCCTCAAGAAGGCGCCTTGGCCCCGAGGCGGCGTGGCCCCTGGCGGAACCCACTGGTCCGGTGCCACAGTAGCAAGAGCAAAGCTGTCAAGAGGTCCTCGCCCCAAGAAGCTGCCCGAGTGCTCCTGCGCCGGCTCACACGACCACCCTCCTGCCTCCAAAGAAGCTAAGATCCCAAGGGCTGCTCCCAGCTGCAGCGTAGATGGGGACTTCCCGCAAGACCATGCTCTGCTGGTGTTCTGGGAACAGGGGTCCCAGTGACTTGCTCGCCTGCTGCCCTGCGGCGTGGCTCAAAGGAGGCCCAGGACAGCCCATCTTCATCAACCTAAGCTCAAGACCCTCGCGAGGGGCCAAGCCTCGCGGGGCGGACGACGAGGAGCTTCCTCAGGCGCGGCCTCGTCAGGCTGGCTCATGAGGAGGCGGAGAGTTCAAGGTAGGGTACCTCGCGAGGTGCCCATGACGCAAGCCATGATTTGCGACTAAGGCGCCGGTCGGCGCCCGACCACAAGGCGCCCCCTCCTTTCCTCTTTGGTGCAAAGGGAGCAAGCGCAGGCGAGAGCATCAAGTAAAGGCATCCGCTTCGTGCAACAAGACCAAGACCAACCCAACGGCAGAAGGGAGTCATCGTGGAGCCCAAGCAAAGGCCATCAACAGAGCCTTTGGCAGCGAGGACCAACTTTAGTCAGGATAAGTATACCGCTGTTCCCCTTCAAATGGCTAATTGTTGGCGCCCTTCCCGCTCAATATTTGGGAAGAGGCCTGTGGCCTTCGCCTATAAATAGGAGTAGCCACCCCTCAGGTAGAGGGATCGGCCCCGGTATGAGCTCGGAATCCTCACCAAGGAACCAGAGCTAGAGCAATCGAACACCACCTAGCAGTTCATCACACCCACCAAGAAATGTACTCATGAGGCTGTTCTTCCCTGTACTGTTCCTCCTCAGCCCAAGAGGCAATCCACCACGCCACAAACTAGAGTAGGGTATTACACCACAACGGTGGTCCGAACTAGTATAAATCTTGTGTCTCTTGTGCTATTCTGTTTAGTAGTTTAGGTCCCTGCGATTCGGCTAGGTACGAGACGGTGGAGGGTTGGATCTCCGCGCGCACCCCAGTGTTCGAGCCTCAAGGGTCGGCTGGAACCCGAAATCCGACATTTGGTGCGCCGGAATCTGCCTTCCGTTACCTCGCTCTTCCCCGACCACCGCGACCATGCCTGTCACTCGTCGGGCTCGCGCCGAGCGCCGAGCCGCCCTCGCCTCCCGTGTCGCCCGGACGGCTTCCGGCAGCGGCGCCCTCGCCGTTTCGACCGCCATTGCCGACACCGCCACCGCCCGGCGGGGACGGGCGGCAAGCATCATCCTGCGCTCCTCGGCGACCTCGGGGAGGGGCCGCGGCTTCCTCATCACCCGCCCGTCTGCGCCGGTTCCTCCGCCGCTGGGCCTCCTGGCGGCTTTCGCAGCGCCGCCTTCCAGCCGCCATGTCAAGACATTCGTCCGGCTGTTCGGGCGCCGCCCACGCGGCAGGGCTCCTCAGCCGGACGGAGTCGTGGCCGGGCTGACCTCACGACTCTCAAGACCACCCCACCAACTCGGTCGGCTGGTAAGTGCGCTCCCCATGCTCGCACACCCACCATCTGCCAGGTTGCCGTCACCAGACCCTCATCGACGGTGGCGCCCGGCCTCAACCTACTCTCGGCCGAGGCCTTCAACCTCGCCTCAGATACTTCAGGAGCGGGCCGTGCAGCCCGGCCTTTTTTCGAGCGTGAGGAGGAGGGTCATCCAGCTCCTTGGGGAAAATCCGGCTTCCGTTGACCTTTCGCACCTACGACAACTTCCGCGACGGAACTGGTCGACTTCGACATTGCCCCCATCGGCCTCCCTACAATGCCATCCTTGGCTATCCAGCATTGGCCAAATTCATGGCGCAACCCACCCGGGTACAACCTCATGAAGATGCTCGAGAAGCGGGCGTCCTCACTGCGTTCGGGATACTTGAAGGTGCGCCAGGAGTGCTCAGCTCACCCTCAAGACGGCGGCCGCAGAAAGAACCCGCCGATGCGGAAGCCCCCAAGCCCAAGGGGGCTGCGCCGACCAAGAAGAAGCAGTTGTTCACTCAAGACAAGGCGGAGACCAAGCAGATACCTATCGATGAGGACGGGTCCACAAACGCCACCTTCACCATAGGCGCCAACCTCGAGCCCGAACAGGAGGAAGCCCTTGTCAAGTTCCTGCGTGCGAACAAGAAGGTGTTCGCACAGGAGCCCGATCGGCTGGCGGGGATTCCGCGGGCGTGTCGAGCATCACCTCAACGTGTGCCCCAACGCAAGGCCCAAAGGAAGCGAAAGCGAGAAGGCAGTCCATCGAAAAGTAGGCCTTCATCGTCTAAGAGACCCGCAAGCTAGAAGCCGGGGTTATTCGCGAGGTCCGATACCGGATTGGCTGGCCAACCCGTGGTGGTGCCAAAGAAGGGAGGAAAGGAGCGCATGTGTCGACTTCACCAACCTCAACAAAGCATGCCCGCTGGATCCGCTTTCCGCCCTCGCATCAACCAGATCGTCGATTCCACCGCCGAGTGTGACCTGTTATGCTTCTTGACGCCTTTTCCGGGTATCACCAAATCAAGATGGCGGTGGAAGACGTGGAGAAGACGGCCTTCCTAACCCCGTGTGGAGTGTCTTGCTATACGTGCATGCCATCTGGCTGCGCAACGCGGGCAACCTTCCAAACGGCTCATGCACATCACCTTGGGCCCACAAACCGGAAGAATGTGGAGGCATACGCATTTACATCGTGGTGAAGTCTCGCGAGGCCAAGACCTTCATACAAGACCTGGAAGAAACCTTCGCGAGCCTCAACGCAGTGACCTGCGACTCAACCCGGAGAAGTGTGTGTTTGAGTTCCCTCAGGCAAGCTCCTCGGTTTCCTCGTGTCCCACCGAGGCATCGAGGCCAATCCGTAAAAGGTCAAGGCAAAGGGAAGACATGAGGCCACCAAAGACCCTCGTGGAAATGCGTAAGCTCACGGGCGATAACGGCGCTGGCCGCTTTCATCTCCCGATTGGGGAGCGGGCGCCTTTTCTTCCACCGATGAAAAAGGGCCCTTCGAGTGGATGAAGAGGCCGACAAAGCGTTCGAGACCTCAAGAGGTACTGACCAGCCCTCCGGTGATGGTGGCCCCTGCCCTCGGGGAGCCCTTGGTACTCTACCTCGCCGCCACTCCCTACTCTGCTAGCACTGCTCTGTGGCAGTTAGGAGGAGGCGTCGAGCCAAGACCAAGGAGCCACCCGAGCTAAGGCAAGACCGAATCGGAAGGAACTAGCAGAAGCCAGCACTGCAATGGAAGCAGATCAGCTGTCACAGCAGAGTGCACCAGGGGTGGGGGAGGCCTCCCATCCAAGCACCCAGCTTCCGGAGGCGCCGTCGCCTCAGGAGGCACCACAGCTTCCGGAAGACGCCACCAGCACCGACGCCCCTAACCTCGTCGAGCACCCGGTGTACTTCGTCCGCACCGTGTTACAGGATGCGAGGGCACGGTACCCCACACCGCAGAAGCTCCTCCTTGCGCTGTTGGTGGCTTCGCGCTAGCTGCGGCACTACTTCCAGGGTCATCCAATCAAGGTTGTCTCGGCATACCCCCTGGAGAGGGTGCTCAGGAGCTCCAACTCGGCCGGAAGGGTCGCCGAGTGGAACATTGAGCTGCAAGCATTCCAGCTCGAGTTCAGCACAACCAGAGTCATCAAGGGGGCCGCGCTGGCAGATTCGTGGCCGAATGAACAGAAGCAACGGGCCTCAGGGCCGGCGAGGATCGGTCCATCTCCCCAGGAAGCAAAGCGCCAGAAGGTTGGGTCATGTAATTCGACGGAGCGTTCTCCAGACAGGGCGCTAGGGCTGGGGCAGTGCTCATATCTCCCGCTCAGGACAAGCTTTACTATGCCGTGCAGCTCTGTTTCCAAAGATGGCGAGAAGGTCTCCAACAATATAGCAGAATACGAGGGCGATAAGGGTCTGAAGGCTGCCGCTGCCCTGGGGGTGAAGCGCCTTACCATCAAGGGCGATTCACAGCTCCTCGTCAATTTCTCCAACAAGGTGTAGGAACCAAGAGATGAACACATGGAGGCCTACCTTGTGGAGGTCCGCAGGATGGAGAAACAGTTCTGGGGGTTGGAGCTGCAGCATGTGCCCCGCGGCACCAATCAAGAGGCCGACGACATCGCCAAACGAGCCTCCAGGAGGTTACCCCAGGAGCCGGGCGTCTTTGAGGAACGGCTCTTCAAGCCCTCAGCCCTGCCGCCGTTATCAAGCACTGCACAGCCTCGGGAGGAGCTCCCTCAGCCACCTGCCTTGGGAGCCCCAGCCTGTGACCCGGCCTCAGGAGCACGCCTGCTTCTAACGATGGAACCTCAAGAGGAGTGCTGGATTACGGAGCTCAAGAGTTACTTAACGCGTGGGACTTTGCCGGAGAAGGAGGAGGAGGCAGAGCGTGTGGCGCGGCAAGCCACGGCATACAAAGATCATGGATGGAGAGCTCTACCGAAATGACCGAACGACGTATCCTCGCGCCGCATCACTGTGGAATAGGGGAAGGAATTGCTGGCAGATATACATGGCGGAGATTGTGGGCACCATTCATCGTCACGGACCTTTGTCGGCAAGGCGTTCCGCAACGGTTTCTATTGGCCCACCGCGCTCAATGACGTTGTCAAACTCGTGAAGGCTTGCGAGGCTTGCCAATTCCATGCCAAGCAGATCCACCAGCCAGCAGGAGGTCTGCAAACCATCCCCTTCACTTGGCCATTCACGGTCTGGGGGCTGGACAATCTGGGCCCTTTTCCTCGGGCGCCAGGGGGCTATCACTACCTCTACGTCGTTGTGGACAAATTCACCAAGTGGGCCAAAGTCGAGGCCGTTCGCGCCATCCCCGCTGGTTCTGCAGTCAAGTTCATCAAGGGCATCGTGAGCCGGTTCGGAGTGCCGAACCGCATCATCACCGACAACGGTTCGCAGTTCACCAGTAACCTTTTTAAAACGTACTGCGGTAACCTTGGGACGCAGATATGCTACGCTTCGGTGGCGCACCCTCGCAGCAATGGACAAGCCGAGCGGGCCAATGAAGAGGTCCTGAGAGGCCTCAAGACCAGGACGTTCAAGAAGAAACTGGAAGCCTGCGGCAGAGGCTGGTACGACGAGCTTCCGTCCGTGTTGTGGTCCATCCGCACAACCGCAACCAAGCCAACTGGAGAGACCCCCTTCTTCCTGGTCTACGGAGCCAAAGCGGTCCTCCCTCACGAGGTCAAGCGTCAATCCGCGCGGGTCCTGGCGTTCGATGAGACGCTGCAGGACGCCATGCGGGGACGGCCCCTTGTCTTTGGGGAGGAGCACCGTCGAGAAGCTGCGCGGCGGCAAGGTACCAGCAGGCACTCCGCGATTCCACCGCCGCAACATCCGCCCCAGAACTCTAGAGGTAGGGGACCTCGTGCTCAGGCGGGTCCTCTCCAGGGAGGGGCTGCACAAGCTCTCTCCCATGTGGGAGGGCCCATTCAAGGTTGTTCATGTTTCCAGGCCTGGCTCCGTGCGCTTGGAGACTCAAGAGGGAGTACCTATACAGAACGCGTGGAACATGCAGCACCTCCGGAGGTTTTACCCCTAAATGGCCCAGAGCCTGTGAAGAAGGCGAATGCCTGTGAAGTGGTCACACCATTCCGACCGAGAAGCCACCTGGGAGCGCGAGGATCACCTCCGTTCCGAATATCCGGAGTTCTTTCAGTCCTAGATCTCGGGACGAGATCCTCTTGTAGTGGTGGAGTGTTGTAACACCCGGATGTAACTTTCCATATTTGTAACTCCAACTCTTGCCATTTTCGCATTGTGATATGATATTCCCTCGGTGGTTGGGTTTTTCTCATTTTGCATTTTGTCCATGTCATGCATTTTATCATGTCATCATGTGCATCGCATTTGCATACGTGTTCGCCTCATGATTCCGAGCATTTTTCCGTTGTCCGCTTTTGCAATCCGACACTCCTATCTTCCCCGGGCGGCCCCTTTTATGTTTTTCTCCGCAAAGGGTACTAAACCTTCTCGGAATGGACCGAGGTTTGTCTAGTGGCCTTGGTATACCACCCGTAGACCACCGGTCAAGTTTCGGTCATTTGAGCCTGCTTTGGTACTCCAACGGTTAACCGTGACTCGCAAAGGCCTCTTTAAGTTGCAGCCCAACACCTCTCCAAAACAGCCCAATAACCCATCTAAGTCACTTCCATGCTCTCCGTCGTTCGATCACGATCGTGTGGGCGAAAACTACACCTCATTTGGACTCTCCTAGCTCCCTCTATGCCTATTTAAACACCTCCCCCGTCCAAATCCGGGTCTTCTTCCCCCGAAACCCTAAAATTCATCCCGCGCCCGTACGGACACGTCCGCCGCCGCCGGACGAAATCGCCGCCGCCCCCGCAGCCAGTGGCAGCGCGCCACGTGGCCCACCGCCGCCTCCGCCGCGCCCGCCCGCCTGGGCCAGCTGCCCCTCCGGCCCGGGTAGCCGCCGCGCTTCGCCATGGAGGCGCCAAAACCCGCTCCCGCTCCGGCCCGGCCCATCGCCGCCTCCTCCGGCCGGCTCCGCTGCCGCCCTGCCGGCCGGCGCTGTCGCCGCCTCCGCCCTTCGCCGCGCCACCCGTCGCCCGCGCTGCCAGCCCGCCGCCCGGCGCCACAGCGTGCGCCCCGGCCGGCGCCGCCCTCGCCAGCGGCGCCACCTCCTCCGGCCACCAGACCCCGCCTCTTCTCCTCGCCGGCCACCGGAGCTGACCGCCCGCCGCCGCCGTCCTCGATCCGGATCGGATCCGGATCGGGACCGAGCTCCCATTGACCTCTCTTCCCCTCACGTTTTCTACTAAGTTTTTTATATCATTGATATTTCGTGGCATTTTCAACGTAGCGTAACTCTGTCATAGTAGATTCATTTTGCGCGTATAATATGTCAAAATGTGCGCCTAGAAGAGTAGATCATTTCATCTCATTGCGTCATTTTCATTTGAGCTCATCTTGATGCCCGAAATGCTGTTAGAAGAGGGCTATGTGATGTTAGTTTCTGTTTCTTAACAGAACTTGCACTTTTGTTATTTTTGCCATGATTAATGTGTGCACCCTATGAATTTGAGTCCTACATGTGTTTTGTAATATGCCATGCCATAGTTCCAGGGGTGTATGCCATGTATTTTTGTTATCTATGTGGTGACTAGCACAAGCATGCAAAGTAGGTGTCCTAATGTTGCTGATTTCTGCCCTGTTTTGCTGATATTTTGATGCCATGTAAACTTGATGCTACCGAGAGATCCATGCATATTTGGAGATACTTCATCTTGATGTAGTTTTCTTGCTCTGAACATTGCAACCTGATGCTGTTTTTGCCATGTCCAGCCTGATATTTTGTGCACTTTTGCCATGCTTGTTTGAACCTGTTATGATGTGATTTAGCCGTAGCTTAGTGCTCATCTTTTGTCAAGCATCTTGTGTAGATCACTTCCATATACTTTGTTGGTACGTTTGGCTGCAGTATCTTAATTTATTGTTGCTTGCTAAGTGTCATCATGCTGTTAATGGCAGATTTGTGCCATTCTTGTTTTGCTTGTCATTTCCAAACCGGGCATCCGATTCCGGTGATCTTTATATCGATTTCAACCGAAATCATCTCATCTTTCCAGTGGCATACTTGGTGTGCCAAGTTGATGGCTGGTTCATCATTTTCCTTTCGAGCGCATTATACGCATTGCATATCACATCCCGCATATCATGCCATGTTTTGCATCATGTTGATTGTGCATTGCACCGTGATTTATTATGGTTCCTTTGTTTGTGTTGTTTCTTTGGGTAGAGCCGAGAGACGAGTACGTGAACGAGGAACCCGTTGAGAACGCTTACGAGGATCAAGCTTTCGACAACTCTGAGAACATTGCAGGCAAGATGACCATAGCCTCGAAATCACTTCTATCTTTGCTATGCTAGTTTGTCGCTCTTTTGCTATGCCTATGCTGCGATGCCTACCACTTGCTATATCTTGTCACCCATATTGCCATGTCAGCCCCTAACCATCCTTTCCTAGCAAACCGTTGATTGGCTATGTTACCGCTTTGCTCAGCCCCTCTTATAGCGTTGCTAGTTGCAGGTGAAGTTGAAGTTTGTTCCTTGTTGGAACATGGAGATGTTGTTCCTGATCGGAACATGTTTACTTGTTGGGGATATCACAATATATATCTGCTATAATTAATACATCTATATACTTGGTAAAGGGTGGAAGGCTCGGCCTTATGCCCGGTGTTTTGTTCCACTCTTGCCACCCTAGTTTCCGGCCATACCGGTGTTATGTTCCTTGATTTCGCGTTCCTTACACGGTTGGGTGATTTATGGGACCCCTTGTGATTCGCTTTGAATAAGACTCCTCCAAAGAAGGCCCAACTTTGGTTTTACCATTTGCCACCTAAGCCTTTTTCCCCAGGTTTTCGACCCCCGGACCGGTGCTCCTTCAAGTGTCTGGCTCGAACCGGCAGAGATCAAGGGGCCACCACGGGCAACTCGAGGTCTGGTTTTACTCAGAGGCTGACCTATCCGGATGTGCCACGAGAACGAGATATGTGCAGCTCCTATCGGGATTTTTCGGCACAATCGGGCTGCTTTGCAGGTCTGGATTTATTGCAGTCGAAAAGACTTGTAGTCCGGGATTACGAGATTGATCGGGTCTTCCCGGTAGAAGGAATATCCATCGTTGACCGTGAGAGCTTATAATGGGCTAAGTTGGGACACCCTGCAGGGTAATATCTTTCAAAGCCGTGCCCGCGGTTATGAGGCAGATGGGAATTTGTTAATGTCCGGTTGTAGAAAACCCAAGTTGACCTCAATTAAAATACACATCAACGCGTGTGTAACCGTGATGGTCTCTTCTCGGCGGAGTCCGGGAAGTGAACACGATGTTGGAGTTATGTCACGACGTAAGTAGTTCAGGATCACTTCTTGATCGCTACTAGCTTCACGACCGTGCTTTTGCTCCTCTTCTCGCTCTCTTTTGCTTGAAGTAGCCACCATATATGCTAGTCGCTTGCTGCAGCTCCACTATACTACTCTGTCCTTCCTATAAGCTTCAATAGTCTTGATCTCGCTGGTGTGGGATTGCTGAGTCCCCGTGACTCAGATACTTCCAAAACAGTTGCAGTGTGCCGACGATGCGGTGTGACTCAACCGAGCTCAAGTGGGAGTTCGACCAGGAACGTGGTCGCTACTATGTGTCTTTTCCTGATGATCAGTAGTGGTGCCCAGTTGGGATGATCGGGGATCTGTGTAGCATTTTGGGTATCTTCTTTTATTTTTGGTTCCGTAGTCGGACCTTGAGTGTACTCTGGATGATGGATGTTTATTTATGTATTGTGTGAAGTGGCGACTGTAAGCCAACTATGTATCTCTTTCCCTTATGTATTACATGGGTTGTGTGAAGATTACCTCACTTGCGACATTGATTTCAATGCGGTTATGCCTCTAAGTCGTGCCTCGACACGTGGGAGATATAGCCGCATCGAGGGCATTTCAAGTTGGTATCAGAGCCTTCCCCGACTTAGGAGCCCCCCTACTTGATTGTGTGCTGGCGTTGTTGAGTCTAGAATGGAAAAATGTTTTGAGTCTTAGGATTATATATATCGGAGAGTAGGATTCTTTTTACTTCCAGTCCCTTCGTCGCTCTGTGGAGGTATCCCGACGTAGTGTTTTGACTCACTCCTCAAATTTCACTAAAAAATTTAGGATCACGTGGGTATCTTGGAATCGTTCCGATGGTTTTGTGACGAGAACATTGTTCTTGGTGCCTCGACATTTAGGGGTTGTGGCGGTGTCCCGGGAGTTGAGCTCCGAGGTGTTGTCGCCACAATTTTATCGTTGCAGTTCGAATACCTGAGTTTTGCCGACATCGAAATCTCTTTTGTGCAGTTGTTGGTGAGATAACCTCGATAGCCCGATCGAGGCGAAAAGGGAGTATTGCCATGACTTGTATAACGGATGTTTTTCAAGGTCGAGGTACACGATTTCCGAGGATTTCTTGGTTATGTGTTGACGGATGGATACAATTTGGATCTAGGTATTGTTAGTTTGGGTGATATATTTTGTGTCCCCTGTATCCCCAACACCAGATTGCATAACCAGAAAGTTTCGGGAGTTTATAGGTGGGAATTCTAGTAGCTTACGGTGATATCTTTCCGGCAGATGTATGATTTGAGATTGGGGTTCAAAGTTTAGTGGTCCGCCCATTCACGGTCGATTTACAGTGGGTCGCGAGACGCCTTAAAGAATCCTTGGCTATGCTGATTCGGGACGTCTTGTTTTTCATTCATGACGCCGCTATACGTCGTGTCTGTGGGCCCCACCACGAACACTTTGGGCTAAATCTCTATCATGTGTTTGTTCCGGCTCATTCTAGAAGCCAATCTTTTGTTTTCGGTTGTGATATTCGATCTGTTTCTAAGACAGATGTTGTTTCCATATCCTTTATCTAAGTGGCTTCTCACCTTAATGGACGTGGTGACGATTAACTTTGGAATTCATTCGCTCATTCTTGTTCGAATGTTTATTGTGAAGACTATATGTTGCAATTTCTATCCGTTGATTCTACTTATCTTTTGTCTATCAAAGGACTAACGGATGTCACCCTCTTCAGATGGCTCCGCCAACGCTGGCTCGAATCCGGATCGCAATGATGGGGATCAGTCGAACCCTCCACCTCCACCTCCGCCTCCAGAGGCCCGGCAAGCTATCATGGCAGCCACCAATGCCAATGCTCAGATGATTTTGCAGCTCTTGCAAGAGCGTACTCAAGGGCAAGGCAATCAAGGCAATCAGGTCAAGGCAACAATCAGCCGCACTTTGCTACTCTCGGTCCGGTTCCTCGCTAATCATCCGAAGTCTTTCGGTTTTACGTAGCCGAGGCCACGAGACGGTGACGATTGGCTTGTGGACATCTGCAAGCATTTTGATTGTAGCAATGTCGGATTCGAGGACTTTGTCAAGTTTGCATCGTTTCAACTCAAGGATCAAGGCTGCCGAGTGGTACCAGCAATACAAAGATTCCAGAGGAGGTCGTGTCATTACCTGGGATGAGTTCCGTCGTGATTTCAGAGCTCATCACATTCCAAAAATTGTTGTTGAGAGCAAGCGTGAGGAGTTCCGCAATCTCAAGCAGGGCAACATGTCTGTCTATCAATACAATATCCAGTTCCTGTAAACTTCGCTTCGTTTTGCTAAGCAAGACGTGCACGATGAAAAGAGTATGATCTATCAATTCAGAGGTGGTGCGAGAGAAGATCTGCAATTAGCTCTTGTGCTTTTTGAGCCGGATAAGTATGATGAATTCTACAACATGGCAATCAAGCAAGAAGCTGCCCAGCTCAAATGTGAGGCTTCTAAGAAGAGAATCGGGATGCGATTCAGTCTTCTTCTTCCTCTCAAGTGGCAGCTAAGCAGCAGAAGTTTTACCTTCCTCCTCCTCCGTTCCTCGGCCTTTTATCAGCGAGAAGAACTCAGGTGGCCGTGGATCTTCCCACCCACCCAACCCAAGCTATCGTAACAAGTCTAATTCTCAAGCTCCAAGGTCAAGTGCTCCTTACCACCGTCCGCTCTCGAGGTGACTTGCAACAAATGTCGCCAGAAAGGTCACTATGCGAACAAGTGCTTCAACCAAAGGCGCCTTCCGCCTCCTCCTCCTGTGAAATCTTCCAGCAATGCAGTGGTCAAGCATAATCCAAAGCATGCCAAGGTGAATATGATGAATGCAGCTCAAGCAGAGGAATCTTCTGATGTGATAATGGGTAATCTTCCAGTTAATGATATTCCTGCAAAAGTCTTATTTGATACTGGTGCATCGCATTGTTTCATGTCAAGACCGTTTTTTGCCAAGCATGATTTCACTTCGGAATTCTTGGTTAAACCTCTAGCAATTGTTTCCCCGGGCAAGCACATGAGTTCTAGCTTGGTGGTTCCGAACGTCGGTATCAAGATGGGCGATTATAGATTTCTGGCCAAACCAGTTGTTCTTGGTGACTCGGATATTGATCTTATTCTCAGAATGGACTGGCTTTCACAGCACAAAGCTCAGCTTGATTGTGCTGCCAGGGAAATTCAATTGACTCACTCTTCTAATGATGTGATCATCTATGCCGCTCGTGATGAAACCATTCGGTTGTTTTCTCTCAATGAGAAGGGCGAATTGGATGCTATCTCTCGGATTCCAGTCGTTTGTGAGTACCAAGATGTTTTTCCGTAAGAGCTTCCGGTATGCCTCCTCACCGCCGATTGAGTTCATTATCGATCTTGAGCCCGGCATCGAACCCGCTTTGCAAGCCGCCCATACAAGCTTGGACCTAATGAGCTGAAGGAATTGAAGAAGCAGCTCGATGAACAAGAGCGCCTGGTTTGATCGCACCGAAGTTCATCTCCTTGGGGTTGTGGTGTTCTTTTTGTCCAGAAGAAGGATGGCATGGACCGACTATGCGTCGATTACCGTCCATTGAATAAGAAGACAATCAAGAACAAGTATCCACTTCCCAACATCAATGAGCTTTTCGAGCAACTCAAAGGTGCTAAAGTGTTCTCCAAGCTTGACCTTCGTATGGGTTATCATCAGATTCGCATTCGTGAACAAGATATTCCCAAGACAGCATTCAGAACAAGCTTTGGTTCTTATGAATATACTTTCATGTCTTTCGGCCTCGTCAATGCTCCTCCAACTTTCTCTCGGATGATGAACTTCATTTTCAACCCCTATACCAATGAATTCGTCTTGGTCTATCTTGATGATATTTTGGTCTTCTCCAAGAATAAGAAGGATCATGCCAAACATTTGCGATTGGTGCTAGACAAACTCAGAGAGTATCAATTCTATGCGAAGTTCTCCAAATGTGAATTTTGGCTCGATGAAGTGCTTTATCTTGGTCATATCATCTCCGCCAAGGGTATCGCTGTTAATCCCGAAAAGGTGTCCGCAATTGTGAATTGGGAACCTCCTCAGAATGTCAAGCAGCTCCGCAGTTTTCTTGGTCTTGCAAGCTATTGCCAAAGATTTGTTGAGAACTTCTCCAAGATTGCAAAGCCTCTGTCCAACCTCCTCCAGAAGCATGTCAAGTATGTCTGGTCTCCTGAGTGTGACGTTGCTTTCAATACTCTCAAAGAGAAACTCGTCACAGCTCCTGTCTTGACTCCTCCTGATGAATCCAAACCATTCAAGTTTTCTCGTGATGCTTCTCTTCAAGGTCTCTTGCTGTGTTAATGCAAGAGAAGAGAGTTGTGGCTTATACCTCTACGCGATTGAAGCCCAACGAAAAGAACTACCCCACTCACGATCTTGAGTTGGCGGCAGTTGTCCATGCATTGATAACGTGGAGACATCTCTTGTTGGGAAGGAAAGTGGACATTTTCACCGATCACAAGAGTCTCAAGTACATTTTCACTCAGCCCAACCTCAACCTCGTGCAGACTCGATGGGTCAAAATGATTCAAGAGTACAACCCAAGTATTGAATATACTCCGGCAAGGCCAATGTCATTGCAGATGCTTTGAGCAGGAAGGCTTATCGCAATGCCTAATCATCAAGCCCTTTCACCGGATCTACGTGAAGCTTTCCGCAAGCTGAATCTTCAAGTTGTTCCTCAAGGTTTTCTTGCCAACCTCATAGTCTCTCCTACTTTGGAAGATCAGATTCGTGAGGCTCAACTTCTGGATACCATGGTGAAAAAGGTGAAACGTGGTATCGACAAGGGCATTTCCAAGTACAAGTGCTTCCACGTTGATGACAAAGATACTCTTTTCTTTGAGGACCGGATTGTGGTTCCAAAGGGTGATCTGAGAAAAGTCATTATGAACGAGGCTCACAATTCGCTTCTATCCATTCATCCTGGAAGTACGAAGATGTACCATGATCTCAAGCAGTCATATTGGTGGACTCGAATGAAGCGAGAAATTGCTCAATTCGTGAATGAATGTGATGTCTGCAGAAGAGTGAAAGCGAGAACACCAAAGACCAGCTGGTCTCCTTCAACCTCTTGCTATTCCAGAATGGAAGTTTGATCATATCGAGATGGACTGTGGACTGGTTTTCCTAAGTCCAAGCGTGGAAATGATGCTATCTTCGTTGTCATTGACAAGCTTACTAAAGTGGCTCATTTTCTTCCTATCAAAGAATCTATCACAGCAGCTCAGTTGGCAGAGCTATACACCTCCAGGATTGTCTCCTTGCACGGCATTCCACAAGTGATCTCTTCAGACCGTGGCAGCATCTTCACCTCCAAGTTACGGGATTCTTTTAGAAGGCCATGGGCACCAACATTCGTTTCAAGACAGCTTTCCACCCTCAAACAAGTGGCCAAGTCGAGCGAGTCAATCAAATCCTTGAAGATATGCTCACGGCTTGTGTCATTTCTTTCGGTATGAAGTGGGAAGATTGTCTTCCATATGCCGAGTTCTCCTACAACAACAGCTTCCAAGCGAGTTCGGGCAAGGCCCCATTTGAAATTCTCTATGGCGAGAAAGTGCATTACTCCTCTCAATTGGTCCGAGACAGGTGAACGCTAACTTCTTGGCAATGACTTGATCACAGAAGCGGAAGAAATGTGCCAAGTCATTCGTGAGAATCTCAAAGCCGCATAATCGCGCGGAAAGAGCTATTATGATGATAAGCACCGTGATGTGGCTTTTGAAATCGGAGACCATGTCTACCTCGCGTCTCTCCAATGAAAGGCACTCGCCGCCCGGTATCAAAGGGAAGCTTGCCCCTAGATACGTGGGTCCTTTCAAGATCATTGGCAAAAGAGGCGATCTCGCCTATCAACTTGAGCTTCCATCCAACTTTGCAAACGCGTGCACGATGTGTTCCACGTGTCACAGCCTTCGCAAGTGCTTCAAGACTCCTGAACGCACTATCAACTTCAAGAGATTGACCTTCAAGAAGATCTCTCTTATCATGAGCACCCGTTGCTATTCTTGAAGAAACCGAGCGCAAGACTCGCAACAAGTCAATCAAATTCCTGAAAGTGAAGTGGTCACACCATTCGACCGAGAAGCCACACGGGAGCGCGAGGATCACCTCCGTTCGAATATCCAGAGTTCTTTCAGTCCTAGATCTCGGGACGAGATCCTCTTGTAGAGGTGGAGTGTTGTAACACCCCGGATGTAACATTCCATATTTGTAACTCCAACTCTTGCCATTTTCGGCATTGTGATATGATATTCCCTCCGTGGTTGGGTTTTTCTTCATTTTGCATTTTGTCCATGTCATGCATTTTATCATGTCATCATGTGCATCGCATTTGCATACGTGTTCGCCTCATGATTCCGAGCATTTTTCCCGTTGTCCGTTTTGCAATCCGACACTCCTATCTTCCCCGGCGGCCCCTTTTACGTTTTTCCGTGTGCGGGTACTAAACCTTCTCGGAATGGACCGAGGTTTGTCTAGTGGCCTTGGTATACCACCCGTAGACCACCGGTCAAGTTTCGGGTCATTTGGAGTTCGTTTGGTACTCCAACGGTTAACCGCACTCGCAAAGGCCTCTTTTAAGTTGCAGCCCAACACCCCTCCAAAACAGCCCAATAACCCATCTAAGTCACTTCCATTCTCTCCGTCGTTCGATCATGATCGTAGGTAAAACTACACCTCATTTGGACTCTCCTAGCTCCTCTATGCCTATTTAAACACCTCCCCGTCCAAATCAGGTCTTCTTCCCCGAAACCCTAAAAATTCATCCAGCGCCTGCAGACACGTCCGCGCCGCCGGACGAAATCGCGCGCCCGCAGCCAGTAGCAAGTGGCGCCACGTGGCCCACCGCCGCCTCCGTCGCGCAGCCCGCCTGAACCCAGCCTTCGGCCGAGGTAGCCGCCCTTGCTTCGCCATGAGGCGCCAAAACCCGCTCCGCTTCCGGCCCGGCCCGCCGTCGCCTCCTCCGGCAGCTCCGCCGCCCTTTTCGCCGGCCAGCATCGCCCGCCTCTCACTTGGTAGCCGCGCCACCGTCGCCGCGCCTTCGCCCGGCCCCGCCGCCAGCGCCACTGCGATACCGCCCCGGCAGCGCCGCCCTCCGCCGGCGCCACCTCCTCCGGCCACCGGACCCCGCCTCTTCTCCTCGCCGGCCACCGGAGCTGACCGCCCGCCGCCGCCGTCCTCTATCCGGATCGGATCCGGATCGGGACCGAGCTCCCGTTGACCTCTCTTCCCCTCACTTTTTCTACTAAGTTTTTTTATATCATTGATATTTCGTGGCAATTTCAATGTAGCGTAACTCTGTTATCGTAGATCCATTTTGCGCGTATAATCTGTAAAAATGTTCGCCTCGAAGAGTAGATCATTTCGTCTCATTCCATCATTTTCATTTGAACTCATCTTGATGCCCGAAATGCTGTTAGAAGAGGGCTATGTGATGTTAGTTTCTGTTTCTTAACAGAACTTGCACTTTTGTTATTTTTTCCATGATTAATGTGTGCACCCTATGAATTTGAGTCCTACATGTGTTTTGTAATATGACATGCCATAGTTCTAGGGGCGTATGCCATGTATTTTTGCGATCTATATGGTGACTAGCACAAGCATGCAAAGTAGGTGTCTTGATGTTGCTGATTTCTGCCCTGTTTTGCTGATATTTTGATGCCATGTAAACTTGATGCTACCGAGAGATCCATGCATATTTGGAGATACTTCAGTAAGAATGTTTTGTTAAACATGTCTTGTTATATCTATCCATGTCCTTGTTTGCAATTATGGAGTGCCATAGCTTGAGTAAATCGAGCTCTACTTTTGCTATAAAATGTTTCCTGGCAGATTGTTTACATGTTATTCAATTTTGCCAAGGTTGTTGTGGTTGATCCATGTATGCTATGTTATTTTTCTTGCCATGTATGTCTTCTATGCCATGTATTCTTGATGTATGTATGCTTAGTTTATCATTTAAGGCTCTGTAGTGAGTGCATTGAGCTTGTAAACATGCCTACTTGTTATCAGTTTTGACATGCCATGTTGCTGAATCTGTTAACGAAACTTTCAATATTGACATGGGTGTTACTATATTTTCTTATCCTTTTTGGCTTATGGTCAGTAAGGGACTTTTGTTCTATGCTTTGAGTAGATTTATGCCATTCCTTGTTTTGCTATTTTAAGTTCCTGTAGAATGTAGTTTTCTTGCTCTGAACATTGCAACCTGATGCTGTTTTTGCCATGTCCAGCCTGATATTTTGTGCACTTTTGCCGTGCTTGTTTGAACCTGTTATAATGTGATTTAGCCGTAGATCAGTGCTCATCTTTTGTCAAGCATCTTGTGTAGATCACTGCCATATACTTTGTTGGTACGTTTGGGTGCAGTAGCTTAATTTATTGTTGCTTGCTAAGTGGCATCATGCTGTTAATGGCAGATTTGTGCCATTCTTGTTTTGCTTGTCATTTCCAAACCGTGCATCCGATTCCGGTGATCTTTATATCGATTTCAACCAAAATCATCTCATCTTTCCAGTGGCATACTTGGTTTGCCAAGTTGGTGCCTGGTTC
The DNA here is from genome assembly GCA_021605145.1 of Aegilops bicornis. NCBI lineage: Eukaryota > Viridiplantae > Streptophyta > Magnoliopsida > Poales > Poaceae > Aegilops > Aegilops bicornis. Next base: position 692,778,980 of record CM038670.1, on the reverse strand, counting down.
ATCATTTTCCTTTCGGGCGCTTTTGTCGCATTGCATATCACATCCCGCATATCATGCCATGTTTTGCATCATGTTGATTGTGCATTGCACCGTGATTTATTGTGGTTCCTTTGTTTGTGTTGTTGCTTTGGGTAGAGCCGGGAGACGAGTACGTGAACGAGGAGCCCATTGAGAACGCTTACGAGGATCAAGCTTTCGACAACTCTGAGAACATTGCAGGCAAGATGACCATACCCTCGAAATCACTTCTATCTTTGCTATGCTAGTTGCTCGCTCTTTTGCTATGCCTATGCTGCGATGCCTACCACTTGCTATATCTTGTCACCCATATTGCCATGTCAGCCCCTAACCATCCTTTCCTAGCAAACCGTTGATTGGCTATGTTACCGCTTTGCTCAGCCCTCTTATAGCGTTGCTAGTTGCAGTGAAGTTGAAGTTTGTTCCTTGTTGGAACATGGAGATGTTGTTCCTGATCGGAACATGTTTACTTGTTGGGGATATCACAATATATATCTGCTATAATTAATACATCTATATACTTGGTAAAGGGTGGAAGGCTCGGCCTTATGCACAGTGTTTTGTTCCACTCTTGCCACCCTAGTTTCCGTCATACCGGTGTTATGTTCCTTGATTTCGCGTTCCTTACGGTTGGGTGATTTATGGGACCCCTTGACAGTTCGCTTTGAATAAGACTCCTCCAAATAAGGCCCAACTTTGGTTTTACCATTTGCCACCTAAGCCTTTTTCCCCGGTTTTCGCGAGCCCGAGGGTCATCTTTATTTTAACCCCGGACCGGTGCTCCTTCGAGGTCTTGGCCCGAACCGGGCAGATCAAGGGGCCACCACGAGGCAACTCGAGGTCTGGTTTTACTCGTGAGGCTGACCTATCCGGATGTGCCACGAGAACGAGATATGTGCAGCTCCTATCGGGATTTGTCGGCACAATCGGGCGGCTTCTTTGGTCTTGTTTTATTGCTGTCGAAATGTCTTGTAGTCCGGGATTCCGAGATTGATCGGGTCTTCGGTAGAAGGAATATCCTTCATTGACCGTGAGAGCTTATAATGGGCTAAGTTGGGACACCCTCGCAGGTAATATCTTTTCAAAGCCGTGCCTGGTTATGAGGCGAGATGGGAATTTGTTAATGTCGGTTGTAGAAAACCCGAAGTTGACCTCAATTAAAATACACATCAACCGCATGTGTAACCGTGATGGTCTCTTCTCGTGAGTCCGGGAAGTGAACACGGTGTTGGAGTTATGTCGGCGTAAGTAGTTCAGGATCACTTCTTGATCGCTACTAGCTTCACGACCGTGCTTTGCTCCTCTTCTCGCTCTCTTTTGCAAGTAGCCACCATATATGCTAGTCGCTTGCTGCAGCTCCACTATACTATGTCCTTCCTATAAGCTTAAATAGTCTTGATCTCGCGGGTGTGAGATTGCTGAGTCCCCGTGACTCACAGATACTTCCAAAACAGTTGCAGGTGCCGACGATGCCAGTGCAGGTGACTCAACCGAGCTCAAGTGGGAGTTCGACGAGGAACGTGGTCGTTACTATGTGTCTTTTCCTGATGATCATTAGTGGTGCCCAGTTGGGACGATCGGGGATCCGTGTAGCATTTGGGGTAACTTCTTTTATTTTTGGTTCCGTAGTCGGACCTTGAGTGTACTACGGATGATGGATGTTTATTTATGTATTGTGTGAAGTGGCTATTGTAAGCCAACTATGTATCTCTTTCCCTTATGTATTACATGGGTTGTGTGAAGATTACCTCACTTGCGACATTGCTTTCAATGCGGTTATGCCTCTAAGTCGTGCCTCGACACGTGGGAGATATAGCCGCATCGAGGGCGTTTCACCCGGAGCCTGTGAAGAAGGCGAACGCCTGTGAAGCTCGCCGACCGTGACACTCTCATGTAATAATGATTTGGGGCTGTACACGCCCCGGAGTCTCAGGAGTGCCGGCCTCAGGCCCTGGGGCTCCCTCCCACGCGATGGCAGCACTTAGCTCCGCTACCGGTGAGAAGACGTCGAAGACTAGACTAGGTGCCGGACGCAGCTTTTTCATTTGCTTTCTGCAGTTGACTAGTTATTCCCATTTGGAGTTTTTATCGAAACTATCGCCCCTTTTTGGTCCGTGGTTCTTCGATATTTTTCACTCTCCTGCCTCGATTTCTCTTGCGCAGGGACTCGTGAGGCGGAAGCCTCGGGAGCCCCATAAGCGTTCTGCCCCTATCGCTCAAGTTTTCACGGCCACGGCCTGGTGGAGCACCCCTCCTGACCATGCCTCACGGGCAGCACAACGCGAACACGGGGCCTGAATCGGTCGCCCCCGCGGCCACGGCTGGGGTTCACTTGCAAATGGGCGCACAAGCAGCAGAGAGGGGAACAGATGTGTACAGCAGCGTGTCCGCCTAGCAAGGCACGAAATAAGGAGGCGTGGGGGAACAGTGCCGCCCACGTCCAATCAACCACCACGCATCGCCCAAGGCCGCAGGCTGTTAGGGCCCGCGACGCTCGACTTGCCCTTCGCCTCTCTACTCGGCCAAGTTCGGCCGGCTGTGGGCCTGGGGGCTACTGTCCGGCGTTCGGGAGCAGGGGTCCCCACACTTGCTCGCTCATGCCCGCGGGCGTGGCTCAAAGGAGGCCCAAGACAGACCATCTTCATCAACTCAAGCTCAAGACCCTCGCGAGGGGCCAAGCCTCGCAGGGCGGACGGCGAGGAGCTTCCTCAGGCGCGGCCTCGTCAGGCTGGCTCATGAGGAGGCGGAGAGTTCAAGGCAGGGTACCTCGCGATGTGCCCATGACGCAAGCCATGACGACCAAGGGCGCCCGATCAGGCGCCCGACCACAAGACATCCTCCTTTCCTCTTTGATGCAAAGGGAGCAAGCGCAGCGAGAGCATCAAGCAAAGGCATCCGTTTCGGTGCAACAAGACCAAGACCAACCCAACGGCAGGAAGGAGTCATCGTGGAGCCCAAGCAGGCGTCATCACGAGCCTTTCAGCGAGGACCAACTTTAGTCAGGATAAGTGTACCCGCTGTTCCCCTTCAAAATGGCCAATTGTTGGCGCCCTTCCTGCTCAATATTTGGGAAGAGGCCCAGGGCCTTCGCCTATAAATAGGAGCAGCCACCCCCAGGGTAGAGGGATCGGCCCCCCGGTATGAGATCGGAATCCTCACCAAGGAACCAGTAGCTAGAGAAACTGAACACCACCTAGCAGTTCATCACACCCACCAAGAATGCAGAGACCCTCATGAGGCTGTTCTTCCTATCTTATTCCACCTCAGCCCAAGAGGCAATCCACCACGCCACAAACTAGAGTAGGGTATTACACCACAACGGTGGCCCGAACTAGTATAAATCTTGTGTCTCTTGTGCTGTTCTGTTTAGTAGTTTAGGTCCCTGCGATTCGGCGAGGTACGAGACGGTGGAGGGTTGGATCTCCGCGCGCACCCCAGTGTTCGAACCTCAAGGGTCTGCCGGAACCCGAAATCCGACAAGCTCTCCGTCACCAAAGGCCTCCCGTGGGCACAGCAGGCTGCCGCGCCTTCACCACCGAGCTGCGCAGCGTCGCGTGGCCCGGCAAGTTCAAGCTAGACCTGCCTCCTCGCTACGACGGCACTGCCGACCCTGCGGAGTTCCTCCAGCTCTATGAGCTGGGCATCAAAGCCGCCAACGGGGACGAGAAGGTCATGGCGAACTGGTTTCCCATGGCACTCAAGGACGGAGCCCGCACCTGGCTCCTGAACCTGGCTCCTGGCACGATCTCCTCCTGGGACGAGATGCGCACCCGCTTCATCGCCAACTTCCAAGGTACTCGCGACCGGCCTCCTGCCGTGAGCGACATGCGCCGCATCAAGCAGCAACCAGGGGAGACCCTGCAGAAGTACATCCAGCGCTTCAACAACGCACGCCTCAAGATTCCCAAGGTGACCGAGGAGGCCATCATCTCTGCCTTCTCCGACGGTGTGCATGACGTCAAGATGAAGGAGGAGCTGGCGATGCATGAAGATCTGTGCACTTCCTTGGAGTTGTTCAACTTGGCGACCAAGTGCGCCAGGGCTGAGGAAGGGCGCCTTTCCCTCCTCGAGCTGCCAGCCGTAGACCCAGAACCGAAGAATCCAAGGCCAAGGACGTGAAGCGCAAGGGGGCTGCCGTGCTCGCGGCAGAACCAGACACCAAGCGGGGCAGAGATCAGCCCGAGTCTTACAAGGGCAGCCGGTACTGTGTGTACCACGACCTCCACACCGACAACACCAACGAATGCCAAGAGCTCCGGGTCGTGTGAGAAGGGAGGATCGGCCGGTGCCCCGACCGCAACGATCGAGTCTACGGCCGAGGAGGAGGAAGGAACGCAGGACGCTGGGAAGACCGAGGCCCTCGCCAAGGGTGGCGCGACCGACCTCACGGGGATCGCTAGCAGGATCAGCCTCGCGAGGGAGACTGAAGGGATCAGCCTCGCGAGGATCGCCCGCAAGGAAACGCAGGCCTCCCTCCTCTGCCACCGCAGCCAAGGAGAAACGAAGACCATCATCAGGACGAGGGGGCTGGGAGCTTCCAAGAGCCATGCGCGATCGCTTGCATCCTGGGCGGAGCTCAAGCCCCAGCCTCTCAACGCATCTTCAAGTAGTTCGCCCGCGAAGTGAATGCAGTCCTCCCTCAGCTTGAAGCCACGCGCCCTCTCAGGTGGTCAGCGTGCGCCATCACGTTCAGCTCAGCGGATCAGCTCAAGTGCGCGGCCACAGCAGGAGTCCTCCCGATGCTTTGTTCCGCAATCATCAGCAACGTGCAAGTCACCAGGACCCTCATCAATGGCAGAGCAGGGCTCAATGTCCTGTCCGTAGAGACATTCAACAATCTCCAAGTGCCTTACAATCAGCTTCAGCCAACCAAGCCTTTCTCCGGAGTCACCGATGGATCCACGATTCAGATTGGGCAGGTCCGCCTCCCTGTCACCTTCGGGGTGTGCGACAGCTACCACACCGAGCTCATCGACTTCGATGTCGCCCACATTCGCCGGCCATACAATGCCATCCTCAGGTACCCAGGTCTGGCCAAGTTCATGGCCGTGACTCATCACGGCTACAACGTCCTCAAGATGCCAGGAAGCGGCAGAGTCATCATGGTGCCTTGTGAAGAGAGAGATGCAGTGTGCTCCCTGGAGCGAGCCTTTCAAGCCGCATCCCTTGAAAACGAAGATCGCAGGAGCGTGAGGCTCCCTGAGACCGCTCCCAAGAAGAAGAATACATCACTAGGCCAGACCCCTCAGGAGGCAGGCCACTCAGGGTCTGCGCCTGCTCAGGGGGCACCTCCTTCTGTCGCATAGGAAGGCGCACCCGACGCCCTCCTCGAGCAAGGCTCGTGGGCTCTCTCCTTGAGGGCCACCGACCTTGCCAAGGTCACGAGGGAGGCGCTTGGGCACCACTTGGAGGTGTGCTTCAAAGCATGTTTCCCTCAGGAAGGAGCAAGGCAAGGAGGGCCGAACCCTCAGGAGTTCGTCAGTCAGATCACGTAGGAGTTGCACGAGTCAAGAGTCATGAGTGGCAGCCGCCGCTTACCCGCCGTAGCTCCCCATCCAGGCGAGGATGGTGGGCTGCGCGTCTGCATCGACATCCCAGGGCTCAACCGAGCCGCCTCTCAGGAGCGCTTCTGGCCCTCACACGCGGGGCGCTGCGAAGGTCCACCCCACAGCTACATTCGCATGCCCTACGGCATGCCGAACGCGGCCGCCACGTACCAGCGCCTCATGAGGAGCATCCTGGAGGCTCAAGAGGCCAGGCGTTCCACAGTCCAGGCGGAGATGGAGATGGTCCACGAGGAGCCACCAGCGCCTCCGGAGCCTCCCGAGGTTCCTGGGCCTGGGGGCTCGTGAAGATCGGCTTCCGCAGCCCACGACGTCCGCTACTTCAACATCCTTCCATCTTCAACATTATCAGGTGACATCCTTCAAGTTTCACTTCCAGCTGGGAGCGCCCCCCAGGGCTGCATTATTCCCAGGCCGCGTGGGTCCGTCCCTGCAGCGTGTATCCCCTTTACTTCATATTCCTAGCTTACTTTGTTGGGGGCGCCCCTCGGGCTGCATCATCCCCAAATCGCTCGGGCCAGACCCAGCGATGTCTGCCTTCCCTGCATTTATCTAAATGAACTTGCTTATTCGTGATTAACATGCTTGACCAAGTTGCCCGCTCAACTGACACCAACTGATGAAGCTGCTCCCCCAACGGCACGGCGCTTGCGCATGGGTCCGTCCCTGCAACGCCGACAAACCTGAATGGCTGAGCTCAGCGCGGCAGCTTCCGCGCCACCTCGTCAGCCTTGATTGCCTCGTCACCTCTCCAAAGCAACCAACGGCTGACCATCGCTTGTCATAGCGGACTCTTGTTCTTTTTGTGGTGAACCTGCAGGATCCCTTCAAAGCGCAGCGCCAGGCGAGGCCCTCACGGCGTCTTCTTCACTCTCGCCCACGCGAACCGCTTGCACGTAAAAGGGGGGGTACCTGAGCATCGCGACTCACGGGCTCCTACCGGCTCTCCAGCCCTCACCCTCTGGCCTTGTCCACGGCATCGCGACCTGGCATACCAGCGACGGCTGAGATCCGCTCGAGGGCCGGGACCCGAGGATGTAGAGCAGAAAGGGGAGCAAACGCGGGAGGGAAGAAGCACGCGGGGACCTCACCAGGCAACCCCGCGCCTGCCGATGCGCGGACCTAGCGCCGCACCAGGAAGCGGTTCCTGACTCTCGAGATAAGTCACCCTCCGGAAACACTAGGTATCGCAGCACCGTCCCAGCACCCAATGCAATCCCGTGTTAGCAACGTCGCGCTCCTTTCTCACCGAATGATGGCTGCTTGAGCGCTAAAGGGGACCTCCTGAGCATCACGACTAAGGGGCTCTTACTGGACCCCGGGCCCCTCACCTCCTGGCCTTGACCACGGCATCGCGACCTGGCGTACCAGCGAAGGCTGAAGCCTGCCTTGGGACCGGGACCTGTCGGCGCAGAGCACCAAGGCCCTCGTGAGGTTCGAAAGGAAGAACTAAGCTAAGATGGAATGAGCGTCTCGCACTACTTTATGGCAAGGACTATATTAACAAACAGAACCACAGGCACCTTACAAGCCCCCACGGGGCGCGCTTTTTCGATTCCTCGCAAGGAACAGATCCTAAAGAACGCTAACTATGCGTGCCTCCTCAAGAGATGCCATCATCAATAGTGGGCTGTCAGGCACCGGCGCCAACCTCATCCAGATCAGAGGCGGCGGCGTCCCGACGAGCGCGTCCTGCTCCGAGAGCGGCGCAGGCTCAGGGGCACGTAGCTGTTGTCGCTTGTCTCCGGAGTCGCGAAGAGCTCGGCGGAGTCGCTGGACCCTCCGACGCCTCCGCCGCCTGAGGGGCTACCGAGGGAGCGATCGGCGAGCCTGGTCCTTGCCGCGGCAGGGCCCCGACCACCTCTCTCAGGGTAGCACTCCAGCCGGCGACCGTCTGCGTCGAAGACCTTTAAGAGCATCATGGAAGCACCATCATACTCCAGGTCGATCGCGAGGGCGCCCCTCGTCCTGCAGACCCGGGCGATCTCGCCCCAGCCTCGAGTCATGAAGACCTTGCCAGGGGAAACGATCGCGACCTCCGCTTTGGTCGCGAGGGTGTTGCAGCCGGCATCATGAAGGCGAAGGAGGGAGGAAGGCGAATCCAAGACTGAGGAGGCATGGCGGTGTGGAGCACAAACTCTCGGGAGGAGCCCTCGGCATGGAATCCAGGAGGGACAACGCGCACCGCCGTGACCCACCGACACCAGCTGCGGCGTCGTCCATGGCGCTCGGCATCAACTCCTGCAGGGCCCTGAAGGTGGGCGTACAAGGGCAGCGGGAACCCTGGCGGCGGCCGCTCGCACCAAGGCCTCGACACCTCTTGTCGGGCGCCCTCATGTCGACAGCATAGGGAAAGCCGTTTCTTCGGCGGGAGTGGGTCGGGACCCTCTCGGGGAGCCTTTCCCTTCTCTCCCTCGGAGAACCGGCGGATCGGAGCCATTGCGGCAAGATGGAGCAAGGACGGAGAAGAAGGAGAAGCAAGAAGGGATGAACTGGAAGGGCACGCGCCGTTCCGTACTTATAGCCAGAGGAGGCCAACCGCCGGCCTCCACGATCGCAGGTAATCATGACCCGCTTTGCATGCAGGGACTTGTCAATTCGTGCAGTTGCCGAGGTGCCGTGGGAAGCAAGGGCGCCCACGTCCAACCAACCGCCACGCGGCACCCGAGGCCGCAGGCTGTTAGGGCCCGCGGCGCTTCGCACTTGCCCCTTCGCTTCTCTGCTCAGCCAAGTCCAGGCGCGCCTTGGGCCTGGGGGCTACTGTCGGCGTTCTGGGAACGGGGGTCCCCAGACTTGCCTGCCTGCGGCCTGCGGCGTGGCTCAAGGGGGGGGCCAGCAAGGCCCATCTTCATTAGCACAAGCTCAAGACCCTCGCGAGGGGCCAAGCCTCACGGGGCGAACGACAGGAAGCTTCCTCAGGCGCAGCCTCGTCAAGGCGGGGTACCTCACGAGGTGCCCATGACGTAAGCCATGACGACCAAGGGCGCCAGGCGGGCACCAGCCCACGTAGTGTCCTCCTTTCCTGTTTGGTGCAAAGGGGGCAAGCGCAGGCAAGAGTATCAAGCAAAGGCATCCGTTTTGCAACAAGACCAAGACCGTCAATGCATAGCAGGAAGGAAGTCATTGTGGAGCCCAAGCGGCGTCACCACGGAGCCTTTGACAAAGCGAGGACCAACTTTACTCAGGATAAGTGTACTAGATGTTCCCCTTCAAAATGGCCAATTGTTGGCGCCCTTCCCGCTCAATATTTGGGAAGAGGCCCAGGGCCTTAGCCTATAAATAGGACTAGCCACCCACAGGGTAGAGGCATCTTCAAGAGAGAGCTTGATCTGGCGTCAAGACATCAATCAGAGAGAGAGAGAGAGAGAGAGAGAGAGAGAGAGAGAGCGACTGAACTCCCCCTAGTAGTTCATCGCACCAGCCAAGAACAGACCCTCGCGAGGCTGTTCTTCCTTGTATTGTTCATCATCAGCCCAAGAGGCAATCCACCACACCACAAACTAGAGTAGGGTATTACACCACAATGGTGGCCCGAACTAGTATAAACCCTGTGTCTCTTGTGTTGTTCTTTTCATAGCTTAGATCCTAGCGAGGCGGCGAGGTGCAGGTAGGTAGAGGGCGAGATCTCTGCGCGCATCCCAGTGTTCGAACCTAGAAGGTCTGCCGGAACCCGAAATCCGACATCCTATTCGGATGCGGCTCCAACGGGGTCTTCATTGTTTTCGGCGTCGCCCGGAGTACTGTTTTCTCCGGTGCCAGTGTTGTCGTCTTTTGAGCAACGAGGCTTAGAGCGGTGTTTAGGGCGCCGGTGCCTGGACTGTGTTTCGGAGTGTTTGTTCGCATCTGGCTCTTCTTTGTCTTCGCCAGATCTTGTAGGTGTATCAACCATGTACACGTCGTACGAAGAGGTGGCCGTCCAACGTCCAGCGAATGGCGGGTCTTGGCCTTGCTCCTTGTTGTCATCGTCGTCCATACCATCGATGTCTTCGGAGCCATAGTCGAGCTCGTCGGTTAAGTCCTCAATGGTAGCTATGAAGTGGGTGGCGGGTGGGAAGCAAAATTTCCCATCATCAGCCTCTAACTCGAATCGAACATAGTTCGGCTATGAGTCCTTCTCCAAGGAAAAATTCTTTAAAGAGTTCAGCACATCGCCCAAAGGCGAGTGCTGGAAAACATCAGCGGTGCTGAATTCGAAGATCAATAACCGATCTAGCTCGGTGTCCACAGGCGTACACAGTCCGGAACTTGTACCCGGAGACAAATCCGAAGTTCCGTTAAAGCAAATATTGTTGGGTGTTGAGTCCGGGTGCGACTCCAACGCCGCGGGCTCCATGGCCTCGGTCGGTATGATCTAATCCGGATCTAAGGCTGTTGCAGCAACAGGAACCATCTCCTGGATGTGATATGGTGACAGATTTAAGTCATGTTCATCGGAGCGAGGAGGAGCGATCACTGCCGTCTCGAACCCATTGAAGATCAAGTCTCCACGGATATCCGCGACGTATTTCAAGCTCCCAAATCTGACCTGAAGGCTAGGCGCATGGCTGTCGATCTGCTCCAGATGGCCAAGCGAGTTGGCCCGCAGTACGAAGCCGCCGAACACAAAAATCTGTCCTGGGAGGAAGGTTCCTCCCTGGACAGTGTTGTTATCGGCGATTGAAGGGGCCATCAAACCTTTTGTCGACGGCACAGTGAAACTCTCAATGAAAGCACCAATGTCGGTGTCAAAACCGGCGGATCTCGGGTAGGGGGTCCCGAACGGTGCGTCTAGGATCGATGGTAACAGGAGACGGGGGGACACGATGTTTACCCAGGTTCGGGACCTCTCTATGGAGGTAATACCCTACTTCCTGCTTGATTGATCTTGATGAATATGAGTATTACAAGAGTTGGTCTACCATGAGATCGTAATGGCTAAACCCTAGAAGTCTAGCCTGTATGACTATGGTAATGTGTCCTTTCCGGACTAACCCCTCCAGTTTATATAGACACCGGGGGGATCTAGGATTTACATAGAGTCGGTTACATAAGAAGGAATCTTCATAATTGGTCGCCAAGCTTGCCTTCCACGCCAAGTAGAGTCCAATCCATACACGGGTACAGTCTTCGGCCTTCACGTCTTCACAGCCCATCAGTCCGGCCCATGGATAACAGGCCGGATGCCCGAGGACCCCTTAGTCCAGGACTCCCTCAGCTTCCTCGTTGCTTCCTTGACGTCCACTCCAAGTCTCCTGGATTGCATTTGTTCAAAAAACGATCCTCGCGAAGGTTTCATTCCGTTTGATAATTCTTTTCTGCGAAACACTGAAATAGGCAAAAAAAACAGCAATTTGCACTAGGCCTTCGGTTAATAGGTTAGTCCCAAAAATAGTATAAAAGTGCATAAGAAAGCCCATTAAACATCCAAAACAGATAATGTAATAGCATGAAACAATCAAAAATTATAGATACGTTGGACGTATCAACCCTCACCTACTTACAACAATGTAATGTAAATCATTGATGTGTTCAATCAGCAGAAAACAGAAAAATAATCACCATGAATAATAGCACTTACATGTAAGTGGGACAGGAAGATGTGAAAATGGTGTTTGTCTTCACTATAATCTTCCCATGATGGGAATATATGCACGTAGTCCCTAACAACACTGAAAGCATTGTCTTTTAACCGGGAATAGCTGGAATGGGGTTCCAATCTATAGGAATTGGCCGTCTCTGCCGGTTGGGATAGGTCTTGGCCGGTGGACTTGCTTGTACTTTTTCTTTGAGTGGGATTTTTCTGTGGTACGGCTGGTGCTATGGCAACTGAAATCGGCATACCTTTTGCCGGAGTGCAGGTCCTATGTGGTGGGGCAAGTGGTGTGGCCAGTGATGTATGGGTACAGTCTGCTGGAGTCGGTCCTACGTTTTGTGTCACTGGTTGTAGAGCCAATATAAGTGGGGTGTTGTCTGATTTCTCCGGCACCACCACATTTTTTAAGGACTTTGCTGGTGCTCCTTCAGGTTCGGCAATCACCCTCTTCCTTTCTGATGTCTGATGCACAAGAACAACATTTGACTGAAAAAACATGGTATGATAACAGATGGAATATGTATTTATAATGGATGGGCATGGCATCTTGACATATATGAGGAGTAAACTAAGAAAATGGCAGTGCTACAAAGTAGAAGAAATGCAAGATACGCGCAATCAATAAAACCTTGCCAAATTAGAACAGGCACCTTGATGGGTGAACAGGACATGCCATCTACCTTTGACTCCTCGAGGTCAGAATAGTCATTAGGATCATATTCTGAACAAGAATCTACAGGTGGGGAGCGTATGAGTTTCATTGCATCCAGAATGGCACTCATTGCCTTGGTGCCAATTTTGTAAGTCGTTGCAGTGTTCCACAATATTCTTCTAATGCGCGGATTCTGATATTCACTGTGATTACGTATAATATCTGAGAAGCATGAAAACATAAATAGTAGTGAGATTATCTTTGTAATGCAGAGAATATTCTAATATAGGGGTGCCCCTGTAAACCCTTGTGTGCTATCACTGGATTCTGATGAGAGAGCCCATGTGTGCTGTAATATGGTGCGTGCATTAATATAATCTGGCACAAGTACACACAAAAATAGGCTCCAGAAGTAAGGATAGTTGGTAGATGATAGGTTCATAATATACTGTATAGAGAGTTTATTGCCAAACCATGATAATAAGAGCACACAACAACTAGGCAGATCGTAGTTTACATAAAAGGGGTACACCATAACCAGGATATATAAATCGGGAAAGTGGAACTGCCTAGAAATTACGGTGTTGTATTGCCGCTACTAATTGAAAGCCTATCGATCACGTACATGCCAGCTCTATCAGCTATTGACTGCAGATGTCCCTACTCCCCTTCCTGACAAGGAACATACTATACGTACTAAATACAGAATAACAAAAGAGTAACATGTTAAAGAACAGAAGAGGAAGCATATTCTTGAGGTTCCGCTTCGTTGCATGCAGCGTTGGTTGCCCACTCATGATGAATCACAGCGCCGAAAGAAATGTAATTCCATGTGGTCTCTCTATATGTGGCCACATGCATTTGGAAAATCAAGTGGGAGCATTACCTGACCAATTAAATGTGTGTCTGTTAACTAATATCAGTATCATATCACAATTGTATTTGAAGAAGTAAGCTTTGGACTTATGATTGGTGTGTTGTTTAGCTTCAAGAGTGGACTGCTGCTAGTGCGACACAAAGCAGCTACGCAGACCATAATGTAGATATAACGGGAAAACCGTAAGCATCACAAGTAAAATCAGCAAAGTGGAACTTGCTGGAATATATGTGCTTGTATTGCCGGTACGGCTAGAAAGGCTTCGGATACTAGTTCTCTTCAACTGATGGTGCAGTACTGTTAATATCCGTGTAACTCTCAAAGGCGACACAGCTCCCCGCATTTCCTTGCTAATCTTATAGGATTCAAGTGGGCAGGCCACTACAATTCCTATTCCTATGTTTACAAAATCCTACGAATCAAAGAGGCCCGAAGAGTTCAAACTGTCCATCACAACCGACCGTATAGACCTCTACACTGCAAATGTCCCTGCTCATCTTCACTACAAGGAACATACTGTACTACTATCATACTCCGTCTATTCCAAAATGTAAGTCTTTGTAGAGATTCCCACTATGGATCACATATAGATGTATACAGATACATTTTAGAGTGTAGATTCACTCATTTTGCTCCATATGTAGTCCATGGTGGAATCTATACAAAGACTTGTATTTAGGAACGGAGAGAGTGCTTATTAAAGAAGAACGGAAGAGGAACATGCTAAGAAGAGCAAGCAGATTTTAGATAATAAAATGTTTGTTGCGCAGTGCCCACACATGATGAACCAGAGCGCATTAAGAATGCAACTCCCTGCTGTCTCTCTATATGTGGTGCACGTGCTTTTTGAAAGTAAAGTAGGAACATTAGCTGACCAATTAAACGTTATCTGTTTTAGTAATATCAGCATCATATCAGATTCGTATTTGAGAAACAAGTTTGGAATTATGAGTGGCACGTTGTTTAGCTTGATGGATTCAGGAGCAGTGCTAAGAAGGTACGATGATGGTACTGAATATAAAGGCATGCCTGCATGCAAGTCACGTGACTTTTGTCATTTGGGTCAGTCGACAATTTCAGCTGGTTGGATGAAGATCCTACGTCTCCTAACCCTTCTTCTTCCTCGTCTCTGATTCTTCCCAAACATGGTCTCTCGACGTCTCCCTTGAGAAGTGTCACACTCTCCCTATCATTATACATTACACAGTTTTCATTATCTCTCACGTATCTACCATTCTCTGGTATCACTAGGTACCTAAGCTTTCTTTTTCACCACCACACACACAGTCTCACTCGTCTTTCACTTTCTCTTTCTCTCTATGGGGTTCTCTCACACACCCTATATGTCTCTCGATATGACTCATACCACTAAAATTACTCTCTCCTGCAGATACAACATTTGTTGCGGTCTCCTTTCCGTCTCCATCCCAGTTATAAAACTGACATTATTCATTTCTTTACCGATCAGACAAACTCCCCCCTCTCTCACACACACACACACAACTCCTACTTCCACTCCCCTTCCCGACTACCGTCTCTCTCTCTCACACACACACACAATACACTTGCTTTCGCACCCCCGACTCGTATTTCTCACACAAACATTTATCGACTAGCCTCTAGATAGGTTTATACACCCGCACACTCGTGCTTCCACTATCACATACATATCTCTCTCGCGCTCCTTGTATCTATGTAGATTTTTCTTCCCTTCTTGAGACACGCCATCTCGATCATGCACACACACACTATCACCTCATTTTAAGCTGATACCTCACACACACACACACTCTTTGTGTCTTTGTTACACATGCACTCCGGCCTCCTCCTCTCTCCCTCTCTCACACACATGGGCTTTTTGCAACAACTAACAAGATGCCCATGCGTTGCACGGAACATCAAGATGCATTTGTATGAGTAGTTTATCTTGTGGGAGAAAAGGATGAACAATGGAAGGCCTTGTTTGCAAATGTGGAGAGGGGTGTGGTATATTTTTGCAAAATTGCCATAGTTTCCTTCCTATCCGCCAGATAAAAATCGGACGGCCTATATTGCAGGATGGCAGGCACACCATCATCACCAACTCTGTTTTTTTATCTCTACTCTTATAAAAAGCATAGTCGGTGATATGGTGTGACTGCCATCATGCAATATAGGTCGTACGATCTATATCTAACAGATATGAAGGAAACTATGGCAATTTACCTGCACTCCTCTCCACAGTTGCAGATAAGGCCTTCCCTCGCTCATCCTTTTCTCCCACAAGACCTTGATGTTCCATGCAACGCACGGGCATCTTGCTAGTAAGAGTAGAAATTAGACATATACCACTTCTCAAATCTTGAAACCAACAACATTCCTCCCTTATCTCATCAAAACCGCCAAAAGAATATATTTTGAGTGAAACATAACATATTTTTAGTGATATATGTATTTCAAAACTAGACTCTTTTTTATATCAAATCGGTGAATACGTATTAATCAACTTTGATTGTGTGGCAATGCATCGTTCCACAATGTAGTGCCTATAGATTTTTTAAGAAGTCAAACATTGCAAACTTTGACCAAGTTTGTAGAGAAAAATAACTATATCTACAATAGCAAAAATATATAAAGTGAAACTACATCATATGATGAATCTAGTGATATATGTTTCGCACTCTAGATGTAAATATTTTTCTCCACAAACTTGGTCAACGTTTGTGAGGTTTGACTTTTCAAAAAATCTATAGGCACTACAATTGGGAATGGGGGAGTAGTTATTACCACTGTATAATTTTTTGGACACCAGACAAACGGTGGAATACATATACGAAGAGAAGAGGCGCACGCACGTAGTCGGTCTCTCGCTGTCTCGCACACATGAGAGTTACTTAAAGGCACCGTTAACAAATAAACCCTAAAACCCTAGGTGCACAATTACTGCATGTGCGGGTACCGGCTACGTGGTGGAGTGCACCTTTGTAGGAATACTCAGCTCGCGTGATAATTTGATCCGTAGGAGTTGACGGTCGGGGCCACAGGTGAACGACCCAGAGGCGGTGGCTCGCCAGTTGCCACAGATCGAGTAGCCACGTTTAAAATATCATTTTTTAGCGGGGTAAGAGTTCAGATATTCAATGGTGCATTATAAGTACTAAGTAGTTTTTAGAACGATTGGTATGGAGTGAAAATGGAATTCTTAACTACTACCTCCTTGGCGTATAGTTGTATGGGTTTATGTTGCGAGATGTCGACCTGGTAGTTCTAGGGAAAGTACTATGGTTTAGATGTAGGTTTTCAGTAATGAAAATCAGAAGGGGGAAATCCTTCTTTGATAAAAAAACTACTACCTCCGTTCCAGTTTACTAGTCCCCATCGTAGTTTGGGTCAAAGTTTGTCCACGAATTTTACTTGTAAAATTTGAATGGAAAACGAATTTTTGTTATAACCAAACAAAAAAGGACTGGAGGGAGTGATTGCTCTGACACGGACGCCGCCTCTCATAGCGCAGGCATTGAACCGGTGCGCCAGCCAAGAGGGCCCCACTCACTGCAGGCCCGACTGAACACGCCTCCTCGCGGCATCCAACCGGCTTCAGACTGCCCCACCTGCCTCCATTGAATCCGCGCGTGTGCCGGCAACACGTCCTTCCGCGAGCCGGCCGGCATTTTAGAACACAAAAAATGACCAAAATATAATTAATTACGCATGGTCTTGACTTGTTGTGCTCGCAGTAGTAGAAGGAACTAGAGGGTTTTTCTTTATTTATAACTCTCCTCACATTTTTGTGGCTTTGAAGTGAATCATGGTTGTGGACATTATCTATGAATGTGCAGATATCAGTGAACATGAGTTTGATGTGGAAGTTGAACTTGGAATGTCGGGCTTGCGCGTGAACTATACCATGTCCAATGCTTCGTCTATTATTGTTTTGGAAAGTAATTGCTGTTATTACATGACCCGAAAAAAATTATTTTGTGCCACATCAGTAGATGCACGGACATCACAATGAGCATCTTGTTGGATAAACATTTGAACCTAGCTATTATGAAGGAAATTTTGTGTTGACAACAGTTTTAGATAGCAGGAAACGCCTAGCCTGCTCTGCCTCTGCTAGCTTATTTCTGGCTTCTTCCATCTCTTCTTTGGCTTGGGTGAAGAGAGCATCTGATTGCTCTTTTCGCTTCTTTAGGAACTCAGCTACATTCTCAAGGGCTGCTGCACGCTTTCTTTCAGCCTTTACTAGAGCCACGAGGACACGAATAGCTGACGACTCCACATGGCTTGTGTGTAATCCATTATCATCTGGGAATTTCCACCTTGTGTCTAATCTAGCATCATTAGGGAACTGGCACCTTTGTGTAATCCAGCCTCATTTTGGAAACATGATCTCGAGGTTGACCATACTTCCCTCCTTGCAGGAACTGCATCCTGACATGAAGTTACTTCTTTTTAGATCAATACTCAGAGCAACCCAGATCCATTTAGTAGAAGCCAGCTAAATAGGAATAGCAGAAGTGAATTCAAAAGGAAAATATAAAAACATACAACAAGGTGAGAGCACCCACTTCCAACATCAAGCTAAAAATGAAAGCATTAGGACGATTAAGACTCTTCTTATTACACATCGAAGAACACGAGGCTAAGAGAAACAGAAACTACAACATATACACATTGAAGAACACGAGGCTAAGTAATTGAAAGGGTGTTACTTACGAAAGCTCGTTTTACAGGTACGGTGCAGCTCCTCTTTAACTTGTCGTGCTCCTTGAAGATGTCCCCAAGATCCCGTGTTTGGTCTTCATTGCTCCTCTGCATGTTCGCACTCGTGGTTTTAAAATCTCAACATGGCAAGAAAAATATACTACTAGTAATACTCACGCATCTTGTGGGCAACATTAAAGCACTCGCCTACCATGTTAGAGCATCTCCAACAGAAGCGCAACGCGCGGCACTTTAAAAAAGCGTTTATAGTGCTGAGATCGAGAAGTAGAGATAGAGACTAGAGACTAGAGACTAGAGAGTAGAGGATAGTTCTCATCATAGATATAGCATAGATAGATAAAAAATAGATAGTTCAACTACTCCTCGTCGTCCAACTCCTCCTCGGTGATGCCCTCCTCCGACGTCTCAATGTAGGCGTGAAGATACCAATCATCGTTGGATTCGCAGGGCGACGCTGCTCCTAGCCTCATGTTGAATTGAGCGTCCGCTTTTCGCGTATGCTTGTCCTCACGATAGGTGGCTTGATCTGCCCTCCTCTTCTCCCTCTCCGCCCTCCTTTGCATGTAGAACTTGTGCTGGTTGATGATGTCCTGCGGGAAGCGTTGGTGCCACAGCGCCATGGCTTGCTTGTCCATCTCGGCGATGCCAAGACGGAGCTCCTGCCTCCGGTTGTCGCGACGGTCCTTGTCAGTGATAAGCCACGGCAGAGGCGCGAGCTCCTGCGCCTGCTCCAGCGTCGGAACGTTGGGAAGTTCAATGTTCTATGAGGCCACCGGAGCCGCCACGCCGCCGCGTTGTATGCGCGGGTGGCCTCATTGGCGGTGTCAAAATTGTTGAGGCCGAGGCGCATCCCGCGGAACGGGATCTCGGCGGAGAAGCCACCGGAGGCGCCACGCCACCGCGTTGTATGCGCGGGTGGCCTCATTGGCGGTGTCAAAATTATCGAGGCCGAGGCGCATCCCGCGGAACGGGATCTCGGCGGAGAAGCCACCGGAGGGGCGCGCACGGACGCCGCGGTATCCCCAAGTTTCCCGGCGACGCGGCAGCATGGTGGCGCGGCGGCGGCGAGGCGAGAAAGAGCGGGGAGAGAGTGGTGGCAAGGCACGGAGCGGGGAGAGAGCGGTGGCAAGGCATAGAGCGGTGGGAGGGTGTTGGATTTTATAAAGCGCGCAGGACGCCGCGCGCCAAAACTAGCGCACGCCTGGCCGATTTTTCCCCAGTGCGCGCGATCCTTTCCCGACATCCCTGCTATCTCTACTCTCTTCTCTACTGTTATATTTATTTTATATTTAATATTTATCTCTACTTCTCTACTCTCTACTCTTTTTTTCTTTTAAAAAACAGAGTTGGTGATGATGGTGTGTCTGCCATCCTGCAATATAGGCCGTTCGATTTATATCCGACGGATAGGAAGGAAAGTATGGCAATTTTGCAAAAAGATACCCACACCCCTCTCCAGATTTGCAAATAAGGCCTTCCCTCATTCATCTATTTCTCCCATAAGATAAACTACTCATACCAATGCATCTTGATGCGTGCAACGCATGGACATCTTGCTAGTTCTAAAAACTTTTCATCATTTGCCACACTACTGGTTGCAGATGAAGAACCTACCCAAGCACAACACGATACAAGAGCGACGCGCAATTACAAGCTGATATTCTTTTGGACAATGGAGGCTATAACCAATTACTTTTACGGGAACAATAGCAACCAGGAAATTTGAAGGGTAGGTATGAAAAAATTGGAACAGCACATGTACTGCTAAGAGATTCAATACACACATTACCAATCGAGGAGGAGAACGATGGTCGCGGCGGCCTCTGTGCATCATGGCAGGCAACGGGAGTCAGTTCATTTTCCACGACGGTGGTGCTTCTGCGCTTGGCTTCGGCTTCCGGGAAGCAGATCCGAGACCGTGGAAGATGGTGCCGGGGAAGAGGCTCCGTGTACGACGACGATGGTGGACCGGCTCCAGTGCGGCATATGAGGTCGTCTATGAGGTGGATGCGCTGCGGTGGACGAGTGCGTCGATGTAGAAGGGGAGGAGCACGAAGGTTGCGGTGCCGTGGAGAAGTCTATTTTGCGGTGGGTATAGAAAATGGGGAGTATTTAGATGTACTACTCTGGGTGCCGGAGTGGGGTTGGCTGGATAGGGTGAACCTGAAGTTACGAAAACAACCCCCTACCAAGCGTCATCTATAGGCATGTTCCGAAGGCTATGATGGTAACTTCACCTTTACTTTCGAATCGTGGTCGCGGGAGATTTCCGCCGACCTCAAAATTTTGTGACACTGAACTCCCCGTGTGGCGTGCTGGGTGATTGGGCTAAGAAACTAGCGAGTAGTACTAGCAACTACTAGTACTCCCTCCGTTTCTATTAAATTTGCATATTAGGTTTGACCGAAGTCAAACTTCCTAAAGTTTGACCAAGTTTATAGAAAAATATAAACATTTACCATAACAAATATGTATGATGTGAAAGTACATTCAAAAATATAAACATTTACCATAACAAATATAAACATTGTATATGCTAATATTTTTTGTTATAAAATTTCTGAGAGTTTACAAAACTTGACTTTGACCAATGCTAATATGCGGACTTAAATAAAACCGAAGGAAGTACACATTTGTTTTCTTAGTTTGTACTGAATTAATCATTTGTTGTAATTGTGACATAAATATATTAGGCTACTGACTTCGAATGTAATCGTCTATAAAGTTCAATAGTTGCAATCCTTGTTGAATTCCAAGATGTATACGGGGTCTATAGTACTTCACAATACGCTCAAACTCACATAATCCCAGTCAAATGAGAATCTAAATGCATTTCATAGTTATTACTTTGTAGGATGCAACAAAACCAACCATAACTCTACATCATCCATTATAAAAGCAACATTTTTAACACATCCCAATGTGGGAATGAAACGTGTAGAGAGAGCTTGCGAAGATGGACCAGATAGGGCGGGAAAGATTGTATGTATGTGGATGAGAGAGTAGGAGACAAACCTAACGAGACAGACAGAGAGAGAGATATAGAGAGAGAGAAAGAGAGAGGAAGAAGTAAGGTCTGTGAGAAAGATGGAGACATGTAATATACGTGAGATGCGTGTGCATCGGGATTTTGTACATGTGGAAGGAGAAGAGACAACAGGTTTGATGAGAGAGCTGGGAAAACATGGACGAGAGGGGAAGGATATCATGGGTTGAGGGATTGATCATTTTGTGCGAGGGAGAGAGGGATTGGTAATTTTGTGCGGGAGAGAGGGGGGAGGAGTCAGTCAGCCGTCGTCACATCATCCTGCTTCCAAATGGTCCCGCATTCTCTAGTGCAGTGTGGTCGCCGTCTTCTATCTCCTCGATGCCCTCTTTGAAGATTGAGGTGTTGTGCATGCTGGGGTGCAGAGAAGCACAAGCGAGAGTGGTCGCCATATAACCTTGGATGGGGATGAATTGTGTGCTCGGGGGAGGGTGTGTGTGGTGTGTGTGTGGTGTGTGTGTGTGTGTGTGTGTGTGTGTGTGTGTGTGTCAGATATTGAGAGAAATCGAACCTATGGAGAGAAATGTGTGTGTATGTGACGGAAAGCTACATGCTAAATAGGGTTTTCACGAAGAGATTGTGCGTGCGAGATGGAGAGCGATGTGCGGGCCTTAAGGTGGGCAGGGGCCGGGTGAGGGTGTCAAAATGTGTGCGTTGATGCATGTGTTACATGCGATCGTGCGAGGGACGGACGAATTGAGAGACATGGTTGTTGTGTTACGGATGCCCCCCCCCCTCTCTCTCTCTCACACACACACAAGTAAAATAGAAGACCGTTCTCTCATGTATACACAACGTATCAGCATCTGTCTATGTCTCACTCATGCATGATCATTTGCACATTCACACCTCTCTATGTCTCTATCACACGCACACCATCTCCACATTGCCCTTCCGCCGCAACACACATATGGACACATACACACGTTCTCTCTCAGTCACACACACAAAATCAGTATTAAAAAAACTAGGGCGCACCTAAAATGTCCAAATCCAAATAAACATGAACTGGAGCTAAATTCAAATATATGGAAATACTGTAGCGTCAAGAACTTTCCACCAAAAAAAGTTGAGTAATATTCGGGGATTGTTTTCACACACACAAAAAGGTTCGGTGGATGTCCTCCGAGCGTGACACGGTGACGCACCGTTCAATCGACCACGCGGCCGCGGTTCACGGGCTTGCACAGGATTCCGTATCATGGTTGTGGTAACTAATATAAGCGCTGCCTTAGTCTAATGCTTACGTGTACTAGTATGGTTTTCTTTTAAGTTTGACCAACCCTATATAAAACTAAACTAAGCTCCCATACGCTCACTCATCAATATGTCGCCGCCGCCATTGCGCATGCCAGCGCCCGCCTGCTCTGGCCAAAAATTTCTCTCCCATCACCGCCATGTCGCCGCCATCCCTGTGCCATGAAGCCGAAGGCTCGCCCGCTCACGTCGTCTGCAGTCCCTCCTCGCGATATCGCCGCGCTGCCAAGCATGCGAGCAGCTGGTGGAGCCGCGTCTATGCATGCAGCGCATGAGGAAGACGACGAGCGCATGCTCCAGCACGCCGGCGAGGAGGAACTAGCGTGTCACTTTCGTCTCCGCCCGCGCGGAAGAGGCGCGCATGGTGGCTGTCGCGGGGGAAGCCGGTCACGCCTGCGCCTAGCCCGCAAACACGGTGCGGACGCGGAATCTACCTTCGAGACCTTAAATGCCACATGCATCCTGCAATCTGAAGGAGCAATTTGGGTCAGTCAACTCTTGTGAGCCGTTGGATGCAACATGGATGGCTAGAAGGGCTTCTTCAACCTCTGAAACTGATGCACTGTTCATCTTCTCAGCCCGCCACACGCCTAACCGCCTGCTGCCGCCGCCCCGCCCTCCCCTGAACCGCCTGCCACCGCCATGCTCCCCCCACCCCAGCCATCCGTTTAACCCCGGGCACGATCCATTTTTTTCCGGCAAACTGCATTCCACACCCAACACTCATGAGATAGATCATGGGCACCCTGCCACCCTAATATAGATACCGGGTAGCTTCTCTGTCGTCTTCTTCCTTCCCTCCGTCGAACTTCTTTCACAAATCGACTGACCCAAATTATACTACTAGTACGAACGTATTAAGTACAGTAGGAACACGAAGATACGAGCAGTAGTACCAACTGCAAGATGAACAGTAGTAAGACATGGTACTAGTACTATTGTACGTACTAAAGAGTTCAAATAACGAGAAAGAACATAAACATAGTTCTGCTGGGGGCTCAGCACAATACACCCCTGAAATAAAACTAAGCAACTAGTCCGCTTGACACTACAGTAGAACCAGCATGAGCGACGGCACTTCCACCTTACTCGGAGTCCGAGTCCGAGTCCACGTCCTCGACTTTGTCCTTGTCCCTCTTCCTCTTCTTCTTCGCCGACGCTTCTTTGCTTGAACCAGACACTGGGCTCTGCTTCTCCATCCAACCCTTGTAGATATTTAAACAAAGGTAGGCATCCATTGCTGTGTACAGGATGTGATCTTCATCTAATGTCTTCGACTCCCATGCATGATGAAACTCGTGCTGAGGTTTCTTCAGTTTAGCGTATGAAGGATCAATCATGGTTTTTGCCAAGGTCAGCATTGAAGGCTGAGAGGAGGACACCAGGCTTGCCTTCTGGAGATCGAAGGGCTGGCCTATAACGAGGCCTATCCGACCTAGGACATCCCGGTCGTTCCTAAAGTCTACAGTAACGAATTTCACTCCTTCGTCCTTGAGGAAGTTCTTAAAATTCTGGAACACAACGTCGGCATGGCATATGTGGTAGACCAAGCAGACATTATGTATGCAAATCTAGATCACGGTGGGCTTCTTCTTCTCTGCCTCCTTCAGAATCTTCTCTATTTCCAGGACTGTGGTGTACTCAACATCTAGCCCAGCGACCCACTCATCCCTTGAACTGTTGAACATGCGTAGGAAGCGAGAAAGGCATGCTTTCACCGTCGCGGATCCATGTGTGTAGATGACGATGAACCCATCGCCGGTGATGACTCTAACCTGGTACTCAGCGGCGACCATGGAGATTTGGGAAGCCATGGATTTTGGAGGAGGGTTAGGAGAAGTTGAACTGGTGTAATGTGAAAGGACGGGACGACTGGGAGCGAACTGTTGTAAGGTAGTAGTAGAAGACGGGGACGAGTAGGGCGTGCGAACGGTGTGGGTTGTTGGCTTGCCCGGTGGATAAACGGCTGCAAGCCCCCAAAGAGTTCTCGAGTATTATGCGGGACCCACTAGATGTCATGTCTACTAGACCCATATCGTAGGCCTGACGGTATAGCTTCTTCCTATTCGCACACCATGCTGGTGCATGGATGTAACTTCACTTAATTCCGTCAACCGTCGCGCCTCCCATGACCTTCGCCTCCCTCGCGCGGTCGCGCCCTTTGAGACTTCGACCGGCTATAAATGAGCAATTTTTTTTGCCTAGTCCGCATGCATCATACTCCCTCTGGTCCTTTTTACTTCCGTCAACCGTTTGCAAAGTGTTTGACCAAATTTATACTAAAAATATCAATATCTACAATATTTATTACAATGAGTATAAGAACTATGTTTTATAATGAGTATACAAATATGGATTTGACATTGTGAATGTTGATACATTTTTCTATAAGTTTGGTCAAAGTAGAGGTACATTGACTTCAGACAAAACTTAAATGCACAATGCAGACTAGTTCCTCCATCTAGGTGCGTGCCATGTCCTATCTAGTCATCATAACAAGGTTAGCTAGTAGAGTACTACTACCTCCCTTCTACTTTAAAGGGCTCGATTCAAATATTTCACCTACTCTTACCAAGATAGAGGCGGTGGAATAGTTTTTGTAGTATGCAAAAGTACTCAACAAATGTTGTCGTTCTTCACAAAAAAATGTGTTTACCCACGCATTATCGCATTGCATGCATGCATGAACACTAGTTACTCTACCCCCCCCCCTCTCTTCTTTAATTCTTTGCCACATCAGCATGTTTGCTATTCCCGTGTGCATGATACCACCATTATGGCCAGCCTTAATCATCGCATGCAATAATTTAGTGCACCTTGGAATATGAAAATGTGTGGGGCATGTATGTTTTTAATGACTTAAGACTATACCTAGCCCGGCATGCAAAATGACTTATTATGCACCGTTCCCCATACCTACAGGAAGTCCGTTCGTCTCCAAATCTTTTCCTCTCCATGTGTGAAAACTATATGCCTGCTTGACTCTCCTCCCTCTGGCAGTCCCACCACTCCCCCCATGTGGAAAAATCTGCATGCATGACTCTCCTCCCCCCGTGCTCGTCCAATCCACTGTGACCAGCAATATTTCCACCCCTTCCCTCCCCCGTAATTTACTGCAACAAATATGCCCACGTAGCTGTAACGTTAATCACGCAACATATCTTACGGGATGCTGCTTCAGTTGCTTATCCGCAGGTGCATTGGGTCACTGACATATGGGCCCTACTGAGGTCTGGCCCACATGGCAGTGATGCAACTGGACCTGCAGTTAAGTCAGTGCAGCTCAGTCCATATCTTTCGTAGGTGTGCCATTGCTCGCTATAAATACTGCGCCTCCCACGGCATTCGGAAGAACGCTCACGTTCATCGCTATCTCCTCCCCTCCCTCTCATGTCGATCAACATGGCATCGCCCCTCCCAAGCCCTAGGCGCCCCTCGCTACACCGCGCGGACGGTCACATGTCGCCGTTTCGTTCCTCGCCGCCACTAGTCGAGGAGGACGCGTCGGCGTTCCGCTCCTCGCTGCGACGCGTCGAGGTGGACGCGTCGACGTTCCGCTCCTTGCCGCGACGCGTCGAGGTGGACGCGTCGGCGTTCCTAATCTTGCCAGCATGCGCGTCGGAGTACGCGTCGGCTCCCCTCTACAAGGAGAAAGCCGTGCCGCCCGCCGAGCCCCCCAGCCTTGAGGAGCTTTGGAAAGAAATAGATGTCGCCTTGTGGGAGGCTTTGCCTCCAGCAGAGCGTGCCAAAATAGAGGCGGAGAAGAAGGCCAAGGAAGAGAACTGCCCCTGTGCTACTCCCTCCGTCCAGGTGAATAAGTCATCTTTGGTTGTGCACCATGATCAAGGAGGGAAGACTTATACACCTAGGCGGAGGGAGTACTACTATTACTTATGTACGTGCAAATGCACGTTTTAACATTACGATGCAGTTTTTGTAAAAGTAGAAAAACAACACTAGTCAAGCTTGTCAAATGATTCAATGCAAAACAAATGCAAAAATGCTCATTTGATTGTTTACTTTTAGCTTCCTTCGCTGTTGTTATTTCTCTGTCGTACTTTGTATGGAGTATCTCACTGCTCGGAAAGGCATGCAAATTCCCAAACCGCTTCCTACACCCTGTATCGAATTTTTTGCCTAAAAAGTTGTGCCGCGCAATTGGAATTCCAACTTGAGTACTACTACTAGTAGGAGTACCAGGGGCTAGTTCTTTTAGGCTTCTAGATTAGTAATCCCATAACTACTACCTTCGTCCTGGTTTATTGGTCCCCATTGTGTCTGTGTCAAATTTTGATCATAAATTTAACTAATGAAATGTTAGTGCATGTCACATGCACTAACATTTTATCAGTTAAATCTTTGGTCAAAATTTAGCACAAATTACAATGGTGACGAATAAACACTGACGGAGGTACTAGTAGTAGTTTAGAGGCCCAAATAAATGAGTGAGGCACCTTAGGGGGTGTTTGTTTCCAGGGACTTTTTGGTGTAGGGACTAGAAAAAGTCCCTCTTAGAGACTTTTTAACCAAACAGGAGGGACTACTAAGGACTAAAAGTTTATTTTTGGGACTAAATGAAGAAGACTCTCAAGGAGAGTCTTTTTTGGGACTTTTTGAGACTTTTCCAACAATGCCTCTCCCTGCACCCATTGCCCCTCCAGCCCATTGTGTTGTTTGGGTGTTATTTTTCTGTATACTAGGGGTAACATGGTCATTTAATAACCTCCAGTTAGGGACTAGGGACTTTTTAGTCCCTGGAAAAAAATAGGGAAGGAGTTTTTAGGGACTAGGGACTTTTTAGTTGGGACTAGAAAAAGTCCTAGGACTTATGAACCAAACAGGGCCTTAATGTTACTCTCCACTGTGACTAGTCTTATGAGAAAAGCCAGTGAAGAGATGACTTATTTTTTAAGCCGCCAAAAGAACTGGCCCTAGGAGTAGTAGCTTGGGATACTAGTTGTAGTAGCTAGGGATCGAGTGTGTGAGATGAACCGGAGAAAGTAAATGCAGAGATATGAAATGCAAAAAAGACGGAGGGATGTGATGGTTGCTTGTCCATTTATTTTACCAGGCCTCTTATTACTGGGAGTGGTTGGGTTTTGTGATATGACAACTTTACTGCCGCACCACGAGCAGGGTGAGACTCGCGTGCAGCGCCGCCCTCTACACTAGTACTACATCGGTCGTGGTTTAATAGTCCCTGATGTCTACTACACAACCTTCTGCTTGTAGACGTTGTTGGGCCTCCAACTGCAGAGGTTTGTAGGACAGTAGCAAATTTCCCTCAAGTGGATGACCTAAGGTTTATCAATACGTGGGAGGCGTAGGATGAAGATGGTCTCTCTCGAACAACCCTACAACCAAATAACAAAGAGTCTCTTGTGTCCCCAAACACACCCAATAGAATGGTAAATTGTATAGGTGCACTAGTTCGGCGAAGAGATGGTGATACAAGTGCAATACGTATGGTAGATATAGGTTTTTGTAATCTGAAAATATAAAAACAGCAAGGTGGGAAGCGATAAAAGTGAGCGTAAACGGTATTGCAATGCTAGGAAACAAGGCTTGGGGTTCTTACTTTCACTAGTGCAAGTTCTCTCAACAATAATAACATAACTGGGTCATATAACTATCCCTCAACATGCAACAAGGAGTTACTCCAAAGTCGCTAATAGCGGAGAACAAACAAAGAGATTATTGTATGGTACGAAACCACCTCAAAGTTATTCTTTCTGATCGATCTATTCAAGAGTTCGTACTAGAATAACACCTTAAGATACAAATCAACCAAAACCCTAATGTCACCTAGATACTCCAATGTCACCTCAAGTATCCATGGTATGATTATACGATATGCATCACACAATCTCGGATTCATCTATTCAACCAACACAAAGAACTTCAAAGAGTGCCCCAAAGTTTCTACCGGGAGAGTCAAGACGAAAACGTGTGCCAACCCCTATGCATAACTTCACAAGATCACTGAACCCGCAAGTTGATCACCAAAACATACATCAAGTAGATCACGTGAATATCCCATTGTCACAATAGATAAGCACATGCAAGACATATATCAAGTGTTCTCAAATCCTTAAAGACTCAATCCGATAAGATAACTTCAAAGGGAAAACTCAATCCATTACAAGAGAGTAGAGGGGAGAAACATCATAAGATCCAACTATAGTAGCAAAGCTCGCGATACATCAAGATCGTGCCAAATCAAGAACACGAGAGAGAGAGAGAGAGAGAGAGAGAGAGAGAGATCAAACACATAGCTCTTGCTACATACCCTCGGCCAGGGTGAACTACTCCCTCCTCGTCATGGAGAGCGCCGGATGATGAAGATGGACACCGGTGAGGATCCCCCTCGTGGTGCCTTGAACGGGTCTAGATTGGTTTTCGGTGGCTACAGATGTTTACGGCGGCGGAACTCCCTATCTAGGATGTGTTCTGGAGGTTTCTGTATTTATAGGAATTTTTGGCGTAGGTCTCACGTCAGGGGGGTATTCGAGTCATCCACGAGATAGGGGGCGCGCCCAGGGGGCAGGGCGCGCCCCCCACCCTCGTGGACGGCCCGGGACTCTTCTGGCCCAACTCTTTTACTCCGGGGGCTTCTTTTGGTCCGTAAAAAATCGTCAAAAATTGGCACGTCAATTGGACTCCTTTTAGTATTCCTTTTCCGTAAAACTCAAAAACAAGGAAAAAACAGAAGCTGGCACTGGGATCTAGGTTAATAGGCTAGTCCCAAAAATCATATAAAACAGCATATAAATGCATATAAAACATCCTAGATGGATAACATAATAGCATGGAACAATCAAATATTATAGATACGTTGGAGACGTATCAGTCCCACATTGAATTTGACTGAAGATTTAACTGACAAAGTTTTAGTGCATGTCAACAAAAACTATATCGTTGGATTCGTATTTGAACATAATTTTCAATGATATAATTTTAGGTGACATGCATCAGAATTTATCCTACTATATATAATGTTAGTTCAATTTTTGGTCGTACTAATCTATAGTAAGGTGCTCGTGCGTTGCACGGAACAGTGAAATGCATTGATCGGGGAGTTGTTTATTTTGACAAAGGATGTGGGGGTCATCTCATGTGTAACGGGTATTGATAGGTTTCTTCAGATATTATTTCATCTCTAGAGCTCACAAACATCCGGGTGAAATAGATAAAAAAGTATCTTTTGCAAACAAAAGCGTTCAACAACCTGCATCCAAAACTTGTGGAGAAATAACACTTATTGTGCTTTGCAAGAAATGATCTTTAAGAATTAGTTTTTGAGTATCGATTGTTATACATGTTGGCTATAGATGACATGGCACTTTCTTATAGTCAACGGTTGGCTATACTATTAAGTATTAACCATGCCATTATACACCTAGACAGAGGGATTAAATAAGGATGACTTGGAAGGGGGCAGAGGAGATGTAAGAAATGGTTCATCATAGTCTTTCACCAGTACAGTAGTAAAAATTTCATACATGGGAGATTCTAGACTAAACCATAAATGGATACACTTTTATTCATGCGCGATACTCTAATAGAGCAAGATCATGCATGGAAGACTCCACATGCTTAGACAACAGATTACATTGAGCGAAGACTACTGATCAACATTTAACTTGGTAATGCATATGTCGAGGTGAACCTCCTTGGAGTCCCCGTGCACCACGTTGGGGGCCAAATCATACCATGCGTCCTCCATGTCAGCATCGGCGGGAAGGTCCTTCCCTTCAACGATGGCCTATTTTTAAGCCATAGTATTTGACAAAACCGCCACCCTTACACACGTACTGTAACTGCATCACGGGCGTTTGCAACTGCCATGTCTCCCAAATGACGTTCTTTGGGATTGGAGTTAGCACCGATGGCGGTTCGTAGTCGTTCCACGCTCGGGCATTGAACTTTGTAACTATTTTAGATTAGAATATACTACTCCTCCAATCCTACTCCACCACTACTCTACTCAAGCTAGTTAGGTCATAGTAGTAGGTACTGTAGGGAGTACCAGTACTGTGATCACTCAATCAAGTTGTCTGGCATCGATATGACCCTACGCTGCTGGTATGTGTCTCGTAAGTCAAGTGGCATGCTGTAGTCATCATCACCTGTCCACTTCCCGCAGCACATATTCGCTTCTCCATCTTTGTCCGCGCATAATTTCGTCCAATCTTCCATCCCCGGTAAGACGCCTCCCCCCTCGTCTGAAACCCAAGCACTAACAATGGCAGAACCGAGCAGCGTATGTCGAAAGAGTGGCTTGAATTCGCTCCCCACAGAGGTAATCAAACACATTGTTTTGCGTGTGGACAATCTCAGTACCATGCCGCTCGCCGCGTGCTCGTCGGGGGCTGTACCGTTTACTCAAAGCCCTCAGGCTGGAGCTTTTTAAGCCACCTCCTTGCTTGTTGATCCGCCTGATCTTCAGAAACGGCGTGTCACGTGGCATAACGATCGTAGGGTGGCGAGCATCAACCCCCTTGACTGTGATCCGATCCCCGTCATGCTCAACTACATTAACAGTATGTACCGGGTCAGCATTAACACGTCTTGGATGGTGCTCGTCGACGGTCGCGGCAGCTGGATGCTCGTGGAGGTCTACACCCGGCGATTGATCCCCCTTCCTTCGATTAACACTGCACTGCTTTGGCACCACGGCCCAGAATACTCGGAATCTTACAGTAGCCAACATGATACCAAGTTTGATTTGCTCAAGGTTGTAATCTGCCAAGTGCCCACAAGATCTGCGAATTATAAAGACTTCAGGCTAATTGCATTCTTCAACCGCGGTCTCGCCTATCTGACAGGTCACTGCGGTAAGTGGATAAATCTGCACGCCCATCACAGGATCATACATCCTCCATGGTTCTCTGATGCCATTTAACACAAGGGCTTAATTTACGCTGTCGACTCCTTCTATGGCTGGACGTATTGCTGGCCTACTCCAGTCATCGCTACAAACGGCTGTTACAGCAGTATGTTACTTTCCTATGATATCATGATGGCTTGCTCGTATTACTGTCAACATTTACGAAAAAAAATATTCATGCTCATAACATTTTGTTCATAAGATTGACTATGTTAAGAGGCCTTTTTTATTTGACTCCAACTTGATATGATGTTGTAGGCCGCCTGGTGTCCCTACCCTTCCTAATCCCAGAACCTTTCAAAGAAAAGCGACATGGCAGTTGCAGGTGGTTCCTGGCTTGATCAGACGACGGTGAACGATTGATGATCGTTCGCACGTACCAGATGTGTTGTTTCGCGGAATACAATCACAGTCACTGCAAGGTCTTTGAGCAGGATACCGGCTTCTCTGGGCCTTCAGGAATTTTTGACTGGAGCCTCGTAAGTAGCCTTGGTACACGCTCTTTGTTTCTCGGACTGAATTATTCGATTAACTAGGAGATAACCAACGGCAAGGATCAGGATGGCAGCGTGGTTTCGTTCATCAGGCAAAACTATGTGTACACAGCATACCATGCGTCTCTGCATGCACCATACCCTGATATGTGCCGCCACGCTCTGCAGCACAAAGTAGGAGAGAGGTTCGCAAGTATCAGACTTCGACCTGCTGGCTGGAGTTTCCCCATCGAGCACCCATCTGGTTCAAGCCGTCACCAATCTCTGACTTAATAAATAGTAACGTCTAACTGAGCCAGTTAGTTAGATGCATATACTTGGTGTAGTAGGATCTTTATTTAGTTTGATGCATACACTTGTTCTTTTTTGGTAGCCCTTTTGTAATGATGGCTGGTGTTTGGTTTGGAAGAGAGAGCTGTGTCTTTACTCTTACGGCATCGCTTCTTTATACATTGCACCCCGACCCTCGTTGTTGCTGCTGTTGTTTTCAATGTACAATCAGTAGTATATTTCGTCTGTTGGTTGAATAAATGTGTTGTTAGAACGACAAACACAATGTTTTGGAATTCGTTGCACGGTCTGATCCTTTAGTGCCCCGTACCGTATGTAGCGCATACTATTTTTGGTCCGGAACGCATTTTCCACTTGTTGATAACATACAGCCCACTGATGAAGGCCCAATAGAGGAGCCCATAATTAACTGGAAGGGAGGCTCTCGCATGAATCCGTTCCAGGTACATGCTTATGTTCCCCTAAACATAAATAAGTAAATAAATAAATAAAGCTAAATGCTCATGCACCAGTTCTTTAAATTCAGGATTTAACAGGAGGATATTATTTCCTATGATAGTGTCATTACATTCAGTTGATATTATTCTTAGGCAAAGATAACAACCATGTGACGCCCGGATATTTAAGCTACAGTAATTCTCTGCTAATGATGCCACATCACTTCGATTACTGTTGCTAATCTCGCGTTAGTTCGAAACCGATTCAAATTCAAATCCAAAATCAAGCAAATAATTAAAGTTTTCCAAAATCAAAACTAAAATGTTCGGAGTGAGCCAAATAATGCATATGTAATTATGGCGGAGAAACCAACCTCTTTGGAAGTGTTTGATTGTACTAAAGTAAATAAAACAGTAGCAAGACAATTAATTAAATTCCTTTTTCGATTAATAAAATATTAAACTATTTTATCTAGTTGCCCAAGTTTTTGTGGCATTAGAATATGTAGTAACACTATTTTAGGAACTAACTTTATATTTTACAAAAACTAAAGTATATTGGAAATAATAGAAAACAGTAAAGGAAAATAAATAAATAGAAAAAAATGAAAGGAAAACAAAATAAAAGTAAAACAACAGACCCCCCCCCCCGCTGGGCCAAGTGGCCACTGGCCTCCGCCGCCCGAACGGGCCGGCCCAACCGCCCCTCACCCCACTCCCTTAACCCACCTGGACGCGAAACCCTAACCTACCCCGTACCCTACTTCCCCCCACATCGCTCTCTCCTTCCCCCCGATCCAGGTCTGGATCGGGAAGGGGAACGACCCGCCCCGACTCCATCGACCCGCCGACCGCGTCGCCCATCGTCCCTGGAGCACCATCACCGCCGCCGCTTCGACCTCGTCGGAGCCACCACGCCGGCCTGCCTCCTCGCCTCCTCATCTCTCTCCTCGACGGAGCGCCGTCCCCGTCCGCCTCCTCGCCTCAACGCCGCGGTGCCGATGTCGTCGCTGGTGCTGCCTCGCCGGACGACGCTGACCTCGTCGCCCCGCCTTCGGCCGGAACGCCGCCTCGACCATGCCTCCCCGCTGGACCGGCCCCGCCTTCCTCCCTCGACGGCCTGCCTCGTCTCCGACGCCGTCGTCCCCGTCCTCCTCCCCGAACGGCCTCCACGCGCCTCGACGCCTCCCTGCTCACCACCGCTGGTGAGGACCCGTTCGTCCTCCCCTTTCCCCCGCTCGTCGTTGCGGTCGCCACGCTCACCCCGACCCCACTCGCGCTGAACACCACCAGGCCACGCCCGGCCGAGCTCCTCTCGCCAGCGCCTCCGCCCGTACCGCCGTCCGGTGCCCATGAGCTCCGTGAGCTCGCCGCCATCGTCGCGCCCGTGAGTTCCTTGGTCACGCGCCTCCACCTGGACCGTGAACCGCACCACTGGCTGCTCCCAGGCGAGCTCGCCGCTGCTCCCGCTGTTCACCGACCAAGCGCGTAGCCGCTGGCCGCCGGCTCGCCTCCGCGCGTGCGCGTGCACCCGTGTGTGCTTGGCCTTGTGCCACTAACCACAGGGGCCCACGCCCCTGTATTTTTTCAAGGAAACAAAAGAAAACAAAAATGAAATAAAATCGATAAAAACAATAAAAACAATATAATTATTTAATTAAGATAATTAATCAACTTAATTGATCATGTTAATTAATCTAATTCACCCTGTAATTAACTTTAATTACCTGTTTAGGTAAACAGCCTATGACAAGTAGGCCCCACGCCCCTGGAACGTTTAAAAAAAATAATTAACTAAATAAAATGAAATAATAATTAATGAATCAATTAACTAAATTAATTAGCTTAATTAATTATGTTTAGTTAACCTAATTAACTATTGTTAATTAACTAAACAGTATGACATGCGGGACCCCCACGTCAGATTGACCCAGTCAACCGCATTGTTGACTGCTGACATCACACATACGTCATGCTGACGTCATCCCATACTATTCTGGATAATGTTGATTTAAATTAATTAAACAAACGCCAGAAAATGATTAAAACTTTAGAAAACCATAGGTAATAAACCGTAGCTCGGATGAAAATACTTTCTACATGAAAGTTGCTCAGAACGACGAGACGATTCCGGATACGCAACCCGTTCGTCCGCCACACCCCCCTAACCTATCGAACTCGCAACATTCCCCCTCCGGCTCCTCACTTGAAAAGCAAACGGGGATCCTTTCCCGGATGTTTCCCCCCTTCACCGGTATCACCTCATACCGCGTTAGGGCACCTCTAGCACCGATACTTGTCATGTCATGCATCACTATGCATCTGCTTGCTTAAATATTTATTGTTTCTTCCCCCTCTTCTCTCGCTAGACACCGAGACCGACGCCGCTGCTACCCAGTACGACTACGGAGTTGACGACCCCTCCTTCTTGCCAGAGCAATCAGGCAAGCCCCCCTTGATCACCAAATATCGCCTATTCTTCTCTATACTGCTTGCATTAGAGTAGCATAGCATGTTACTGCTTTCCGTTATACCTATCCCGATGCATAGCCTGTCCTTGCTACTATTGTTGTTACCTTTACCGCAATCCTACATGCTTAGTATAGGATGCTAGTATTTCCATCTGTGGCCCTACATTCTTGTCCGTCTCATTGTGCTATACTATCGGGCCGTGATCACTCGGGAGGTGATCACGGGTATATACTATATACTTTATACATGATACATGTGGTGCTTAAAGTCGGGTCGGCTCGAGGAGCACCCGCGAGTGATTCACGGATTGGGGCTGAAAGGACCTTTGTCCCGACGGCCCTCTGGATGGATCTTTGTGGCGGAGCGGCAGGGCAGGTTGAGACCGCCTAGGAGAGAGGTGGGCCTGGCCCTGTTCGGGCGCTCGCGGATACTTAACACGCTTAACGAAGTTCTTGGTATTTGATCCGAGTCCGGCCATTTGGTCTATACGCACTAACCATCTACGCGGGAGTAGTTATGGGTATCCCGGCGTCGTGGTATCAGCCGAAGCCTTCATGATGTCAGCGACTGAGCGGCGCGCGCCAGATTGGACCGCGTAACGTGACTTCCTTTGTAATAGAGGTTGCTAGGTCTGCTTCCGTCCGCATTCGCAACGTGCAGGTGTGCTAAGGGCGATGGGCCCAGACCCCTGGGCGCTTAGGTTTAGACCGGCGTGCTGACCGCTCTGTTGGCCTAGGTCGGGCTGCAACGTGTTGATCTTCCGCGCCGGGCATGACCTGTAAAAGTGTGTCCGCCAAATGGGATCAAGCGTGTTGGGTTATGTGGTGGACCCTGCAGGAAGTTAATCTATTCGAATAGCTGTGATCTTCGGTAATGTGACGACTTGGAGTTGTACCTTGACCTTATGACAACTAGAACCGGATACTTAATAAAACACCCCCTTCCAAGTGCCAGATACAACCCGGTGGTCGCTCTCTCTCAAGGTTACGAGGAGGGGATTGCCGGGTAGGATTATGCTATACGATGCTACTTGGAGGACTTCAGTCTGCTCTCTTCTACATGTTGCAAGACGGAGGCTGCCAGAAGCGTAGTCTTCGACAGGATTAGATACCCCCCCTCTTATTCTGGCATTCTGCAGTTCAGTCCACTGATATGGCCCTTTACACATATATCCATGCATATGTAGTGTAGCTCCTTGCTTGCGAGTACTTTGGATGAGTACTCACGGTTGCCTTGTTCCCCCTTTCCCCCCCTTTCTTTACCCGATTGCTGCAACTGACGATGGAGCCCAGAGCGACGCCACCGTCAATGGCGACTACTAATCGGAGGTGCCTACTACTACGTGCAGCCCGACGATGACCGAGGAGTAGTTAGGAGGATCCTGTGCAGGAGGCCTGCGCCTCTTTCGATATGTATCCCAGTTTGTGCTAGCCATCTTATGGCAACTTGTTTAACTTATGTCTGTACTCAGATATTGTTGCTTCCGCTGACTCGTCTATGATCGAGCACTTGTATTTGAGCCCTCGAGGCCCCTGGCTTGTATTATGATGCTTGTATGTCTTATTTTATTTTTAGAGTTGAGTTGTGATATCTTCCCGTGAGTCCCTGATCTTGATCGTACACGTTTGCGTGTATGATTAGTGTACGATTGAATTGGGGGTGTCACAAGTTGGTATCAGAGCCGACTGCCTGTAGGAATCCCCCTTTCCAACTCCTTGGCCGAAGTCGAGTCTAGACGTTGCAAAAACTTTTACTAACATGGCTATGCGGCCCATGGGCCCACGTCGCCATTTGGGTGGTACTAGGATCTTTTACTCCTCGACCTTTACTCTGGGACTCTGAACTCTCTTCTATTCGGGTTAAATGAATTTTGCTAAATCTAACATTAGGATCTCGTTATCACTTTCACCCGGAGAGCCCCCTATTATTGATGATCGTCTGCTGCACCAGAAGACCCTGAAGATACTCTCCGCTGTTAACTCGAGAACTTGTGTTCATCGCGTTTGCAATTCCCCTTCCACCGTAAACCCTTACGGATAACTACTTGCAGTGGTTATTCTTACATTCATCCCCAGTTGGTCTTGTTATTACAAGATACCCTGAAAAACTCATCGTTGTTTCGATAATCCTTTGAGCTTACTATCGTGCTGTTCCTTGTCACCTGAATACCCCTACGGTTAATTCTCGCACTTATCGAGTATCCGCTCATCCCCCAGTTGTTCCTGTGTTACACAAAAGTCTTCGAAATACCATACGATATTCCGAAAATCCTCAAAGAACCTATTGCTCTGGAATTTCTTGTTTGCTTTCATTATGATTAATCCCATAAGTATAGTAATCATATTAGCATCCTTTGTCACCATCATTTTTGAGTCCGTTGATTCAATACGTTGTGAATGTTCACAATCATCAGTCGAGTCCTAGGATTATCTTTCCGGCTCAGACGTCATTTTGAACATGAGCTGGTTCTCGACCAAACTATCGTAAATCGATTGTGCCTCCGGTATATACAATTGATCCATCCTTGATCGTAACGTCGCTTCGATCCCTTGTTTTGGAAATCATAATTCCTTTGCATTTAAGCTTTGAATTATTCAGATGATTCCATAACTTGTTGCATTCGCATTCTTTCTTCCTCTGATTGGGTATCGATACTCACCTCAGCTCCACTGTGGATCGCCTTATCCGCTGTTGGATTATTATATCCGACAGTGTCCTTCATAATTAATCACCTTGTGAGTCCTTCTCCGATACATAATGCCTTTGTTAAATTGTATCCTTTCCTTTTTTCATCCATGCTCTGCTTTCGAGCTGGTGATACTTACTCTTGAAGCTTATGGTATATGTTCGCAAGAAGCCCCGATGGGATTGAACCAACGCCTTCCCTCATCGGTGTGAACCCGAAAGATTTCACGAGTCATACTTATCTGGTATTGCACCAGGTAAAACTTTCAACAAATAATATCATATTCGAAATACGAGAGGTGAATGGAAGATTATGCATTGGGGAAGTGGGAGTCGACCTTGAACTTTGTGTTCATGCCCATGGACGCGATGTATATCCTATCATGGAAGCTTCTTGTAATAATAACTATTTCCTTGATAACTAGCATATGGTATCTGTGAATTGATCCCTTGCAACCGTGGTTCCGACCATGATTGTTCTTCTTTGATTCCATTTCTCGGACAAGTTAAAACCATTGTCTTCTATGGATCAATACACCAGTCCAACCTTTACTTTGATCTTGTGTCGAGTATTACCCCCCTGGTATCTCGACATTATCATGGAACTGCATAACTTCTTATGAGTTCTTCATCAAGTGCTACATTCTCACTGATTCCAATTTTTCACGGACTCTGAGTTATTAAACCCTCAAAGACACCGATAACTGACTCGATCTGCACCGCGATTAAACAACTCTTGGTAACCTTCATTACTTACGAGTTTGAACTCGATCACGTCATTCCTAGCCTGCTTGGCTATATCCTTGTCGTGCCAATTTTAACTGCTACCTGGTCCGTCTTCCCGGAGCATAAATTTCGACGATGAGCTAATCTTACGTCGATCTTCCTCGTCATATAAATTGTCCTTGAACAACAAGCTATATTTCGAGTTTGTGTCGTACCCATGGTCTCAATAACTATTCGCTTCATCATTCATTTGACTTGATGTCATCGCCGATCGGTTACATCTTCTTGAAACCTCTCGACAAATGTGTCGTGATCATCATCAATATTCTGAGGTCTTCCAAGATATCAATTGAATTCATGATGAGAAATAACATCCTTGCCCTCGATGATTGGTGCTATCATCGACCACTTTATTGCCTTCCGTTCAACACAAACTTGTTCATGTTTGGTGTTATACCTTGAGTTCCCCGCCATCCAAAGAATTGTTCTTCTTTACTCGGAACATTACCATCTCTTATGTCATCAATGTTGTGAGAATTGCTCCACCTCTTAGAAATTCTTGGTATGATGATACTTCTCACCATCACCATTCTAACGTTGATCATGCTACCCGAGCCCATATTTCGGGTACACCTTTCAACCAATGTCTAGTTGTGTATGTTTTCCTCCAGCATACATCTTTATATCATTTGATTTTACAAATGTTATCCCTTGTTCACATGATTGTGGAAACCCATCTTTTAGAAATCTGGAGGAATGGTCGCTGAGCCATCAGCACCTCCTCATCCTGTCCTTGGTTAAATGAGGAACTCTTGTTTCGGAACTCGCTTCCATAGTTCATTTCCCGAGAATTTTACAATGACATCTCGTCATTTGTGTTGTACCTTTTCTTCTCTGGCCTCCTAAGTCAGAGGTATCCTGACACCAATCGGATCTGAACCTCGGTCAGATATGATGGTTGGGACATTTCCAAGAGTTATAACATTGGTCTTTATGACCCGGTAAGGTGATGTCATGTCCAAAGACACCGGCCGGAGGACCTATTGTTATAGTTTCCTTTTTAACAAGGTTAAACATTCTTCCATGAGGAAATTGAATGACTTTTTTAACAAGTTATTCCTGATGGATCCTTTGTGCTTCCAAAGTCTGATCTTCACCTGATGACCATGTCAGTGCTATCTTGAAGCATGTCCATGGTACTCCGATTTTCAACAAAAACATTTGAAGCCCAATGCTAAATGTTTCCTGCTCGATTATCCAAACACCGCTGTATGGGTATGGTCATCAAATTCCTCTCCCCTTACCTAAATGGTTATCCACTCTATACCTGTCATGGATATCTTGCTCTGCTTGTCCTTGGGAAGGATATGCCCCCGAAATGTGTTTAAACACATTTTTCCTTTCCATTGTTCTGATTAACCTGATGATCACATTTTCCTTTTCATTGGTTTGACTGACCTTTCTTGTGAGCTATATAAACTAAGCAGTAATAATTCATTGCTTATGTAAACACCTCGGTGTACACTTCTGTCAGTGAGACCGTGTTACTATTGTTGATGACATTTCAGTAACCACCGATGGACGAGAACTTTGCCTATTGGTCCGCCTCGTTTCAACGAAAGGTGAAAATGGTTCTCTTCGTCCCTCGCCCTAGGTACCAACATTGTTGCCAACAAAACTGACATGCTATCCTCGACATACCTTGCTATCTTGACCGTGCAAATGTTAGCGCCTTTCCTGCTTTAACCCACATGGTGGGCCCATAACCCACAGTTCCACAGGATCGAAACTCAACTCTATTGTACACCCTGTTTCCAAAGTTAATCCTCGCGCTTGGCTTCGTATACTATTCATGAGCCACATTCCTAGTGATCTATTCTGGTATCAGACGCAATACTTATTCACGTTGCCCTGAACCCTTTCACCTTCTGACTAGGCATTGAATGATTGTCTGGCTACTTGAAACTCCATATTGTACCTTCGAACTTTACTCTCGATGTGGTTTATTTGTTCGACTCGAGAGGTACTCATAGGCTCATTCATGGGTTAATCCCAGATTATTACCCTTATAGCATTCTGTCGTTGCTGATCTGCCCCGTTACCTATTCGTAAGTACGATGGAACTCCCGAAGAAAGGATGACGACTTGATCATGATGACCTAAAGTTGAGAAATGAAGACATCAATGTAATGGATCGACCTCTTCGAGAAGAGCAACCAAGACTGGGAACACTCACTAGAATTTTGTAACCAAAACTTTCCCCCTTACACCCCTCTTAAATCTCGGGACGAGATTTCTTGTAGTGGAGGAGAATTGTGACGCCCGAATATTTAAGCTACAGTAATTCTCTCCTAATGAAGCCACGTCACTTCGATTACTGTTGCTACTCTCGCGTTAGTGCGAAACCGATTCAAATTCAAATCCAAAATCAAGCAAACAATTAAAGTTTTCAAAAATCAAAACTAAAATGTTAGGAGTGAGCCAAATAATGCATATGTAATTATGGCGGAGAAACCAACCTCTTTGGAAGTGTTTGATTGTCCGAAAGTAAATAAAACAGTAGCAAGACAATTAATTAAATTCCTTTTTCGATTAATAAAATATTAAACTATTTTATCTAGTTGCCCAAGTTTTTGTGGCATTAGAATATGTAGTAACACTATTTTAGGAACTAACTTTATATTTTACAAAAACTAAAGTATATTGGAAATAATAGAAAACAGTAAAGGAAAATAAATAAATAGAAAAAAATGAAAGGAAAACAAAATAGAAGTAAAACAACAGACCCCCCCCCCCCCGCTGGGCCAAGTGGCCACTGGCCTCCGCCGCCCGAACGGGACGGCCCAACCGCCCCTCACCCCACTCCCTTAACCCACCTGGACGCGAAACCCTAACCTACCCCGTACCCCACTTCCCCCCACATCGCTCTCTCCTTCCCCCCGATCCAGATCTGGATCGGGAAGGGGAACGACCCGCCCCGACTCCATCGACCCGCCGACCGCGTCGCCCATCGTCCCTGGAGCACCATCACCGCCGCCGCTTCGACCTCGTCGGAGCCACCACGCCGGCCTGCCTCCTCGCCTCCTCATCTCTCTCCTCGACGGAGCGCCGTCCCCGTCCGCCTCAACGCCGCGGTGCCGACGCCGTCGCCGGTGCTGCCTCGCAGGACGACACCGACCTCGTCGCCCCGCCGTCGGCCGGAACGCCGCCTCGACCATGCCTCTCCGCTGGACCGGCCCCGCCTTCCTCCCTCGACGGCCTGCCTCGTCTCCGACGCCGTCTTCCCCGTCCTCCTCCCCAAACGGCCTCCACGCGCCTCGACGCCTCCCTGCTCACCACCGCTGGTGAGGACCCGTTCGTCCTCCCCTTTCCCCCGCTCGTCAAGGGTCGCCACGCCACCCGACCCCACTCACGCTGAACACCACCCACGCCATGCTGAGCTCCTCTCGCCAGCGCCTCCGCTGCCGTCGTCGGTGCCTCATGAAGCTCCGGCGAGCTCAGCTGCCGCCATCGTCGCGCCGTGAGCCCCTTGGTCACGCGCGCCTCCCTGCCTACGACCATGAACTGCACCACTGGCTGCTCCAGGCGAAGCTCGCCGCTGCTCCATTGTTCACCGACCAAGCGTGGCAGCCGCTGGTCAGCTCGCCTCACAGGCGCGTGCACCCGTGTGTGCTTGGCCTTGTGCCACTAACCACAGGGGCCCACGCCCCTGTATTTTTTCAAGGAAACAAAAGAAAACGAAAATGAAATAAAAATGATAAAAACAATAAAAACAATATAATTATTTAATTAAGATAATTAATCAACTTAATTGATCCTGTTAATTAATCTAATTCACCCTGTAATTAACTTTAATTACCTGTTTAGGTAAACAGCCTATGACAAGTAGGCCCCACGCCCCTGGAACGTTTTAAAAAAAATAATTAACTAAATAAAATGAAATAATAATTAATTAATCAATTAACTAAATTAATTAGCTTAATTAATTATGTTTAGTTAACCTAATTAACTATTGTTAATTAACTAAACAGTATGACACGCGGGACCCCATGTCGATTGACCTGCATGTACCGCATTGTTGATCGGCCGACATCACACATACGTCATGCTGACGTCATCCCATACTATTCTGGATAATGTTGATTTAAATTAATTAAACAAATGCCAAAAAATGATTAAAACTTTAGAAAACCATAGGTAATAAACCGTAGCTCGGATGTAAATACTTTCTACATGAAAGTTGCTCAGAACGACGAGACGATTCCGGATACGCAACCCGTTCGTCCGCCACACCCCCCTAACCTATCGAACTCGCAACTTTCCCCCTCCGGCTCCTCCGCCCGAAAACGCGAAACGCCGGGGATCCTTTCCCGGATGTTTCCCCCTTCACCGGTACACCTCATACCGCGTTAGGGCACCTCTAGCACCGATACTTGTCATGTCATGCATCGCTATGCATCTGCTTGCTTAAATATTTATTGTTTCTTCCCCCTCTTCTCTCGCTAGACACCGAGACCGACGCCGCTGCTACCCAGTACGACTACGGAGTTGACAACCCCTCCTACTTGCCAGAGCAACCAGGCAAGCCCCCCCCCTTGATCACCAGATATCGCCTATTCTACTCTATACTGCTTGCATTAGAGTAGTGTAGCATGTTTCTGCGTTCCATTATACCTATCCTGATGCATAGCCTGTCCTTGCTACTACTGTTGTTACCTTTACCTGCAATCCTACATGCTTAGTATAAGATGCTTGTATTTCCATCTGTGGCCCTACATTCTTGTCCGTCTGGCATGCTATACTATCGGGCCGTGATCACTCGGGAGGTGATCACGGGTATATACTATATACTTTATACGTGATACATGTGGTGCTTAAAGTCGGGTCGGCTCGAGGAGCACCCGCGAGTGATTCACGGATTGGGGGCTGAAAGGACCTTTGTCCCGACGGCCCTCTGGATGGATCTTTGTGGCGGAGCGACAGGGCAGGTTGAGACCGCCTAGGAGAGAGGTGGGCCTGGCCCTGTTCGGCGTTCGCGGATACTTAACACGCTTAACGAGTTCTTGGTATTTGATCTGAGTCTGGCCATTTGGTCTATACGCACTAACCATCTACGCGGGAGTAGTTATTGGTATCCCGGCGTCGTGGTATCAGCCGAAGCCTTCATGACATCAGCGACTGAGCGGCGCGCCAGATTGGACCGCGCAACGTGACTTCCTTTGTAATGGAGGTTGCTAGGTATGCTTCCGGCCGCGTTCGCAACGTGCAGGTGTGCTAAGGGCGATGGGCCCAGACCCCTGGGCGCTTAGGTTTAGACCGGTGTGCTGACCGCTCTGTTGGCCTAGGTCGGGCTATGACGTGTTGATCTTCCGCGGCCGGGCATGACCCAGAAAAGTGTGTCCGGCCAAATGGGATCAAGCGTGTTGGGTTATGTGGTGCACCCCTGCAGGGAAGTTAATCTATTCGAATAGCCGTGATCTTCGGTAACATGACGACTTGGAGTTGTACCTTGACCT
This sequence comes from Aegilops bicornis, assembly GCA_021605145.1. Taxonomy (NCBI): domain Eukaryota; kingdom Viridiplantae; phylum Streptophyta; class Magnoliopsida; order Poales; family Poaceae; genus Aegilops; species Aegilops bicornis. The sequence goes on along the minus strand of CM038670.1, from coordinate 692,735,776 downwards.
TATGACAACTAGAACCGGATACTTAATAAAACACCCCTTCCAAGTGCGGATACAACCCGGTGGTCGCTCTCTCTCGTGGTTACGAGGAGGGATCGCCGGTAGGATTATGCTATACGATGCTACTTGGAGGACTTCACCGCTCTCTTCTACATGTTGCAAGACGGAGGCTGCCGAAGTGTAGTCTTGACAGATTAGATATCCCCTCTTATTACGGCATTCTGCAGCTTCACCCATCGATATGGCCCTTTACACATATATCCATGCATATGTAGTGTAGCTCCTTGCTTGCAGTACTTTGGATGAGTACTCACGGTTGCCTTGTTCCCCTTTTCCCCTTTCTTTACCCTATTGCTGCAAGCAGACGATGGAGCCGGGAGCGACGCCACCGTCGATGGCGATTACTACTACACCGGAGGTGCCTACTACTATGTGCAGCCCGGCCCGGCGGCGACCGGGAGTAGTTAGGAGGATCGAGGCGGAGGCCGGGCGCCTCTTCGATATGTATCCGGTTTGTGCTAGCCATCTTATGGCAACTTGTTTAACTTATGTGCCGTACTCAGATATTGTTGCTTCCGACTTCGCCTATGATCGAAAGCACTTGTATTCGAGCCCTCGAGGCCCTTGGCTTGTATTATGATGCTTGTATGACTTATTTTATTTTTAGAGTTGAGTTGTGATATCTTCCCATGAGTCCCTGATCTTGATCGTACACGTTTGCGTGTATGATTAGTGTATGATTGAATTGGGGGCGTCACAAACCAGTCTTCTTTCTCCCACTATTTTCTTCCTGAAACCAGCGGACCCATGCAAATCGTAGTCAACGTCGTAAATAGTTCCGGTCCATTTTCATTTTTCAATAAGAATGTCCAACAGCCCAGCACATTGGCGACAACACTTTATCCTCCGCCTTGGTGCGCTCACCGTGGCGCCGCCGTCCGGCCCTGTCAACATAGTGAATCGGGAGAGGACTGTAGTTGTGAGTATGGCAGTACGGACCCACCAGGTCCACTCCCGAACACAAGCAAGCGCCTCTTTTAGGCTAGTCATAGTGGGAGTAACTTAGCTAGTAACATAGCGCACTTCGAGAAAATTCTGCTTATGTGGCAAGTAATTCATGAGAGGTGGTAACATAATATGTTACTGTAACATAGCGCTTTCCAAGACAAGATGAGTCTACAAGCTAATAAATGAAGTCATCTATGATACTACTATTATGTTACTTTGCATTATGAAGGTAATAACTTAGACTAGTGTCATATGCATGACACTAGTCTAAGTTACACCTCACTATGACCAGCCTTACTACTCAGATGCACCCCTCATTATTTTTACTCTAATCCACCCTGCTGATATCTGGGACCCACATCATTTTCAACGTATAATCAATTAACGAAAAAATAGCACAACTTTTTTTGAGTAGTAATTCGGAGGAGCAGGCTAGAAACTGGGTTGTGCGGCCTCTGCGGCCCCTCTAACAACATGACGAGCCCAGCAGTTTTTCCTTTGGGAAAATAGGTAGCCCAGTATTTATTTTTGAAGAATAACCAAGCTAGGACTATTTGTTTTCTCCGACTTACTGGGCTGCAAATATTTCAAGATGAGGAGGGATGCATTCCGGCCTGGCCAAAGAGTATGGTCAGTGTCTGTTAAAAGTAATATCAAAGGGGTTGAAAATTCCAAAAAAAAATTATAGCAAATGGTAAATTAGTTTCTTTTTTGTTTTTGTTCTTCACTGATATTTTATATTTCATTGGATTTAACATGACATAGTACTAATTTATTTTTAAATTAGTTTTAGTATGGCTACTAATTTTTTGATTAAGAATATTTTGTTCCCCAGCAAAAATTTGCGAATTTTCAAAATTTCGCACATATTTAGTTCAATTTTTTAACCCTAGTACTGACCAGAAAATGGGCAGCAATTCTAAAAATGGAAAATGGGCTGCAATAAATTCCATATGAATTAGAAAATGAGTAAAAATTATAACAATAATAGCAAATGGGTTGTACACGCCATAGATTTCGAGGCTGGCTTGTTTAAGCAAGGATTTGTCAGTCAACACACGATTCTAGCAGCAGTGTCTGTTGGATGTCCATCCAACGGCCGACGTGCTTTTTCAATCTCTAATCTTCCTGCTCTAGCTGCCTAAACTAGCACCGGCGGGACTACCTGCTCCCACCTCTTGTGGCCCGCTATGATGCCGCGCAGGCTTCACCGGCCCACCCTACTCCCTCCGCTGGCCTGGCCGCATGCAATCAACTGCCTCCTTTTTACGCGAAAAAATGATTCCTCCCACTGACATCTGGGGCGCACTGGTTGGGAGGCTGACACGTGGGCCTACTAAGTTGACGCGTACGCATGGCTTGTTAACTTAGTCAACAAACGATTCTAGCCGTTGGATTTGAATGGAAAGGTCCTACTGCTTCTTCAATCGCTGCTCTTCTTGCACCAGCCGCCCAAACCAGCGCCGGCGAGACCGCCTGCTCCTGCCTCCCGTGGCCGGTTGTGCTGCCGCGGAAGCCTCACCACCCCCTACTACTCCCACCGCTGGCCAGGCCCTGCGGTGACGACAGCCTCACACCGCAGCCGAACTAGTGAACCCTCGTACTCCTCTCCGCGTGGGCATCCACTGTCGCGTCGTCCCCTTCCTAGGCCTCGCTATCGTCCACCACCCTCATAATCTTGGTGCAGCGTGGTCAACGCGGTCAAGGAATGACTTCCATCGGAAGAGTAATGTACATGAAGAGGCTGACAACTAGGTCCACGGCTGCAGCAAGGAAGTGCCTCCTTATTACGCAGATAATAATGATTTGTCCACCTGACATCGGGGACCCACCGGATGGGCCACCGTATTTCGCAAAAAAACGGTTCCCCCTGATTGCTGGGACCCACCAGCTACATCTTCGCACGCAAGGAAGTGCGTCCATATTACGGGCAAAAGAAATGATTCACCCCCTGACTGCTGGGACCCACCAGCTACATCTTTGCACGCAAGGAAGTGCCTGACAGTCGAGACCCACCCGGTCGAAGCGTACGTAGCATTGTCATTCTAGTCGCGAACGAGTACGTACATACTGGTCGATGTAGAGGCGCGCATGTGTCCTAGTAGAGGCACGCACGTGTCATAGTAGAGGCGCGCATGTAGCATGTACACGTACGTACAGCGGCCAGGGTGCAAGAAAGTAAATACGGCCATGTACGTACATACCGACGGGGACTCGAACGCCTACTCGCGCATACGTACGGCCAGGGCTCGTGTACATGGCTGTGGCTGGGTCGGAACGAAGAAATTGCATCATCGTCGTGTTCATGGGGAGCCAACCGGCTGGGTCGGAACGGAATGCGTCGTCGTGTTCATCGGGACCCAACCGGCTTGGACGGAACAGCCGATGGAAACGAGGCATGTCATACCACTGAACGGAGGAAACGGCCTTGTGTTCGACTGGCCACGGTGGAAACAGGATGCTGTTCATCGGGAGGGGTCTGGCGTACCACAAAACGGAGGAAACAGACCTCCTACGGTCGAAGCGAGGTCCTGTTGATCGGGAGGGGTGTGGCATACCGCAAAACGAAGGAAACGGACTTGTGTTGGAGCGCTACGGTCGAAACGGGGGTCCTGTTCATCGAGAGGGGTGTGGCGTACCACAAAACGGGACTCCACGGGATACTGTTCATCTCCACCGTCGACCTCCTCCAGCCTCCACGACTCTGTTCATCCACCGTCGACCTCCTCCACCCTCCACCTGCGACTGTTCATCCACGGGCTCCTGTTCATCCAGCCTCCACCGCGCGCTCCTCCACCGGCTACTGTTCAACCAGCCCTCTCCACGGGGGTCCTGTTCAACCAGCCCTCCACGCCTGTTCATCCACCGGCTCGATCGATCGGGGTACTGTTCATCCAGTGGCAACGGCCTCTACCACCACGGGTTCCTGATCATCCAACCCCCACCAAGAACTGTTCATCCAAACCCCCAACAACGCTCACTGTTCATCCAGAGGCAGCATCAATCAGCTTCAGTTAGCAGCAATAGCGAAGGAATCACTCGGTGTTGGGGGAAACGACACCTACGGGATCACGAGGAATCCCTTTTGCTACGGTTGGCGGGCGCGGGGCTGTGGAAAGAGTGGGATTGAGAGATCAACGCAGGGGGATTATCCAGGTTCGGGCCGCAAGTGACGTGTAACACCCTACTCCTGCTGGTTTCTGTTTATCTGGTGTTCTTGGACTAGCTACAAGGCGTGCAGGGTCCAAAAAGTCCGAATCCTCTCCCAGTACGCCGCGGGCCTCCTTTTATAGACAAAGGGGCTGCCACAGTGGCACACAGGAGGTGGAAAGCTATACAGTGGTCGAGTCTATCCTCTGGCACCATAGGATAAATGCATTTAATGCGCTGCTGGCGTGCCCTTCTTGCTTTATCGAGGACGGCAAGGAAGCTCGTCCCAGCTGTCGCCGCCTCGCCTGGCTTCGACGCGCGTCTGAACTGACGAGGCGGGTAGTGCCACACTGGCTGGCTGGCTGCTGAGTTGGTGCGGTGGCAGAGTCTTCATGAAGATCTGCATGCCACCACGCAGGTGCTTGGTGAGTTGGCTTAGAGGCCACACATTGCCACACAGGTGTTCGCCTAGTTGGTGGGCTGGCAGCTGCATGGTACCGATGGCGGAGCTTTGGCAGATGTGGGCCTGGTTGTGGCCCCGCGGATGTCTTTGGCAAGAGTCTTGCCAGGGCACCGGCAAGGGTCTTGCTATGGCGTCATGGTCGTCCCCGGCAAGGGGCTTGCCCGGGGTCTCGTGGGTACCCTTGGCAAGGATCTTGCCGAGGATCTTCGTCTTCTGGTTATTTATCTAGTCTTGTATGCTCTTGGTCTTCACAAAGATTTGCATGCCACCACGGAGGCGCCTTCCGAGCTTTGGTTCCAGTGTAGTTGAGGGCGTTGGAACTCTCAGGCTCAAGGGTGGCAGCCCTGCTGGCGTTGGGCGAGTTGCCCCAGCAAGGTTCTTGCCAGGGCTGTGGAGGCCGCCCCGGCAAGGGCCTTGCCGGGGGAGTCCATCTTGCCCTTCTGCTCTTTGTGTTTCCGACTTGGCGTTGGTCTGGTCGTCTTGTGCCTTTGCTTCCTCTGCCCCGCCAAGTGTGGCCAGGGGCGTGGGGTTGCGACTGCCCGCGCACAGGTAAAAGGGTGCAAAAAGGGACCCCTACTTTTGAACACCGACACTCGGCTTCAGTTAACAGCAAGGGATCGATCGACCGCTCGGGTTCAGTGTAACGCGTAGCATGCAGTGCAATCGCTCGGGTTCAGTTAGAGCCCAATGCCTCACTCGGGTTCAGTTAGAGCCGAACGCCTTGCACCCACGTGCGTACGTGTATGAGAGAAACGTGCATCGCTCGGCCCCCGACCACCCACCGTAAACGGGAACTCCCCGATATTTTCCGCGCCCTTGCTTCTACCACGGTTTTTTCCGTCATGAACAGACCAAAGAATGTCATGCAGTTGCGTCTCCGGCCCGCCCAGGACGAAAAGCCCTTTTTCTGTCATGATTTTTTTGTCATAGAAGTAGGACCCCACCACATATATGATGATACCAGGTTTTGTCACAATTATCATCATAGAAGTGTCATAAGTATGACAGAAAAAATTCGTTCTGACCAAAATGTCACGAATGTGTCTTTTTTTGTAGTGCATCTATAAATATGCATGCATTTGCATACAAACACACAAAAGAGAAGTTTATTTTGAAAATCAAAGATGGCACATACAAATTTGCTTAGAATAGCAAAATAATACCACATATAGGTAGATATAGTGGACTCATGTGGCAAAATTGGTATAAGGGTTTTGGATGCACAAGTAGAGATCATACTTAGTTCAAAATGAAGGCTAGCAAAAGATTGAGAAGCGACCAACCAAGAAAAAAAATAATCTCATAAGCAAGCATTAAGCATAAATAACACAGAATAATGCACCACAAGTAGGATATAATTTCATTGCATGACTATTGACTTCCGTACTTGCATAGGGAATCACAAACCTTAACACCAATATTCTTAGTAAAGCATAATTACTCACCAACATAACTCCATTTCACGTCATCATATCTCAAAATTATTACTAAGAATCAAGTTTATTTTGTCCAATGATCTTCATGAAAGTTTTTATTATATCCTTCTTGGATATCTATCGCTTTGGGACTAATTTTCATGTGTTCCTTTTGACAAGCTCAAACAAATATAAGTGAAGATCATGAGCATAAATTTTTTCTTTCTCTCAAATTAATTTAAGTGAAGAAAGAGAGAATTTCTTGAAAATTTTACTAACTCTCAAATAAATCTAAGTGAAGTAAGAGAGCATTTCTTTATAAATACTAAAGCACACCATGCTCAAAAAGATATAAGTGAAGCACTAGAGCAAGTCCATTGCTCATAAAAATTTAAGTGAAGCATAGAGAGCAATTCTAACAAGTCATGACATAATTTTGGATCTCTCAAATAGGTGTGTCCAGCAAGGATTGATGACTTAAAACACAAAATAAAACAAGCAAAGAATCATAACATACAAGACGCTCCAAGAAAAACACATATCATGTTATGAATAAAAATATAGTTTCGAGTGAAATACCGATGGTCGTTAGAAGAAAGAGGGGATGCCACTCGGGGGCATCCCCAAGCTTAGTTAGTTGCTCATTTTTGGATAATAGCTTGGGATGCCGGGGCATCCCCAAGCTTAGGATCTTCTATCCTTCCTTCATCCATCGTAAGATAACCGAAAACTTGAAAACTTCAATCACACAAAACTCAACAAAACCTCCATGAGATCCGTTAGTGTAAGAAAGCAAACCACTACTATAAGTACTGCATCAAACCAATTCATAATTTGTATTTGTATTATATCTACTGTATTAAAACTTTTCTATGGCAAAAGCTCATCAAAGAAAACCATAGAGCCATCAAAATAAGCACACAACACAAAGAAAACAGAATCTGTCAAAACAGAACAGTTTGTAGCAATCTGACTTAGACGAAAACTTCTGGAGCTCCAAAAATGCTGAAAAAATAGGACGACCTGATCAATTCGTATATTAATCTTCTGCAAAAAGAATCAGGGTAAAAGCACTTTCTCATAAAAATGAGAATTATTTTCGCGAGCGCAAAGTTTATGTATTTTTCAGGAAGATCAAACAACTATCACGCAAGAAGATATTATCGGTTCTACTTGGCACAAACACTAATTAAAACACAAAATCCACAATCATAAAAGTAGCATAATTGTGCTAACACTCAAGAACAGAAACCAAAATTAAAAAATAAAATTTATTCATTGGGTTGCCTCCCAACAAGCGTTGTAGTTTTACGCCCTTAGCTAGGCATAAAGCAAGGATCTAAGTTTTGTCATCTTTGTCCAACTCTTCAATCAAACACTTAGGAACCTTCAGATATTTAGCATAAAGATCTTCAATAATAATACTCCTAGGAATAAATTGAAAGATTTCATTCTTGCAAAAAAGATCTCTTATCACTTCAACAAAATCCGGGTGAACACTAATCATCTTAAGATCTCCTTTATTACTATTACTAGAAGTTGCACCCTTGTTCTTGGATCTACCATTCTTTACGGGAGTTTTCTCGATAGTTTTAGTAGAAGCAAAAGATGTGCTTAGATTACTAAAGATTTCTTCTAATTTATCAATCCGAGACGGAGTTTCTTCTATTCTTTCATGGATTAAGGTACCCTTCTTTTTTAACAACTTAAAAATATCACCCGCTTTTGACCAAATATTAGTGGCAAAATTATGCAACTTTTTATCTATAATTTCCATATGATCTTCGGTGAGCATTTTCTTCTAAATAGCATCTAGTCTTCCCATAACATGCTCAAGAGTCAAAGTTGTTTCATTAATTATGAGAGGTGGTGATCCCACTAAATTTCCCATAGCATTAAAAGCATTAATAGAGGGACACATCAGGAAATTTCCACCGGTAATCGTATCAAGGACGAATCTATACCAAGTGGTGATGCCAACATAAAAACAGCAAAGAAGAACAACGATAGATTGCTTACGGATAGATCTATTATGAGCATTGCAAATTTTGTACCAAGTATCTTTTAAATTTTCGCCTCCCTTTGTTTAAAGTTGAGAACCTCGTTCTCGGGAGTGCAAGTGATAGAGGAAAAACTATCCATAATAACGGCAAACGAGGTTGCACACAAAAATAGATCCGGCAAGAAAACGACGAACGGAAAAAAGAGACGAATAAAACGGCAAATTTTTGTGAAGTGGGGAGAGGAAAATGAGAGGCAAATGGCAAATAATGTAAACTGTGAGGGGATGAGATTTGTGATTAGGAACCTGGTACATGTTGAAGGTCCTCCCCGGCAACGGCACCAGAAATTCCTTGTGGTGTCGCTTGAAGCTACGTCGGTATTTCCCCTTAGAGGAAGGGATGATGCAGCACGACGGCGGTAGGTATTTCCCTTAGATATGAAACCAAGGTTATCGAACCAGTGGGAGAACCAAGCAACACAACGTAAATAGCCCCTGCACACAGATAACAAATCCTCGCAACCCGATGTGTTAAAGGGGTTGTCAATCCCTTCCGGGGTATGGCGCCTCAAGTGGCAAACGGACGTGATATAATTTTGTAGTAAGTTGATAGATCAAACGCCAAATAAAATAAATAAGGAAAAATTGCAGCAAGGTATTTTTGTATTTTTTTGGTTTAATAGATCTGAAAATAAATGCAAGACAAAAGTAGATCACAAAGGCAAATATATGAGAAAGAAGACCCGGGGGTCATAGGTTTTACTAGTGGCTTCTCTCGAGAAAAATAGCAAACGGTGGGTAAAAAAATTATTGTTGGGAAATTGATAGAACTTCAAATAATTATGACGATATCCAGGCAATGATCATTATACAGGCATCACGTCCAAGATTAGTAGATCGACTCCTACCTGCATCTACTACTATTACTCCACACATCGACCGCTATCCAGCATGCATCTAGTGTATTAAGTTCATGGACAAACGGAGTAATGCAATAAGAATGATGACATGATGTAGACAAGATCTATCTATGTAGAGATAGACCCCATCGTTTTATCCTTAGTAGCAACGATATATACGTGTCGTTTCCCTTTCCGTCACTGGGATCAAGCACCGTAAGATCGAACCCACTACAAAGCACCTCTTACCATTGCAAGATAAATAGATTAAGTTGGCCAAACAAAACCCAAATATCGGAGAAGAAATACGAGGCTATAAGCAATCATGCATATAAGAGATCAAAGAAACTCAAATAACTTTCATGGATATAAAAAGATATAACTGATCATAAACTCAAAGTTCATCAGATCCAACAAACACACCGCAAAAAGAGTATATCATATGGATCTCCAAGAGACCATTGTATTGAGAATCTAGCGAGAGAGAGAAAGCCATCTAGCTACTAACTACGGACCCAAAGGCCTACAAAGAACTACTCACGCATCATTGGAAAGGCACTAATGGAGGTGGTGAACCCCATCCGAGATGGTGTCTATATTGGATCTGGTGGTTCTGGACTCTGCGGCGGCTGGATGAATATTTTGTCGATGTGCCTAGGGTTTCTGTAATATTGGGGTATTTATAGAGCAAAGAGGAGGTTCGGGGGGCACCCGAGGTGGGCACAACCCACCAGGGCGCGCCCTGGTGTGTTGTCCCCCCTCGGGGCACCCCCAGGCGCAGCCAAGGCCCATTGCGTTCCTTCTGGCCCATAAAAATTCTCTGTAAAGTTTCGGGGCATTTGGACTCCGTATGATATTGATTTTCTGTGATGTAAAAAACATGGAAAAACAGCAACTGGCACTTGGCACTGTGTCAATAGGTTAGTACCAAAAAATAATATTAAATGACTATAATTGATTGTAAAACATCCAAGATTGATAATATAACAGCAAGGAACAATCAAAAATTATAGATACGTTGGAGACGTATCATCCGCATGCTTAACGTTCGATGACAAATTGTATTATGAGTTATGTGTTTTTGGTGACTGGAGTTTGTTCGGAGTCCTGGATGAGATCACGGACATGATGAGGAGTCTCTAAATGGCTTATAGGTAAAGATTGATATATTGGACGAAGGTATTTGGACACCGGAACGGTTTCGGGACGTATCGGATATTTATCGAGGAACCGAGTGGTTACCGGAACCCCCCAGGGAAGTTATGGGCCTTCATGGGCCATAAGGGAGTAGGAGAGGGCAGCCCGCGAGGTGGTGCCTGCCCCCCCAAGGGAGTCCGAATTGGACTAGGGGGAGGGGCACGGCCCCCTCTTTCCTCTCCCTCTCCCTCTCCTTCCCTCTTTCCCCTTCTTGGAATAGGAAAGGGAGTCCAACTAGGATTGGGATTCCTAGTTGGGCTCCCCCTTGGCGTGCCCCTCATGGTCGTCCGCCTCCTCCCTCTCCTCCTTCATATATGGGGGCGGTGGGGCACCCCAAAAGCACATCAATTGTCCCTTACCTATGTGCGGTGCCCCCCTCACAGTTTACCACCTCGATCATATTGTTGTAGTGCTTAGGCGAAGCCCTGCGCGGATCACATCACCAGCACCGTCGCCACACCGTCGTGCTGACCAAACTCTCCCTCAACCCTCTACTGGATCAAGAGCTCGAGGGATGTCATCATGATAAACGTGTGCTGAACACGGAGGTGCCGTACGTTCGGCACTTGGATAGGTTGGATCGCGAGGACGTTCGACTACATCAACCGCGTTACATAACGCTTCCGCTTTCGGTCTACGAGGGTACGGGGAAACACTCTCCCCCTCTCGTTGTTATGCATCTCCTAGATAGATCTTGCATGAGCGTAGGATTTTTTTTTGAATTACTACGTTCTCCAACAACATGATAGTCCTATTATCTTTTTGAATTCTCCAAACTACACTATATCGGATAAGTTTGTTCTTATTAAGGATTACATTGATGGGTTGCCTTTTACCATTGCACATGGTAATTTTGATGAATGTAATATTCATGTGATTGCTGCTCCTACTTGCAATTATTATGAGAGAGGAATTACATCTCTGCCTCTCTATGTTTCCAACACGATAAAATTGCAAGAAACTGCTTATGCTATGTATTGGCCTTTACTTGATGTGCATGAATTGTTCTAGTATGACACGCAGATGCATAGGAACAGAGTTATACTTCGTAATTGCATGATATAAGTTGCTTTGTGCTCATTACTAAATGCCAGATCATTGTTAATTAAAATTGGCTTTGATATACCTTGGGATCTGAGTGGATTTATTACTTGAGCACTTTATGCCTAGCTTAATGGCTTTAAAGAAAGCGCTGCCAGGGTGACAACCCGGAAGTTTTAGAGAGTCATTTCTTTATTTTGGGTGCTTTTATAAAGTTTTAAATCAAAAAAGTATAGAGGGGAACTTAAAAACTTTTTCACAAAAGAGAAGCTATTGGAAGTTATGCATTGGAGAAGTCAGGGTCGACCTTGAACACTTGTGTTCATGCTCATGGAAACAATGTAGAATTTTTCATGAAGATTCTCACAAAAATAATTATCCCCTTGTACAATTCCATTGTATTATAAAAAATAATGTGCCAAGATTTTCCTCTAGGATGAGTAGATTGGTTGTTGGTATGTGCGGTGCAAAAACAGAAACTTTAGCTGTAGTGCGCGATTTTACATTTTTTACTGGAACGTCGAAAGTTTCTGAAACTTTTTGCACAGTCTTGCTATACAAATTGTTTATATTTTTCCTAATTTTTTTAGAATTTTTGGAGTACAGAAGTCTGGTACATGTACAGATTACTACACATGTCCTCTTTAAGACAGATTCTGTTTTTGATGCATTGTTTTGCTTGTTTTGATCAAACTACCGATTCTATCAGTGGAATTGTTGGGTAACGCAGTAATTTCAAAAAAATCCTACGCACACGCAAGATCATGGTGATGCATAGCAAGGAGAGGGGAGAGTGTTGTCCACATACCCTCGTAGACCGAAAGCGGAAGCGTTATGACAACGCGGTTGATGTAGTCGTACGTCTTCACGATCTGATCGATCCTAGTACCGAAAGTACGACACCTCCGCGATCTGCACACGTTTGGCTCGGTGACGTCCCACGAACTCTCGATCCAGCTGAGTCTTGAGGGAGAGCTTCGTCAGCACGACGACGTGATGACAGTGATGATGAAGCTACCAGCGCAGGGCTTCGCCTAAGCACTGCCACGATATGACCGAGGTGGATTAAGGTGGAGGGGGGCACCGCACATGGCTAAGACAATGTCTGTTGTTGTGTTCTAGCGTGCCCCCTGCCCCCGTATATAAAGGAGCAAGGGGGAGGCCGGCCGGCCCTTGGGCGCCAAGGGGAGGAGTCCTCCTCCTAGTAGGAGTCGGTCTCCCCCTTTCCTAGTCCAACTAGGAGGAGGAAGGGGGAAGGAAAGAGAGGGAGAGAGGGAGGGAAAGAGGGGGTTCCGCCCCCCTTCCTTGTCCAATTCGGACTCCTCAAGGGGGGGCGGCCAGCCCTAGGCCTCCTCTCTCTCACAAGGCCCATGTAGGCCCATTAGTTCCCCCGGGGGTTCCGATAACCCCCCGGCACTCCGATAATTATCCGGTGACCCCCGGAACTCATTCGGTGTACGAATATAGTCATCCAATATATCAATCTTCATGTTTGGACCATTTAGAGACTCCTCGTCATGTCTGTGTTCACATCCGGGACACCGAACTACCTTCGGTATATCAAAACAATAAACTCAGAATACCGATCGTCACCGAACATTAAGCGTGCGGACCCTACGGGTTCGAGAACTATGTAGACATGACCTAGACACGTCTCCGGTCAATAACCAATAGCGGAATCTGGATGTTCATATTGGCTCCCACATATTCTACGAACATCTTTATCGGTCAAACCGCATAACAACATATGTTGTTCCCTTTGTCATCGGTATGTCACTTTTTTCCGAGATTCGATCGTAGGTATCTCAATACCTAGTTCAATGTCGTTACCGACAAGTCTCATTACTCGTTCCGTAATGCGTCATCCTGCAACTAACTCATTAATCACATTGCTTGCAAGGCTTATAGTGATTCCCATTACCGAGAGGGCCCAGAGATACCTCTATTATACTCAGAGTGACAAATCCTAATCTCGATCTATGCCAACTCAACAAACACCATCGGAGACACCTGTAGAGCATCTTTATAATCACCCAGTTATGTTGTGACGTTTGATAGCACACTAAGTGTTCCTCCGGTATTTGGGAGTTGCATAATCTCATAGTCATAGGAACATGTGTAAATTATGAAGAAAGCAATAGCTACAAACTAAACGATCATCGTGCTAAGCTAACGAATGGGTCAAGTCAATCACATCATTCTCTAATGATGTGATCTCGTTTATCAAATGACAAGTCTTTGTCCATGGCTAGGAAACTTAACCATCTTTGATTAACAAGCTAGTCAAGTAGAGGCATACTAGTGACACTCTGTTTGTCTATGTATTCACACATGTACTAAGTTTCCGGTTAATACAATTCTAGCATGAATAATAAACATTTATCATGATATAAGGAAATATAAATAACAACTTTGTTATTGCCTCTAGGGCACATTTCCTTCATTCTCCCGTTTGCACTAGAATCAATAATCTAGTTCACATCGTCATGTGATTTTACACCAATAGTTCACATCTTTATGTGATTAGTTCACATCTTCATGTGACTAATACCCAAAGGGTTTACTAGAGTCGATAATCTAGTTCACATCACTATGTGATTAACACCCAAAGAGTGACCATGTTTTGCTTGTGAGAGAACTTTAGTCTACGGGTCTGCAACATTCAGATCCGTATGTATTTTGCAAATTTCTATGTCTACAATGCTCTACACGGAGCTACTTTAGCTAAATGCTCCCACTTTCAATATGTATCCAGATTGAGACTCAGAGTCATCCGGATTGGTGTAAAAGCTTGCATCGGCGTAACTCTTTATGACGAACTCTTTATAACCTCCATTACCGAGAAATATCTCCTTAGTCTTCGAAGGATAATTTTGACCGCTGTCAAGTGATCTACACCTAGATCACTATTGTACTCCCTTGCCAAAATCATGCTAAGGTATACAATAGGTTTGGTACACAGCATAGCATACTTTATAGAACCTATGACTAAGGCATAGGGAATAACTTATCATTCTGTTTCTACTTTCTGACGTGGTCAGGTTTTGAGTCTTTTACTCAACTTCACACCTTGCAATACAGGTAAGAACTTCTTCTTTGACTGTTCCATTTTGAACTACAAAAATCTTGTCAAGGTATGTACTCAAATCTTATCAAGCGTCTTGATCTATCTCTATAGATCTTGATGCCCAATATGTAAGCAGCTTCACCGAGGTCTTTCTTTGAAAAACTCCTTTCAAACACTCCTTTACGCTTTCCAGAAAATTCTACATCATTTCCAATCAACAATATGTCATTCACATATACTTATCAGAAAGGTTGTAGTCCTCCCACTCACTTTCTTTTAAATACAGGCTTCACCGCAAATTTGTATAAAACTATATGCTTTGATCAACTTATCAAAGCGTATATTCCAACTCCGAGATGCTTGCACCAGTCCATAGCTGGATCGCTGGAGCTTGCACACTTTGTTAGCACCTTTAGGATTGACAAAACCTTCTTGTTGCATGATATACAACTCTTATTTAAGAAATCCATTAAGGAATGTAGTTTTGACATCCATTTGCCAGATTTCAGAAAATCTGGCAATTGCTAACATGATTCGGACACACTTTAAGCATCGCTATGAGTGAAAAAATCTCATCGTAGTCAACACCTTGAACTTGTCGAAAACTTTTTTGCGACAATTCGAGCTTTGTACATAGTAACACTGCTATCAGCCTCCGTCTTCCTCTTGAAGATCCATTTATTCTCAATGGCTCGCCGAGCATCGGGCAAGTCAATCAAAGTCCACACTTTGTTCTCATACATGGATCCCATCTCAGATTTCATGGCCTTAAGCCATTTTGCGGAATCTGGGCTCATCATCGCTTCCTCATAGTTCGTAGGTTCGTCATGGTCTAGTAACATGACTTCCAGAACAGGATTACCTTACTACTCTGGCATGGACCGTACTCTGGTTGACCTACGAGGTTCAGTAGTAACTTGATCTGAAGTTTCATGATCATCATCATTAGCTTCCTCACTAATTGGTGTAGGACTCACTAGAACTGATTTCTATTATGTACAAATTTCCAATTCGGGAGAAGGTACAATTACCTCATCAAGTTCTAGTTTCCTCCCACTCACTTCTTTCGAGAGAAACTCCTTCTCTAGAAAGGATCCACTCTTAGCAACAAAGATCTTGCCTTCGAATTTGTGATAGAAGGTGTACCCAACAGTTTCTTTTGGGTATCCTATGAAGACACACATCTCTGAATTGGGTTTGAGCTTATCAGGTTGAAACTTTTTTCACATAAGCATCGCATCCCCAAACTTTAAGAAACGACAGCTTAGGTTTCTTGCCAAACCATAGTTCATACGGTGTCGTCTCAACGGTTTAGATGGTGCCCTATTTAACGTAAATGCAGCGGTCTCTAATGCATAACCCCAAACCCATAGTGGTAATTTGGTAAGAGACATCATAGATCGCACCATATCCAATAAAGTACGGTTACGAAGTTCGGACAAACCATTATGCTGTGGTGTTCCAGGTGGTGTGAGTTGCGAAAATGTTCCACATTGTTTTAAATGAAGACCAAACACGTAACTCAAATATTCGTCTCCGCGATCAGATCGTAGAAACTTTATTTTATTGTTACGATGATTTTCCACTACACTCTGAAATTCTTTGAACTTTTCAACTGTTTCAGACATATGTTTCATCAAATAGAAATACCCATATCTGCTCAAATCATCTGTGAAGGTCAGAAAATAACGATACCCGCCGCGAGCCTCAACACTCATCGGACCGCATACATCAGTATGTATTATTTCCAATAAGTCTGTTGCTCGCTCCATTGTTCCGGAGAACAGAGTTTTAGTCATCTTGCCCATGAGGCATGGTTCGCAAGCATCAAGTGATTCATAATCAAGTGATTCCAAAAGCCCGTCAGCATGGAGTTTCTTCATGTGCTTTACACCAATATGACCTAAACGGCAGTGCCGTAAATAAGTTGCACTATCATTATTAACTTTGAATATTTTGGCTTCAATATTATGAATATGTGTATCACTACGATCGAGATTCAAACCATTTATATTGAGTGTATGACCACAGAAGGTTTTATTCATGTAAACAAAATAACAATTATTCTTTGACTTAAATGAATAACGTATTGCAATAAACATGATCCAATCATATTATGCTCAACGCAAACACCAAATAACATTTATTTTAGGTTCAACACTAATCCCGAAGGTAAAGGGAGTGTGTGATGATGATCTTATCAACCTTGGAATCACTTCCAATTCACATCATCACCTTGCCCTTAACTAGTCTCTGTTTATTTTGCAACTCCCGTTTCGAGTTACTACTTTTAGCAACTGAACCAGTATCAAATACTGAGGGGTTGCTATAAACACTAGTAAAGTACACATCAATAACATGTATATCAAATATACTTTTGTTCACTTTTTCATCCTTCTAATCCGCCAAGTATCTAGGGCAGTTCCACTTCCAGTGGCCATTTCCTTTGCAGTAGAAGCACTTAGTTCCAGGCTTGGGTCTAGCTTTTGGCTTCTTCATGGGAGCATCAACTTGCTTGCTATTCTTCTTTGAAGTTCCTCTTTCTTTCCCTTTTCCCTTTTCTTTGAAACTAGTGATCTTGTTAACCATCAACACTTGATGCTATTTCTTGATTTCTACCTTCACTGATTTCAGCATCGCGAAGAGCTTGGGAATTACTTTCTTCATCCCTTGCATATTATAGTTCATCACTAAGTTCTAGTAACTTGGTGATAGTGACTAGAGAACTTTGCCAATTACTATCTTATCTGGAAGATTAACTCCCACTTGTTGATTCAAGCAATTGTAGTACTCAGACAATCTGAACACATGCTCACTGGTTGAGCTATTCTCCTCCATCTTGTAGGCAAAGTACTGTCAGAGGTCTCATACCTCTCGACACGGGCATGAATATGAAATACCAACTTCAACTCTTAGAACATCTTATATGTTCCGTGACGTTCAAAATATTTTTGAAGTCCGGTTCTAAGCCGTAAAGCATGGTGCATGATACGTCTCCATCGTATCTACTTTTCCAAACAGTTTTGCCCTTGTTTTGGACTCTAACTTGCATGATTTGAATGGAACTAACCCAGACTGATGCTATTTTCAGCAGAATTGCTATGGTGTTATTTTTGTGCAGAAATAAAAGTTCTCGGAATAACTTTAAACTTCATGGAGAATATTTTTGTAATTAGTAAAAAATACTGCGAAAGAGTCAACACCAGGGGGCCCACACCATGTCCACGAGGGTCGGGGCGTGCCCACCCCCCTAGGGCGCGCCCCTGCCTCGTGGGCCCCCTGGAGCTCCACCGACCTCAACTCCAACTCTATATATTCACGCTCGGTGAGAAAAAAATCAAAGAGAAGGATTCATCGCGTTTTACGATACGGAGCCGCCGCCAAGCCCTAATCTCTCTTGGGAGGGCTGATCTAGAGTCTGTTTGGGGCTTTGGAGAGGGGTATCCGTCGCCATCGTCATCATCAACCTTCCTCCATCACCAATTTCATGATGCTAACCGCCGTGCGTGAGTAATTCCATCGTAGGCTTGCTGGACGGTGATGGGTTGGATGAGATTTATCATGTAATCGAGTTAGTTTTGTTAGCGTTTGATCCCTAGTATTCATTATGTTCTGATATTGATGTTGCTATGACTTTTCTATGCTTAATGCTTGTCACTAGGGCCCGAGTGCCATGATTTCAGATCTGAACCTATTATGTTTTCATGAATATATGTGAGTTCTTGATCCTATCTTGCAAGTCAATAGTCACCTATTATGTGTTATGATCCGCAACCTCAAGTGACAATAATCGGGACCACTCCAGCGATGACCGTAGTTTGAGGAGTTCATGTATTCACTAAGTGTTAATGCTTTGGTCCGGTACTCTATTAAAAGGAGGCCTTAATATCCCTTAGTTTCCAATAGGACCCCGCTGCCACGGGAGGGTAGGACAAAAGATGCCATGCAAGTTCTTTTCCATAAGCACGTACAACTATATTCGGAATACATGCCTACATGACATTGATGAACTGGAGCTAGTTCTGTGTCACCCTATGTTATAACTATTGCATGAGGAATCGCATCCTACATAATTCTCCATCACCGATCCAATGCCTACAAGCTTTTCACATATTGATCTTTGCTTAGTTACTTTACCGTGCCGCTGTTACAATTACTACAAAACTGTTACTGTTACTTTTGCCACCGTTGCCGTTACTTCCATACTACTTTGCTACTAAATACTTTGCTGCAGATATTAAGTTTTCCAGGTGTGGTTGAATTGAAAACTCAACTGCTAATACTTGAGAATATTCTTTGGCTCCCTTGTGTCGAATCAATAAATTTGGGTTGGATACTCTACCCTCGAAAACTGTTGCAATCCCCTATACTTGTGGGTTGTCAAGACTATTTTCTGGCGCCGTTGCCGGGGAGCATAGCTCTATTCTTTGAGTCACTTGGGATGTATATCTATTGATCACTATGAGGAACTTGAAAGACGAAAGAACCAAGATTTTCCCCTCAACTACGAGGGGAGGTAAGGAACTGCCATCTAGCTCTGCACTTGATTCACCTTCTATTATGAGTAAGCTTGCGACACCTAAACCTGCTTCTGCTATTAAGTCTGATATGTCGCATGTTATTGATGATGCCACTTCCGATATGCATGATGCTTATGATGAAACTACTTCTATGGTTGATACTACTGTGCCTTTAGGAGAATTTCTTGATGAACAACTAGCTAAGGATAGAGAGAATGAAATTATTGAAACTGATAATATTGATGAAAGTGATGATGAAGATTCTCCCCCTAGATATGAATTGCCTGTTGTGCCTGAGGGTTATGTTATGGATGAAGAAGCTGCTAGAGACTTTCTTGCTTGCAATGATAGATATGATCTTAAGTAATTATTAGCTAAGCTGAAAGAAAAATCTTTGAATGCTAGAATGAAATATGACCCTACTTTTGCTACTTCACCTATCTGTATTTCTGATAAGGATTATGATTTGTCTGTCGATCCTGAGATACTTACTTTGGTTGAATCTGATCCTTTTTATGACTATGAATCTGAAATTGTTGTGGCACATCTTGCTAAATTAAATGATATAGCCACCCAATTCACTCATGAGGAGAAAATTCGTTACTACTATATCCTTAAATTATTTCCGTTCTCATTAAAGGGTGATGCTAAAACATGGTTTAATTATCTTGATCCCGGTTGTGTGCGCAGTCCCTAGGATATGATTTATTACTTCTCTGCTAAATATTTCCCCCCTCATAAGAAACAAGTTGCCTTAAGGGAAATATATAATTTTGTGCAAATTGAAGAAGAGAGACTCCCACAAGCTTGGGGGAGGCTTCTCCGATTACTTAATGCTTCGCCTGATCATCCTCTCAAGAAAATGAAATACTTGATATCTTTTATAATGGACTAACCGATGCTTCCAGAGACCACCTGGATATTTGTGCTGGTTGTGTTTTCAGGGAAAGAACTGTTGATCAAGCTGAATTGCTATTGAATAATTGAAAGGGATCGAGAAGAGGTGTCTAGAGGGGGGTGATTAGACACTAAGTACCAAAAGTTGCAGTTTTTAACTTCTTTAAGTTTAAGTGGAGTTTAGGCACAAGTTTAACACTCACAATACATATCAAGCAAGCATGCAAAGAGTATATGAGCAGCGGAAAGTAAAGCATGCAACTTGCAAGAATGTAAAGGGAAGGGTTTGGAGGATTCAAACGCAATTGGAGACACAGATGTTTTTGTCGTGGTTCCGATAGGTGGTGCTATCGTACATCCACGTTGATGGAGACTTCAAACCACGAAGGGTAACAGTTGCGCGAGTCCACGGAGGGCTCCACCCATGAAGGGTCCACGAAGAAGCAACCTAGTCTATCCCACCATGGTCGTCGCCCACGAAGGACTTGCCTCACTAGCGCTAGATCTTCACGAAGTAGGCGATCTCCTTGCCCTTACAAACTCCTTGGTTCAACTCCACAATCTTGTTGGAGGCTCCCAAGTGACACCTAGCCAATCTAGGAGACACCACTCTCCAAGAAGTAACAAATGGTGTGTTGAAGATGAAATCCTTGCTCTTGTGCTTCAGATGATAGTCTCCCCAACACTCAACTCTCTCTCACAGGATTTGGATTTGGTGGAAAGAAGATTTGGGTGGAAAGCAACTTGGGGAAGGCTAGAGATCAAGATGCATATGGTAGGAATGGAATATCTTGGCCTCAACACATGAGTAGGTGGTTCTCTCTTAGAAAATGGATGCTCGAAGTGTAGGTTCGTTCTGATGGCTCTCTCCATGAATGAAGAGTGGGTGGAGGGGTATTTATAGCCCCCACACAAAATCTAATCGTTACACGCAACTTGCCAAACTCGGTGGGACCGAATTGATAAACTCGGTCGGACCGAATCAGCAAATCTAGTGACCGTTAGGATTTTTGGTGGGACCGACATGCAACTCGGTAGGACCGATATGGTTAGGGTTAGGGCATAACGTAATCTCGGTGAGACCGATTACACAAACTCGGTGAGACCGATTTTGGTAATAAGCTAACCAGAGAGTTGGTCAGGCTAACTCGGTGAGACCGATTACACAAACTCGGTGGGACCGATTTTGGTAATAAGTTAACCAGAGAGTTTGCATTATAATCTCGGTAGTACCAGTTACTTAAACTCGGTGAGACCGAATTTTGTAATGGACATACACAGAGAGATTACAATCCCATCTCGGTGAGACCGAGATCCCTATCGGTGAGACCGATTTGCCTAGGGTTTGTGGCAGTGGCTAAGACATCTGAACTCGGTGGCGCCGGATAGAAAGAACCGGTGGGGCCGAGTTTGACTTTTGGTTTAGAACATATGTGGATGTGATAAAGTAGTTGAGGGCTTTGGAGCATATCACTAAGCACTGTAGAGCAAGAAACTCATTAAGCAACACCTCATCCCCTCTTGATAGTATTGGCTTTTCCTATAGACTCAATGTGATCTTGGATCACTAAAATAGAAAATGTAGAGTCTTGAGCTTGAAGCTTGAGCCAATCCTTTGTCCTTAGCATCTTTAAGGGGTTCCACATCCTCTAGTCCATGCCACTCCATTGTTGAACTTGTCTGAAACATACTAGGTAAAAGTGTTAGTCCAACAAGAGATATGTTGACATTAGTTACCAAAATCACCCAGGGAGCACTTGTGCTTTCAATAATATGTTGAGTAATAAAAATGATTGGACACTTCCTGAACCAACTCCTAAGCCAACTCCGAAGAAAAGGGGTATTCTATTTCTCAGTCCTGAAGATATGCAAGAGGCAAAGAAATCTATGAAAGAAAAGGGTATTAAAGCTGAAGATGTTAAGAATTTACCACGTATTGAAGAAATACATGGTCTTGATAACTCAGCACAGGTAGTAAAGGTAAATTCTCTCTATAGATTAGATGAAGGTGGTATCCCTCGTAATAAGTCTGCTAGCCAATGCTTAGATGAGTTTGGTAATTTTATTGTTAAACAAGAAAACTTCAATGCTTATGTTGGTAGCCAATTGAAAAGAAATGCTTATATGATTGAACACTTGTGTGATTATATGTCTAGCGTTAAAGGTGAACTTAAACTCATTAGTAAACATGCTTCTATGGTTACCACTCAAGTAGAACAAGTGCTTAAAGCTCAAAATGATTTGCTCAATGAATTAAATAATAAGAAAAATGATAATGTTGTTAGAGTTACGACTAGAGGGGGGTAAAATGACTCACACCCCGTTCAGATGTTGATATTGAGGCCTAGATTTTGGCATTGGCATTAGACAACCCGAATATGTGTTTGGATGGCCATGGAATTGACGCTCGGTATTGGCCAAGATATTGGTAGGCCTGCTTTCCTTCCCCATTTCTACTATCCCGAAATCAAAGGCTCCTACCTCGACTTTGCTCTGAATTCGGGGATCCAGCGCCCCACTTACCGGTTCATTCGCCCAGGCTCCTGGAAGACGCAGAAACAACGCGCAGGAGGAGGAGATGAAGGGCGGCGGCACGGCCCACATCGAGCTCCCCAGCGGCGCAGGTGCCTCTCCTTCCCTCTTCCTCCGCCACAGGTGTGCCTCTCCACCTTTCTCATTCCCGCATAGGCACCTCCGGCGCAGGCTCACAACCCGCTCCCCCCCCACCCACCCAGCCTCCGGTGCACAAGCACTACGGCGGCCGCCACCTTGCCTTCCATGGGGTTGGCTGCATCGCCCCCCCCCCCCCCATGGCTGCTGGTCTGCTGCTGCTTCTCCATGGGCACTATCCCCTAGGCCCCCATCTCAGGAAACCCTAGAATCTAAATCCCTTCTAATTTATGTATAATGTTCATCCTATTGCAATAAGCAATTCCAATGTAGAGAATGACCATCCAAACAAGCTTCAGAATTGATGCGAATTCCAAGTGTCAATTTTGTGCACATCCAAACAGTAGAATTCGGGTTCAATGTCAATATCAAAGTTAAGCAGATTGATATTGGGGCCAATTCAATACCATGTCCCTCAATATCAACATCCAAACAGAGCATCACGAACCTTTGTATCCTGAGGGCCACCCTAAGAGAATTGAGCAAGATTCTCAGAGAACTAATGTCGATGCACCTAGTCCTTCTAAGAAGAAGAAAAGGAAAAATGATAGGACTTTGCATGCTTCTAGTGAACCTATTGTTGACGCACATGATATTTCTATTTCTGATGCTGAAACACAATCTGGTAATGAACATGAACCTAGTGATAATGTTAATGATGATGTTCATGTTGATGCTCGACCTAGCAATAACAATGATGTAGAGATTGAACCTGCTGTTGATCTTGATAACCCACAATCAAAGAATCAAGTTATGATAAGAGAGACTTTGTTGCTAGGAAGCACGATAAAGAAAGAGAGCCATGGGTTCAGAAACCCATGCCTTTTCCACCGAAACCATCCAAGAAAAAGGATGATGAGGATTTTGAGCGCTTAAAATGAATCCTTATGCTAAGTATATGAAGGATATTGTTACAAATAAAAGAAAGATACCAGAAGCTAAAATTTCCACCATGCTTGCTAATTATACTTTTAAAGGTGGAATACCTAAGAAACTAGGAGATCCAGGAGTACCAACTATACCATGCTCCATTAAAATAAACTATGTTAAAACTGCTTTATGTAATATTGGAGCCGGTGTTAGTGTTATGCTTCTCTCTTTATATCGTAGACTTGATTTGAATAAGTTGACACCTACTGAAATATCTTTGCAAATGGCCGATAAATCAACTCCTATACCTGTCGGTGTTTGTGAGGATGTGCCTGTTGTGGTTGCAAACGTTACTATTTTAACGGACTTTGTTATTCTTGATATTCCCGAGGACGATAGTATGTCGATTATTCTTGGTAGACCCTTCTTGAATACTGCAGGGGTTGTTATTGATTGCAACAAAGGCAATCACTACTGGAATCAGCTACTTTGCCATCTGCCAGCTCTTTGCCGTCAGCTAGCTGACGGCAAAGAAGCTCTTTGCCATCAGCTACCCAAAAGAAGACAGGAAAGAACTGGCTGATGGCAAAGACTTTGTTTGCCATCAGCCAGTTCTTTGTCGTCAGCTAGCTGACGGCAAAGAGGGAGGGGGCCCCACTGAAGAGCTACTTAAAAAAACTTAACGGCCCTCCCTCTTTGCCATCTGCTAGCAGACGACAAAGAGCAAAATAGCGGTCGGCAAAGGGGGCGGACGGCAAAGATTTAACATATCTAACGGCCGCGCCCCACCCGGCCCCTCTCTCTCTGTATCTCTCCCTGCTCTTCACACGTGTGCCGCCGCCCCCACCACTCGCCGCCGCCCGGTCGCCCCACCACCCCGCCGCCCCACCGGCCCCCCGCCTGTCGCCACTACCGCCGGCGCCGTCGCCCACCACCGGCCCACCCCCCTTGTCGCCCCCTGCCGTCTCGGCCTGCCACCAGCCCCCGGCCCCGAGCCCCCCCCGTCGCCCCGCCGCCCTGCCGTCTCGGCGCCACGCCTGCCCCCAGCGGCCGGGCCAGCGCGCCTCAGCCGCCCGCCCCTCCTCCACCGCCACCTCCTCCACCGGCCCTGCCCCAGGTGAGCTCTACCTCCTCTTTTTTCCTTTTTTTCTGTTTTTTTAGTTTTAGGTTTATGTTTAGTTTAGATTTAGTTTTAGTTTTAGGTTTAGTTTTAGGTTTAGTTTTAGGTTTAGGTTTAGTTTTATTATAGTTTTAGGTTTAGATTTAGTTTTTTCCTTTTTTCTGTTTTTTTTAGTTTTAGGTTTATGTTTAGTTTAGATTTTGTTTTAGTTTTAGTTTTAGATTTAGGTTTAGTTTTAGGTTTAGTTTTAGGTTTAGTTTTAGGTTTAGTTTAGTTTTAGGAAAGAAGAAGAAGAAGAAAAAAAGAGGAGAGGAGGAGAAGAAGAAGAGGAAAAAGGAAAGGAAGAAGAAGAAGAGGAGGAGGAGAAGAAAAAAGAAGAAGAGGAAGAAGAAGAAGAAAAAAGAGGAGAGGAGGAGAATAAGAAGAGGCAAAAGGAAAGGAGGAGGAAGAAGAAGAAGAAGAAGAAGAAGAAGGAAAAAAAGAAAGAAAAGGAAGAAAAGGAAGAAGATGAAGAAGAAGAAAAGGAAAAAGAGGAAAAAAAACCGACCCGACACGGCACCTCGACCCCGACCCGGCACCCCGACACGACACCCGAATTCTCGACCCCGACACCCCCGACCCCGAGCCCCGACCAAACCCCGACCCGACACCGACACAAAGACCCGACCCCGACCCGGCACCCCGAACCGACACCCCGACCCCGAGACCCCGACGCCGACCCCGACACGACACCCCGACCCCCGACACCTCTCGAAAAGGAGTTCTTTGGCCTTCCAAAGGCCGACGGGGTCATATATTTGTGAATTATTAGTTAGGTCATATATTTTTCGATTTTGTTATGAAAAACATCATATATAATTGTGTTGATCGGGTAGTTTTAAATGTGCAGTTGTTTCATCGCTGCGAAGTTTGGTGTTCCACGACCTCGTCGTGCGTTTGACGAGCTCTGCCCCTTCGTTCGTTGGTGAGCACAAATGACATGTCCTCCTCCCCCATTAATTATTTGATCTATTCTGATGAAACTTGATAGCTAGCTATATATGTGTCTTGAATCATCAAGATGTCGTAACCAATATGTGTCTCCCGTTCGAAAGTGTCATAGTTATAAATATGCATGCATTTGCATATTTATAACCTTGATTCTTCGAACTGTCTAACGCTATCCATGGACAGCTCGGTATGTGTAGATTGGGTTCGTTTTCCCATATGCTTTGCTCCGGATCCGATGCATAAATTTCGTCGGTGCCTCCCCTGTTGTTCTTCGGGTACACATCCTCTCTGCTTATTGCGAGAGACGTGTATCGAGAGAACAAATGGGAGGTGCTGCCAAATTTTGCGTTGAATCTGGAGCATAACATGGGAAAATGAACCCAATCTACACATACACGGTGGGATTAGGACCTATCATTACCTATTAGAGTGTAGGTTGCATGGACATAATAAAATTGACAAAGTAGATCAACTGATGAATATATACATGGTGAATTACATATATAATTGTTGTGTGTCCGTAGCTCGATAGTCAAGATGAGTGATCGTGCATGGATGTATACGGTCACACCGGTCGTAACAAATGGAGCGCTGAATGGTTCACAAAAACCAAGGGGTTTGTGCAAGCCGCATTTGCAAATGGCCAGAAGAAAACCTGGTGCCCCTGTTTCCGGTGCGGCAATTGGGAAAAGAGGACAGAGACTGAAATGGGCAAACACCTGCAGAAGAGTGGTTTTACGCCCGATTATACGGTCTGGACATTTCATGGTGAGTGTGCCCAGCGTGACCGAGCTGAGGTGGATCATCGTCGCACCGACGAGCATGGTACCGGGATGGAAAACATGGTGCAAGACTATGATGATGCTCGGGATTCGGACGAGGAGACGGAGGAATCTACAAAGGCCTTCAATGAAATGTTGGAGTCTTCAAAACGTCCGCTCCACGAGCACACTAAGCTTTGTCAGTTGGATGCCATCTCACAAGTAATGGCTCAAGGCTCGGTTCAACTTGGGCAAAGAATGCTATGACGCAATTATGACAGATTTGGACGCTTTCTACCCAAAGGCCATGTAATGCCTGCAAACCTGTACCAGTCGGACAAAATCCTCCGTGCCTTTGAAGATGCCCTATGAGAAGATACATGCCTGTGAGAAAGGATGTGCCTTATTTAGGCTTGACTATGCGGACTTGAATTATTGTCCCATTTGCAAGTCTTCCAGGTATATTGTGGTAGACAACGGTATGGGTGAGAAGACACAGACCAAAATCCCCGTTAGTGTTCTTCGCTATATGCCAATTGTACCAAGAATTCAACGCCTTTTCATGGTCGAAGAGACGGCCAGACAGATGACATGGCACAAAACAGGCAAAAGAACCGAACTAGATACAGATGGGAATCTGATGATGGTACACACATCAGATGGTGTTGCGTGGAAAAAGTTTGATGAATTACGTGCTGACAAAGCGGCAGATCCGAGGCATCCTCGAGTCGGCATCAACACGGATGGGTTCAGTGTGTTTGGTATGACGGCAGCCCAATACAGTTGTTGGCCCGTATTTGTCTTTCCACTCAACCTCCCCGGACAGATTATGCAAAGAAAGAACATTTTCCGACGTTGATAATTCCAGGGCCCAACTATCCGGGGAAAAATATGAATGTGTACATGCAGCCGCTTAAGGACGAATTGCAAGAAGCCTGGGATAATGGGTTCAAGACATACGGCGCCTATAGCAAACGGAACTTCATAATGCGTGTCTGGTACATGTACTCGACGCATGACTTGCCGGCGTATGCGCTATTCGTTGGCTGGTGTGTGCATGGAAGGTTCCTGTGCCCCACATGCAAGGGAGCTCTTGAGTTTCGTTGGCTTCAGGCCGGTCGCAAGTTTTCTTGCTTCGACATGCATAGACAGTTCCTGGATAATCGCAATAAGTTCAGAAAATACAAGAAGAACATCAACAAAGGTAGAGTAGTCAAACACTCTGCACCACCTGCATTGACAGCCAATGCACCTGGATCGATTAAACGCTCTCGAGCGGATCCACGGCGTCTGTGGTACTTCAAGGGGTATAATACTAAGCACGCGTGGACTCACAAAACATGCTTATGGGATCTTCCTTACTTCAAAGACCTCCTTTGCCCACACAACATCGACGTGATGCACATCGAGAAGAATATCGCCGAGGCACTTTTTGGTACATTGTTCGGCATAGATGGGAAGTCAAAGGATAATACTAAGGCTAGAGTCGATCTGGAGGCGCTATGTGATAGGCCGTTACAAAACATGAAAGAACCGAAAGGAAAGCAGAACTGGACGAAGCCAAAGGCATGGTTCAATTTTGGAAGGCCAACTATGAGGGAAATTATCTTGTGGGTGCAACAGCAGTTGATGTTCCCCGATGGGTATGCACCGAATCTAAAGAGGGGAGTGAATCTTGATAACTTGAAGATATTTGGTCTCAAGAGTCATGATTGGCACATATGGATTGAGCGGGTAATGCCGGTGATGTTGCGTGGCTTCATCCCTGAGGATGAATGGCTAGTACTGGCAGAACTCAGCTATTTCTTCCGTGTTCTTTGTGCGAAAGAATTATCGCTTGGCGTGCTAGAAGAAATGGAAGAGTTGGCGCCAGAGTTGATTTGCAAGTTAGAGAAGATCTTTCCACCGGGCTTCTTTAATCCAATGCAGCATTTGATTTTGCATCTCCCGACCGAGGAAAGATTGGGGGGCCCGTGCAAAATCGTTGGTGCTACCCAACTGAGAGGATGCAGAAGACGCTTCGAGAAAAATAAAAAAATAAACATAGAATTGAAGCATCGATGGCTGAGGCATTCATCACAGAGGAGGTGGCAAACTTCGTAATAGCACACTACGAAGCCAAAAATCGTCATTTGCATAATCCGAAGCCTCGGTACAATGCTGACGACCCTAAAAAGGGTGGATCCAACCTCAGCCTATTCAAAGGGAATCTCGCACCAGCTAGTGTTTCACATCCAGTATCTTTGGATAACGAAGAATGGCGGACCATTTCGTTGTATATCGTCAACAACCTGATAGAAGTGCGGTCGTACATCGAGTAAGTTCTCGGTACATTGTTTCACAACTTCTATTTCCTTTGAACTGCTCTTATTCCTGGATATGTCATACAGTCGATACGTCGCCATATTCTCGTATGGAGCGGAGATCCAAAAGGATTCCGTCGAAGAGTATGAGCTTCTCACAAAGTAAGGAGGCGTCTATCCCGGTTTCATCTCTTGGTTCAAACAAACGGTAATTTCTATTAGAAAATTTCATTTCATTCGCTAATTTGTGCGTAATGCAACAATCCTTTCATATTAAAGTTGTAGGCTAATTCAGAGTCTATGGACGCTGAATTGAGACAAGTCGCTAATGGTTTTGACTATAAGGTCCGTTCATTTGACAAGTACGACATCAACGGGTATCGCTTCCGTACCTATGGCAAAGAGCTATCTATGGCCGACCAAAAGTCTACAAATTTTTGTGTATCTGCTATCGGCGAAGGAGGTACCGAGTGTTATGGGAGAGTGGAAGCAATTTATGAACTTCTGTTCTATGGTGAAAACCCACCGAATGTCGTAGTCTTCAAATGTTATTGGTTTCAGCCGAAGGAGACTAGAAGGACTCATGAACATATAGGGCTAGTTGAAATCAACCAAAGCACCCATTTAGATGTTCCTGATGTCTGTATTACGGCTCAACAGGCGACCCAAGTATTCTATCTACCGTGGGCCTACCAAACTAATCCAAATCTTAAAGGTTGGGATGTCGTTTATGAAGTGCCGCCATGTGCTAGATTTTCTCCCCCAAAGGAAGAGGATTATGAACCTCACATTAAACCAGACACATATGAAGGAGAATTCTTCCAAGAGACACGTCTTTCCAAAAAGCGTTTCAAGAACCGCTATACTTCACCCCAAAACATTGAAGTAGACAATGACGGTGAATCCGACATCACCCGGAGGAGGAACAAGAAGAGCCGGAACAAGAAGAGGTTCTTGCTACGGATGACTGTCAATGCTTGACCGATTACGTCAAGGTGGCCGTGCACATGTTGATGCCAATGAACCCTATGAGCCCATCATTGATTATAGTGATGATGATGATTATTCATTTATTGATGATACTGATCAAGATTATTAGTAGTGTCAGGTATTCAATTTTTTATGTTGTACTTGATGATGATACACTTAAGTGATATACATATTATTATTCATGTCGGTACTTTTTTATGTTGTACTAATTTCGTTTATTCTTTGTCATGGCAGGTGTTGATAGATGGTGGGCGCTGGTCGGGAGAGCTCCGAGGCCCATTCTTCGTCAGCGCGTGGTGCGAGGTCTTCCATTCCACATGCATCTCTCCGCCGGCGTTCTTTGGGACAAGATATGGCGACACTTGGGCCCTTCTTCGTCGACCGCGGTGCCCAGCAGGGGACGAGGTAAGAAGAAGAGAGGAGGTGGAGCATGTGGTCGCGGGAGAGGAGGTGGGGTGACTCTTACGGCGCCTTCCTCGCCGCCGCCCCCAGCTATTTCACACGAGCACGTGACTGCTAGGGTGGACTCGTCTGAGGAGGAGGCTACATGGACTCCAGTCCACGAGCCTCCGGTCCATGGGTCTTCGGCCCACGAGCCTCGGGTCGACGGGCCTTCAGCCCACGAGAGTTGGGCCCACGAGACCCTGGAGGAGCACACGTCTAGATGGGGTACTTGGTCGGGTCAGCCTGAGGAGCCGAGTGGCCATGCTGATGATGGCGGGGAGCCGAGTGGCCATGCTGATGATGGCGGGGAGCCGACTGATTTTCAGGAGAAGGGGGAGGAGGGGGCAACATCTACCAGCGTGGTGCTACACGGCTCCCGTCCGCGCCGGCGACCCGCGAACAGAGGTGGTTGATTTTCCCTGATGGGGAGAGGTAAGTGCATTTAATCTTTTTGTACCTTCTGCATTCACGTTTCTTCAAATAACTAATGCGTTGGCCTTGTCATGCTGCAGGGGTTGGGACCACCATGAAAGTGTCCGCCGGCCCAACTCCGTCCTTGGAGTTCTGATTCGGCAAAACTTCCCGGGGTTTGTCACGTTGCCTGGTGAGGGTCGGCTTCCAGAGGTTGGATTGAGTTGGGAGCACTACTTGGCTGCCCCGGCCCCGCCGGGTGAGATTATCGACGGTGTCTTGTGCAAGACGAGGGCAGACGTGGTGATCAGAAAGTTCGGTAATTTCTCCTT
This sequence comes from Aegilops bicornis, assembly GCA_021605145.1. Lineage (NCBI taxonomy): Eukaryota > Viridiplantae > Streptophyta > Magnoliopsida > Poales > Poaceae > Aegilops > Aegilops bicornis. The sequence goes on along the minus strand of CM038670.1, from coordinate 692,705,229 downwards.
TACACAATTAAAAATCTTCAACTAGCTAGTTATTAATTGTACTAATCAATATTGTCTCATTTGATTGCAGACATTCTACAGGTGTGAGGAGGGATACGAGGAGGAGGCGGCAAATGTTACCGACAAGGAGTGCAAGCGCCTACTTCAGAACTTACGGCATGAGGTTCGGGTGCAGGCTGTTCGAGACTACTACGCCAGGCGTGGTATCAAGAAGCCCAAGCAGGAGTGTCGCGATAAGTTCTTGAGTAAGGAGCAGTACATGAAGGTAATTCTTAAGGCCTTGTACTTACTTCCTCCATTTAGTAATTCATAGCCGTAGCACTGAAGTTTCTATTTGCTAACTTAGGCCCCTCTGAGATGGTGTGCGGATCGGATGGATTGTTGGGAAGTGTTGGTCAATGCGTGGTGCTCAAAAGAATGGTGGGCCACCCACAACGAGGCCAAGGACAAACATGCCCAAATGGAAGGTGTGACACACCACCAAGGCAACTCCAACTTATTTCAGTACGGGCGGAACTGGGTATGTGGTTTGCTTCATGATTCATGCAATTCATTCATCATGCTAGCTTTAGCCCTTTAATTACTAATTTACTTTGTTTCTCTCTTTCGTGCACGCTACAATAAGGCGGATAAGGTGCAGAGGTGTACGACTTGTATGCCATGGCCCAAAGCTGGCCCTTACAAGAAAGTCAAGGCATTCTCTGCGTCGACCTCGATGATCCAAAGAACTTCACCAACATCTCCGCCCACGACAAGCTCGTGCAATATAGAGATCGGGGAAGGTGGGGAAAGGGAGGACTTTAACCCGAGCTGTGGTCCCATTGATCTGAGTTCTTGATGATATCTGGTGGCGGGAGGTCCCATGGCTCCATAGCCATGGGAGATGGACTTATCCGTTGTCCTAGCACTCTCCCGGAGATCAAGGCGCATGATCGAGCTCCGCTCTGAGATAAGGCCTCATGAACGGCGGTCCAACTCGCCTTCAAGGTTAGTTATACGTACTCAGCTATCTTTCTCCATTACATTGTGTGCGCTTCCATCAATGATTACAAATGGTCATGTGAGTGGTGTTGCAGGCTGCTATACATAGTGAGAGAGATAGAACGGAGAAACTTCTGGCGGAGGCGGCGGAGAGGCAGCAGGAGTTGGAGGAGAGGACGACAAAGATGTTAGAGGAGGAGAGGGCACGGAATGACATGCAGGCAAGGGCCATGTACGAGCTCCTTGTGGTAAGTTTCTTCTGCATATTACTTGCTAGTCTTAACATTTGAGTCTCATTACTAACTAGTATGACTCTGTTGTGAAAACCAAATGTGCGATCGTGTGCGAGAAGTCCGGTCGGACCGCTCATGATGCCGATGATTGCTCCTGGGAGCACGGTGAGTTTAATTTAAATGGACATTACTTGCTAGTCTTAACATTTGAGTGTCATAATGCTAACTAGACATTGGAAATGATCTTTGGTGCAGCTTAACTCCAGAAACCCATCGCAAGATCCTTCTCCAGCTACCGGCATGAGCCAGCCCGCTCCTACACCTCCCTGATCACGGTAAGTTTCTCTAGTGTTTTGCTTAACAAATGCATAAAGACCTAGACTTAGCTTTATTTCCTCCAATATGCTTACCATAATGACCTAGAGTTAGCTTCTTTTCCTCCAAAATGACTTAATAAGCTTACTGACCTCATAAACCATCCATTTTACCTAAGTTAGCTCTAAAACGATATGCACTTAACTTACTTATGTCAAAAATTGCATCATTAGCTTAGTTAGCTCATAAATGATCCATTTTACCTAAGTTAGCTCTAAAATGACTCATTTTACCTTAGTTAGCTTACAAGTGATCCAATTTATCCAAGTTAGCTCTAAAATGACCCATTTTACGTAGATTAGCTCCTAAATGATCCATTTTACCTCGTTAGCTTTAAAATGACCCATTTCACCTAGGTTAGCTCCAAAATGACCCATTTCACCTAGGTTAGCTCCAAAATGACCCATTTCACCTAAGTTAGCTAAAAACGATCCATTTCACCTTAGTTAGCTCAAAAACGTGGCATTTCACCTTAGTTAGCTCATAAACGACCCATTTCAACTAAGTTAGCTCCAAAATGATCCATTTCACCTAGGTTAACTCATAAACGACCCATTTCACCTAGGTTAGCTCATAAACGACCCATTTCACCTAGGTTAGCTCATAAACGACCTATTTCACCTAGGCTAGCTCACAAACGACCCATTTCGCCTAGGTTAGCTCATAAACGATCCATTTCACCTAGGTTAGCTCATAAACGATCCATTTCACCTAACTTAGCTCCAAAATGATCCATTTCACCTAGGTTAGCTCATAAACGACCCATTTCACCTAGGTTAGATCATAAACGACCCATTTCACCTAGGTTAGCTCATAAACGACCCATTTCACCTAGGTTAGCTCATAAACGACCCATTTCACCTAGGTTAGCTCATAAACGACCCATTTCACCTAGGTTAGCTCATAAACGACCTATTTCACCTAGGTTAGCTCATAAATGACCCATTTCACCTAGGTTAGCTCATAAACGATCCATTTCACCTAGGTTAGCTCATAAACGATCCATTTCACCTAAGTTAGCTCATAAACGATCCATTTCAACTAATTTATCTCATAAATGATCCAGTTCACCTAAGTTACCTAATAAATGGCATATACTTCTTCTTCTAGTCTTCTTCTTCTTCTTCTATTCTTTTTCTTCTAGTCTAATTCTTCTTCTAGTCTTCTTTCTCTAACTTTCTTATTTGTCATTTTGCAGGTTTCATTCACTTCACGGAAGCCAGCTTCCTATGATGGATTGCTAGTCTTTTCCTTTTATGCACTTCTTGTATTCTGCTCGCTTGCTATGATGGAATTAATTTGCTATGATGAAACTAGATTGCTATGATGAAACTTTGCATATTGTAATATGTATGGATCGATGGAACTATGTGCAACCTACTACGTATGTATGGATGGATATATATGTGCTGGATATTTATTATGTTGGATATATATGTCTTGGATATTTATTGTGAAAGAGTCATGTGATATATTTGCTGTGATAATTGTTGGATATAAGAAAAACAGAATAAAAAGAGGTGCAGGGCTCTTTGCCGTCATGAGACGGCAAAGGGGGCACGTGGCGCCCAATGCTCTTTCCCCGAGAGATGGGCCATTTGGCAAATTTGCCTACCGTGGCAGACGGCAAAGCTAAGCTGATGGCAAAGACTTTGCCTTTTCCGTCATGGCAGATGGCAAAAAATGGTACCGACGCATTCTTGGCCGACGTCAACTGGTGGACGGCAAAGAGGCGCTCAAATTTGCCGTCCGCTGGCAGACAGCAAAGGCCGCCGTTAGCCGCCTAACGGACTAACGCTGGCAGACGTCCAATATTTTGTCATACCTCCTCTTTCCCGTCCGCCGCTGTAGGCGAAGGACTCTTTGCCGTCTGCCATAAAAAGCTGACAACAAAGGACCTGTTTGCCGACCCTGTCTTCGCCGTCCCTCTTTGTCGTTCGCCGCTGACGGCAAAGCTCTTTGTCGTCCGCCGTCCGTGCCTTTGCCGTTCGCCATGGCAGACGGCAAAATACTGGATTCCTGTAGTGAATGTCACTTTTCATGTTAATGGTAATGAGCATACGGTACACTTTCCGAGTAAACAACCTCAAGAAAAATTCCAACAATTACTATTGGAGGTTTTGAATTTCCTCTTCCTACTGTCAAGAAGAAATATGATATTCTTATTGTTGGGGATGTGCATATCCCCGTTGAGGTAACCTAGTGTTATTCGAAATTTCTCCGGTTCCATGTTATTTGAAAAGAGTTTGTTAACAAGACTTGATCAACCTTGTTAGTGGATTCCTTTTGATGAGCATGAGATGGATGAATTTAGAAAGCACAACTCTCTGTACCCTCCTTTCTGTTATTTAGATTAAATAAAGCAAAAATAGTATTTTCTGTCTGTTTTCTGAATTATCCTTGCAATAAAAAATACCTCGGAAATAAAAGTTCTCCAAATGTCCCGAAATTGAAATATGATTTTTTCTAGAATACTTGAGAATTATTGGCACTGAGAACACACCTGGGGGCCACACCACCTGGCCACGAGGGTCCAGGGCGCACCCCCCTACCTCGTGGGCCCCATGTGGCCCCTCTCCACTATTCCAGCACCCACACACTTCGTCTTCCTCCAGAAAAAATCACCACCTAGCTCAAACCTGTGTTCTAGCTCACCTTGCTGCCATTTTCGATCTCCTTGCTCAAAGCTCCACTCATAAAACTGTTTTGTGGGATTATTCTTTGGTATGTGACTCCTCCAATGGTCCAATTAGTTTTTGTTCTAGTGCTTTATTTATTGCAAATTGTTGCTGCTTAGGTGACCCTGTTCTTGAGCTTGCATGTTAAATTCATATGGTCCCAAGTAGTTTTAATGCATGATATAGTCTCTAGGAAATTTTGGGAGTAGTTTCTATCAATCTTGTTAAGTTTGGTTCACTTTTATTTTGAGTTACTAAAAATTTCAGAAAATGATGAGGAGATTATTGAGGGGCTCTTCGGTCCGAAGCTCGAAGGATAAGCAAAGTGAAGAGAATAAGAAGCCCAAATATAATCTTCCTCGCACTGCGGAAGTTCATCCGTGTGAATGGCCTTGTGATGAGTTCTTGAGAGCAGTCGGGATTCATGATGATTTTTATTATTTGGCAGAGAATGCGGGCCTCACCAACTTCCTCCATGACCAGCTCGAATGGTATCTCCTCCTCACTAATATTTTTGTGCAAAATTTTCATTTCCATGCTAGGAGATCACCACCTTCGGTGGATTTTTATTTATATGATGAGTATAGGGAGATGTCCCTTTATGATTTTGTGTGGTTTGCAAGTTGCCTTTTGAGGGCAGCGTCGAGGAACCACATCCTAGGGATGTGGCAGGATTTATTGATATGATTGTTGTACGGGAAACGAGAAAACTGTCAGAAGCAAGAACTACTAGCATACATTTCCCTGTTCTATGTTATTATGCAATATTTGCTAGTAGATGTTTAATTGGTCATGAACAGTGGGGGCCTCGGCTCTCGACCTCGCCATTTTGGCGCTTGAGCTTTATTACGTGTGAACTTTCAGTTTAGGTGCTATGGTTGCTAAACGGTTGAGTCTAAACCGTACAAAGGGCCCCATTTTTGGAGGTATCTTTGCTTCGCGTCTTGCTAAATATTTTGAGATACCTATTAGACATTATGAGAAATAAGAAAAGTTGCTACCCACTGTTTTCTTAGACTATAAAAGTATGGTAGCACTGATACGTCTCCAACGTATCTATAATTTTTTTTGTTCCACGCTATTATATTATCTGTTTTGGATGATTAATGGGCTTTATTATGCACTTTTATATTATTTTTTGGCACTAACCTATTAACCGAAGGCCCAGGGCAAATTGCTGTTTTTTTGCCTATTTCAGTGTTTCATAGAAAAGGAATATCAAATAGAATCCAAACGGAATGAAACCTTTGCGAGGATCGTTTTTGGAACAAACACAATCGAGAAGACTTGGAGTGGACTTCAAGGAAGCAACGAGGAAGCCACGAGGCGCCCAGGGGGTAGGCGCGCCCCCCACCCTCGTGGGCCCCTCGTGGCTCCACTGACCTACTTATTTCGCCTATATATACTCATATACCCTGAAAACATCCGAGAGCACCACGAAACCCTATTTCCACCGCCGCAACCTTCTGTACCCGTGAGATCCCATCTTGGGGCCTTTTAAGGCACTCATGGGAGGGGGAATCGATCATGGAGGGCTTATCGTCAACACCATAGCCTCTCCGATGATGTGTGAGTAGTTTACCACATACCTTGGGTCCGTAGTTATTAGCTAGATGGCTTCTTCTCTCTCTTTGGATCTCAATACAAAGTTCTCCTCGATCTTCTTGGAGATCTATTCGATGTAATTCTTTTTGCGGTGTGTTTGTCGAGATCCGATGAATTGTGGGTTTATGATCAAGATTATCTATGAACAATATTTGATTCTTCTCTGAATTCTTTCATGCATGACTTAAATATCTTTGCAAGTCTCTTCGAATTATCAGTTTGGTTTGGCCTACTAGATTGATCTTTATTGCAATGGGAGAAGTGCTAAGCTTTGGGTTCAATCTTGCGGTGTCCTTTCCCGGTGGCAACAGGCAGCAAGGCACGTATTGTATTGTTGCCATCGAGGATAAAAAGATGGGGTTTATATCATATTGCTTGAGTTTATCCCTCTACATCATGTCATCTTGCCTAATCGTTACTCTATTCTTATGAACTTGATACTCTAGATGCATCTTTGGATAGCGGTCGATGTGTGGAGTAATAGTAGTAGATGCAGAATCATTTTGGTCTACTTGTCACGGACGTGATGCCTATATACATGATCATGCCTAGATATTCTCATAACTATGCACTTTTCTATCAATTCTCGACAGTAATTTGTTCACCCACCGTAAATTATGCTATCTTAAGAGAAGCCACTAGTGAAACCTATGGCCCCCGGGTCTATCTTCCATCATATTATTTTCTATCAACTTGTTGTTTCTGTCGCCGTTTATTTTACAGTCTTTACTTTCAACCTATGCAACAAAAATACCAAAAATATTTATCTTATTATCTCGATCAGATCTCACTTTTGCAAGTGGCGGTGAAGGGATTGACAACCTCTTTATCGTGTTGGTTGCAAGGTTCTTGATTGTTTGTGCAGGTACGAGGGACTTGCGTGTAGTCTCCTATTGGATTGATACCTTGGTTCTCAAAAACTGAGGGAAATACTTACGCTACGTTGCTGCATCACCCTTTCCTCTTCAAGGGAAAACCAGCGCATGCTAAAGAGGTAGCAAAGAAGGATTTCTGGTGCCATTGTCGGGGAGGCTTATGCCAAGTCAAGTCAAGATTTGATCTCCCAGCAACTAGCCATTTCTGGCGCTGTTGCCGGGGAGATCTACGCACAAGTCAAGACATACCAAGTACCCATCACAAACTCTTATCCTTTGCATTACATTATTTGCCATTTGCCTCTCGTTTTCCTCTCCCCCACTTAACCTTTGCCGTTTTATTCGCCCTTTTTCCGTTCATCGCTTTTTGCTCTCCTTTTGTGTGCCATCTGCCCTGATGACTTTGCAAAAAAACGTTGATCCTAACCTTAGAAGGTTGGAAGAAATAGGAAACAACGTTAGAAGCTTTATGTCTTTGCAATTCGAGCATAATAATTTCTTCAGAAACGAGCTTGAACAAAAAAGTTTTATGGAGTACATGAATAAAGAGCTCGATGACATGTCTAAAGAATTTTATGGTTTGAAATCTCAGTTTACTCGTCTTGAAAACTTAATAGCCCAAATTTCGGATAAGCAGGCCACCTTAGTTAATAAGATGGCTGCCAAACCGAAAGAGCTAGAAGGTAGTAATAATGAAGATCTAAAAGTGATTGATGTGTCTCCTATTAAATCCTTGTTTTCCAATATGAATCTTGATAAAGATGGGACTGGAGATGGGTCAACTTTTGTTAAAAGGTGTCCCAATGATTCAGAGTTTTTAGATCTTGATGCAAAAATTGGTAAAAGTGGGATTGAAGAGGTCAAAACTTTAGGTAGCAATGAACCCACTATTTTGGATTTCAAGAAATTTAATTATGATAATTTAATTATGATAATCCGTCTTAAATTCTCCTCATGCTTATAGTCAAAATAAAGCTTTTACCAAACATATCGTTGATGCTTTAATGCAATCTTATGAAGAAAAGCTTGAATTGGAAGTTTCTATCCCTAGAAAACTTTATGATGAGTGGGAACCTACTATTATAATTAAGATTAAAGATCATGAATGCTATGCTTTGTGTGATTTGGGTGCTAGTGTTTCCACGATTCCAAAAACTTTGTGTGATGTGCTAGGTTTCTATGAATTTTGTGATTGTTCTTTAAATTTGCATCTTGCGGATTCCACCATTAAGAAACCTATGGGAAGGATTAATGATGTTCTTATTGTTGCAAATAGGAATTATGTGCCCGTAGATTTCATTATTCTTGATATAGATTGCAATCCCACATGTCCTATATTCTTGGTAGACCTTTCCTTGGAACGATTGGTGCAATTATTGATATGAAAGAAGGGAATATTAGATTCCAATTTCCATTAAGGAAAGGCATGGAACACTTTCCTAGAAAGAAAATTAAATTACCATACGAATCTATTATGAGAGCCACTTATGTATTGCATACCAAAGATGATAATACCTAGATCTATTCTTTATTTTATGCCTAGCTAGGGGCGTTAAACGATAGCGCTTGTTGGGAGGCAACCCAAATTTTATTTTTGTTTCTTGCTTTTTGGTTCTGTTTAGTAATAAATAATTCATCTAGTTTCTGTTTAGATGTGGTTTTATGTTTTAAATTAGTGTTTGTGCCAAGTAGAACCTTTGGGAAGACTTGGCTGAAGTCTTTATGATCTTGCTGTGAAAAACAGAAACTTTAGCGCTCACGAGATTAGCTCCCTTTTTTACTGGAGAGTGCTTTTAGGTTGATTCTTTTTGCAGATGATTAATAGACAAATTCCCCACGTCCACCAATTTATTTCCGAATTTTTGGAGTTACATAAGTATACATTTCATACATATTACAAATTGTTCTGTTTTTGACAGATTCTGTTTTTCGTGTGTTGTTTGCTTATTTTGATGAATCTATGGCTAGTATCGGGAGGTATGAACCATAGAGAAGTTGGAATACAGTAGGTTTAACACCAAATTAAATAAACAATGAGTTCATTAGAGTACCTTAAGGTGGTGATTTGCTTTCTTATACTAACGGAGCTCATGAGGTTTTCTGTTGAGTTTTGTGTTGTGAAGTTTTCAAGTTTTGGGTAAAGATTTGATGGATTTTGGAATAAGGAGTGGCAAGAGCCTAAGTTTGGCGATGCCCAAGGCACCCCAAGGTAAAATTCAAGGACATCCAAAAGCCTAAGCTTGGGGATGCCCCGGAAGGCATCCCCTCTTTCGTCTTCGTCCATCGGTAACTTTACTTGAGGCTATATTTTTATTCACCACATGATATGTGTTTTGCTTGGAGCGTCTTGTATGATTTGAGTCTTTGCTTTTTAGTTTACCACAATAATCCTTGCTGTACACACCTTTTGGAGAGACATAGATGAATCCGAATTTATTAGGACACTCTATGTGCTTCACTTATATCTTTTGAGCTAGATAATTTTGCTCTAGTGCTTCACTTATATCTTTTAGAGCACGGTGGTGGTTTTATTTTATAGAAATTATTGATCTCTCATGCTTCACTTATATTATTTTGAGAGTCCTCTATAACAGCATGGTAATTTGCTTTGGCTATAAAATTAGTCCTAATATGATAGGCATCCAAGATGGGTATAATAAAAACTTTCATAAAAGGTGCATTGAATACTATGAGAAGTTTGATACTTGATGATTGTTTTGAGATATGAAGATGGTAATATTAGATCCATGCTAGTTGAGTAGTTTTGAATTTGAGAAATACTTGTGTTGAAGTTTGCAAGTCCCGTAGCATGCACGTATGGTAAACTTTGTGTGACAAATTTGATTGTCATCCTTATGAGTGGCGGTCGGGGACGAGCGATGGTCTTTTCCTAACAATCAATCCCCCTAGGAGCATGCGCGTAGTGCTTGGTTTTTAATGACTTGTAGACTTTTTCAATAAGTATGTGAGTTCTTTATGACTAATGTTGAGTCCATGGATTATACGCACTCTCACCTTTCCATCATTGCTAGCCTCTTCGGTATCGTGCATTGCCCTTTCTCACCTTGAGAGTTGGTGCAAACTTCGCCGGTGCATCCAACCCCCATTATACGATATAATCTATCACACATAAACCTCCTTATATCTTCCTCAAAACAGCCACCATACCTACCTATTATGGCATTTCCATAGCCATTCCAAGATATATTGCCATGCAACTTTCCACCGTTTCATTTATTATGACACGCTTCATCATTGTCATATTGCCTTGCATGATCATGTAGTTGACATCGTATTTGTGGCAAAGCCACCATGCATAATTATATACATGTCACTCTTGATTCATTGCCCATCCGGTACCTTCTGCCGGAGGCACTCATATAGAGTCATATTTTGTTCTAGTATCGAGTTGTAATCATTGAGTTGTAAATAAATAGAAGTGTGATGATCATCATTAATAGAGCATTGTCCCGAATTAAAAAAGAAAAAAAAGAAAGTCCAAATAAAAAAGGCCCAAAAACTGAGAAAAGAAATAAAAGGGACAATGCTATTATCATTTTTTTAACACTTGTGCTTAAAAGTAGCACCATGATCTTTATGATAGAGAGTCTCTTATTTTGTCACTTTCATATACTAGTGGGAATTTTTTGTTATAGAACTTGTCTTGTATGTTCCAACAATGGGCTTCCTCAAATGCCCTAGGTCTTCGTGAGCAAGCAAGTTGGATGCACACCCGCTTAGTTTCTTTTGTTGAGCTTTCATACATTTATAGCTCTAGTGCATCCGTTGCATGGCAATCCCTACTCCTTGCATTGAGATCAATTGATGGGCATCTCCCTAGGCCGTTGATTAGCCACGTCAATGTGAGACTTTCTCCTTTTTTGTCTTCTCCACACAACCCCCATCATTATATTCTATTCCACCCATAGTGCTATGTCCATGGCTCATGCTCATGTATTGCGTGAAAGTTGAAAAACAATTGAGATTACTAAAGTATGAAACAATTGCTTGGCTTGTCATCGGGGTTGTGCATGATGAGAGCGTTTTTGTGTGACGAAAATGAAGCATAGCCAAACTATATGATTTTGTAGGGATAAGCTTTCTTTGGCCATGTTATTTTGAGAAGTCATAATTGCTTAGTTAGTATGCTTGAAGTATTATTATTTTTATGTCAATATTAAACTTTTATCTTGAATCTTTCGGATCTGAACATTCATGCCACAATAAAGAGAATTACTTTGAAAATTATGTTAGGTAGCATTCCACATCAAAAATTCTGTTTTTATCATTTGCCTACTCGAGGACGAGCAAGAATTAAGCTTGGGGATGCTTGATACGTCTCCAACGTATCTATAATTTTTTATTGTTCCATGTTGTTATATTATCTATTTTGGATGTTTAATGGGCTTTATTATGCACTTTTATATTATTTTTGGGACTAACCAATTAACTGAAGGCACAGTGCAAATTGTTGTTTTTTTGCCTATTTCAGCGTTTTGCAGAAAAGGAATATCAAACAAAATCCAAACGGAATGAAACCTTCGCGAGGATCGTTTTTGGAACAAACGCAATCCAGAAGACTTGGAGTGGACTCAAGGAAGCAACAAGGAAGCCACGAGGCAGGAGGGCGCGCCCAGGGGGTAGGCGCGCCCCCCACCCTCGTGGGCCCCTCATAGCTCCACCGACCTACTTCTTTCGCGTATATATACTCATATACCCTGAAAACATCCGAGAGCGCCACGAAACCCAATTTCCACCGCCGCAACCTTCTGTACCCTTGAGATCCCATCTTGGGGCCTTTTCCGGCGCTCCGCCGGAGGGGGAACGGATCATGAGGGCTTCTACATCAACACCATAGCCTCTTTGATGATGTGTGAGTAGTTTACCACAGACCTTCGGGTCCATAATTATTAGCTAGATGGCTTATTCTCTCTCTTTGGATCTCAATACAAAGTTCTCCTCGATCTTCTTGGAGATCTATTTGATGTAATTCTTTTTGCGGTGTTTCTCGAGATCCATTGAATTGTGGGTTTATGATCAAGATTATCTATGAATAATATTTGATTCTTCTCAGAATTCTTTTATGCATGATTTAAATATCTTTGCAAGTCTCTTCGAATTATCAGTTTGGTTTGGCCTACTATATTGATCTTTCTTGCAATGGGATAAGTGCTTAGCTTTGGGTTCAATCTTGTTGTGTCCTTTCCGGTGTGACGAGGGCAGCAAGGCACGTATTGTATTGTTGCCATCGAGGATAAAAGATGGGGTTTATATCATATTGCTTGAGTTTATCCCTCTACATCATGTCATCTTGCCTAATGTGTTACTCCATTCTTATGAACTTAATACTCTAGATGCATGCTGGATAGCGGTCGATGTGTGGAGTAATAGTAGTGGATGCAGAATCGTTTCGGTCTACTTGTCACGGATGTGATGCCTATATACATGATCATGCCTAGATATTCACATAACTATGCGCTTTTCTATCAATTGCTCGATAGTAATTTGTTCGCCCACCATAAATTATGCTATCTTGAGAGAAGCCACTAGTGAAACCTATGGCCCCCGGGTCTATCCTCCATCATATTATTTTCCTATCAACTTGTTGTTTATGTCGCCGTTTGTTTTGCAATCTTCACTTTTCAATCTATGCAACAAAAATACCAAAAATATTTATCTTATTATCTCTATCAGATCTCACTTTTGCAAGTGGCCATGAAGGGATTGACAACCCCTTTATCACATTGGTTGCAAGGTTCTTGATTGTTTGTGCAGGTACGAGGGACTTGCGTGTAGTCTCCTACTGGATTGATACCCTGGTTCTCAAAAACTGAGGGAAATACTTACACTACTTTGCTGCATCACCCTTTCCTCTTCAAGGGAAAACCAACGCATGCTCAAGAGGTAGAAAGCACATGATTTTATTTGAGATTATAAGGAGAAGAGACTCATTTATAACCTTGTATTCAGTGAAAAGACTTGTCAGATTATTACCCTGCCTGCACCTTCTTTGTTTAATATTTATTCAGGCACGTACATCATCCTGCCCGATGACATTTATGCATATTGGGAGCGGACACGATCCCCAGAGCCTGAGCCTGAGCCATCTCCTGACCCTTATCGGCACTCTGTTTATCAGTGGGATCCGGAGGAGATCGCCAACTAGTGGCACCCCGAGGATCCTCCTCAGCACACTGGAGAGGACCACTTTGATCCATGGGCATAGACCAACTTAGGCCAAAAGCCTAAGCTTGGGGGAGTACGTATTTCTCACCGACATTACATTCATGTTCGCACACTCATTCTAGTTGTCGGTGCTCATACTTTTTCACTGTACTATCCATGCTAGTTTATTTTCTTTTCTAGTCTTCTTCTTGTGTGTTTGAAAAACTTTAAGAAAAGTCAAAACAAATAGTTGTAGCTTTCAGCTAATTTACTTTCCATGCCTGTAGTAGTAATAATTAAAAGAAAAGCCAAAAAGATTTCTCGTTCTTCTTCTGTTTGTTGGGAGCTTTCCCGTGTAAATAGTTTTATTTCTTTTCTTTTCTTTGGGGGTCGAAAGGAGAAGACGATAATGAAAATGTTGAGTGGCTCTCATATGCATTATTGTTGATTTAACCAAGAGCCCATATTACCTTGTCTTCTCCCATATATTATATGCTTGCAGATTCCAGCTTAGTCCAATGCACGTGCACTATTATTATTATACACACCGTTCGGTTGTGCAAGTGAAAGGCAATAATGACGATATATGATGGACTGATTGAGATGAGAGAAGCTGGTATGAACTCGACTTATCTTGTTTTTGTAAATATGATTAGTTCATCATTCCTGATTCAGCCTATTATGAATGAAACATGTTTGCAATGACAATTAGAGATTATAGTTGCTCATGCCATGCTTAATTAGCTAGGAGTTTATAATGGTTTACCTTGCGTGCCAACATGCTATTAAAATGGTTGTGATGTGGTATGATAGGGTGATATCCTCCTTTGAACGATTCGAGTGGCTCAACTTGGCACATGTTCACGCATGTAGTTGAAACAAAATCAACATAGCCTCCACGATATTTATGTTCGTGGTGGATTATATCCTACTCATGCTTGCACTCAGTGTTGATTAATTTTAATGCATGTTCATGACTGTTGTCGCTCTCTAGTTGGTCGCTTCGGTCTTTTCTAGCCTTCACTTGTACTAAGCGGGAATACTGCTTGTGCATCCACTTCCATAAACCCCAAAGTTATTTCATATTAGTCCACCATACCCTCCTATATATGAGGTATCTACCTGTTGTTCCAAGTAAATTTGTATGTGCCAAACTCTAAACCTTCAAATGAAATTCTGTTTTGTATGCTCGAATAGCTCATGTGACAACTAGGGTTGTCTGTATCTTCCATGATAGGCGGGTTATTCTCAAGAGGAGTGGACTCCACTCCTCACTCACGAGAAAATGGCTAGTCACCGGGATGCCCAGTCCCATGCTCAAATCAAATCAAAATAATTGCAAACAAAACTCCCCGATCTTGTTGTTAGTTGGAGGCACCCGTTGTTTGAGGCGAGCCATGGATTGATGCTTGTTGGTGGTGGGGGAGTATAAACTTTACCATTCTGCTTGGGAACCGCCTATAATGTGTGTAGCATGGAAGATATCGAGATCTCTCGGTTGTTATGTTGACAATGAAAGTATGCCCCTCAAAATATTATTTATCTCTATTTCAAAAATCGAGCTCTAGCACCTCTACAAATCCCTGCTTCCCTCTGTGAAGGGTCTATCTATTTAGTTTTATGTTGAGTCATCATCCTCTTATTAAAAAGCACCAGCTGGAGATCACCGTTGTCATTTGCATCCATTACTATTAATTTATATTGAGTATGACTATGACTGGATCTCTTTTACCATGAATTACAATGTTTAGTCAGTCCTTGATCTTCAGGGGTGCTCTGCATTTATGTTTTGCGGTCTCACAAAGGGCTATCAATATACCATCTTGTTATATCATATTATGATTGTTTTGAGAAAGTGTTGTCATCCGAGATTTATTATTATTGCTCTCTAGTTGATTAGCCATTGATATGAGTAAACATGAGACCTAAATGTTATTGTCAATATGGTTAGTTCATAATCTTTGCTGAAAACTTGAATGCTGGCTTTACATATTTACAACAACAAGAGCATAGAGTTTGTAAAAGTTTTTCTTTATCACTTTCAGTTTGTCAACTGAATTGCTTGAGGACAAGCAAAGGTTTAAGCTTGGGGGAGTTGATACGTCTCCATCGTATCTACTTTTCCAAACACTTTTGCCCTTGTTTTGGACTCTAACTTGCATGATTTGAATGGAACTAACCCGTACTGACGTTGTTTTCAGCAGAATTGCCATGGTGTTATTTTTGTGCAGAAATAAAAGTTCTCGGAATGACCTGAAACTTCACCGAGAATATTTTTGGAATTAATAAAAAATACTGGCGAAAGAATCAACACCATGGGCCCACACCATGTCCACGAGGGTGGGGGGCGCGCCCACCCCCCTGGAGCTCCACCGACCTCAACTCCAACTCTATATATTCACGCTCGGGGAGAAAAAAATCCGAGAGAAGGATTCATCGCGTTTTACGATACGGAGCCGCTGCCAAGCCCTAATCTCTCTCGGGAGGGCGGATCTGGAGTCCGTTCGGGGCTCCGGAGAGGGGAATCCGTCGCCATCGTCATCATCAACCTTCCTCCATCACCAATTTCATGATGCTCACCGTTGTGCGTGAGTAATTCCATCGTAGGCTTGCTGGACGGTGATGGGTTGGATGAGATTTATCATGTAATCGAGTTAGTTTTGTTAGGGTTTGATCCTTGGTATCCATTATGTTCTAAGATTGATGTTGCTATGACTTTGTTATGCTTAATGCTTGTCACTAGGGCCCGAGTGCCATGATTTCAGATCTGAACCTATTATGTTTTCATGAATATATGTGAGTTCTTGATCCTATCTTGCAAGTCAATAGTCACCTACTATGTGTTATGATCAGGCAACCCCGAAGTGACAATAATCGGGACCACTCCCGGTGATGACCGTAGTTTGAGGAGTTCATGTATTCACTAAGTGTTAATGCTTTGGTCCGGTACTCTATTAAAAGGAGGCCTTAATATCCCTTAGTTTCCAATAGGACCCCGCTGCCACGGGAGGGTAGGACAAAAGATGTCATGCAAGCTCTTTTCCATAAGCACGTATGACTATATTCGGAATACATGCCTACATTACATTGATAACTGGAGCTAGTTCTGTGTCACCCTATGTTATAACTGTTGCGTGAGGAATCACACCCTACATAATTCTCCATCACCGATCCAATGCATACGAGATTTTCACATATTGATCTTTGCTTAGTTACTTTACCGTTTCGACTATTACAATTACTACAAAACTGCTACTGTTACTTTTGCCACCGTTACCGTTACTTCCATACTACTTTGCTACTAAATACTTTGCTGCAGACATTAAGTTTTCCAGGTGTGGTTGAATTGACAACTCAACTGCTAACTTGAGAATATTCTTTGGCTCCCCTTGTGTCGAATCAATAAATTTCGGTTGAATACTCTACCCTCAAAAAATGTTGCGATCCCCTATACTTGTGGGTTATCAGTGCACTAAACTATTAAGTAGTCATCATATCGAGCTTTGTCAAACAATCATAACGTGTGCATCTGCAACTGCAATAGGTCTGTCACCTAGCGGTGCATCAAGGACATAAATCTTCTGTGCAGCAATAAGTCCGCATCATTGCTACTATCATCTTTCAACTTATTTTTCTCTAGGTGTTGGAAATATGCCCTAGAGGCAATAATAAATTAGTTATTATTATTATATTTCCTTGTTCATGATAATCGTTTATTATCCATGCTATAATTGTATTGAAAGGAAACTCAAATACATGTGTGGATACATAGACAACACCATGTCCCTAGCAAGCCTCTATTGGCTAGCTCGTTGATCAATAGATGGTTACGGTTTCACGACCATGGACATTGGATGTCATTGATAACGGGATCACATCATTAGGAGAATGATGTGATGGACAAGACAATCCTAAGCCTAGCACAAAGATCGTAGTTCGTATGCTAAAGCTTTTCTAATGTCAAGTATCATTTCCTTAGACCATGAGATTATGCAACTCCGGATACCGTAGGAATGCTTTGGGTGTACCAAAAGCGTCACAACGTAATCGGGTGACTATAAAGGTGCATTACGGTATCTCCGAAAGTGTCTGTTGGGTTGGCACGAATCGAGACTGGGATTTGTCACTCCGTGTAAGCGGAGAGGTATCTCTGGGCCCACTTTCGGTAGGACATCATCATAATGTGCACAATGTGACCAAGGGGTTGATCACGGGATGATGTGTTGCGGAGCAGTAAAGAGACTTGCGATAGCGAGATTGAACAAGGTATCGGTATACCGACGATCGAATCTCGGGCAAGTACAATACCGCTAGACAAAGGGAATTGTATCACGGGATCGATTGAGTCCTTGACATCGTGGTTCATCCGATGAGATCATCGTGGAACATGTGGGAGCCAACATGGGTATCCAGATCCCGCTGTTGGTTATTGACCGGAGAACGTCTCGGTCATGTATGCATGTCTCCGAACCCGTAGGGTCTACACATAAGGTTCGATGGCGCTAGGGTTATAAAGGAAGTTTGTATGTGGTTACCGAATGTTGTTGAGTCCAGATGAGATCCCGGACGTCACGAGGAGTTCGGAATGGTCCGGAGGTAAAGATTTATATATGGGAAGTCCTGTTTTGGTAGCAGGAAAAGTTTGAGGCGATATCGGTAATGTCTGGGACCACGGGAGGGTCCTGGGGTCCACCAAGTGGGGCCACCAACCCCGGAAGGCTGCGTGGGCCAAGTGTGGGAGGGAACCAGCCCCAAAAGGGCTGGTGCGCCCCCCACAAGAGGCCCAAGGCGCAAGGGAGAGTGGGAGGGGGCAAACCCTAGGGCAGATGGGCCCTAAGGCCCATCTAGTGGGCGCCTCCCTCTCCTCCCCCCCTTGTGGCCGCCACCCATAGATGGGTCTTGGGGGCTGCCGCCCCTCTAGGGGTGGGAACCCTAGAGGGGGCGCACCCTCCTCCCCTTCCCCTATATATATGAGGCCTAGGGGCTGCCCATAACACATGAGAGTTCTCTCCCTCTTGGTGCAGCCCTGCCTCTCCTCCTCCTCCTCTCCCTTGGTGCTTGGCGAAGCCCTGCGGGATTGCCACGCTCCTCCATCACCACCATGTCGTTGTGCTGCTGCTGGATGGAGTCTTCCTCAACCTCTCCCTCTCCTTGCTGGATCAAGGCATGGGAGGCGCCACCGGGCTGTACGTGTGTTGAGCAGCGGAGGTGCCGTCCGTTCGACACTAGGATCTCCGGTGATTTGAATCACGACAGCACGACTCCTTCAACCCCGTTCTCATGAACGCTTCCGCTTAGCGATCTACAAGGGTATGTAGATGCACTCTCCTTCCCTCGTTGCTAGTTTCTCCATAGATAGATCTTGGTGACACGTGGGAAAATTTTGAATTTACGCTCGTTCCCCAAGCAGTGGCATCATGAGCTAGGTCTATTGCGTAGATTCTTTGCAGTAGAACACAAAGTAGTTGTGGGCGTTGATTTTGTTAAATATGCTTACCGTTACTAGTCCAATCTTGTTTGACGGTATTGTGGGATGAAGCGGCCGGACCGACCTTACACGTACTCTTACGTGAGGCGAGTTCCACCGGTGACATGCACTTGGTGCATAAGGTGGCTAGCGGGTGCAGTCTCTCCCACTTTAGTCGGAACAGATTCGATGAAAAGGGTCCTTATGAAGGGTAAATAGCAATTGGCATATCACGTTGTGGTTTTGCGTAGGTAAGAAACGTTCTTGCTAGAAACCCATAGCAGCCACGTAAAACATGCAAACAACAATTAGAGGACGTCTAACTTGTTTTTGCAGGGTATGCTATGTGATGTGATATGGCCAAGAAGAATGTGATGAATGATATGTAATGTATGAGATTGATCATGTTCTTGTAATAGGATTCACGACTTGCATGTCGATGAGTATGACAACCGGCGAGAGCCATAGGAGTTGTCTTTATTTATTGTATGACCTGCGTGTCATTGAACAACGCCATGTAATTACTTTACTTTATTGCTAACCGGTAGCCATAGTAGTAGAAGTAATAAGTTGGCGAGACAACTTCATGGAGATACGATGATGGAGATCATGATGATGGAGATCATGGTGTCATGCGGTGACAATGATGATCATGGAGCCCGAAGATGGAGATCAAAAGGAGCAATATGATATTGGCCATATCATGTCACTACTATATAATTGCATGTGATGTTTATTATGTTTATGCATCTTGTTTACTTAGAACGACGGTAGTAAATAAGATGATCCCTTACACAAATTTCAATAAGTGTTCTCCTGTGCACCGTTGCTTTCTGGTTAAGGCTTCTAAGCACCACGTGATGATCGGGTGTGATGGATTCTTACGTTCACATACAACGGGTGTAAGACAGATTTACAGCAAAGAAAACACTTGGGGTTAACTTGACGAGCCTAGCATGTATGCAGACATGGCCTCGGGAACACAGAGACCGAAAGGTCGAGCATGAGTCGTATAGTAGATACGATCAACATGAAGATGTTCACCGAGTCGACTAGTCCGTCTCACGTGATGATCGGACACGGCTTAGTTGACTCGGATCATGTAATCACTTAGATGACCAGAGGGATGTCTATCGAGTGGGAGTTCATAAGATGAACTTAATTATCTTGAACATAGTCAAAAGACCTTTTGCAAATTATGTCGTAAGCTCGGCGCTTTAGTTCCTTTGTTTCGATATGTTCCTAGAGAAAATATAGTTGAAAGTTGTGATGGCGATTATGCGGACGATAGAAAGATTATGTCCTTAATGCACCGCTTCGGTATCTTTGAACCCCAAACGTCGTTTGTGGATGTTGCGAACATCGGACATACACGTTTTGATAACTACGTGATAGTTCAGTTAAACGGTTTAGAATTGAGGCACCAAAGACGTTTTTCGAAACGTCGCGGAACATATGAGATGTTTCAAGGGCTGAAATTGGAATTTCAGGCTCGTGCCCACGTCGAGACGTATGAGACCTCCGACGATTTTCTTAGCCTACAAACTAAGGGAGAAAAACTCAATCGTTGAGCTTGTGCTCAGATTGTCTGAGGACAACAATCACTTGAATCGAGTGGGAGTTGATCTTCCAGATGAGAAAGTGATGTTTCTCCAAAGTCATTACCACCAAGCTGCTAGAGCTTCGTGATGAACTATAACATATCAAGGATAGAGATGATGATCCTTGAGGTATTCGCGTTGTTTGACATCACGAAAGTAGAAGTCAAGAAGGAAAATCAATTGTTGATGGTTGGTAAAACCACTAGTTTCAAGAAGGGCAAGGGCAACTAGGGATACTTCATGAAACAGCAAAACAGTTGTTGCTCTAGTGAAGAAACCCAAGGTTGAACCCAAACCCGAGACTAAGTGCTTCTGTAATGAGGAGCGGACCTTTGAGCGAGAACTACCCTAGATACTTGGTAGATGAGAAGGTGGCAAGGTCGAAAGAAGTATATTGGATATACATTATGTTAATGTGTACTTTACTAGTACTCCTAGTAGCACCAGGGTATTAAGATACCGGTTCAGTTGCTAAGTGTTAGTAACTCGAAATAAAAGAGCTACGGAATAAACAGAGACTAGCTAAAGGTGAGCTGACGATGCGTGTTGGAAGTGTTTCCAAGGTTGATGTGATCAAGCATCGCACGCTCCCTCTACCATCGAGATTGGAGTTAAACCTAAAATTATTATTTGGTGTTTGCGTTGAGCATAGACATGATTGGATTATGTCTAGCATAATCTGATTATTCATTTAAGGAGAATAATGGTTACTCTATTTATTTGATTAAATACCTTCAATGGTCTTGCATCTAAAGGAATGGTTTATTGAATCTCGATCGTAGTGATACACATATTCATGCCAAAAGATATAAGATAGTAATGATAGTACCACTTACTTATGGCATTGTCATGTAAGTCATATTGGTATAAAACGCATGAAGAAGCTCCATGTTGATGGATCTTTGGACTCACTCGGTTTTGAAAAGTTTGAGACATGTGAACCATGTCTATTGGTGTATACGCATGAAGAAACTCCATGCAGATGGATCGTTTGGACTCACTTGATTTTGAATCACTTGAGATATGCAAATCATACCACATAGGCAAGATGACTGAAAAGCCTCGGTTTCAGTAAAATGGAACAAGATAGCAACTTGTTGGAAGCAACACATTTTGATGTGTGCAGTCCAATGAGTCTTTGAGGCATCTTGATGAATATCGTTATGTTCTTACTTCACAGATGATTCGAGTAGATGTTGAGTATATTTACTCGATGAAACACAAGTCTGAATTATTGAATGGTTCAAGTAATTTCAGAGTGAAGTTGAAGATCATTGTGACAAGAGGATAAAATGTCTATGATATGATCATAGAGATGAATATCTGAGTTACGATTTTGGCACACAATTAAGACATTGTGGAAATTGTTTCACAATTAATACCGCCTGGAACACCATAGTGTGATGGTGTGTCCGAACATCATAGTTGCACCCTATTGGATATGGTGCGTACCATGATGTCTCTTATCGAATTACCACTATCGTTCATGGGTTAGGCATTAGAGACAACCGCACTCACTTTAATAGGGTACCACGTAATTCCGTTGAGATGACACCGTATGAACTATGGTTTAGAGAAACCTAAGCTGTCATTTCTTAAAAGTTTGGGGCTGCGACGCTTATGTGGAAAAGTTTCAGGTTGATAAGCTCGAACCCAAAGCGGACAAATGCATCTTCATAGGACACCCAAAACAGTTGGGTATACCTCCTAATTCAGATCCGAAAGCAATAGGGATTGTTTCTTGAATCGGGTCCTTTCTCGAGGAAAAGTTCGTCTCGAAAAGTTGAGTGGGAGGATGGTGGAGACTTGATGAGGTTATTGAACCATCACTTCAACTAGTGTGTAGCAGGGCACGAGGAAGTTGTTCCGTGGCACCTACACCAATTGAAGTAGAAGCTTATGATAGTGATCATGAAGTTTGGATCAAGTCAGCGGCGTACCTCGTGGGGTGACAAGGATGCGTACTACTTGAGTGGTACGCAATCCTGTCTTGAAGGTCATGTTGCTAGACAACAATGAACCTACGAGCTATGGAGAAGCAATGGTGGGCCCAAATTCCGATAAATGGTTAGAAGCCATGAAATCCGAGATAGGATCCATGTATCATAACAAAGCATGGACTTTGGTGGACTTGCCCGATGATCGGCAAGCCATTGAAATAAATGGATCTTTAAGAAGAAGACGGACGTGGACGGTAATATCACCTTCTATGAAGCTCGACTTGTGGCGAAGAGTTTTTCACAAGTTCAAGGAGTTGACTACGATGATATTTTCTCATTCGTAGCAATGCTTAAGTCCGTCGGAATCATGTTAGCATTAGCTGCATTTGTGAAATCTGGCAGATGGATGTCAAGACGAGTTTCCTTACCAGTTTACGTAAGGAAAGGTTGTATGTGATACAATCAGAAAAGTTTTGTCGATCCTAAGGATGCTAAAAGGTATGCTAGCTCGGTGATCCTTTCTAAGGACTGGAGTAAGCATCTCGGAGTTGGAATGTGCGCTTAGATGAGATGATCAAAGATTTTGGGTTTATACAAAGTTTATGAGAAACTTGTATTTCCAATGAAGTGAGTGGGAGCACTATAGAATTTATGATGAGTATATGTTGTTGACATATTGATGATCGAAATGATGTAGAATTTCTGGAAAGCATATAGGGTTATTTGAAAGATGTTTTTCAATAGAAAACCTGGATTAGGCTACTTGAACAATAAGCATCAAGATCTATAAGATAGATCAAAATGTTTAATAATACTTTCAAATGAGCACATGCCTTGACATAATCTTGAAGGTGTTCAAGATGGATCGATCAAAGAAGGAGTTCTTAGCTGAATTGTAAGGTATGAAGTTAAGACTTAAAGCTCGACCACGGCGGAAAGCAGAGAGAGAAAGGGCGAAGATCGTCCCTATGCCTTAGACATAGGCCCTATAGTATGCTATGATGTGTACCGCACGGAAGTGTGCCTTGCCATGAGTCGATCGAGGGTATAAGAATGATCCAGGAATGGATCATTGGACAATGATCAAAATTGTCCTTGGCATAAATAAGGACATGTTTCTCGATTATGGAGGTGATAAAGAGTTCGGCATAAAGGGTTACGCCGATGCAAGCTTTAACACCTATCCGAGTGACTACGAGTAGCAAACCGGATCGTATAGTGGCGCAACCATTTGGAATAGCTTCAAGTGGAGGCGTGGAAGCAGCATTTATAATATGACCTAGAAATTTGCAAAGCACACACGGATCTGAAAGGTTCAGACCCGTTGACTAAAACTCGTTGACTAAAACCTCTCTCACAAGCAAAACATGATCAAACCTCAGAACTCATTGAGTCTTAATCAAATGGTGATGTGAACTAGTTTAAGACACTAGTAGACTCTTTGGATGTTAGTCACATGGCGATGTGACCTATCAGTGTTAATCACATGACGATGTGAACTAGATTATTGACTCTAGTGCAAGTGGGAGACTGTTGGAAATATGCCCTAGAGGCAATAATAAATTAGTTATTATTATTATATTTCCTTGTTCATGATAATCGTTTATTATCCATGCTATAATTGTATTGAAAGGAAACTCAAATACATGTGTGGATACATAGACAACACCATGTCCCTAGCAAGCCTCTATTGGCTAGCTCGTTGATCAATAGATGGTTACGGTTTCACGACCATGGACGTTGGATGTCATTGATAACGGGATCACATCATTAGGAGAATGATGTGATGGACAAGACCCAATCCTAAGCCTAGCACAAAGATCGTAGTTCGTATGCTAAAGCTTTTCTAATGTCAAGTATCATTTCCTTAGACCATGAGATTATGCAACTCCCGGATACCGTAGAATGCTTTGGGTGTACCAAAAGCGTCACAACGTGGCGGGTGACTATAAAGGTGCATTACGGTATCTCCGAAAGTGTACATTGGGTTGTACGAATCGAGGCTGGGATTTGTCACTCCGTGTAAGCAGAGGTATCTTTGGGCCCACTCGGTAGGACATCATCATAACATGCACAATGTGACCAAGGGGTTGATCATGGGATGATGTGTTACGGAACGAGTAAAGAGACTTGTCGGTAACGAGATTGAACAAGGTATCGGTATACCGACGATCGAATCTCGGGCAAGTACAATACCGCTAGACAAAGGGAATTGTATACGGGATCGATTGAGTCCTTGACATCGTGGTTCATCCGATGAGATCATCGTGGAACATGTGGGAGCCAACATAGGTATCCAGATCCCACTATTGGTTATTGACCGGAGAACGTCTCGGTCATGTCTGCATGTCTCCCGAACCCGTAGGGTCTACACACTTAAGGTTCGATGACGCTAGGGTTATAAAGGAAGTTTGTATGTGGTTACCGAATGCTTTTGAGTCCGGATGAGATCCCGGACGTCACGAGGAGTTCGGAATGGTCCGGAGGTAAAGATTTATATATGGGAAGTCCTGTTTTGGTAACCGGAAAAGTTTGAGGCGATATCGGTAATGTCTGGGACCGGGAGGGTCCCGAGGTCCACCAAGTGGGGCCACCAACCCCGGAAGGCTGCGTGGGCCAAGTGTGGAGGAACCAGCCCCAAAGGGGCTGGTGCGCCCACAAGAGGCCCAAGCGCAAGGGAGAGTGGGAGGGGCAAACCCTAGGCGAGATGGGCCTAAGGCCCATCTAGTGGGCGCCTCCTCTCCTCCCCCCCTTGTGGCCGCCACCCATAGATGGGTTTTGGGGGCTGCCGCCCCTCTAGGGGTGGGAACCCTAGAGGGGGTGCACCCTCCTCCCCTTCCCCTATATATATGAGGCCTAGGGGCTGCCCATAACACATGAGAGTTCTCTCCCTCTTGGTGCAGCCGCCTCTCCTCCTCCTCCTCTCCCTTGGTGCTTGGCGAAGCCTGCAGGATTGCCACGCTCCTCCATCACCACCATGCCGTTGTGCTGCTGCTGGATGGAGTCTTCCTCAACCTCTCCCTCTCTCCTTGCTGGATCAAGGCATGGGAGACGCCACCGGGCTGTCACGTGTGTGTTGAACGCGGAGGTGCCGTCCGTCCGTTTGACACTAGGATCTCCGGTGATTTGGATCACGACGAGTACGACTCCTTCAACCCCGTTCTCATGAACGCTTCCGCTTAGCGATCTAAAAGGGTATGTAGATGCACTCTCCTTCCCTCGTTGCTAGTTTCTCCATAGATAGATCTTGGTGACACGTAGGAAAATTTTGAATTTCTGCTACGTTCCCCAACACTAGGGACATATCAAAAATAAACGGGAAGCTACATCGTGAGTATTGATCTACAACATAGTTATGCAAATACTACCAGGACTAAGTTCATAATAAATTAAAGTTCAATTAATCATATTACTTAAGAACTCCCACTTAGATAGACATCTCTCTAATCATCTAAATGATCACGTGATCCAAATCAACTAAACCATGTCCGATCAGCACGTGAGATGGAGTAGTTTTCGATGGTGAACATCACTATGTTGATCATATCTACTATATGATTCACGCTCGACCTTTCGGTCTCAGTGTTCCGAGGCCATATTTGCATATGCTAGGCTCGTCAAGTTTAACCCGAGTATTCTGCATGTGCAAAACTGGCTTGCACCCGTTGTATGTGAACGTAGAGCTTATCACACCCGATCATCACGTGGTGTCTCGGCACGACGAACTGTAGCAACGGTGCATACTCAGGGACAACACTTATACCTTGAAATTTAGTGAGAGATCATCTTATAATGCTACGTACTAAGAAAAATAAGATGCATAAAAGATAAACATCACATGCAATCAAAATATGTGACATGATATGGCCATCATCATCTTGTGTCTTTGACCTCCATCTCCAAAGTACCGTCATGATCTCCATCGTCACCGGCATGACACCATGATCTCCGTCATATTGATCTC
Organism: Aegilops bicornis; assembly: GCA_021605145.1. Classification (NCBI taxonomy): domain Eukaryota; kingdom Viridiplantae; phylum Streptophyta; class Magnoliopsida; order Poales; family Poaceae; genus Aegilops; species Aegilops bicornis. The sequence continues at coordinate 692,679,345 of CM038670.1, read as the reverse complement.
TATCAAAGTGTCGTCACATGGTCGTCTCACCAACTATTTCTTTTGCAACTATTGCTATCGCATAGTGATAAAGTAAAGCAATCATATGGTGCTTGCATCTTATGCAATAAAGAGAGAACCATAAGGCTACTGCCAGTTGCCGATAACTTTAACAAAACATGATCATCTCATACAACAATCTATATCTCATCACGTCTTGACCATATCGCATCACAACATGCCCTGCAAAAACAAGTTAGACGTCCTCTACTTTGTTGTTGCAAGTTTTACGTGGCTGCTACGGGCTTAGCAAGAACCGTTTTCACCTACGCATCAAAACCACAATGATTTTTCGTCAAGTTTGTTGTTTTAACCTTCAACAAGGACCGGGCGTAGTCACACTCGATTCAACTAAAGTTGGAGAAACAGACACCCACTAGGCACCTGTGTGCGAAGCACGTCGGTGGAACCAGTCTCACGTAAGCATACGTGTAATGTCGGTCTGAGCCGCTTCATCCAACAATACCGCCGAATCAAAGTATGACATGCTAGTAAGCAGTATGACTATTATCGCCCACAACTCTTTGTTTTATACTCGTGCATATAACATCTACGCATAAACCTGGCTCTGTTACCACTGTTGGGTAACGCAGTAATTTCAAAAAAAAAACCTACGCACACGCAAGATCATGGTGATGCATAGCAACGAGAGGGGAGAGTGTTGTCCACATACCCTCGTAGACCGAAAGCGGAAGCGTTATGACAACACGGTTGATGTAGTCGTACGTCTTCATGATCCGACCGATCCTAGTACCGAAAGTACGGCACCTCCGTGATCTGCACACATTCGGCTCGGTGACGTCCCACGAACTCTCGATCCAGCTGAGTGTCGAGGGAGAGCCTCATCGGCCCGACGGCGAGATGACGGTGATGATGAAGCTACCGGCGTAGGGCTTCGCCTAAGCACTGCAATGATATGACCGAGGTGGATTATGGTGGAGGGGCACCGCTGCAGCTAAGACAATGTTTGTTGTTGTGTTCTAGGGTGCCCCCCTGCCCCCGTATATAAAGGAGCAAGGGGGAGGCCGGCTGGCCCTTGGAGCGCGCCAAGGAGGGGAGGAGTCCTCCTCCTAGTAGGAGTAGGACTCTCCCTTTCCTAGTCCAACTAGGAGGAGGAAGGGGAAAGGAAGGAGAGGGGGAGAGGGAGGGAAAGAGGGGGTGCCGCACCCCTTCCTTGTCCAATTCGGACTCCTCGAGGGGGGGCACGGCCAGCCCTAGGCTTCCTCCTCTCTCTCTCTCTCACAAGGCCCATGTAGGCCCATTAGTTCCCCCGGGGGTTCCGATAACCCCCCGGCACTCCGATAATTATCCGTGACCCCCGGAACTCATCCGGTGTCCAAATATAGTCAGCCAATATATCAATCTTTATGTCTCGACCATTTCGAGACTCCTCGTCATGTCCGTGATCACATCCGGGACTCTGAACTACCTTCGGTACATCAAAACACATAAACTCATAATACCGATCGTCACCGAACGTTAAGCGTGCGGACCCTACGGGTTCGAGAACTATGTAGACATGACCTAGACACGTCTCCGGTCAATAACCAATAGCGGAACTTGGATGCTCATATTGGCTCCCACATATTCTACGAATATCTTTATCGGTCAAACCGCATAACAACATACGTTGTTCCCTTTGTCATTGGTATGTTACTTTGCCCGAGATTCGATCGTCGGTATCTCAATACCTAGTTCAATCTCGTTACCGGCAAGTCTCTTTACTCATTCCTTAATGCATCATCCCGCAAGTAACTCATTAGTCACATTGCTTGCAAGGCTTATAGTGATGCGCATTACCGAGAGGGCCCAGAGATACCTCTCCAATACTCGGAGTGACAAATCCTAATCTCGATCTATGCCAACTCAACAAACACCCTCGGAGACACCTGTATAGCATCTTTATAATCACCCAGTTATGTTGTGATGTTTGATAGCACACTAAGTGTTCCTCCGGTATTTGGGAGTTGCATAATCTCATAGTCATAGGAACATGTATAAGTTATGAAGAAAGCAATAGAAACAAACTAAATGATCATCGTGCTAAGCTAACAAATGGGTCAAGTCAATCACATCATTCTCTAATGATGTGATCCTATTTATCAAATGACAACTCTTTGTCCATGGCTAGGAAACTTAACAATCTTCGACTAACGAGCTAGTCAAGTAGAGGCATACTAGTGACACTCTGTTTGTATATGTATTCACACATGTACGAAGTTTCCGGTTAATACAATTCTATCATGAATAATAAACATTTATCATGATATAAGGAAATATAAATAACAACTTTATTGTTGCCTCTAGGGCATATGTCCTTCAGGAATAAGCCATGAAAAAGTTATATTACAGTAGCTGCAATGCAAAAACAAAATATGAATTGGTTTGTAATAGTACTTAGAGTAGTGATTTTCTTTATTATACTAAGGGATCTTACCGAGCTTTCTGTTGACTTTTGTGTGGATGAAGTGATCAAAGACAGAGGAGGTATCGATATGAGGAGAAGGAGAAGAGTAAAGAGCTCAAGCTAGGGGATGCCCCAGGCACCCCAAGTAAATATTCAAGGAGACTCCAGCGTCTAAGCTTGGGGATGCCCCGGAAGGCATCCCATCTTTCTTCAACAAGTATCGGTATGTTTTCATCTTTGTTTTGTTCACGTGATATGTGTAAATCTTGGAGCGTCTTTTGTGTTTGTTTTTCACTTTTCTTTTATGCACCATGCTGGTATGAGATAGTCCATGATTGACTTATATAATGCTCATTGCACTTCACTTATATCTTTTGGGTATGGCTTTTTAGAATGCTTCATGTGCTTCACTTATATCATTTGAAGTTTGGATTGCATGTTTCTCTTAACATAGAAAACCGTTATCTGTAGAATGCTCTTTTGCTACAATTATATTTGTTAAAGCATGATGTTTTGTAGAAACAAATAAACTCTCATGCTTCATGTATATCTATTTAGAGGGTCAAAAGGAATTGGTCATTTGCATGGTTAGTCATGAAATCCTACATAAAACTTAGGGATCACTGAATATGATATGTTTGATTCCTTGCAATAGTTTTGCGATATAGAGATGGTAATATGTGGGAGGTACTAGTAACGGTTGTGGTTAGTAAGAATATTGGTGTTAAGGTTTGTGATTCCCGAAGCATGGACGTATAGTCTCTCATTATGCTATGAAGTTGGAGCATGATTTATTATTGATTGTCTTCCTTATGAGTTGCGGTCGGGGACGAGCGATGGTCTTTTCCTACCAATCTATCCCCCTAGGGGCATGCGTAGTAGTACTTTGCTTTGAGGGCTAATAAACTTTTGCAATAAGTATATGAGTTCTTTATGACTAATGTGAGTCCATGGATTATACGCACTCTTAACTTTCCGCAATTTGCTAGCCTCTACGGTACCGTGCATTGCCCTTTCTCACCTCGAGAGTGCAAACTTCGCAGGTACATCCAAACCCCGTGATATGATACACTCTATCACACATAAGCCTTATTGTATCTTCCTCAAAATAGCCACCATACCTACCTATTATGGCCTTTCCATAGCCACTCCGAGATATATTGTCATGCAACTTCCATCGCTTCCCTTTGATGACTTGGACATTCATTGTCATACTGCTTTGCATAATCATATAGCTGACATAGTAGTTGTGGCTCAGCCACCGTTCATCATTTTTTATACAAGTTATGCTAGATCATTGCATATCCTGGTACATTGCCAGAGGCATTCATATAGAGTCATACTTTGTCATAGGTATCGAGTTGTAATTTTTATTTCTTTTGAGTTATAAGTAAATAGAAGTGTGATGATCATCATTATTCATTTTTAGAGCAGTGCCCCAGTGAGGAAAGGATGATGAAGACTATGATTCCCCCACAAGTCGGGATGAGACTCCGGACAATGAGAGATAAAAAATAAAAATAAAAGAAAAAGAAAAAAGTGAAAGAAAAAAAAGAGAGAAGGGGCATTGGTAGTATCCTTTACCACACTTGTGCTTCAAAGTAGCACCATGTTTTTCATATGGAGAGTCTCCTATGTTGTCACTTTCATATACTAGTGAGAATTTTTCATTATAGGATTAGATGAACACCCACTTAGTTTTCGAGCTTTCATACACTTATAGCTCTTAGTGCATTCGTTGCATGGCAATCCCTACTCCTCACGTTGATATCCATTGATGGGCATCTCCATAGCCCGTTGGTTAGCCGCGTCGATGTGATACTTTCTTACTTTTTGTCTTCTCTATATTTACCCCTATCATCATACTCTATTCCACCCGTAGTGCTATATCCATGGCTTGCGCTCATGTATTGCGTGAGGGTTGAAAAAGCTAAAGCGCGTTAAAAAGTATGAACCAATTGCTCGGCTTGTCACCGGGGTTGTGCATGATAAATACTTTGTGTTAAGAAGACAGAGCATGACAAGACTGAAGGAAATATGCCCTGGAGGCAATAATAAAGTTATTATTTATTTCCTCATATCATGATAAATGTTTATTATTCATGCTAGAATTGTATTAACTGGAAACATGATACATGTGTGAATACATAGACAAACTTAATGTCACTAGTATACCTCTACTTGACTAGCTCATTGATCAAAGATGGTTATGTTTCCTAACCATATACATGTGTTGTAATTTGATTAATGGGATCACATCATTAGGAGAATGATGTGATTGACTTGACCCATTCCGTTAGCTTAGCACTTGATCGTTTAGTATGTTGCTATTGCTTTCTTCATGACTTATACAAGTTCCTATAACTATGAGATTATGCAACTCCCGTTTACCAGAGGAACACTTTGTGTGCTACCAAATGTCACAACGTAACTGGGTGATTATAAAGGAGCTCTACATGTGTCTCCAAAGGTACATGTTGAGTTGGCGTATTTCGAGATTAGGTTTTGTCACTCCGATTGTCGGAGAGGTATCTCTGGGCCCTCTCGGTAATGCACATCACTATAAGCCTTGCAAGCAATGTAGCTAATGAGTTAGTTACGGAATGATGCATTACGAACGAGTAAAGAGACTTGCCGTAACGAGATTGAACTAGGTATTGGATACCGACGATCGAATCTCGGGCAAGTAACATACCGATGACAAAGGGAACAACGTATGTTGTTACGCGGTTTGACCGATAAAGATCTTCGTAGAATATGTAGGAGCCAATATGAGCATCCAGGTTCCTCTATTGGTTATTGACCGGAAACAGTTCTAGGTCATGTCCACATTGTTCTCGAACCCGTAGGGTCCGCATGCTTAACGCTACGATGACAGTTTTATTATGAGTTTATAGTTTTTGATGTACCGAAATTTGTTCGGAGTCCTGGATGTGATTACGGACATAACGAGGAGTCTCGAAATGGTCGAGACATAAAGATTGATATATTGGACGACTATATTCGGACACCGGAATGGTTCCGGGAGTTATCGGATATATACGGAGTACCGGGGTTACGGAACCCTCAGGAGGTTAAAGGCCTCATGGGCCCAAGAGGAGGAAGAGGAGGCGGCCAAGGGGCAGCCGCCTCCCCCAAGTCCGGGTGGACGGGGAGGCAGCGCCGGCGCCCCCCCCTTTCCTTTCCCCTCTCTCTCCTTCCCTCTCCTCTCCTACTCCAACAAGGAAGGGAGGAGTCCTACTCTGGTGGGAGTAGGACTCCTCTGGCGCGCCTCCTCTGGCCGGCCGCACCTCCCCTTGCTCCTTTATATACGGGGCAGGGAGCACCCTAGAGACACAACAATTGATCCTTGAGATCTCTTAGCCATGTGTGGTGCCCCCCTCCACCATAGTCCTCGATAATATTGTAGCGGTGCTTAGGCGAAGCCCTGCGACGGTAGAACATCAAGATCGCCACCACGCCGTCGTCTTGTGAAACTCATCCCGACACTTTCTTTGGATCGAGTCCGGGATCGTCATCGAGCTGAGCGTGTGCTAAAACTCAGAGGTGACGTAGTTTCGCGGTGCTTGATCGGTCGGGCCGTGAAGACGACGACTACATCAACCGCGTTGTTATAACGCTTCGCTTTCGGTCTATGAGTGCGTGGACAACACTCTCCTCTCGTTGCTATGCATCACCATGATCTTGCATGTGCGTAGGAATTTTTGAAATTACTACGTTCCCCAATGATGGTATCGAGCCTAGGTTTTATGCGTTGATGTTATATGCACGAGTAGAACACAAGTGAGTTGTGGGCGATACAAGTCATCTTGCTTACCGACATGTCATACTTTGGTTCAGCGGTATTGTTGGATGAAGCGGCCTGGACCGACATTACGCGTACGCTTACGCGAGACTGGTTCTACCGACGTGCTTTGCACACAGGTGGCTGGTGGGTGTCTGTTTCTCCAACATTAGTTGAACCGAGTATGGCTATGCCCGGTCCTTGCGAAGGTTAAAACAGCACTAACTTGACGAACTATCGTTATGGTTTTGATGCGTAGGTAAGAATGGTTCTTGCTCAGCCCGTAGCAGCCACGTAAAATTTGCAACAACAAAGTAGAGGACGTCTAACTTGTTTTTGCAGGGCATGTTGTGATGTGATATGGTCAAGACGTGATGCTATATTTTATTGTATGAGATGATCATGTTTTGTAACCGAAGTTATCGGCAGCTGGCGAGAGCCATATGGTTGTCGCTTTATTGTATGAAATACAAACGCCCTGTAATTGCTTTACTTTATCACTAAGCGGTAGCGATAGTCGTAGAAGCAATAGATGGCGTAAATGACAACGATGCTACGATGGAGATCAAGGTGTCGCGCCGGTGACGATGGTGATCACGACGGTGCTTGAGATGGAGATCACAAGCACAAGATGATGATGGCCATATCATATCACTTATATTGATTGCATGTGATGTTTATCCTTTATGCATCTTATCTTGCTTTGATTGGCGGTAGCATTTTAAGATGACCTCTCACTAATTATCAAGAAGTGTTCTCCACAGTATGCACCGTTGCGAAAGTTCTTCGTGCTGAGACACCACGTGATGATCGGGTGTGATAGGCTCTACGTTCAAATACAGCGGGTGCAAAATAGTTGCACACGCGGAATACTCAGGTTAAACTTGACAAGCCTAGCATATATAGATATGGCCTCGGAACACGGAGACCGAAAGGTCGAACGTGAATCATATAGTAGATATGATCAACATAGTGATGTTCACCATTGAAACTACTCCATCTCACGTGATGATCGGACATGGTTCAATTGATTTGGATCACGTGATCACTTAGATGACTAGAGAGATGTCTGTCTAAGTGGGAGTTCTTAAGTAATATGATTAATTGAACTTAAATTTATCATGAACTTAGTACCTGATAGTATTTTTCTTGTCTACGTTTGTTGTAGATAGATGGCCCGTGCTGTTGTTCCGTTGAATTTTAATGCGTTCCTTGAGAAAGCTAAGTTGAAAGATGATGGTAGCAACTACACGGACTGGGTCCGTAACTTGAGGATTATCCTCATTGCTGCACAGAAGAATTACGTCCTGGAAGCACCGCTAGGTGCCAGGCCTCTTCGCAGATCTGGCAGCGATGTTAAGAATGTCTGGTAGAGCAAAGCTGATGACTACTCAATAGTTCAGTGTGCCATGCTTTACGGTTTAGAACCGGGTCTTCAACGACGTTTGGAACGTCATGGTGCATATGAGATGTTCCAGGAGTTGAAGTTAATATTTCAAGAAAATGCCCGTATTGAGAGATATGAAGTCTCCAATAAGTTCTATAGCTGTAAGATGGAGGAGAATAGTTCTGTCAGTGAACAAATACTCAAAATGTATGGGTATAATAATCACTTAATTCAACTGGTAGTTAATCTTCACGATGATAGTGTTATTGATGAATTCTTCAATCATCGCCACCAAGCTACAAGAGCTTCGTGATGAACTATAATATGCAAGGGATGGACAAGACTATTCCCGAGCTCTTCGCAATGCTAAAGGCTGCGGAGGTAGAAATCAAGAAGGAGCATCAAGTGTTGATGGTCAATAAGACAACCAGTTTCAACAAAAAGGGCAAAGGGAAGAAGAAGGGGAACTTCAAGAAGAACAGCAAGCAAGTTGCTGCTCAGGAGAAGAAACCCAAGCCTGGACCTAAGCCTGAAACTAAGTGCTTCTACTGCAAGCATCGGACCTTTGGAAGCGGAACTGCCCCAAGTATTTGGCGGATAAGAAGGATGGCAAGGTGAACAAAGGTATATATGATATACATGTTATTGATGTATACCTTACTAATGCTCGCAGTAGCACCTGGGTATTTGATACTGGTCCTGTTGCTAATATTTGCAACTCAAAACAGGGCCTACGGATTAAGAGAAGATTGTCTATGGACGAGGTGACAATGCGCGTGGAAAATGGTTCCAAAGTCGATGTGATCGCGGTCGGCATGCTACCTCTACATCTACCATCGGGATTAGTTTTAGACCTAAATAAATGTTATTTGGTGCCAGTGTTAAGCATGAACATTATATCTGGATCTTGTTTGATGCGAGACGGTTACTCATTTAAATCAGAGAATAATGGTTGTTCTATTTATATGAGTAATATCTTTTATGGTCATGTACCCTTGAAGAGTGGTCTATTTTTATTAAATCTCGATAGTAGTGATACACATATTCATAATGTTGAAGCCAAAAGATGTAGAGTTGATAATGATAGTGCAACTTATTTGTGGCACTGCCGTTTAGGTCATATCGGTGTAAAACGCATGAAGAAACTCCATATTGATGGACTTCTGGAATCACTTGATTATGAATCACTTGGTACTTGCGAACCGTGCCTCATGGGCAAGATGACTAAAACGCCGTTCTCCGGAACTATGGAGCGAGCAACTGATTTATTGGAAATCATACGTACTGATGTATAAGGTCCAATGAATATTGAGGCTCGCGGCGGGTATCTTTATTTTCTCACCTTCACAGATGATTTGAGCAGATATGGGTATATCTACTTAATGAAACACAAGTCTGAAAGATTTGAAAAGTTCAAAGAATTTCAGAGTGAAGTGGAAAATCATCGTAACAAGAAAATAAAATTTCTATGATCTGATCGTGGAGGAGAATATTGGAGTTACGAGTTTGCTTTACATTTGAAGCAATGCGGAATAGTTTCGCAACTCACGCCACCCGGAACACCACAACGAAATACAACGAAATGGTGTGTCCGAACGTCGTAATCGTACTTTACAAGATATGGTGCGATCTATGATGTCTCTTACTGATTTACCGCTATCGTTTTGGGGTTATGCTTTAGAGACGACCGCATTCACGTTAAATAGGGCACCATCAAAATCCGTTGAGACGACGCCTTATGAACTATGGTTTGGCAAGAAACCAAAGTTGTCGTTTCTTAAAGTTTGGGGCTGCGATGCTTATGTGAAGAAACTTCAACCAGATAAGCTCGAACCCAAATCGGAGAAATGGGTCTTCATAGGATACCCAAAAGAGACTATTGGGTACTCCTTCTATCACAGATCTCACGGCAAGATTTTTGTTGCTAAATTCGGATCCTTTCTAGAGAGGAGTTTCTCTCGAAAGAAGTGAGTGGGAGGAAAGTAGAACTTGATGAGGTAACTGTACCTGCTCCCTTATTGGAAAGTAGTTCATCACAAGAACCGGTTCCTGTGATAACTACACCAATCAGTGAGGAAGCTAATGATATTGATCATGAAACTTCAGATCAAGTTACTACCGAACTTCGTGGGTCTACCAGAGTAAGATCCGCACTGCAGTGGTACGGTAATCCTATTCTGGAAGTCATGTTACTTGACCATGGCGAACCCACGAACTATGAGGAAGCAATGATGAGCCCAGATTCCGCAAAATGGCTTGAGGCCATGAAATCTGAGATGGGATCCATGTATGATAACAAAGTATGGACTTTCGTTGACTTGCCCGATGATCGGCAAGCCATAGAAAATAAATGGATCTTCAAGAAGAAGGCGGCGTTGATGCTAATGTAATCGTCTACAAAGCTCGACTTGTTGCGAAAGGTTTTCGACAAGTTCAAGGGGTTGACTACGATGAGACTTTCTCACCCGTAGCGATGCTTAAGTCTGTCCGAATCATGTTAGCAATTGCTGCATTTTATGATTATGAAATTTGGCAAATGGATGTCAAAACTGCATTCTGAATGGATTTACGGAAGAAGAGTTGTATATGATGCAACCGGAAGGTTTTGTCGATCCAAAAGGTGCTAACAAAGTGTGCAAGCTCCAACGATCCATTTATGGACTGGTGCAAGCCTCTCGGAGTTGGAATAAACACTTTGATAGTGTGATCAAAGCATATGGTTTTATACAAACTTTTGGAGAAGCCTGTATTTTCAAGAAAGTGAGTGGGAGCTCTGTAGCATTTCTGATATTATATGTAGATGACATATTGTTAATTGGAAATGATATAGAATTTCTGGATGGCATAAAGGGATACTTGAATAAAAGTTTTTCAATGAAAGACCTCGGTGAAGCTTCTTACATATTGGGCATCAAGATCTATAGAGATAGATCAAGACGCTTAATTGAGCTTTCACAAAGCACATACCTTGATAAAGTTTTGAAAAAGTTCAAAATGGATCACGCAAAGAAAGGGTTCTTGCCTATATTACAAGGTGTGAAGTTGAGTCAGACTCAATGCCCGACCACAGCAGAAGATAGAGAGAAAATGAAAGATGTTCCCTATGCTTCAGCCATAGGCTCTATCATGTATGCAATGATGTGTACCAGACACGGCGTGTGCTTAGCAATAAGCTTGGCGGGGAGGTACCAAAGTAATCCAGAGTGGATCCTTTGGACAGCGGTCAAGAATATCCTGAAATACCTGAAAAGGACTAAGGATATGTTTCTCGTTTATGGAGGTGACAAAGAGCTAGTCGTAAATGGTTACGTTGATGCAAGCTTTGACACTGATCCGTACGATTCTAAATCGCAAACCGGATACGTGTTTATATTGAACGGTGGAGCTGTTAGTTGGTGCAGTTCTAAACAAAGCGTCGTGGCGGGATCTACATGTGAAGTGGAGTACATAGCTGCTTCGGAAGGAGCAAATGAAGGAGTCTGGATGAAAGAGTTCATTTCCAATCTTGGTGTCATACCTAGTGCATCGGGACCAATGAAGATCTTCTGTGACAATACTGATGCAATTGCCTTGGCAAAGGAATCCAGATTTCACAAGAGGATCAAGCACATCAAGAGACGCTTCAATTCCATACGGGACCAAGTCCAGGTGGGAGACATAGATATTTGCAAGACACATACGGATCTGAATGTTGCAGACCGTTGACTAAGCCTCTTCCACGAGCAAAACATGATCAGCACCAAGACTCCATGGGTGTTAGAATCATTACTGTGTAATCTAGATTATTGACTCTAGTGCAAGTGGGATCTTGAAGGAAATATGCCCTAGAGGCAATAATAAAGTTATTATTTATTTCCTCATATCATGATAAATGTTTATTATTCATGCTAGAATTGTATTAACTGGAAACATGATACATGTGTGAATACATAGACAAACTTAATATCACTAGTATGCCTCTACTTGACAAGCTCATTGATCAAAGATGGTTATGTTTCCTAACCATATACATGTGTTGTCATTTGATTAATGGGAACACATCATTAGGAGAATGATGTGATTGACTTGACCCATTCCGTTAGCTTAGCACTTGATCGTTTAGTATGTTGCTATTGCTTTCTTCATGACTTATACAAGTTCCTATAACTATGAGATTATGCAACTCCCGTTTGCCGGAGGAACACTTTGTGTGCTACCAAACGTCACAACATAACTGGGTGATTATAAAGGAGCTCTATAGGTGTCTCCAAAGGTACATGTTGAGTTGGCGTATTTCGAGATTAGGTTTTGTCACTTCGATTGTCGAATAGGTATCTTCGGGCCCTCTCGGTAATGCACATCACTATAAGACTTGCAAGCAATGTAGCTAATGAGTTAGTTAAGGAATGATGCATTACGTAACGAGTAAAGAGACTTGCCGGTAACGAGATTGAACTAGGTATTGGATACCGACGATCGAATCTCGGGCAAGTAACATACCGATGACAAAGGGAACAAAGTATGTTGTTATGCGGTTTGACCGATAAAGATCTTTTTAGAATATGTAGGAGCCAATATGAGCATCAGGGTTCCGCTATTGGTTATTGACCGGAAACAGTTCTAGGTCATGTCTACATTGTTCTCGAACCCATAGGGTCCGCACGCTTAACGTTACGATGACAGTTTTATTATGAGTTTATAGTTTTTGATGTACTGAAGTTTGTTCGGAGTCCCGGATGTGATTACGGACATAATGAGGAGTCTCGAAATGGTCGAGACATAAAGATTGATATATTGGATGACTAAATTCGGACACCGGAATGGTTTCGGGAGTTATCGGATATATACCGGAGTAACGGGGGGTTACCGGAACCCCCCCGGAGGTTAATGGGCCTCATGGCCCAAGAGGAGGAAGAGGAGAGGCGGCCAAGGGGCAGCCGTGCGCCCCTCCCCCCCCCCCCCAATTCCGAATTGGACAGGGAGGGGGGCGGCGCCTCCCTTTCCTTTCCCCCTCTCTCTCCTTCCCTCTCCTCTCCTACTCCAACAAGGAAGGGAGGGAGTCCTACTCCCGGTGGGAGTAGGACTCCTCCTGGCGTGCCTTCTCCTAGTTGGCCACACCTCCCCCCCTTGCTCCTTTATATGCGGGGGCAGGGGGGCACCCTAGAGACACAACAATTGATCCTTGAGATCTCTTAGCCGTGTGCGGTGCCCCCCTCCACCATAGTCCTCGATAATATTGTAGTGTTGCTTAGGCGAAGCCCTGCGATGGTAGAACATCAAGATCGTCACCACGACGTCGTGCTGACGGAACTCATCCCTGACACTTTGCTAGATCGGAGTCCGGGGATCGTCATCGAGCTGAACGTGTGCTAAAACTCGGAGGTGCCGTAGTTTCGGTGCTTGATCGATCGGGCCATGAAGACGTACGACTAAATCAACCGCGTTGTTATAACGCTTCCGCTTTCGGTCTACGAGGGTACGTGGACAACACTCTCCCCTCTCGTTGCTATGCATCACCATGATCTTGCATGTGCGTAGGAAATTTTTTGAAATTACTACGTTCCCCAACAAAGACTATATGATTTTATAGGGATAGCTTTCTTTAGCTTTGATATTTTGAAAGACACGATTATTTGTTGGGATGCCTCAGTATTGATTTCTTTATGTCAAATTATAGACTATTGCTTTGTGAAAGTGCGTTATATCGACTAGAGGGGGGTGAATAGGCGATTTTTATGAATTCTTCAATGAGGAATTTGCCGGTGAGGAAATTCCTAAGAGAAGAACTACTTGCAGCGGAATAAGTACTCAGAAGTAAGCATAAGAGAATGCGGGCATGGTCATCATGATGAAATGAAGACAATCAAAGAGTACAGAAAGCGTAAACACAGGATAGCACAAGATGAAGACAAACAGTGAAGAAATTGAACCGAGGAAATTGAGAAAGTCTTGATCAAAGTCTTCAAACACGGATATGAACGAACACTCAACACAAGAATGAGGAAATGAAAGAGTTGAGGAAATAGAACCAGTTAGGTTGGTGAAGACAATGATTTGGTAGACCAGTTCAAGCTGCTTTGTCTCGGTTATGCGTCACGGTTGGAGCGGCTGAGTATTTAAACTCGAGGACACACAGTCTCGGACACCCAGTCGCTGAGCACACAGCTCAGGACACCAAGTCCTCACCGTATTCTCCTTGAACTAAGGTCACACATACCTCGTGCAATCACTCGTGGTAAGTCTTCAGGCGACTTCCAAACCTTCACAGACTAGGTCACTCGGCGATCCACAATTCCTCTTGGATGCTCTAGACCATGACGCCTAACCGTCTGGAAGAAGCACAGTCTTCAAAGGTAACAAGCGTCGGATCCACGCAGGATCAATCTCTTGATGATGCTCAATCACTTTGGGTTTGTAGGGGTTTGGTTTTTGGGTCTTTCCTCACTCGATGATTTTTGCTCAAAGTCCTCAGAGGATGGGTTGCTCTCAAATGACAAGTGTCAAGTTTTCTCGGAGCAGCCAACCAGCTAGTGGTTGTAGGGGGCGGCTATTTATAGCCTAGGGAGCAGCCCGACATGATAAGACATAAATGCCCTTCAATGATATGACCGTTAGGTGGATAAGATATTTTGGGACAGGTGGCGAAGACAAGAATAAATCGGAAATTTGATTCTCAAATTCCTCGGGGCTATCATGTTCCTCACTATGTAGGCAATCCGCCTTTGGCGAATTCCTAACTCCTCGGTCAGAACAAATTCCTCGTGACCGGAAGAACTTCGTCTACATCCTTTGAAGAAATTGAGGCTGTATGAGATTTCCAAAGGCTTCACTCGAAGGGATTGGTAGGTGTAGGATTTTGAGTTGAGCATCACATGGAAATTTTTCCTTTGTATTTCCTCGACCCCTTTAACTTGATGCGGTGTTTCCTATGACTCAAGAAAGAGAAAATGAAACTCTGAAACAAAAGTCTTCACGCTTCATGTTCCTCAAATGAATACCAAGTCTTCAAGGTCACACCAATTTCTTCACTTTCAAAGTCTTGAGAAAATCTTGAATATCAAAGTCTTGATCGAAGAACTTCATTTTAGGGTCAACTTTCTCTGTAAATATCAAACTCCTCATAGACTTATAGACATGTGTACACTCATAAACACATTAGTCCCTTAACCTATAAGTCTTCAATACACCAAAATCACTAAGGGGCACTAGATGCACTTACAATCTCCCCCTTTTGGTGATTGATGACAATATAGGTTAAGTTTTCAACGAGGATAAACATATGAAGTGTAAATACTGATATTGAGGAATTTGATTGCAAGATATAGAAGAACTCCCCCTGAAGATGTGCATAGTGAGGAATTTGCTTTTGAGGCAATGCACATTTGAAGAGTTGAATCATGGAATATCTCCCCCTATATCTTGTAATTCATACACGCATTTGACATATAATATGAAGAATTTGAAATGCATGATGAAATATGGTGCTTGATGAAATTCAGCATGCGTGCAATAACATTAATGAGGAACAAGCATGCAAAATAACGCATCAAGAGTATCGAGCACATTGCATCAAAAGTATCGAGCACCATCGGGTTTAAGATTACAACTCGATCCAATAAAAGTTTCGGAAGAGCGAGAGTTGTAACTTAACAAAAAAATTGCCCATATAATAGACCCGCTTGAAGACTAACTCACATTTCTCCCCTTTGTCATTGAATGACCAAAAGGATCGAACCGAGGACTAACGCATACGAAGAATTTCAAGTTGATGAAGGAGCGCCAGCGTTGTTTGGGTCGGTTGTCGTAGTAGGGCCTACCACAGTGTCGTCCAAGTCTTCATTTTCATCAGTGTCTCGCGATGAAGAATAGGAGCTGGCCACCAAGGAAGGAACTTTGACCTTCTTGTATTTCTTCGGTGGAGGTGCAGACCAGTCAAAGTCTTCCTTGAGACCCATTGTCTTCGAGTTCTTCATGTTTGTAGACATTAGAAAGAACAGCCCAAGTGCGGTTGAAGGTTTCATGGAGGTAGTATTGGTTTTTCTTCACTTCATTGTGTGTAGAGGTCATGTTGTGAAGAATTGAACCAAACTGACGCTTGACCCATCTATGATTGCGATCAACCATCTGATGAAGACTGAGGAGTAACTCACGATCAGTCATCACCCTGGGTGTTGTGGCTTGAGGATTTTGCTTGGATGAGGTATTGGCGGCAGAGTCATGTGTGGCAGAGTCATCATTGGTGGAGTAGGATGCAGCTTTGCGAAATTGACCATCCAATGGACGAATGCCCTCATCTATCACAGTGATAGCCTTGCCCTTGTCATCACCGAGGAAAATGTCCGTTTGAGGACTTCAATCGGGGCAAGTGGCTGCAGTGGTTCGAGTATCGCCTTGTAATTGAATGAAGACCTTGTCTGATGAACCTCATAATCCATGGTGCATAAGGCTTGACTCAAAAGGTGACATAGCAATGTTTGCGAGTCCTCATGAAGAAATCATGGAAGTTGACAGAACGCCATGAATGATATTGAAAATCATATTCTTCATGATGCCAACGACTTCTTCATCATTTGAGTCATGGCCTTTGATAGGACTCATTGTCTTCGTCAGAATGCGATAGACAGTCCGAGGCACATATAGTAATTCCTTGACGAGGAATTTGGTTCGAGGTGCCTTTCCGGGCTTCAAAGGCTTCATCAGCACTTGCATATAGTGATTTGAAAGCTCAGGTTCGTTGTAGATACAACGAGCACCATCAAGGGAGGATCGAGTGGTAGGGCACGAAGCAATTCGATTCTCGGTGCCTTGTAGTGAGTATTTTCGGACATCGCCTAACACCCATGAGTTCACATCTTCAGCGTCTCCGGTGATGTGCAGCGTTGCATAGAATTGAAGAATGAATTCTTCATTCCAATTACAGATGTCAGTGCAGAAATTCAGAAGTCCTGCATCGTGAAGAACACTGAGGACTGGCTCAAAGCCTGGCAGAGATTCCATGTCCACATGAGGAATATGTGCATGATCGAAGACTTTGTCTTTGTTGAAGAGCACAGAGGAATAGAATTTGGCTTGGTGGCAGTCGTAAACGCCTCTTCCTTATGCGTGCAGTCGTATGGGTTGTAATCCGTGAAGAAAATGTGCTCGCCAAAGAAGTCTTCAGCCTTGAACTTTTGTTTCGTTGAGAATGGATTCTTTGGCTTTGGCAATGGAGTGTCAGTGAGTTGCATCATGACCTCTGGAATCGCAATCTCAGGTTCTTGGTGAGGAATTTCTGGTTCCTCTACATGTGCACCCGAGGATCAGCAGAAGAGTTCATCGGCGCTAGTGGCTGGAATTTCTTCATGTCTGAGATGAAGTGGGATGAGTTTCTTGAGCCCATTTGAACTGTTGGAGCAGGGGTGAGCAATCTGTTGGATTGGGGTGAAGAGTGGAGAATTTGGATCTTGACTTTCCCAAAAGTCATCGTTCATCACCGGCGTTGTACTTCCAATATCCACATCTTCTTCAATTTCCTCAACACCGGCCTCTTCACCGTGTGAACTGAGGCATAGGCGAGGAAATGATTGGGGTTGAAGGGATTGCTTCCACTTCAATTTCTTCATCAATCTGCTCTGACGAAACAGCAGAGTGATTTTCTTCATCAGATCCGCTTGGGATCTCATAATCTTCACCAAAAGGAACAAGGTCCTTTGATGGCAAGGAGGAAATTGGAACAGCATCAATGGGATTGTCAAATGAGCTGGTCATTGTCTTCATCTTCTTCGGTGCTGAAGAATTTGAAGCAGCAGATGATTTCCTTTTCTTCACTTCAGCTCGTTCTGCAGCCTTGGTCTTCTTCACATCAGATGCAGATGGAAGGATTGGAGTTGGTGTAGGCACAGGAGGAGCTGAGGAATCTGGTTGAATTTCCTCGGTATGGCTGATGCGATTGCCTGACTTCTTCGATTTCTTGAGCGCACCACTAGTGGATGCCCGCAATTTCTTCGGCTGGAATGAGATCATCAGCCTGGAACTAGCATTGTCTTGACTGAACTTCATCGGTGTCTTTGGCATGTTCTTCGATCGGTGGCAGAGGCTCCGGCTGAGGAATTTCTTGTTGCGTTGGGGCTGCAACATTTGAGAACTTCTTTGTCGATTGACAAATCTGACTTTGGCTCCTGCCAATCAGCATAATATGAGTCAAATTTGTCGGCTGAGGGCTTTGATGGCAGCTGCATCTTGATAAGTTCTTGATTGTCATCTTGACAACATTTTTCTTCGCCAGTTTCTCTTTTACATACTGCGATTTCTTGATCTCTCTGGCGTATCAAATTTCCATTTCTCCTCTTGGATGAAATGAGTCGACATGTGACTTTGGCGGTGTCAACTTGAAGTCGGGCATAGGAGTGTTTGGGTCCTTGTGCGAGATCAATGTAGTCTAGGATCGCTCTTGGATCCAACAAAGAAGTGGCAGTGTGTGCCTTTGGCTCTAGCGGCCCTTTCTTGTCGGTCTCGATGATTTCCGCAAGTTCATCATCATCAGCCTCATCATCTTGGTGGCTCTTGGAAGCCGATTGTTTCTTCTTGGGACTTGGCCGAGGACCTCATCCAGCTGTGGCCTTAGTCTTCAGCAGAGTTGGGCCAGATGAAGAATTTGGTGCAGCTGAGGAACTTGCTGAGACACCAGAGGCAATGGAGATGCATGTAGTCCTTTGGCACGTGGCCAGATGCATAGGTGCTGAGGACTTTGTCGGAACTGCTGAGGACTTGGGAGGAGCAGCTGAGGACTTGAGAGGAGCTGAGGATTTGGGAGGAGCAGGAGCAGCATGAGGAATTGGTCGTGAGGGCACAACTGAGGAACTTGACCGTGAGGGCACTGTTGGTGAAGCACTTGGCTTGTGTGCGGTCTTCTTTGCCATAGATTTTCTTGGCTTGACAGAGGCCTCAGTGGCAGCAGCAGTAGCAGAGTCCTCATTAAATTTCCTCCTTTGCCTCGTTGGCTTGTCTTGCCAATTTGGCTTGGCGCTTGGCCCATTCTTCAGAAAGTCCTCACCACGCTTGATCTTTGGTGGGGTTGACTTCTTGACCGGTGCCAATGGAGCTCCTGGGCATGGAGGATTGAGTGTGAATTTCTTCATGTACTTTGGAGTAACATATCTGTACTCCCTCCATTCCCTTGCCCATCTCCTTTCAATCCTTTGTATGCGCACCTTGCGCTGATTTTTGTTTTCTTTGCCGAACTCGGCTTCATCAGGTGTGCAATAATCAGCATAGATGTCCTCAGGAATCTCAAACGCAGTCATGACCTCAGGCCTCTTTCCTCCTTTCTGTGGCTTCTTTCCTTCTGCCATATTCTTCAGCTGAGGAATTTGAACAATCGAATTCTCTGAAGAAGTGTGCAACTTTTCTTCGAGGAACGCTGCAAATGAGTTAAGTTGATGAGAACCTAGTGATTCATGAGCGGACTTGAGTACCTATGAATGAGTATAGTTGCGAGGAATTTGGAGAGGTCATATGCGTTCTCGAAGGTTTTTCAAAAAGAACTAGTTTGAGGAATTTGACCAGATTAGCCTTGAAGAATTTCCCTAAGCGATCTTTATGCGAGGTTCGAGTTGTATAGATCGAGGATCCACACAATTGAGGAATCTTGAAGAAAATCATTGCTTAGAGAAGCGAATCAAGAGCATATTTCGTTTGAGGTGTTCATATATGTGAAGATTTGAAGAATAAACACCTTTGAAGATTTTCGGAAGGTTTGAGAATCAAAGCGAGTAATAAAAGTAACTTTTAATTACCCGAATCGAAGAACACGACGAACCCGAGAAGAACAGATGGGAAGTTCGTCGATTCAGATCTTCCACGCCCTAACTTGGCGGAGGAAGACAGCTACTGGCGGGCGGAGTGAAGATTTCCACGGTCGGCGCTGAGTACGGCGACAAGGTCGAGGCGGTGAAGCTCTTCCTCACCGGCTGACGATGGAGTAGCGGCGCTTAGGGTTTGAGAAGCTCGGCGAGAGAGAGAGCGGTCGAGCTGGAGTAAAGGAAGTGAGGAAGGGGAGAGGGGTATATATAGCCACGGTGAAAAACTGTTCGCTCAAGATTTGGGACGAACGTGCCTGACCCTTCTCATTCGCTTGACATGTGTCACCCACGTACTGAGAAGTGGAGATTGTGTTAGATCGTGGTTGAGTAGATAAATCTATCGTGGGATGCGGAACGGTTTGAGCGGCAAAAACGAAAGTTTGGATAAGATCAGTTTTAAAGTTCCATTCACAATTTCTTCATCTGACAGGACACAGTGAAGATTTTGAACGAGTTTCAAATAGAACGCACATGAAGAATTTGTGAATAGATTGGGTTGAGTATAGCATAGAGGGGGAAGGGTCCGATCACATTCACTTAGCAGAAAAACCAACTTGAAGAAATAACCATAAGTGAATGCTGTAGAGGACAAATATATATATATATATATATATATATATATATATATATATATATATATATATATATATATAGACAAAGAAGAAAAAGCAGCGGAAGCAGTGAAGATTTTGCAAAGTTGAAGAATTTGAAAAACTGAAGAATTTCAAAAGCGAGGAAAAACTCAAATTGAAGATTTTCAACTTTGGTGGTGGCGTGACCCAATCAGTATAAGAATGATGATTTCAGACACCGCGTACAATTGTCGTAGGGTTACGAGAATCAAAATCTTCATTAATTTCTTCACACTTAGAGTGTTATTCTTCATTGATTGAAGAAAACGTTTCTTCATGTGTTGCACATCTAAGTCATCAATTTTGCATATGTGTCGGATGTGTGTCCTTTTCAAAGAACATTCAAGATTCTAAGATATTTAGCTCACACCGCAACTTGCTAAATCTCTTCTCATCCAAGGGCTTTGTGAAGATATCGGCTAGTTGTTCTTCAGTCTTCACATGCTCGATGGAGATGTCGCCCTTCAACACATGATCACGAAGAAAATGATGACAAATTTGAATGTGCTTTGTCTTGAGTGCGGAACTGGGTTGTGAGCAATCTTGATGGCACTCTCATTGTCACGATGAGAGGCACATTCTTCACGTTGATGCCGTAGTCCTTGAGAGTTTGCTTAATCCACAGCAATTGAACACAACAAGAGCCAGTAGCAATGTATTCAGCTTCCGCAGTAGACAGTGGTACGCAGTTCTGTTTCTTCGAGGACCAACAGACCAAAGATCGTCCGAGGAAATGACAAGTACAAGATGTTGACTTGCGTTCCACACGATCACCAGCATAGTCGAGTCGAGAATATCCAATGAGATCAAAAGTAGAGCCCTTGGGGTACCATAATCCTAGTGTTGGTGTGTGAGCTAGATATCGAAGAATATGCTTCATGACCTTATGGTGTGATTCCTTCGGTGTAGCTTGAAATCGGGCACACATGCAAACACTAAGCATTATATCTGGCCTAGATGCACATAAGTACAATAGAGAACCAATCATGGAGCGGTATACCTTGTGATCGAAGTCAATACCATTTTCATCGGTGCATAGATGGCCATTTGTGGGCATAGGAATTTTGACGCCTTTGCAATCTTGCATGCCGAATTTCTTGAGGACATCTTTGAGGTATTTCTCTGAGATATGAATATGCCATTGTGTTGTTGACGAATTTGAAGACCTAAGAAGAATTTCAACTCTCCCATCACAGACATTTGATATTCTTCACTCATCATATAGGAAAATTCATCACTATAACGTTGGTCAGTACAGCCAAAGATAATATCATCAACATATATGTGGCACACAAACAGTTCATCATCATATGATTTAGTAAAGAGAGTAGGGTCGAGTGAACCGGGTGTGAAGCCATTCTTCACGAAGAATTCCTTCAATGTATCATACCACAGAGGATGGGTTTGGTTTTTGGGGTTTGGTTTTTGGGGTTTTTCCTTACTCGATGATTTTCGCTCAAAGTCCTCAGAGGATGGGTTGCTCTCAAATGACAAGTGTCAAGTTCTCTCACAGCAGCCAACCAGCTAGTGGTTGTAGGGGGCGGCCATTTATAGCCTAGGGAGCAGCCCAACATGATAAGACATAAATGCCCTTCAATGATATGACCGTTAGGTGGATAAGATATTTTGGGACGCAGCACAGCAACGGTCGGAAATTTGATTCTCAAATTCCTCAGAGCTATCATGTTCCTCACTGTGTAGGCAATCCGCACTGGCGAATTCCTAACTCCTCGGTCGAGAACAAATTCCTCGGTGACGGAAGAACTTCGCCTCTCACATCAAGAAATTGACTGAACTGTATGAGATTTCCAAAGGCTTCACTCGAAGGGATTGGTAGGTGTAGGATTTTGAGTTGAGCATCACATGGAAATTTTTCCTTAGTATTTCCTCGACCCCCTTTAACGATGCACGGTGTTTCCTATGACTCAAGAAAGAGAAGCGAAACTACAAAAACAAAAGTCTTCACGCTTCATGTTCCTCAAATGAATACCAAGTCTTCAAGGTCACACCAATTTCTTCACTTTCAAAGTTTTCGAAAGTCTTGAGAATATCAAAGTCTTGATCGAAGAACTTCATTTTAGGGGTCGACTTTCTCTGTAAATATCAAACTCCTCATAGACTTATAGACCTGTGTACACTCATAAACACATTAGTCCCTTAACCTATAAGTCTTCAATACACCAAAATCACTAAGGGGCACTAGATGCACTTACACTTTGAATCACTTATCTCTTAATATTCATGCCATGATTAGATATATGATCAAGTTTATGCTAGGTAGCATTAAATTATATTTTTTATCATTTACCTGCTCGAGGACGAGCAGGAATTAAGCTTGGGGATGCTGATACGTCTCCGTCGTATATATAATTTTTTATTGTTTCATGCCAATATTATACAACTTTCACATATTTTTGGCAACTTTTTATATGATTTATTGGACTAAACTATTGATCCAGTGCCCAGTGCCAGTTCCTATTTTTTGCATGTTTTTTGTATCGCAGAAAATCCATATCAAACGACGTCCAAACGCGATAAAATTTTACAGAGAATTATTTTGTAATATATGTGACTTTCGGGAGTTTGAATCATCGCAAATGGGGGCCCACAGTTCCCACAAGACACCAGGGCGCTCCCCAGGTGCCAGGCGCATGGTGGTCGGTTGTGCTCACCTCGTACGTCGGTTGGGGCTCTACTTCAGGCGCAAGGAAGCTTATATCCGGAAAAAATCATGTTAAAATCTCAGCGCAATCGGAGTTACGGATCTTCTGGAATATAAGAAACGGTTTTCGGCCAGATCTGGGAACGCGAAACAGAAGAGAACAGAGAGGGAGATCCAATCTTGGAGGGGCTCCCGCCCCTCCACCACCATGGAGGCCATGGACCAGAGTGAGAACTCTCCTCCCATCTAGGGGGGAGGCCAAGGAAGAAGAAGAAGGAGGGGGCTCTCTCCCCCTCTCCCCGGTGGCGACGGAGTGCCGCCGGGGCAAGGATCGTTACGGCGATCTACATCAACAATCTTGTTACCGTCAACACCAATTCTCTCCCCCTCTATGCAGCGGTGTAACACCCCTTCTCCCCGCTATAATCTCTACTTAAACATGGTGCTCAACTCCATATATTATTTCCTAATGATATTTGGCTATCCTATGATGTTTGAGTAGATCTGTTTTGTCCCATGGGTTAATCATGATATTGGTTGGTATGATTGTATATTTTATTTATGGTGCTGTCCTACGGTGCCCTCCGTCTCGCGCAAACGTGAGGGGGCCCCGCTGTAGGGTGTTGCAATATGTTCGTGATTCGCTTATGGTGGGTTGCGAGAATGACAGAAGCTTAAACCCGAGTAGGTGGGTTGTTGCGTATGGGATAAAGCAAACTTGATACTTAATGCTACGGTTGGGTTTCACGACCTTAATGATCTTTAGTAGTTGTCGATGCTTGCTAGGGGTCCAATCATAAGTGCATATGATCCAAGTAGAGAAAGTATGTTATCTCATGCCTCTCCCTCATATAGAAATTGCAAGAATGATTACCGATACTTGTTATCGATTGCCTAGGGACAAATGACTTTCTTGTTGCCAAAAGCTATCCACTTTTATTACCTTGCAATTTATTCATAGTTTTATTCTCGCAAAGTACTCGTAGTTTTATTCTTGCAAAAATAGTTTCATACTTGTTCTAAGTAAAGCAAACATTAAAGTTTGCGTAGAGTTGTATCGGTGGTCGATAGAACTTGAGGGAATATTTGTTCTACCTTTAGCTCCTCGTTGGGTTCGACACTCTTATTTATCGAAGAGGGCTAAAAATGATCCCCTACACTTGTGGGTTATCAGATAGCGGTCGATGTGTGGAGTAATAGTAGTAGATGCAAGCAGGAGTCAGTCTACTAATCATGGACGTGATGCCTATATAATGATCATTTCCTGGATATCGTCATGATTATTTGAAGTTTTATCAATTGCCCAACAGTAATTCGTTTACCCATCATTCGCTATTTTTCTCGAGAGAATCCACTAGTGAAATCTACGGCCCCCAGGTCTCTTCTTTATTATATTTGCCTTCGCGATCTATTTTTATTTGCTTTTATTTTCAGATCTATTAAACTAAAAATAAAAAAATACCTTGCTGCAATTTATTGTTATTTATTTTATCTCGCGTTCCCGCGAGATCTATTTATCCAATCTACTACAATTTTATCTATCTTTTTACCCGTGAGGGATTGAGAATACATCTCACGTCGGGTTGCAAGTATTTGTTCTTTGTGTGCAGGAGTTGTTTACGTGGTGTTGCATGGTTCTCCTACTGGTTCGATAACCATGGTCTCATTACTGAGGGAAATACCTGTTGGGGAACGTAGTAATTTCAAAAAAAATCCTACGCACACGCAAGATCATGGTGATGCATAGCAACGAGAGGGGAGAGTGTCATCCACGTACCCTTGTAGACCGTAAGCAGAAACATTATGAGAACGCGGTTTATGTAGTCGTACATCTTCACGATCCGACCGATCCAAGTACCGAACGAACGGCACCTCCGAGTTCAACACACGTTCAACTCGGTGACGTCCCACGAACTCCGATCCAGCAGAGCTTCGAGGGAGAGTTCTGCCAGCACGACGGAGTGATGACGGTGATGATGATGCTACCGACTCAGGGCTTCGCCTAAGCACCGCTACGATATGACCGAGGTGGACTATGGTGGAGGGGGAACCGCACACGGCTAAAAGATCAACTGATCAACTAGTGTGTCTATGGGGTGCCCCCTCCCCCGTATATAAAGGAGTGGAGGAGGGGGAGTGGTCGGCCCTCCTAGGTGCGCCCCAAGGGGAGTCCTACTCCCACCGGGAGTAGGACTCCAACCCTTCCAAGAGTAGGAGTAGGAGAGAGGGAAGGAGGAGAGAGGGGGAAGGAAAGGGGGGCGTTGCGAGCCTCAACATTCATCGGACCACATACATTAGTATGTATGATTTCCAACAAATCCGTTGCTCGATCCATTGTTCCGGAGAACGGTGTTTTAGTCATTTTACCCATGAGGCATGGTTCGCAAGTACCAAGTGATTCATAATCAAGTGTGTCGGTGTACTAGAGTAGGGGTACCCTAGTATCCCGAACTTGTGCACGGCGATTCTTGACCCCTCATGGCGGGGGCTTACCGGGTGACCGCCAAGGTCCTCCGTGGTTCCTTTGGAGCCATTCAAGAACAAAGTATTCAAGCCAAGGAGACAAGGCCCGGCAAGAGGAGCTTGCCGGGAAGGCCGCCAAGGCACCTAGGAGACAAGGCCCGGCAAGAGGAGCTTGTCGGGAAGGCCCGATGAGCGACAAGCTTCGGACGCGACAAGACAACAACCGCGGCAAAGGCGCTTGTCGCGCAGACCACCGCTCAGTACTGCGCTCCAAAGACATCCACTAACGTGTCGCATACAGGACCTTTCCAGCGCGTGGCAAGAGGTCGCGGCGCCAATGAGCACGGTGGCAAGCGGCGCCGACAAGATTGCCATGGTGGCAAGCGGTGGCGCCTGACGGTCCATTTCTGCCTTTGTTAGGGCGGCGTGAGCGGGCATTTAATGCCTTTGTCCCTGCCGTCGGGGTTAGGTATGATACACTGTACAAGTAGCTGTACCAACCACTCCTTTTCCATTTTTACCCTTGTCTACGTTGCCACCTGTTGGAGACCCCTTTAGCATATAAAAGGAGGCCCATGCGCAACGTAGAGGGAGGTTCGAGAGGTTCGAAAGGTTCGAAGCCAGAGAACACTCACGCTCAGTCTCGTTGGCAGCTTGTGTGTACGGTAGCACTCAGCGCTCCCGAGCAAGAACTCAATACATTCAGACATGCAGCAGTAGGAGTGTTATCTCTCCGGAGAGCTCCGAAGCTGGGTAAACCGCTCGTGTGCTTCGCCTCGATCTGCTCTTCGTGCGACCTGGCCGCCCCGCCGAACCGAAAGGGGCTCGGTCCGCCGGTCCCATAGGTGTTAAATGGGCTAGATCAGCTTCCCCGACATCTTTGGCGCGCCAGGTAGGGGGCGTCGAGATTGTGTGAACCTGATCCGGCGTCCACACGAGCTAGATCTTCATCATCTTCATCGACATGCCACCGAAGAAGAAGGCTTGGGCGGCAGATGTTCCGTCCGCGTCGAACCCACCACCACCGGAGCAAACGGGTGGTGGGCTAGACGCCGGCGGAAGAATGGACGTCGACAGAGGCCCACGGTGCTGCCAAGTCAAGGACAAGGCTGCGCAGACCTCGGCGTCCGTACATGCACCGCGCCCATCTCAGGAGGCGCGGGACCGACGGCGTCATGGTATTCACAACGCCATACGCTCGTTGGACCAAGATCGAGCTGGTGGATCTCGGGATGCTCAAGACCAGCATGCACGCCAACATCTTTGGCCTTGGCGAAACGCGATCGCTGGGCGGGATCTGCTCCTTCTAACATAGTTAGAAGTCCGAGCATATCCGCTCCTCGCGCCGTTCGCCATCGCCACCCACCACTCCGGCGAAGTTTTGGCGAGAGCTCAAGCTGCTCTGGATTACCCTCCAACAGCCGACAAGGTCAATGAATGGAGGCCACCATTGAAGTCTCATCGGCTTTGCCAACGGCGACGCTCTGCGGCGGCCGAGTGCATCGCTGCCAGCAGGACTGCCAAACACGAGCGGTGGCGGCAGAGACGGTGGGGGTGCAACCACCATGCACTCTCCGCCCCAAAGGCCAAGATCGCCGACTCGCCGGATCCACCTCGACAGCGACTCCACCGCATCATCGGATCTATGAGCTCGTCGCGATCAGCGCCAAGTTCTTCACGAACGACAGCAAGAAGACGCTCGAACTCGCATAGAGCACCGAAGAGAAGCGCGGCGTCAATCCGACCAGCGCGCTGGGCCCTCTGTCAACATGCATGCGCCAGGGGAACCAGGCGACTTGCCGTACGCGGTAGGTTGCCCTGCGTTCACTCGTGAGCTGCGGCAAGTCCAGTGGCCCAGCAAGAAGAATTTCAAGCCAGACGCGTGCAGAGGTACGGCGGCAAAACGCATCCGTCGGAGTTCCTCGGCATCTACACCATCGCGGTGCAAGCTGCGGGGCGAGACAACAAGATCTGGCCAACTACTTCCCGGCGGTGCTCAAGCCCAATATCGAGATCCTGGCTCATGCACTTGCCGGACAACTCCATATCCTCTTGGGCAGATCTATGCCATCGATATGTCGGCGCCTTTACGGTGACCACAAGCCCCATGGCTAAGAAAGCGACCTTCATCTGCTGCGCCCGGAAGGAAGGAGAGCCCCTAGCAAGTACATTGAGAGATTCAGCCGTACAACACAACATCCCGGATGTCCACCCTGCCGCGTAATCAGCGCGTTCCATCAAAAGTCGCGAAACCGCAGGATGCGGGAGGAGATGGCGATGTGCAAGATCAGAGGCGTCGGTGAGCTATATGCCCCGGCGACAAGTGTGCACGTCTTGAGGAAGGAAGGAGACTCCCGGAGAGAATCTGAAGCGGGAGGATCTGATAGTGAGGAGACCGCCCCGGCAAAGAAAAACCGGCGGTGAAGAAGAAGACCAAGTCCGGCAAGAGCTCTGATGCCCACTCCGGCAAGCGCACCTCTTCGGAGTGCTGCGCTACCGTCGAGGACGCACCATCGAGCTCCACCGGCAAGTGTTGAGGAAGCGATCTGCTCCGGCAAGCCCTAGGGTTTGTTCCATTGAAGCGAGACGCTCCAAGTCCGGCAAGAGCTCGATGCCCACTCCGACAAGCGCACCTCTTGGAGTGTTGCGCTACCATCGAGGACGCACCATCGAGCTCCACCGGCAAGTCTTTGAGGAAGCGATGCGCTCCGGCAAGCCCTAGGGTTTTTCCGTTGAAGCAGACGCTCCAAGTCCGGCAAGAGCTCGATGCCCACTCCGGCAAGCGCACCTCTTGAGTGTTGCGCTACCATCGAGGACGCACCATCGAGCTCCACCGGCAAGTCTTGAGGAGCGATCTGCTCCGGCAAGCCCTAGGGTTTGTTCCGTTGAAGCAGACGCTCCAAGTCCGGCAAGAACTCGATGCCCACTCCGGCAAGCGCACCTCTTCGGAGTGTTGCGCTACCATCGAGGACGCACCATCGAGCTCCACCGGCAAGTGCTGAGGAGCAGTCTGCTCCGGCAAGCCCTAGGGTTTGTTCCGTTGAAGCAGACGCTCCCGAAAAGTTTTGCTCCGGCAAGCTTGCCGGGGAACGTCAAGCTCCGGCTGAGCCGCAGGTTCTCGCCGTGGAAGCAGATGTTCCCACAGCAGCAGATGTGCCTTTGGTTCTTGTTGTCGAGCCGCAAGCTCCAGCATGGGCACAGGCAGTTCTCCCCACGGAACTCGTATACGGATCACCTCGAGTGCTCGCTTATGATGAGCTTGAGCAAGAGCAGTTGCGACAAGATGATGCGCTGCTCCTTGAGGAGGATCGTCTTCAGGCTGCTGTACGAGCTGCTCGATACCAGCAAGCTTTGCGCCACTACCATAGTCGCAAAGTTAATGCCAGAAGTCTCGAGGAAGTCGACCTTGTTCTTCGGTGTGTTCAGTCCGCCAAGAATTCCAACAAGTTGACACCAAAGTGGGAAGGCCCTTACCGGGTGAAACAAGTCACTAGGCCTGGCGCTGTCCGCCTTGAGACCGAAGATGGCATTCCGGTGAGCAACTCCTGGAACATTGAGCATCTTCGTGAGTTTTACCTGTAAGGCGCGGTTGCCGGAACCTGTTAAGGCAACCACCTTTTGTACAAGTCTTGCCGATGTTGCATGTAATCCTTTGTACAAAGCGGCGCAGACCCGTGCATATGTGCCGCACATCTTGTCAATCTCATGCTTTCTACTTCTATTTTGCATGCGTTATCGACACTTTGTGCAGCACCTACCCCGGTAAGCAATAACGAGTCATAAGGCTCCATATCTTTATTTTCTCTTCTTTCTCTTTCTCAAAGAAAGGAAGGTTCCTCGCCCACAAGTTTGCGGGGAAAGGAGAAGATAATGGTGTGGACCAAGCGTCGCTCAAGGAAGTCTAGCCTTACCGGGAAGCAAGCTGACAGAAAAGCTAAGTTGCTAAAGTTTGAGCAATCAGTTTTAAAATTTTAAGTTATCTTCCTCGAACGACCGTACTTTGTATGGAAAACACATGCTTGGAGGAACCAACTCGTAGCTAGTTGCGCCCTTACTTTGTTTCGAGTCCGCTCAACAACTTAAGTGAGCTGCGACTAGTTGCGACAAGGTTTCTTGTCGGTAGTGGCACCGCCAAAGGTCTTGACGTCTTTTCAAGACACTTTTCATGACCCAGTGCTGCTGACAAGTTCCCTAAAAGCGTAGGGCAAAAACATACAGAGGAAGGAATCAAGTAAAGGAAATAACATAGCAATTGCTACCCGAAATAGAGTTATATTACAAGATAACTTGTCGCAGCTCTAATAGATCGTTCTCATAACATGACCAGCAGCGGCAAGAAAAAGAGAAAGCGGGCGGCCTAATCTACGCGATCGCCCTCAACCCTCTTGATCCCGCTCACCCTGTCCACGATGGGTGCAACAAGGGTCTTGAGCGCTTCCACATCAGCATCCGGCGGCAAGAACTTGAGGAGCAGAGCAGTTCGACTGCCCATGGAGCTCGACCGCCCATGGGAGCTTGATGAAGACGCCATCGCCGGCCTTCAAATAGGCGTCGGGCTGGGGCTCTTCGGAGCCCGACGCTGCCGCAACGGCGGAGGGATCGGCGGTCGGCGTAGCGCCTGGCGCTCCTGCGGCCTCGGGGCCGTCGGTCACGATCGCGGACCCCACGCCCGGCTTCTGGCGGCAGCTGGCGGCCTCTTCGCGGCCGGGCTCGTCGGCGCCGACTTCTTCTCCGATGGCAGCGTGGCGTCGTCGGTGATGCAGCGCGCATCCTCCTCGCCCGGCGGCCTCGGTCTCCATTGGCTCTGTGGCGGATGGATCGGACGACCGGAAAATGAAGAAAAGTCAAGCAAATATTCAAAAAGAAAATCAGAAGAAGAAGAACACAAGGAATGTTTTCAAGCAAGAGGATTACCTGTGCTAGGGTCTGCAGTCATGGTCTCCGCCACCAGGGGATCGCTAGAGTTGTCCCTTGCCGGAGAAGTCTCCCTTGCCGGAGAACGCTCCCTTGCCGGGGAATCCTCCCTTGGCGGTGTAGTCGAAGCAGAAGGCATGTCAGGAGCGGCTTCAGGGCACTCCTGGTAAGGCTGCTCTGCTCCTACACAAATCAGCAGTCAGATATCAGCAAAGAAAGGGCACCCATGCACGCCTAACAGCAGGAAGTAAACCATATACTTACGCTGGGGGCTGCGCTTGCCCATGCCCTGTTTTGGGCCTGGCCCAACGGCGCTCAGCACCGTGTGTGGCCCAGGCCCGGGGGCTCCTGTCGGTGTACTAGAGTAGGGGTACCCTAGTATCCCGAACTTGTGCACGGCGATTCTGACCCTCCGCGGCAGGGCTTACCGGGTGACCGCCAAGGTCCTCCGTGGTTCCTTTGGAGCCATTCAAGAACAAAGTATTCAAGCCAAGGAGACAAGGCCCCGGCAAGAGGAGCTTGCCGGGAAGGCCGCCCAAGTACCTAGGAGACAAGGCCCCGGCAAGAGGAGCTTGCCGAGAAGACCCGGTGAGCGACAAGCTTCCGGACGCGACAAGACAACGACCGCGGCAAGCCGCTTGCCGCGGCAGACCACCGCTCTGTACCTGCGCTCCAGCACATCCACTAACGTGTCGCCTACAGGACCTTTCGGTAGCGTGGCAAGAGCCGTCTTGCGGCCCTGAGCGGTGGCAAGCGGCGGCCCGACAAGATTGCCATCGTGGCAAGCGATGGCGCCCGACGGTCCCTTTACGCCTGACCGTTAGGGCGGCGTGAGACGGGCATTTAATGTCTTTGTCCCCTGCCGTCAGGGTTAGGTATGATACACTGTACAAGTAGATGTACCAACCACTCCTTTTCCATTTTTACCCTTGTCTATGTTGCCACCTGTCGGAGACCCCTTTAGCATATAAAAGGAGGCCCATGCGCAACGTAGAGGGAGGTTCGAGAGGTTCAAAAGGTTCGAAGCCAGAGAACACTCACTCTCGGTCTCGTTAGCAGCTTGTGTGTACGGTAGCACTCAGCGCTCCCAAGCAAGAACTCAATACATTCAGACATGCAGCAGTAGGAGTGTTATCTCTCCGGAGAGCTCCGAAGCTGGGTAAACCGCTCGTGTGCTTCGCCTCGATCTGCTCTTCGTGCGACCTCCGCCCCCCGCCGAACCGAAAGGGGCTCGGTCCGCCGGTCCCATAGGTGTTCGTGGGCTAGATCAGCTCCCCCGACAAAGTGATTCCAAAAGTCCATCAGAATGGAGTTTCTTCATGTGCTTTACACCAATATGACCTAAACGGCAGTGCCACAAATAAGTTGCACTATCATTATCAACTTTGCATCTTTTGGCTTCAATATTATGAATATGTGCATCACTACTATCGAGATTCATCAAGAATAGACCACTCTTCAAGGGTGCATGACCATAAAAGATATTACTCATATAAATAGAACAACCATTATTCTCAGATTTAAATGAATAACCGTCTCGCATCAAACAAGATCCAGATATAATGTTCATGCTCAACACTGGCACCAAATAACAATTATTCAGGTCTGAAACTAATCCCGAAGGTAGATGTAGAGGTAGCGTGCCGACCGCGATCACATCGACTTTGGAACCATTTCCCACGTGCATCGTCACCTCGTCCTTAGCCAATATTCGCTTAATCCGTAGTCCCTGTTTCGAGTTGCAAATATTAGCAATGTAACGATATCAAATACCCAGTGCTCACTGCGACCATTAGTAAGGTACACATCAATAACATGTATATCACATATACCTTTGTTCACCTTGCCATCCTTCTTATCCGCCAAATACTTGGGGCAGTTCCGCTTCCAGTGACCAGTCCCTTTGCAGTAGAAGCACTCAGTCTCAGGCTTAGGTCCAGACTTGGGCTTCTTCACTTGAGCAGCAAGTTGCTTGCTATTCTTCTTGAAGTTCCCCTTCTTCCGTTTACCCTTTTTCTTGAAACTGGTGGTCTTGTTGACCATCAACACTTGATGCTCCTTCTTGATTTCTACCTCCGCAGCCTTTAGCATCGCGAAGAGCTCGTGAATTGTCTTATCCATCCCTTGCATATTATAGTTCATCACGAAGCTCTTGTAGCTTGGTGGCGATGATTGAAGAATTACATCAATGACACTATCATCGTGAAGATTAACTCTCGGTTGAATCAAGTGATTGTTATACGGAACATTTTGAGTATATGCTCCTTGTGAGAACTATTCTCCTCCATCTTGCAGCTGTAGAACTTATTGGAGACTTCATATCTCTCACTCCGGGCATTTTCTTGAAATATTAACTTCAACTCCTGGAATATCTCATATGCTCCATGACGTTCAAGACATCGTCCGGTTCTAAGCCGTAAAGCATGGGACACTAAACTATCGAGTTGCAATCAGCTTTGCTCTGCCACGTTCATAACATCTGGCGTTGCTCCTGCAGCAGGTTTGGCACCTAGCGGTGCTTCCAGGACGTCATTCTTCTGTGCAGCAATGAGGATAATCCTCAAGTTACGGACCCAGTCCGTGTAATTGCTACCATCATCTTTCAACTTTGCTTTCTTAAGGAACGCATTAAAACTCAACGGAACAACAGCACGGGCCATCTATCTACAACAACATAGACATGCAAAATACTATCAGGTACTAAGTTCATGATAAATTAAAGTTCAATTAATCATATTACTTAAGAACTCCCACTTAGACAGACATCCCTCTAATCATCTAAGTGATCACGTGATCCATATTGACTAAACCATGTCCGATCATCACGTGAGATGGAGTAGTTTTCAATGGTGAACATCACTATGTTGATCATATCTACTATATGATTCATGCTTGACCTTTCGGTCTCAGTGTTCCGAGGCCATATCTGCATACGCTAGGCTCGTCAAGTTTAACCCGAGTATTCTGCGTGTGCAAAACTGGCTTGCACCCGTTGTATGTGAACGTAGAGCTTATCACACCCAATCATCATGTGGTGTCTCGGCACGATGAACTTTCACAACGGTGCATACTCAGGGAGAACACTTATACCTTGAAATTTAGTGAGAGATCATCTTATAATGCTACCGTCGAACTAAGCAAAATAAGATGCATAAAAGATAAACATAACATGCAATCAATATAAGTGATGTGATATGGCCATCGTCATCTTGTGCCTTTGATCTCCATCTCCAAAGCACCGTCATGATCACCATCGTCACCGGCGTGAAACCTTGACCTCCATCGTAGCATCCTTGTCATCTCGCCAACTATTGCTTCTACGACTATCGCTACCGCTTAGTGATAAAGTAAAGCAATTACATGGTGATTGCATTTCATACAATAAAGCGACAACCATATGGCTCCTGCCAGTTGCCGATAACTCAGTTACAAAACATGATCATCTCATACAATAAAATTTAGCATCATGTCTTGACCATATCACATCACAGCATGCCCTGCAAAAAAAACAAGTTAGACGTCCTCTACTTTGTTGTTGCAAGTTTTACGTGGCTGCTACGGGCTGAGCAAGAACCGTTCTTACCAACGCATCAAAACCACAACGATATTTCGTCAAGTATGTGTTGTTTTAACCTTCACAAGGACTGGGCTAGCCACACTCGATTCAACTAAAGTTGGAGAAAGCGGCACCCTTGACCACCTATGTGCGAAGCACGTCGGTAGAACCAGTCTCGGCGTAAGCGTCTGGCGTAATGTCGGTCCGGGCCGCTTCATCCAACAATTCTGCGAATCAAAGTATGACATCTTTGGTAAGCAGTATGACTTGTATCACCCACAACTCACTTGTGTTCTACTCGTGCATATAACATCTAAGCATAAACCTGGCTCGGATGCCACTGTTGGGGAACAAAGTAATTTCAAAAAAAATCCTACACACACGCAAGATCATGGTGATGCATAGCAACATGAGGGGAGAGTGTCATCCACGTACCCTCGTAGACCGTAAGCGGAAGCGTTATGAGAACGCGGTTGATGTAGTCATACATCTTCACGATCCGACTGATCCAAGTACCGAACGCACGGCACCTCCGAGTTCAGCACACGTTCAGCTCGGTGACGTTCGACGAACTCCGATCCAGTAGAGCTTCGAGAGAGAGTTCTGTCAGCACGACGGCGTGATGATGGTGATGATGATACTACCGACACAGGGCTTCGCCTAAGCACCGCTACGATATGATTGAGGTGGACTATGGTGGAGGGGGGCACCACACACGGCTAAAAGATCAACTGATCAACTTGTGTGGCTATGGGGTGCCCCCCTCCTCCGTATATAAAGGAGTGGAGGAGGGGGAGGGGCTGGCCCTCCTAGGCGCGCCCAAGGGGAGTCCTACTCCCACCGGGAGTAGGACTCCAACCCTTCCATGAGTAGGAGTAGGAGAGAGGGAAGGAGGAGAGAGGAAGGAAAGGGGCGCCGCCTCCTTGTCCAATTCGGACTAGAGGGGAGGCGCGCCTACCCGCCGCCCTCCTCTTCTCCACTAAGGCCCAATAGGCCCATTACACTCCCGGGGGTTCAGGTAACCCCACGGTACTCCAGTATTTATGCGAACTTGCCGGAACCCTTCCGAAGTCCAAACATAGTCATCCAATATATCAATCTTTATGTCTCGACCATTTCGAGACTCCTTGTCATGTCTGTGATCATATCCGGGACTCCGAACTACCTTCGATACATCAAAACACATAAACTCATATTACCGATCGTCACCGAACGTTAAGCGTGCGGACCCTACGGGTTCGAGAACCATGTAGACATGACCGAGACTCGTCTCCGGTCAATAACCAATAGCGGAACCTGGATGCTCATATTGGCTCCTACATATTCTACGAAGATCTTTATCGGTCAAACCGCATAACAACATGCGTTGTTCCCTTTGTCATCGATATGTTACTTGCCCGAGATTCGATCGGCGGGATCTCAATACCTAGTTCAATCTCGTTACTGGCAAGTCTCTTTACTCATTCCGTAATACATCATCCCGCAACTAACTCATTAGTTGCATTGCTTGCAAGGCTTATAGTGATGTGCATTATCGAGAGGGCCCAGAGATACCTCTCCGACAATCGGAGTGACAAATCCTAATCTTGATCTATGCCAACTCAACAAGTACCATTGGAGACACATGTAAAGCACCTTTATAATCACCCAGTTACGTTGTGACGTTTGGTAGCACACAAATTGTTCCTCCAGTATTCGGGAGTTGCATAATCTCATAGTCATAGGAACATGTATAAGTCATGAAGAAAGCAATAACAATATACTAAACGATCGAATGCTAAGCTAACGGAATGGGTCAAGTCAATCACATCATTCTCTAATGATGTGATCCCGTTAATCAAATGAAAACTCATGTCTATGGCTAGGAAACTTAACCATCTTTGATTCAACGAGCTAGTCAAGTAGAGGCATACTAATGACACTTAGTTTGTCTATATATTCACACATATACTAAGTTTCCGGTTAATACAATTCTAGCATGAATAATAAACATTTATCATGATATAAGGAAATATAAATAACAACTTTATTATTGCCTCTAGGGCATATTTCCTTCAATACCTACTGTTGTTGTGCTGCATCATCCCTTCCTCTTTGGGGAAATACCGACGTAGTTCTAGCAGATATCATCCACCTCAATACCTCTTTCAGAAATTTTATGGCCCAAAACAATACCTCCGTTAACCATAAGTGGCACTTCTCCCAATTCAAGACAAGATTTGTTTGCTCACATGTCTGCAAAACTCGATCAAGATTGTTTAAACAATCATCAAAAGACTTCCCATAAATAGAAAAGCCATCCATGAAAACCCCAACAATCTTTTCACAAAAGTTAGAGAATATAGCAGTCATACATCTTTGAAAGGTAGCATCTGCATTGCATAAACCAAAAGGCATACGTCTATAAGCATAAGTTCCAAAAGGACAAGTAAAAGTGGTCTTTTCTTGATCAGGTTGAGAAACAGGTATTTGTGAAAAAACTGAATATCCATCAAGGAAGCAAAAATGTGTGTGCTTCGACAATCTTTCTAGCATTTGATCAATAAAAGGCAGAGGGTAATGATCTTTTCTAGTTGCTTTATTTAATTTTCTAAAATCAATTACCATTCTATAGCCTGTAACAATTCTTTGTGGACTAAGTTCATTCTTATCATTAGGAACAACGATAATACCTCCTTTCTTAGGGACACAATGAACATGACTTACCCATCTACTATCAGGCTATAGGATAGATTATACCTGCTTCGAAGTTTTAATATTTCCATTCTTACCACTTCTTTCATTTCCGGATTTCAAGCGTTGGTGATCAACAACGGGTTTAGCATCAGGTTCCATATTATTCTGCTGGCATAGAGTGGGACTAATGCCCTTTAAATCATTAAGAGTATACCCAATTGCGGCTCGGTGCTTCCTTAGAACTTCCAATAATCTTTCTTCTTCATGTTCTGAAAGGTTAGCACTAATAATAACAGGATATATCTTCTTCTCATCGAGATAAGAATATTTTAAAGTGTCTGGCAATTGTTTTAATTCAAACACGGGATCACCTTTAGGTGGAGGAGGACCTCCTAGAGTTTCAATAGGAAAATTTTGTTTAAGCAGAGGACGTTGTTCAAACAAAATCTTATCTACTTCATTTCTTTTGTTCATATGCAAATCATTTTCGTGGTCTAGCAAATATTGTTCTAAAGGATCAGTAGGAGGTACAACAATAGAAGCAAGACCAATTATTTCATCCTTACTAGGCAGTTCTTTCTTATAATGCTTTCTACTAAACTTGGAGAAGTTAAACTCATGAGACTCATCACCAAAACTAAACCGACAGTTTGTTTCTCAGAATCTATTTTAGCATTAACAGTGTTCAAGAAAGGTCTACCAAAGATAATGAGACAAAAGTCATCTTGTGGGGAACCAAGAACAAGAAAAGCAGTAAGGTATTTTATTTTCCCACACAAGACTTCAACATCTCTAACAATCCCAAGTTGTGTGATGGTTTCTCTATTAGCAAGTTTAATAGTAACATCTATGTCTTCTATTTTAGCGGGCGCTATGTCATTCATAATTCTTGATATAAGGTAAAATTAATAGCACTCATGCTAGCACCTATGTCGCATAAACCATGATAACAGTGATCTCCTATTTTAACAGAGACAATAGGCATGCCAACAACAGGTGTATGTTTATATTTTCATCGGGTTTGGCAATTCTAGCAGCTTCATCACAGAAGTAAATAACATGCCCATCTATATTTTCAACCAGGAGATCCTTAACCATAGCAACACTAGGTTCTACCTTGATTTGTTCAGCTAGTTTAGGTGTTCTAATATAACTTTTATTGACCACAGTTGAAACTTTAGCATGTTCCTTCATCCTAACAGGGAAAGGTGTTTTTTCAATATAAACAGTAGGTACAACTGAATCAACATTATAAATAATAGTTTCATCTTTAGCTATTACCAGTTCTTTAATTTCTTCTTTAATAGGTGGGTGATATTTAAACCACTTCTTGTTAGGGAGATCAACATGAGTAGCAAATAATTCACAAAAGGAGGCTACTATCTCATAGCCAAGTCCATATTTAGTGCTAAACTTTTGAAAAGCATCGGTATTCATAAAAGATTTAACACAGTCAAACTTAAGCTTAATACCTGACTCTTTACCTTCGTCGAGTTCCCAATCTTCAGAGTTGCGTTTAATTCTTTCTAAAAGATCCCACCGGAATTCAATAGTCTTCTTCATAAAGGAACCAGTACAAGAACTATCAAGCATGGATCAATCATTATGATAAAGTCGAGCACAGAAGTTCTGAATAATAATTTCTCTTGAGAGCTCATGACTGGGGCATGAATATAACATTGACTTAAGCCTCCCCCAAGCTAGAGTGATACTTTCTCCTTCACGAGGCCAAAAATTATATATATGATTCCGATCACGATGAACTAGATGCATATGATAATTTTCTTGGTGAAACTCCAATTTCAATCGATTCCAATTTCAAGATCCAATATCATCGCATAGCCTATACCATGCCAATGCTTTTCCCTTCTAAGATAAAGGGAAAAAAATTCTTAGCTTCATCTCCGGGTAAACCTGCAAGCTTAAATAATCCACGAATTTCTTCCACATATATTAAGTGCATGTCAGGATGTTCGGTTCCATCTCCTGCATAAGGATTAGCTAGCAGTTGTTCTATCATACCCGAAGGAATTTTATATTCAATATTTTCAGTAGGTGCAGTAGATTGAGGGGTAACTAATTGTAGTTCCGGCCGAGGTGAAGATACCCCAAACAAACCCCTCAAAGGATTGTTCTCCATAGTAAGAAGTGACAGTAAATTTCAGCACATAGTAATAATTTTTCCTTACCAATTTCCACTTACCAAGAGCGCTTCACTGCAAAAAGAGCCTTGATGACCCACAAGTATAGGGGATCAATCATAGTCCTTTCGATAAGTAAGAGTATCCAACCCCACGAGGAGCAGAAGGAATGAAAAGTGGTTTTCAGCAAGGTAATCTCTGCAAGCACTGAAATTATAAGTAGCGAGTAGTTTGACAGCAAGATAATTTGTAACGAGCAAGTAACTTGATATGATAACAAAAGTGCAGCAAGGTAGCCCAATCCTTTTTAGGCAAAGGACATGCCAAAACGGTCTATTATGATAGGCAAAGCGTTCTTGAGGGTACACGGGAATTTCATCTAGTCACTTTCCTCATGTTGGTTCGATTCGTGTTCGCTACTTTGATAATTTGATATGTGGGTGGACTGGTCTTAGGTGATGTTCTTACTTGAACAAACCTCCTACTTATGATTAACCCCCCGCAAGCATCCGCAACTACGAGAAAAGTATTAAGAATAAATTCTAACCATAGCATTAAACTTTTGGATCCAATCGCTCCCTTACGGAATAGCGCATAAAGTAGGGTTTAAGCTTCTATCACTCTCGCAACCCATCATCTAATAACTACTCTGCAATGCACTCCCTTAGGCCCAAATATTGTGAAGTGTCATGTAGTCGACATTCACATGACACCACTAAGGGAATCACAACATACATATCATCAAAATATCGAACACACATCAAGTTCACATGATTACTTGCAACATGATTTCTCCCGTGACCTCAAGAACAAAAGTAACTACTTACAAATGATAATCATGCTCAAGATCAGAGGGGTATTAAATAGCATAATGGATCTGAACATATAATCTTCCACCAAATAAACCATATAGTAATCAACTACAAGATGTAATCAACACTACTAGTCACCCACAAGTACCAATCTATAGTTCGGTACAAAGATTGAACACAAGAGATGAACTAGGGTTTGAGAGGAGATAGTGATGTTGAAGATGTTGATGGAGATTGCCCCCAAGATGGGAGAGTTGTTGGTGATGATGATGGCGATGATTTCCCTCTCGAGAGGAAGTTCCCCAATGAATCGCTCATGGAGGGCAAAGTGCTCCTGCCCAAGTTCTGCCTCGAGACGGTGGCGCTTCGTCCTGAAAGTTCTCTTTTTTTCTAGTTTGAAATGACTTATATACCAGAAGATGGGCACCAGAGGTTGGCTGGGCTGAGCACAACCCACCAGGGCGCGCCTGGGGGGGCCTGGCGCGCCTTGGTGTCTTATGCTCACTAGGTGCCCCCCCCCCCCAGGTTATTTGTTCCAGTATTTCTTATTTATTTTGTAAAAAATCCCCGTGAAGTTTCAGCTCATTTAGAGTTGTGCAGAATAGGTAGCCTGACGTAGCTTTTCAGGTCCAGATTTTCAGCTGCCGGAATTCTCCCTCTTTGTGTGAACCTTGCATAATATGAGAGAAAAGGCATTAGAATTACTTCAAAAAGCATTATTATGCATAAAAACGTTATAAATAACAGTAGGTAAACATGATGCAAAATAGACGTATCACTCCCGCATCACCAGATTTGCCTGGAGCTTGGAACGCCAGGCCGCCTCATACTCCAGATCCGCAGCCCCATCGACCGAGCCCTCCCGTCGGCGTTTCTGGCCAGAGATGGCCTCGCAGGAGGAGCCACGCGAGCGGTCCATCGCCAGGACCGACGCGAACGAGAGGGTGAGGGGTGGAGGAGTGGATCTGGAGAAGGAGCGGATGGGGAGACGATAGCGACGCCGATCTGAGGAGTGAGGCCAAAACCCTAGGAACGGTGGAGAGAGCCCTCGGGACCCATAAATATCCCGACCGAGTCAGCCGGGGCTAGGGATGGGCAGGCGGGACGAGAGATTGGGTCGTGGCCACTCGAGGCCCACGGTCCAACACTGAGCGAGGAGGAAAAGAGATAGGCGAGATGAGATGGAGAGCCCCAGGCCCATCGGGCCCAACAGAGGCGGGGGGCCCGACCCATCGCTCACAAGCCATCGGGTCAAGCGAGCCAGATATAGGGTTGCCACCACCGACGCCGGGCGCCCGGCGATGGCAGGGCAAAGGGCGGAGCAGGGGGAAAGAGGGGGGAGCAGGACACTGGTGAACCCACCTCACCACGACGAGGACCAGGACCCAGGATTCCGCAATCAGGCGAGAGGACAGGGAGCTTACCAAAAGGATGACACCGAAGAGAGACGCGCACCCAGCCGCAGTCCCTCGACGGGGAGGAAGCGAGCCAACCGTGACCACCACGGGCAAACTTGCGGACGCGTAGCGAGGAGACCATGGTCGCGGTAGGCGGCGCCGCCCGGGGAGGAGACGAGGACGAGGGATCCGCCTCGGAATCCGAGGCATCGGAATCCATGGCCCAAATCTTGTTGAAGGAGATCAAGGGCCGGGGAGGAGGCCGGAGGATGAGCGACGGGGAGGGCGGAGGGGAAGGCGGAGCCGTCGCAGGCAGACCGCAGGGGGGTTCCGCCAGGAGGGGCGCCGGCGACGTGAGGGGGGAGAGGGTGCACGTCGCCGTAGTCGCTAGAACGGGGGAAGGGGAGAGGGGAGGGGAAAGAGGATCCATTTTCCCTTCGGGAGCAAACGCTGAGTTCGATGTGCTGGTACTGAATTCGTGAGGCGACGCGATAGCGTTTGTGCGACAAGCTCCAGACAGGTGCGCCCAAAAGCCAAAGTTACTTGCACTTTTGCACAGTCAAACATCATCTGATTAACCTTTTCCGGATGTTGAAATGTCCCATTCAGACCCATCATCGATACCAGTGCGCTGTGCTCGCTGTTCGACGGAACGGAGTGATTAATACTTGCACCCAAGAGTAGTTCACAGACGGTATTATTCACCGGACCGAAGCAAAGTACTCAAAAGGTGGCGTGCCAAGAAGAAAATACCAAAACGTGGAAAAAGACTGAGCTGCCGTCCGAATTTAAAAACACTCTAACTTGCAACGAGATGCGACAATCTTCACTAATCACTACGTACTTAGTCGTCGTGTGGCAAGCACAAGTGTCAGCACGAAACCGTGTGGCATTTGGTCTGATGCAAATCGAAGCGCGTACGATCCCCTCCCACACACAATATAAATAAAATATCAGACATGACTCGAAAACCTCGCGACTTGGAGGCGCAGCTGTCTTGAAATGATGTGAACGAGATACGTAACAAGTCAACCAGCGGGGTCAATGCTTTTATAGCAATAACCTATTACAATCTGGGCACAGATCGAGCAGAGAGAAGACGGCACAATCCCATCCGACACGATCCTGATCAAGCCTTTTACCAAACTGCGTACTCTGCTTTGTCAAACATACTCATATAAAACCGTGCCTTTTTTTTATCCTCGCTTTGTCAAAGGCTTGCGCTTTTTGCACTTTAATCAGCTACAGGCTCGCATGAGATCCAATGAACTTGAAATGTCCAAACCTGGGTCCCTCAGTTAACCCAGAAAACAATCAACAGGTCTGACCTTGGCGCCATTTCTGATCGTCGTTAACTAGTGGGGGTAGGTTTCCACGATCCACATCCGACGATCGTCGTCGATCCGGTCCAAGATTTAACTGGTTGCTTGCGATCTCCTTGATGGTTCTTCAAACGGATCTTGTTCAGGTTAGGCCCGGCGACCGGCGGCCAAGCACGGGCAAACCTGAAAACACATGTGCAGGTCGCATTCGCGTCCGCGGCAGAGGATCGCATCGTGCCGGCTTCCATGTGGCATGGTTTCCACGTATACGTATACCTAATCCAGCGACATGGAGTACGCTGGTCGCTCGAAGTTCCCAGCCCAGCCCTGCCTTTGCCTTGTGTAGTTCTGTAGATGTCGCCTAACAGTCGGGAGCAAAGCGCAGCACGGTACCTGTTTCCGGACTGACTCGTTCACTTCGCGGCGGCGAATTCTCAGCCCGTCTTCACTCCGGGTCGATCTCTGTCAGGGCAGCATGTCCGGTGCAAACCCGGCCTGGCCGCCATTACTCGTACGTCCGGCGGACAGTGACCGGACATGTCATTTGTCAGCTTCTCCCCAAGATCACTTTCCTCCTCCCCTCGCAACTTGCCCGGAAGCCGGAGGCACGTCGAGCAGACACCGATCGACGGGCCGGTCCTTGATGGCTAACGGGGAGCATCCGGCTTGACCTGCCCAAAGTAAACGCATAGGCTATTTCAGCTGCGCGCTTTATCTGGCCACACAATCGAACCAAAACCCACATACGTACGTAGCTGACACGGGGCACGCGTATGTCTGCCCTGCACTGCACCTTGTAACACTGCCATCTTGGGCACAAACAAAGATCCCCAGGGCGACGAGCGCCACCAGCCTCCCAGCGGGAAGGTCAGGTCTTCCATAACGCGTAAGCCTCGGCTTCCGCTCGCACGAGCAGAGCAGACGCGCGCGCCGCTCTCCTTTTTATATAGGAGCATGTAGTATCTGAAGCGAAGCAGCATCCCTCGCCGTAGCCAGCCTAGCAGACTCTCTCGAGCTGGAGAGGACACGATCCTACGGAGCGGAGAGTGAACCATCGATCCGTCGAGCTTTCTGCGGTTGAGCTTGAAGAGCTTCCATGGGGAACTGCTTCGGCTCCGAGGAGGCCGAAGTGGAGGCCGTCAAGCAGGCGCCGGGCCACCCCGAAGGTAACACCACTTCTCCCAAGTGCCATTTTGCAGCCGTCTTGGTCCTGAAATCTTACTCAGATTCGCTTCGCCCATTCAATTCTGCGTGGCTCACTCGCTAATTTCTTGTTCGCATCATCAGCGATTTCAAGCCGCGGCCCCCCTCCCATGGCGGCGCCCAAGGCCCACGTCGCCGCGGGTGCCAGGAGGTCCCCGGGCTCGTCGTCCATGAGCAGCGTCACCACCCGAAGCACCAGCGCCAGCACGTCGGCGGGCGGCGGCGTGCCCGAGGGGGCAGAGCCGGAGGGCAGGATCCTGGAGGCGCCCAACCTGCGCATCTTCACGTTCGCGGAGCTCCGGGCGGCGACAAGGAACTTCAAGCCGGACACGCTGCTGGGCGAGGGCGGGTTCGGGCAGGTGTACAAGGGGTGGGTCGACGAGAAGACCATGAACCCGGCGCGCAGCGGCACCGGCATGGTCATCGCCGTCAAGAAGCTCAACCAGGAGAGCCTGCAGGGTCTCGAAGAATGGCAGGTACGCACCACTACAACCCTACCTACCACCAGCTCCTCAATCACATCCATCGCCATTGCAGCCAGAGTCGTTAGCTCATAGAGAAGTGAAAGAAAGGCGCGCACGCGATTCAGCGGTCCATTTTTCTTTTGACAATCCGGCCCAGAAATAGCGAGAGGATATGCCGCTAACTAGCTTGAGCTTACAAAATTGGTTACTGGCACCAATAATTGCTGCCGTGGCTAAGCTAGGGCCAGTTCCACACGGCGTGTTCACATGGCCAGAGTAGACCATCTCTTTCAGATGTTCATACATTTGTATACACTACTGTTCGAAGTTGTTAATTCGCTGGAGAGTACTGACCACACCTCACGTGACACATAAATTATTAGCCCGTTATTTAAAACTCTGGATCTAACTTGTGGCGCGGGACGGTAATTTTTTGCAGTGCGAGGTGAACTTTCTGGGGAGGATATCGCACCCCAACCTGGTGAGGCTGCTGGGGTACTGCCTGGAGGACAGGGAGCTGCTGCTCGTCTACGAGTTCATGGCCAAGGGCAGCCTGGAGAACCACCTCTTCAGAAGTGAGTGCTCCTCTCCTATCACTGCAGTTACCACACTTGTTCGTCCGATCTTGCCATTATTTTCCCTGTCCGCTTCTCTGCAACTTCACCCGTCTGGTTTGATGTCGACTGGGTTGACCTGTTCTGACAACGATCTTGGGTTGTCTACGCTAACTAAGTGTGATGGGATGGTCTACTCGCAAAAGCCAAATAAACTAAGGTGAAGGTGATGCGATTGTCATCATCAAAGTGCTAGTATGAGATTATTTCCTCAGTGGTGCCAACCGATAGTATAACGACATGACAAGAGCTGGGACCTGGGCATGCATGACCCGGTCCCGGTACCCGGACGGTGGTGATTAGGACCCCCGGGCAAAAGACAAAAAGGGCCGTCCGGTTTGTATCGTACGCCCAGAGCCCACTTGTCTAAAAAACAAATAAGATTGTTGACATCATCTTTTTTATTCTCCTTTAAGAAACATGCAAGAGTTTTCCCCCTAAATAAAGAGAAGTGATAACATAATTTGAACAGCCAATTTAATCTTGTTGGGGACTTTAAAACAGGGCTAAAGTTGGACATACTTGGGTATCATCAAAGGTGTTCACGTTTGCTTGTGATATTGTGTGTACAAAGTATAAAGTTTTCATGATTATATTTTAATGTC
The DNA here is from genome assembly GCA_021605145.1 of Aegilops bicornis. NCBI lineage: Eukaryota > Viridiplantae > Streptophyta > Magnoliopsida > Poales > Poaceae > Aegilops > Aegilops bicornis. The sequence goes on along the minus strand of CM038670.1, from coordinate 692,634,448 downwards.
CATTCTTCCTTGAATTAGTGTAATATTTCCTATGAGTTACAAGCAAGCTAGTGAAAATTGGGAAATTCAAGAACACAATTATAATTTCCAATAATTCTCAAAAGGGTATTTTGTCTCCGTCCGAAAAGTAAAAATGGCCAAGCCCTAGAAAGGGTGGGCAGCAACTTGCTGGATTTCAAAGCCCAACAATTGTTGTGGACAATACAGGCCCATATATAATTTTTTTCCTCTTATAAATGTGCCTTTTTATGACCCACCTATTACTTTGACCACGTGAAGTTCCAAAAAATGCACGCCTTAGATTCATAAAGAAAAAAATCCACGCCTTAAAATGGGTGTAAATGCGGGCACGGAGTTTATAATCCAAAGCTCAAATGCACCCTTGTGAAAAATAAAGTAAAAATAGTTAAAAATCACCAAATCTTTTTTTTTTGCAACAAACATTGTTGAGCGTTCTTCATACCTGCAATTTTCCATGAAGAAAAAACATTCATAATGCTCTGGGGAAAAATCAATGCTAAAAAAGACTATTTTTTAAAACATTCTAGAGCTGATTTTGTTGTGTTTTTTCTAGACCTCCACAGGTGTGATTTCTTCAAGAAATTTGCGCACATGCAGAAAACTAAGCAATGCTTGTTGTAAAAAAAAAAATTTACAAATCTACTGTCCATAGTAGTAGCATATTAGCTCAAGATTAGAAGGACACTGTCGTATAACTGTGCCTTATTAGTTGAATCGCACTAAACCAAGATGATGAAATTAACGTGCATTTCGTGGTTGCAGAAGGTGGATCCGTCCAGCCCATCCCATGGGGCCTGCGGCTCCGAATTGCCATCGACGCGGCGCGCGGCCTCGCCTTCCTGCACTCGTCGGAGAAGCACGCTACCGGGACTTCAAGGCTTCAAACATCCTCCTCGACACGGTACGCAACGCCTCTTCATTGCAACAAACCAAGAAATGGCGGATTCGACACGCGAAACCTAATATGTATCCCACTCCCCTCATCATCATGCAGAACTACAATGCAAAGCTCTCCGACTTCGGCTTGGCGAGGAACGGCCCCACCGGCGGCGACAGCCACATCACCACCCGCGTGATGGGCACCTACGGCTACGCGGCGCCGGAGTACGTCGCGACGGGCCACCTGTACGTGAAGAGCGACGTGTACGGGTTCGGCGTGGTGCTGCTGGAGATGCTGACGGGCCTGCGGGCGCTCGACACGGCCCGGCCCGCGCAGCAGCTGAACCTGGTGGACTGGGCCAAGCCGTACCTGGCGGACCGGCGGAAGTTGCCCCGCCTCGTGGACCCGCGGCTGGAGGGGCAGTATCCGTCCAAGGCCGCGCTGCGGGCCGCGCAGCTCACGCTGAGCTGCCTCGCGGGCGAGCCCAGGAACCGGCCCTCCATGGCGGAGGTCGTCGCCGCCCTGGAGGAGATCGAGCGGATTCGGCCTCGGCACCGGCGCGCGTCGCCGGAGGAGGAGAGGGAGAGCAGCAGCAGCGCGTCGTCTCGGAGCGCAGCAGGGCGGAGCGAGCGCCACGGGCACCGGCACCAGCAGCAGTCGCCGCGGCCGAGGTCCGGGACGGACGGCGCGCGGAGCGGTCACCCGTCTCCTCGGGTGAGATGACGATGGCCCAGAGCGAGCTGACTCACTGAGATCTCTCTCGTTGATCTTGATTCGCTGCCGGCTTTTCGGCCCAGTTTTCCTTGTCTTGGGCTTCTCCTGGGCACGTTTCGTACTTTCGGCCCACCGGTTCAACGATGTGCAAAGTGAGGCAGGTCTGGAATGTAGTAGGTAGGGAGATAATTCAAGATGGAGAAAATGTTGGAGAGAGCCCAGTTCTGATCCAGAATCCAGCATCGACATGTCTATCTCATTTCATCAAGTTAACACACGCACATGCGTCTACTAATTGCTCTTGGAGGGCGCCAATGTTGGAATGCTCCCTTCTCCTTGATCCAGTATCTCCAAAACTAATTGATACACCCTCATTGTACCAAAGCAAACCTTTTTCTTTCTTTCTTTCTTTCTTTTTTCAGCTTATCTTAGATTTTGATGTATATAACTAGTTTATATGTAACAAAACGTACTTTTTCTAGATTACATGATGCGGAGGTCTGAACGGAAACATGTATGTAGTATTAGCTCCCTGCTGGTTGAATTTAACTTGAATGCACAGTTGCGCCTGTTCGGTGAGCAGGCTTTGGGAATGTTTATGGCTAGCTGGTGTATATCCAAACAATGTACTTTTATTACAGTATCTTCAACAGCCGCGCTATATAAGCGCCGCGCCGAAAAATCAGTATTTTTTGCGCGCGCTATCGCTCCGGGCGCTCCAACGAAGGCGCAAAAACCACGCGTGAGGCATATCTAGTTCAGCGCGCTGGCCGAAACGCCATCGCGCCCCGCTTATTTGTTGCGCGCGCTCCCGCGCGCTGGCTCTCGAGCACTTGCTCGCAACTCCACCAACCCCATGCAGTCGCGGCGCCGCCGCCGTCTGCGCCACCCGGCGACCGTTCCGGCGCTTCCCCGGCCTATCCCCGCACCGCGGCGGCTTCCTCCGCCTCCCTCTAGTCAGCGCCGCCCCTCGCGCGTGGTGGTCCTCCGACAAACAGAGCTGGCCGCTCGGCGCCCGCAAGGTGTTCGACAAAACACCCGCAAGGTATGTATTGCTCAAATTTCATGTATTTGGTGCATGTTGATTGTAGTTTTTATAGCCTAGTATTGAACATCATAGATGAGTTTGTCGTATGATTCTTCCGAAGAAGAATTTGATATGGAAGAGGAGGAGGATCTTGCAATGATCCTAGCTATGCACACCAATAAAAAATCGAAGCACGGTGGTTCGGTTATGGGTCGACATAAAATTTGAAGGGATAGGACCGATGCCCATAACAGATTGATGAGGCACTATTTTGTGGAGAATCCCACATACCCGGAGTCATACTTTCTTCGCTGGTTTGGGATGAGCACCGAGTTGTTCCGGCGCATTGCAGAGAAACTAGCGAGCCATGACCGGTTTTTTCAGCAAAGAAGGATTGCCGCCGGAGAGCTCGGGCATAGCACCTTTTAGAAGGTGACAACCGCTTTGCGTATTACTAAACAGTAAGATGCAGCGAGCTACGCTTCCCCACAACGATTTGACACTTCTAGCCGTTCGATCTGCTCCTTAAACGCTCAGGATTGTTTGGTCGTCCACCACAGTTTTTTCTGCTTGTCCTAATCTTCTTGTTGGGGCTAGCTGAAGCGTCTCTGGGCATTGCTCCCAAGATTGACTTGGGCGTCCTCTTGTTAATCAGACCCAGCGTGTAGTGAAACATACAGTCCAGTTGGATAGTTCTAAACAAATGGTGTTGGACCGCATGAGCATGGGTCGAAGAGTGGTCTTCTCGATCGGCATATCCAGCGAGGCGACGCTCTGGATGTGAAGGCTAGGTTCCACAGCTACTCGATTTTCTCGATGGATGGTGGAGGTGCGTTACTAATCAGATCTTCTACTTTTTGCCTACTGTTTGCCTCATTCCTTGAATTCAAGAGCCAACAAATTCCTACCCTGATCAATTGATCATCCTAGATGTGATGGCGGCCATGGCAGAGGTCTCTAGCGCCCCTTCTCCTTACGCTTTGGGCTTGCCTTCCCTCTCCCGTCCAGGTGGTAGCTGCGACCGCTCTCCCTCCCCGGCGTAAAAGGGAGGACAGAAGATGCGGCGACATTGATTCCTCGAGTAGACGGAGCGACCACTAGGACAGAATCCTCACACGCGACGTGAGGTACATGCCGTTCTCGAAGGCCATTGACAGTGCTCACAAGCCGGATGCAGTGGACAAATGTACATACCAATTCTTTTACTGATTGTGGGCAACCAAAGGAGAGAAAAATAACACTCCTGCACGATCCTTCCTTCAGGTTTGGAAGGCACAATTGAATATTCTAGCTGCAGATGCACTCAGTCGATTTCAATTTATTTTTTAGGTGAAAAATTCCCTAAGCATTCACCAGAGCCATATCACACTCTTTACAATACAAGTATACAACTCATACAGGGAGTTAGGAATGCTAGATTTTGATCTCAAATCTCCACGGAAATTAGCATATGCAGCAACTTCAAGGGCCAAAGCATCGCTCTCCCTTCGAATTATCATGATGCAACTGGTCTCAAAGTCTTTCATGACAATACTTATGTCCTCAGTTATTTGGGACACCAGTGCCCCGCTGACAGAGGCTCACTGGATCTCCTCGAAAAGATTGGTGCAGTCACTTTCCAGTATTGGTGAGTTTCAATTTGTTTGATGATCATACGCATGCCATTGGCGACCATGGTACTTTAATTCAGACTTTTAGGCGAGAGGGCAAAAAATGGGATCCCGATATATACAAGGGTGATACCGAGAAGAAGGTAACCCTCAACCGAGGATGGTTAGAAGAAGGGCAAGGGAATAGTGCCAAGCCGATTGGAGCTAGCCACCCGGGACTATTTTCATGTCGGGGAGGGACAGGGAAGGTAAAGTCACAACCTTACAAAGAGCTTACAGAACTGTCCATGGATGCCTTTTTTCTAGATGGTGACTGTCGGTGTCAAAACCGGCGGATCTCGGGTAGGGGGTCCTGAACTATGCGTCTAGGCGGATGGTAACAGGAGACAAGGGACACGATGTTTTACCCAGGTTCGTCGGTTTTGACACCGACATTGGTGCTTTCATTGAGAGTTCCTCTGTGTCGTCACCATCAGGAAGGATGCCTTTTCCCGTCTTTAAAGACGGCGCCGTCGTCAAGGGAGCTTTGGCCGCCGGCCAGACTATCCGGCTAGGCGGTTTTCTCATGTCCGCTTGTTCGCCACCGCCCGACAATGACCTCTCAAGTCATTAAAAGCGATCTTCACGTCATTTCGAATTCGCCGAGCAGCTAGATCCGATTGAGCTCTCCTCCGTAAGCGAGCTCTTGGATCGCATCGCCACAGGAGTCACTACCGACTACGATCAGATTGGGCTTAAAACCGATCTGAGAGAAATTAACTCTCCCCAGTTACCCACCACGTTGTCGTGGTAGAGGAACAATCTGGCGACTCTTCTTCTATGTTAAAATCCAACTATGTCCGGATTAGGATCCCTCCATGCCGGATTCCAGCGGAGGACGAAAGCTAATCAAATCTTGAACCTAAAGTCGCATCGGACCAGATTTGTTGGAAGCGCTCAGCAAACCAAGCTTCGAATCCGGAAGCTCCTTGGCCTGAGCCTCAGTTAGGCGGGGTTCGAACTTAATTCCACCCGCCCACCCAAACATAAGCGATCTATCTCAAATACGGCAAGAGCCCGATGAAGCGATTACATCATTATTGGGCGATTCCTCTGGTTATGAGCAGGGATAAAGGACTATCGTGAAGAAAGCGCGATTTCAATCTTCTGCAACAATTGCACGGACAAGGGAATCATAAGCGCCATCGATTAAATCGCGAAGTTTCACGCCTCGCCGACCTAGCGACCATCGTACAAAAATCTTTGCGATGGAGAGTGCACGGAAAACCGAAACTAGGTTTTGGGACAATCCGCCTGAATACAAACCCATCCGAAATAAAAGGGTGCTTCATACTCAAGCACACGGGTTAAAAACCAAAAGCAAAAAACCCCTAGAAGTGCGGAACCGTCTTTGGAGGGATGGCTCAACGGACCTGCAAAATCCCACGATGCGGGCGCCACTCCAACACACAGCCTTCGAGCGTGTTAGATACTACGGCAGGTGGCCAAAAGTGGCGTAGGCTTTTTAGCCCCGGGCAACCAACCCAGCAGTACCAGTACGGTATTAACAGTCTTTGAGACTTTCGGATCAAATAACATGCGGAAACGAACAATCCGCAGCCTCGCCGAAGTCTACCAAGTAGCAACAACAAATCCATGGAGCGATACGGCTATCACCTTCAACGCCAGCGACGAACCTAAATCCTGAACAGCTAGGGCACCAGCCGCATTGGTCCTCAGTCCGATAGTGGACGGTTTCCGTCTTACTAAGGTACTCATGGATGGCGGCAGCGGATTAAACCTCATCTATGAGGAAACCCTTCAGAAAATGGTAATTGACTAGGAGCCGCATTGAGCGAAGCGGCACAACCTTGGAGGGATAATCCCTAGTCGAGAAATCTGTTGCAGACAGGGAAAATCACACTACATGTAGTGTTCGGCTCACCGGACAATTACAGGTTCGAGAAGGTCACGTTCCAAGTGGCCCCATTCGGCAGCGGATATCACGCTTTGTTAGGGCGAGAGGCATTCACAATCTTCCAAGCTATACCCCACTACGGGTACATGAAGCTCAAAATGCCAGGACCCAATGGGATAATCACTCTCGCCCGATGATCGCAGACGTGACACTCCGCTGAAAATAAAACGATCAGACCGGCCCTAGAGGCATTGTCCGAAGCCCTAGCGGCAGAGGAACTAACTACGTTGCGCTCCACGGTGGATAGGGACGATGTGATCCTCGATAAGAGGTCCAAGTCCACCTTTTTTAAACCAGCAGACGAAATAATCAAATTTCAGGTCCATCCAACGGACCCCACAAAGACGGCCTCCATTGGGGCACAATTAAGTCCTGATGTCGAAGTCAAGACTACGAGAATTCGCCGGAAAATTGGGACAGTTTGCACGGCACCCTTCAGACATGCCAGAATCCCACGCAGTGGCAGAGCCTGACCTAAATATCCTAAAAGGATTCAAGCCCGGTCAAACAAGCTCTCCGTGATTTTCCGAACCCAAAAGACAGGCAATGGGAGAGGAGCTAGCCAAACTCTTAGAAGCCGGATTCATTAGAGATATAAAACATCCGGACTGGCTAGCCAATCTAGTAATGGTACCAAAAAAGGACAAATCCTGGCGCCTCTGCGTCGATTTTAAAGACCTTAACAAGGCCTGTCCAAAGGACCCTTTCCCCCTCCCTCGCATCGACCAAATCATCGATGCTACCGCAACGGCAAACACGATTCATTGTGCTTCCTCGACGATACTCCGGATACCATCAAATCAAGATGGTGGAGAAAGATCAGGCATAGCGGCATTCATTACTCCACATGGGCCATTACGCTTCAACACAATGCCCTTCGGACTCAAAAACGCCGGCGCAACATATCGCGCATGATTCAAACATGTCCGCTACCCGGATAGGCGTAACGATGAGGCATACGTAGGCGATGTGGTCGCCAAGACCAAACACGTCGGAACTCTAGTAGAAGACTTGAGGGTGACATTCGACAACCTCCGAGCATATGACATTAAGCTCAATCCGAAAAAATGCGTCTTCGGCGTAGCAGCCGGAAACCTCTTGGGCTTCATCGTATCCGGTAGAGGAACTGAAGCAAACCCGGCCAAAATCCGAGCTCTGTCACAATTGGATATCCCAAAAGACCTCAAGCAGATACAAAAACTAACCGGATGCGTAGCGGCCTTAAGTCGTTTCATCTCCCGTTTGGGAGAAAAGGCTCTGCCCCTCTACCGCCTCCTCCGGCGCACCGAATATTTGTAATGGACGGATGCTGCCACAGCCAGACTCGAAGAAATAAAGGTCGTACTGGCAACAAATCCGGTTCTGGCCGCGCCCAACCTGGGCGAACCTATGTTATTATATATCGCAGAAACACATCAAGTTGTCGGTAGCGGTACTCGTCGTTGAACGAGAAGCGAAGGGCATGATTCCTCTTCAAAACCGAGTGTACTACGTATCCAATGTTCTAACTCCATGCAAATCCGGTACCCACATTATCAAAAGATAACGTGTCACGGTGTTCATGGCATCCGGAAGCTGCGACACTACTTTCAAGAGTGTTCAATAACGGTGGCCTCAAGTACCTCTCTCAACGATATTATAAACAATCGCGATTAACGGGCAGGGATTGCAAAATGGGCTATCGAGCTCTTACCATTTGACATAACCTACAAACCACGGCGAGCTATAAAGTCGCAGGAGTTCTGGCTGACCTCGTCGCCGAATGGACCGAGCGAACTCCCTAAAGAGTACGGTAGCGTACTCCAACCGGATCATGCATTTCGACGGATCCAAAATGTTGGCTGGCTTGGGGGTCAAGTGGCGTCCCGACGCCCCTAACCGGAGACACAATCCAATACGTACTTCAAATAATGCACATGGACTCCAACAACGCAGTAACACGAGGCCCTTCTACATGGCCTCCGGATGGCAATCTCCATGGGCATTCAACGCCTAGAGGTCTTGTGAGGATTCAAACCTCGCGATATCCCAAGTAAATGGAGACTTTGGCGCCAAAGATCCAAAAATGGCAGCTTACATAGCAACGCCGTCCTAAAAATGTCATTTCGGTTCGAAGGACTAGAATTCCACCATGTAGCACAGGATAATAACCAGGCGGCAGACATGTTAGCACGCATCGGCGTGAAGCGAGACGCCGTCCTCCAAACATCTTCCCGAGCGGATCTTTAAGCCATACGTATTATGGGAAGAGGAGTCCGGAAATAACAATCCGAGCCGGTGCATCACCTAACTCGAGACCATTACGACACAATCGGCGGCTCGACCAATGAAATAACACCTTGACTCACGAAATAATGGCAGTAATTGCCCGTGGACAGAACCATTCCTAGCCTACTTAATGCGGCAGGAACTACCCGAAGACCAAAATGAGGCCCGCTGCATAATTCGGCGATCTAAAGCCTACAAGGTCCATGAGGGAGAACTTTATAAGAAAAGCACAACCGGAGTCCTTCAAAGGTGTATCTCCGAAGAGGAAGGGCGAAATCTCCTGGCTGAAATTCACGCCCGGACTCAAGGGCACCACGCTGCAGCCCGGGCCCTTGTAGGCAAGGCCTTCCAGACAGGATTTTATTGGCCGACGACCCGGCAGATGCTCAGGACTTAGTCCAACGATCGTCGGTTGCCGCCTCTTTGCTAATCGAGCCACATGCCACCCACCGCCCTCAAAACTATACCCATTACACGCCGTTCACGGTGCAGGGGCTTGACATGGTTGGACCCCTTAAAGGGGGAACCCACAAGCACAAATACTTATTGGTCATGGTGGACAAATTCACCAAATGGATTGAGGCCAAGCCGGTTAAAACGGCAGAATCCGGACCGGTGATAGACTTCCTATCCGGGGTAGTACACCGTTTTGGCGTCCCCCACAGCATCATCACTGATAACGGCACGAACTTCACTGCCGACGAGGTTAAACTCTGGTGCAAAAACATGGGCATCAAGCTCGATTACGCTTCAGTCTATCACCCCCAAACTAACGGTCAAGTCGAGCGAGCAAATGGTCTCATCATGAGCGGCATCAAACCCAGACTAGTGCGGTCCTCAAGGAATCTAACACGACCTTTGGGTAGAGGAGCTCGACTCCGTACTCTGGGGGCTGCGTACCACGCCAAAACAAACTACTGGTTTCACAACATTTTTCATGGTATACGGCGCAGAGGCAGTTCGCCTGCGATATAATTCATGACTCACCTCGGTAATGCGCATGTACGAAGAAAGAGAAGCCGAGTTGGATCGGCAAGACAGTTTGGACGCCTTAAAGGAGGAGCGGGACGTGGCAAAGGCTCGTTCCGCATTTTATCAGCAGCAGGCTCGAAGATATCAAAGCAGAGAAGTACGGGCCAAAACTTACAATGTTGGCGAACTTGTTCTACGCTCACGGACAAGAAAAAGGACAAACTTAAGCCCAAGTGGGAAGGTCCCTTCATCATCGACCAAGTCCTGACCGGCGGAGCATACCGTCTACGTAACGCATCTGACAACCGACTCGAGCCGAACCCATGGAACGTAGCCCGTCTCCGAAGATTCTACGCCTAACGCCGGAATCCGAGTTCGTCTCACTCCCCCGTCCACCTTTTTATATTTTTTACTGTCTCTTGTCCCCCTCCTTCTTCCCACTTTTTTTTCTTTTTTTCTATACCTTTTATAGGCTGATTTGCGCTCTATTCGCACACACTTGATGTGCTCCTGCACTCATTATACTCCGGGGCTTCTTTAATGAAGCTTATTCATACGGGCTTCATGCCCAATACATGTGTCATACTTCCGCATGTACCTTTTATTCACCATTGTATGCATCGATATGACTTAAGTTTTGACCAAGCTGGGTTGCCTGGCTCCTGTGCTTACCCCTACGTTCCCGATTGTTCGGCTAGGAGGTAAAGGGAGCACCTGTGCGATTACATCTGTCTGGTCGGGATGTGTACCTCAGACCGGGTGAAGCCGAAAGCTAGCGTTCTTAAGAGAATATTCGGTCGGTGACTTGAAAGATGATTTATTACTTACTTATTTATTTATCTGCCCCAGATGCTTTTTTTCTCGCTATTTTCGCATCCGACATTGCACTTTAGGGCATGCCTCGAGAAAGGAACCCTTAACGGAACTATTCTCCACGGAAGATGTTTCTTACTAATCATGTAATATAACATAACTAGTTGGGCACTTGTGCGATAAAGCAATTATGACCCCGACGCCTTGTCTCCATGCATGCCCGGTTCTTTTATAACTTGAAGGGTATTCGGACACACTCGACTGTTGGGTCCCGAGGTCGGCGAAAGCGGTCCGCAAAGACAAACGATCTACAATCCGGCTAGAAGGCATTTTACATGTCATTTCAAATTACATCGTCAAACCGGTGATTGTACTCCTCCTCAATCCCATCTAACAGGATGTCTAATTTACGATCTGTTGGGAATATTTCGCGCCAGTTCTACTTGGCCGTACATCAAGCTCACAGGATCTCCTTCCCATCGGGCCCCGCAGTCCGACCTCGTCCATGTGGTTTGGGTCAGCCTTCGGTAACGCCTCTTCACCATGGCCCGAGCCTCCTGGCGCTCGACAAAAGCCGATATCTTCCACAAGCGGAGGCGTCGCCGTGCTCCTGAAGCTTCTCAAGAAGCTCATCAAGGCCCTCGAGTAGGAAGGCGGATGGCCATAAAGCATGAACAGCGCCACTCGCCGCTTTGCCGAACACGTTCGAGCAATTGCACCAGCTTCGGGAAGTTGGTCACCCGTTGACCTGAGCATTTCCTCCAGGCGACTTGTGAGCACACCTAAAGACATATTTACGTCAATCGACTTCCTCGCCGAATTCTTATTTTCAAAGGAATTGTTCAAGCACTTACTATAAATGCCGCTGACGAAGCCGATTCTCCTTCACGGAGCCAGACAAGTGGGCCCGAACACCTTTCAGCTCTTCTCCTCATTGGGTGTGGGCATCTTGGAGCTTGTTTCTCTCCTGCTGCACCTTCATAAGCACCCTCTTGCCGGCCTTTAGGCGACGCAGATGGCTGTTGCTTGTCCGGATCTAGTCCGGCGCCCTCTGCAATATTATTGTCAGATTCATGCTGCACTTTGTTAAATAATTATCTTTTCAAAGTACGTCTTACCAGCGGGGGTCTCTGTGGCTCCCCCTGTGGAGGCCAGTGCGGCCTCAAGTTGGGCCTTGCACTCTTGAAGCTCCTAGGACAGATGGGTATTCTTCTCCGTAAGATCCTGCATAATATTTGATCCTTAAATCAGTTATTTCAACTATTTTAAGTCTCGGGGGCTACTGGCATATATAACTATTAAAATTACTTACCCGTATGTCTTTCACATCTTGCCTGCGTGGCTCTGGTTAACCCATCTTGAGCGGCACGGAGGTGCGCTGCTTCCCGCATCAAAGGCATTTAACGCCTCGGGAGAAACACGCGTCACGAAGAACCGTCCGGCGACGCTTTGTGATTCATGGCGCTCTCCACCTCGCATCGGTGGCGGACACTGTCGGCATCCTCTGTCGGAGGAGCGTCCGCTCATGCCTTGTATTCGCCTCCCTCCGGACCATGCGTTGGAGCATGGTGGCGGAGGCTTGATTGTTAACCTCTCCGGACACTTTGTCCGTGGCGCTCTTCGGAAAAGTTATGAGCATTAATATACCTCCTGGGATCCTTCCCTTAAAAATAGCGGTGCTCCGTGCCGTTCTGCGGCGACGCTTCGTTCGCGTCGCACTCCTCTTCACTTCTTTGGGCGGACTGACCCTTGTTGGTCGGCCGTCGCGGGTTCGGCTTCCCGCCTTAAAGGCACCTCCTGCGATGCACCATCAGTATGGGATGGTCATAATTGAGCGCGGATCAAATGACGGTGTCAAGACCTCGGTCGTAGTCACCTGGGAAGCCGGAAACAAACCGGGGTAGTCAGCCGTAATGGCGACTAGGGCATTGTCTATGCTACGTTGGTGGAACACCCCGTCAATCAACTCCACCTTTATGTCCGGATCCTCTTCGGAGGTCGGATCAAGGGATCGTTCCGGATCCTCGGGCCGTGGAGTTAGGTCGTATGCCCTCCACGTCCCGGCGCAGCTCCTGCGTCGAAATCACAGAGTAAGATACTTAACTTTAAAAAGTATGGATCGGGTAGATGAACATCCGCTTACCCAGCTCCAAGGGTTATTCATAGAAAATCCGTTCAACGGATTCGCGGAGGAAGTCCTCCTCCTCTCCCTTGTACAAGCCGGACAGGATCTTTGCGAGATCGGTGCCGAGCTCGCCCTTTGCGGCCATGACGGGTGGCGTCATCTTCCCGTTGAAATCCCACATAGGGTGGCCCCTATATTGGAGTGGCTGCACCCTCGCATAATGCACGTGGCCATGACTCCAATCATGGTCAATCCGGCGGGCCAAGAACCTAATCCGGCCCATCGGATAATGGACGCCCTATCATCTTCCCGTTGAGGGCTCATGGGCGCCAACTCAGGCGTTTCTTCAAGGGAGCATTATTGAACTCCGGGAGGCCGATCCGAACTGGATCCGGCAGAGGGGCGTCCTCCATGTAGAACCATTCCGAAGGCCAGTCTTCGGACTCCTTCTTCGGGGTGCCGGATAGATATCCGGTCCCGGCGATGCGGTTCGGCTCCGCCCACTTGATATATCAACCCCTCATGAGAACGGGGTACGAGACAAAACAATCTCTTCCACGGCGCAAAATAGGGCTCGATGCCCAAGAACAACTCGCAAAGAGCTACGAAGCCCGCGATGTGCAAAATGGAGGCGGGCGTGAGGTGGTGAAGCTGGAGTCAAGTAGAACTCTAGGAGCCCGGAGAAAGCGGATGTATGGAAATCCGAGTCCCCTTATTAGATAGGGGACAAAGCATACCCGCTCCCCTTTGGAAGGGTTGGTGGCGACTCCCGCTTTCCACCCTTGTAGGTGGCTAGTCCGGCTCGAACCGGAACCATGAAAGCTGGGGAAGATATCCTCGGTTTGGAGTGCCACTAGCTCATGTGTGGAATCGAGCATCTCCCCAATCTCTGGCTTAGGGCTGGGAGCGCGAGAGGAGGAGCTGCGTCGGCTATCCATGATGGAATGGATTTTGTCGAGGCGCTTGATGAGAACTTGCGGATGGAGGATGGTGTGAGCTGGATCTAGATCCTCGCCTCTCTTATAGGCGGCTCGTTCGCACGGCTAGGGGTAAAATGTAAAATACTGACCTTTTCGCATTCGTACGACACGTGGAAGAAGGCCATTATTGGGCGTAGAAGCCAAGGAGCGCAACATTTATAAGGAAGTCGGACACTATTCGACGGGAACATGAAGTTTGAAGGAGAACCCGCCTTGCAACACCGAAGAAAATATACGCGACGGACTCGTCGCTGAAGCCAGTTCGGGGCTACCGAGGGAGTTCGGACTAGGAGTGTCCGGATAGCCGAACTATCATCATCGGCGGACTCCAAGACTATGAAGATACAAGATTGAAGACTTCGTCCGTGTCCGGATGGGACGTTCCTTGGCGTGGAAGGCAAGCTTGGCGTCTGGATATGTAGATCTCCTACCTTTGTAACCGACTTTGTGTAACCCTAGCCCTCTCCGGTGCCTATATAAACCGGACGGTTGTAGTCCATAGGACGAACAACAATCATACCATAGGCTAGCTTCTAGGGTTTAGCCTCTTTGATCTCGTGGTAGATCCACTCTTGTAACACACATCATCAATATTAATCAAGCAGGACATAGTGTTTTACCTTCATCAAGAGGGCCCGAACCTGGGTAAAACATCGTGTCCCTTGTCTCATGTTACCATCCGCCTAGACGCACAGTTCAGGACCCCCTACCCGAGATCCGCCGTTTTGACACCGACAGTGACATTATCACCAATATAGTTGAAACCATCTTACTTTATGTTGGTTCTTGAAACAAAGCATTCACCAGCATGATATTTCTTCTGTTGTTTGTGTAATGCATTTTAGAGAATTTCGATTATCTTGAGCATGTTTGATAACATTGCTTCCTGATTATTTTTTGTGCCAATCTTTTATAATATCCATCTCATCTTTTTGTCGAAATGGGCGGGCGCGGCAACGCGCGCCATCATGGTCTAGTGTTGGCATACGGTATCCCGGCTAATTTAGTCGATGATCACTTGGCTATGGGTGAGAGTCAAGCTATCATGTGTGTCAAGCGCTTCGCAGTCGGAATTGTTCAAGTGTTTGGCCAGGAGTATTTGAGATCTCCCAATGCTGAAGACGTCGCAAGGCTATTGGAGATGAACAAAGCTCGCGGCTTCCCAGGTATGCTTGGCTCAATAGATTGCGTGCATTGGAGTTGGAAGAATTGTCCAAAGGCATGGCATGGGCAATTCCACGGCCAAAAAAAGGGTTCCACTATAATTCTTGAAGCGGTGGCCGATCAAGAGACTTGGATTTGGCATGCTTTCTTTGAAACGCCTGAATCTTTGAATGACATCAACGTTGTCAGGTCACCACTGATGAATAAGATTGCAAATGGTGATTTTCCACCGGTGCAGTTTGTAGCAAATGGCCGTACATACAACTATTGCTACTATCTTGCGGATGGCATCTACCCAAAGTGGCAAACATTTGTGAAGCCGTTGAAAAAACTGAAAGGTAAGAAAAATCTTGATTTCCACAATGCTCGGGCGGCGGCTAGAAAATATGTGGAGAGAGCTTTTGGGATTTTGCAAGTCCAATTTGCTATTGTGAGAGGATCGGCTAGATTTTTTGATCAAAGATGATTTGGTACATCATGCACGCTTGTGCGATCATGCACAACATGATCATCGAGAATGAGTGTGGCCAAGATGTAAACTACTCTCAATATGAGCTCTTGGGACATCCCGTGCGAGTGCGACGGAGGGCTGAAAGGGTGACCCATTTTGTTGCCTCCTATCATGTCATTCGACGTCCCGCGGCGCATGATGATCTTCAGAAGTATCTCATTAAGGAGTGGTGGGCATAGAATGGGCGACAAAGAGCATCATGATTTGTGCATTTGATGTTGTATTGTTGAACTATTTGTTGTATTATTAAACTATTTGTTTTATTGAACGATAAACTATTTGTTTGAATTGTAATAACGAAATTCAACTATTTATTGTTGATTTATTTTGTTTGTGTTTGATTTTTTTTGCTTATGTTTGAAATGTATATGTTGTTTGTGCGAGAGTCGCAGCTGCATTTAAGCGGCATTTCTTTGGATCCGGCGTTCTTGCCGTGCCAAAACTAGGCGATAGGCGTATGTGCAAGAAAGTAGTTTTAGCCTTGATGCATTAGGCGGCTGTTGGATGCTCTTATTGTGCGTACATGTGCGCGGTGTCTGTAGTTCTCGTTTGGTCGCTCCACAGTCCACACTGCAGAGAAATGCAGCGCAGCAGCGTGCATGATGGGAAAT
Organism: Aegilops bicornis; assembly: GCA_021605145.1. Taxonomy (NCBI): domain Eukaryota; kingdom Viridiplantae; phylum Streptophyta; class Magnoliopsida; order Poales; family Poaceae; genus Aegilops; species Aegilops bicornis. The sequence continues at coordinate 692,618,795 of CM038670.1, read as the reverse complement.
TGGGAATCAAGTTCAATCTCCCCGCTTAAAGAAATGTACTGTAGCACACTGACCTCCCGATCTACAGCTTCATTGAAGTTTTGTCCGTGCGCTCTTCAAGGGCATGGCCTATTACGCCTCTGAACATTCCCATCTCTACACGCGAATGTACGTACAGTCGCACACTCTGCTCACGTACTGCTCGCCCGTGCAACTTGGTCTTACGTGCCACCTCGCGCAAGCTGCTGCACTAGCGGACGCATTAACGGGAATCTTATCCGATATCTTCGTGACCCCGGCCAAGATATTCGATACACTTCTTGTGCAGAAGAAAACAAGCACGGAGGAAGATGATGTGCTCACTACGCATTCCCTGAATTCACACCGCTGGTCCTCCACGTCCACGGTATAGATGCGTGCCGTTGGCGGTGCCGCGTCTGCTTGATTGTCAGGTTTAGGTGGAGGTGACATGCATGACTGACTTCCAACTCTCCATGTGTCCACAACGGCCCGGCAGTCCGGCTAATTAAACCCCATGATTCGCCACCTTGGCTGCTGGCTGCACGCCCTACCCACACCTACTCACCTACACGTACATGGTAGTGCCACTCATCAGCTGCACTGCGTCCCGTGATTTCTCGGTGCTCTCCGAGGGCTCATCACTCATGCTCTGGAATTTGGAGCCGCCCCCGCGCGCCACGCGGAGACGAGCACGTTTGCAATGCATGACAGAAGAGCGGCAGCGCGGCCGCTTGCATGGCTGCGACCTGGCAGATAGCTGTCGCCCTTGCATGCAGTTCCCAGCCAAAGGTTACCATTCAGACCTGGAGTCTCGTCCTTTCTGTTCGCAGCGTCAGAGCGTTGGATGCCTGCCACCTCTCGTCCCCTCTCCGGGACCTGCACCCCCGCGTGCCACGCTGCAATCAGCACGAGCCCGATCGGTCAGCGGTCGGCGCGTCAGGCACGGGCGGTCTCCAGTTCAACCGCTCCCCGCAGTCGGTGTGCGGCAGGAACGGATGCCGATCCGTGGTCGTACACCGTGTCATCTTTGGCTTGGGTGATACCGTGCTGTCACGGTGCCCTACGGCGTTACGGCTGGCGTCGTTTCTCAATGATGAATGGGTCCTTCAAAACGGAAAAAGGACAAGGTTTACATCAGCAGCGATTCGGAATGGACCTCTGGCCGATCACGTGACGGATTGGCCAGGCAACTGCGCCGCATAATGGAGGTGCGGTACTGTGTTTACAGTTAACCGGGAGCTGCCAGGTGTACTGCAAAATTGAATCGAGCCAGCAGCTCAGCACCGGGTGGCTGCTCTCCTACTAATTAGTAGTACTACTCGGGTAACGATGAAAGAAAGCAACCCACCCATTCAACGAAAGCCATATAGGACAGGCCATCGTCGTCCGTAGGCCGTGACCTGTACGATTACCGAGTCAATGATGAACTAGGGAAGTACGTAGATGGAAAACGCGAGATGTATCAAGTACAAGACCAAGAGGCTACAACTATTGGTGCTCCGTGAAATCGAAATCGCACGTTGGCGCAGAGATACGTCACACGAACGGGGCGGGGCCACGTGGTCTTATATATTTTTTAGGTATAGCGGAGCACGTGCTCATTTCTCTCGATTATGTGGAGACGGCCTGGCCTCCCATACGCCTCACATATCAATACCCGATCCGATCTGTTGAGCTTATAAATGGATGGCTATCTTAATTTATATTAGAATATATGTGGCCTTCAGACAAATTAAGATCAGCCAGTCCTTTGTGTTTGCGTTTCAGTGTGCTTGTAAAGATCAACTACTTTATACTGATTCATGATTTGAATAAAAAAAATCAAAAAAAAGCTACACTTACAGGAAATAGCTACGCACTCCACTTATGGACGCAACGTGGCTTCATACAATTGGAAAACTCATTTGCTTCCAAATTTTCTCCCGCCGTTTCATGGGTCATGGCTGCATGCCGTGTCAGTCCGTAGGCTGGATTTGTAGGATTCATCCCGTAAGTGTAGCATTATTGGCACTGTACCTGCTCTGTCAACTTGTCAGTTGGGTGGTGAGGTGAGATAGGAGGACTATCCCTGTAGCAGGGAAATTAAGGATGCAGGAGCACGTCCCTTTCCGTTTCTTAATGCACCACACGTAAACATGCAGGTACATACACACTCCGTTTCATCGCCTCGCTACTTTCAGCGGACTTGGCAGATGGCAGATCTCGAAAATATTAAGCGCGGCACAGTCAAACAGACGAGGAATTGTAGAATCCACTAGCACTGCATCTGCGAATCACTACTATACCAGCGACTCCCTATTTGCATGCTACGGATAGCTCGTCCTTGACAGCACCGCCCGCGCGGCAACCGGTCCTGCCGTCGTTATCACTTATCAGCTTGCCAGATCGCCGTCGGCACGTCGCACGCGCGCGATCAGACGAGCGGGACGGGCAACGGGGCAAGGCAAAGCTTCTAGAGAGCGTTGTCTGGACTGGGCCCCACGCCTTCAGGGTTATCGTACAGTGAGCCGAGTGCGTCGCGTGCGTGTTGGTGCTCGTCTCCACGGGGCTTTGGCGGTCGCTCTACATACAGATCAACGTACAGTGGCGGCTTAATGGAAGGTTGGCGGGAGTTACAAGAGTATCTGTTTGGTGGAAAAAAGCGCTGGTCGCGGTCATTCGCTATTAATTAATCGCGGTTGAAGCATGACCGAATTAAATAAGCGATTAACGCTCACCTTTAATCGCGGCCGCTTAAGAACCGCGATTAACGGCCCGTCGCGTGGGCACCAGGCCGTCGGCGGAGGACCTTTAGTCGCGGTTCTTACGGCCAACCGCGATTAAAGCCGCCATGTGTTTAGGGTTTTAGCCCCACTAAACCTGTTTGCTTAATTTGTATTGTTTTATTTCTTTTGTGCTTTATTTTAATTTTGAAGGAGTTTCATATATTGCCGGCCATCATCGCCACCTATCCATTGCGGCCTCCACCGCCGGGCACGCGCCGCCGCTTACCGGCACGCCTGGAGAAGCCAAGGAAGGGTGATGCGTCATGGCGGCGTCTGGCCACAGTGAGCTCAAAGGCCGTCGGGCGGAGGACCTTTAGTCATGTGGCGAGTGAGGTCGGCGGCGTTGAGGGCGGGCGAGGCGGCAAGATCGAGGTGGCCGCAAGGCTGAGCGATAGCGAGGGCGACGGCGGGCGGCGCCGAGGGCGAGGCGACGGGCGGCGGCGCCGAGGGCGCAGAGATTAACAAAGCAGAATCGGAATCGGAGAAGAAGAGAAAGGGTCCAAATGGCTAAGTGTTGGCTGCTGGATGGGTATATATAGGGAGGGCTTTAGTTGCGGTTGGCACAGCAAGCTGTGACTAAAGGTGCCGAAAACCTTTTAGTCGCGGTTGTCCCGGCAAACCGCGACTAAAGACTCCTCACGCGCCTTGGTGCCACCGAGCGCCACAGGCCCGGGCCTTTGGTCGCGGTTCACCTCTGTAACCGCGACTAAAGGTCCCATTAGTCGCAGTTCCTCTGACGCGACTTATGAAATTTATGGGCAGGCTTTGTTTTTCCACGATGATAAAAACGACGGTGAGATCTCGAGTGGAGGCAAGCCGCCGCGTCACGGTGAGGAGGTCCTGCGATCGACTGCGAGGTGGCTCGTGCTCGTCTCCCTGCGACCGATGTACAGTTGGAGTACTTGGGGACGTCAAATTCAGTACAGTAGCTGACAAGTTGATAGCTCCTTAGGCCAACTCCACCGCGCGACCCTATCCTGTCCGTCCCGTCCGTTTAGGGTAAAACGGACAAAACAGGCGGCCCAGCGCGCGGCCTCAAACGGACAAATGTCCAGATTTCGTCCGTTTTCGACCCATCCCCGGCCCAAACTTGCGCTCGGTTTGGGGTGAAACGGACGCTACGGATGGCCGTGGACGCACGCCCTTGTCCCCCGTGGCCCGCCTGCGTGGACACTACGATCCCTCCGCTCCCAACGCTTCACCCTCTCTCCCGCCCGCCCGCGGGCGGCGCCGCTTTATTCTCCGCCTCCTCACCTCGCAGCCCCGCCGTCCATACCAAACCACGTCTCGACATGGCCGCCACCACGCTCAAGGCTGGCCAAGTTTTGGTCGTCTATCGGGGAGGTTTGGCCGTCGCAAATCCTTGCCGGGTGGCGGAGGGACACGATCACCGGGCGACGGACCACGAGGCCGAGGCAGATTCCAAGGAGAGCTCCAGAGCGGCTGCCGGTCGGCCGGCAACCACCCCCGCCGCGCCGAGGTGATCATCAGCGGCCTCGTCGCCACCACGACCGCAAGGTGTTCGACCTTTGCCATCAAAGGTATGGGCGGTGGAGACAAGTTTTCTTTCATCACTTCCTTTGTTCATCTGGACGATTCGTGCGTCGGATGATGAAGATCTTTGTGGTGGCTGACCTGGTCGTTCACGACCATATTCAACGGCGACTTCCTCGATGCAGGGTCACTCCCGGCCGTGCTCCCAACCTGAACCGCAACAGGAGAGAGGCCACACCTGCTCTATCTTGATTACTTTGCCAACACCCGCTCTTCAAGCCGGATAAATTCCATCGCCGTTTTCGTATGGCAAGGCATGTGTTCAATCGTATCCGAGAGGGAGTGGTTGCTCATGACCCATACTTCGAGTGCAAGACGGATGCCCTTGGCAAGCTTGGATTCTCCTCTTACCAGAAATGCACCGTGGCCATCCGCATGCTTGCATATGGAATTCGAGCGATCCGGTGGACGAGTATGTGCGTATGAGTGAGACAACATGTCCGATGTCCTTTGTACAAGTTTTGCTGTGCTGTGATCGAGGTGTTTGGCCCAGAGTACTTGAGGCAGCCAACCGTCACTGACACAGAGAGATTGTTGGCGACCAACGCAGCTAGAGCTTTTTCAGCATGCTTGGCAGCATAGATTGTATGCATTGGGAGTAGAAGAACTGTCCATTTGCTTGGCGAGGCCGATACAAGGGCATGTTAACGGGTGCCTTTGTCATATTAGAAGCGGTGGCATCGCAAGATCTTTGGATAAGGCATTCTTTCTTCGGGATGGCAGGTTCTCACAATGATATCAACGAGCTGCAGTGATCTACAGTCTTCGCGATGCTTTAAGAAGTCCACTCCACACCTGTCAACTTTAAGATCAATGGCCATCAGTACAACAAGGGATACTATCTAGCAGATGGTATATATCCTCAGTGGTCAACTTTTGTGAAGACAATCTCGAAACCCCAAGGTGAGAAGAGAAAGAGATTTGCCCAAATGCAAGAGAGTGCTAGAAAGGATGTGGAACGTGCTTTTGGTGTGTTTCAATCCCGGTGGGGTATCGTTCGAAACCACCTTTGTCATGGGATGAAAGGAAGCTTTGGGAGGTGATGATCGCTTGTGTGATCATGCACAACATGATTGTCGAGGACGAGCGTGATGAGAGTATCTTCGACCAAGAATTTGATTATCAAGGTGAAAATATTGAGCCCCTGCACCAAGACCCGGCCACATTTGAACAGTTTGTTCAATTTCACCGTGAGATGCGTGATTGGCACACTCATTTGAATCTTCAAAATGACTTGGTTGAGCACGTCTGGGATCACATTGGCAACCAATAGATGTATTGGTTCATTTTATGTTCGTTGAAGACAATTTCAATTTGGTTGTAAAACCAATTTATTAGAGACAATTTTGATTGGGTTGTAAAACTATTTTTATTTTCATACATTAATATTTGGACGTGCAAACTAGTTTTCATATGAATATATGGGCATTTTTTGCCCTGACGGACAGGATGGGGTAAATGGATGCGGCCGCGCGCTGGCGCACGGCCACCGCATCCCAGGACAGGCCCGGACAATACCCCAAATCCCTACCCAAATGGACAGAAACTGAACAAAACGGACGTCCGTTTGGGTTCGCGCGGTGGAGTTGGCCTTAATTAGCCGATAGGCAATCGCGTACGTGCAGTTCGATAGTTCAGCTCACCCCGTTCTGATTCAGAACGTCTGAACACGGAGAAGAGAGATCAGGCCGGCGCCAAGCATGCGTCCAAGGAGCCAGCTAGTTAGGGCATCTCCAGCCGCGCCCCCAACAGGCCCTCCCCAGGCGATTTTGTTGCGGCGTAAAAAGGCCCGATCGCGCCCGAAGCCCGTTTTCGCGGCTCGGGCCAAAATGGTGCCGGCCCAGTCGAACCAGCGCCACAGAAGCGCAGGAAACCGGCACAAGCGAAAAAGCGCGTGGGCCCGCCTGGAGAAGGCGACGAGGCCTTTTCGCCGTTTCTTGACGCTTTTCCCTCGCATCTCTCCCGCTCGCTCGCCTTCCTCCCGCCATTCTCTTCCTTTCTCCCGCCAAACCCCCTCCCGCTCGCCACGAAGAAGCACGCCATGCCGCCGAAGAAGTACGCCATACCGCAAGGCATAACCGCGATCGGGCGCCGTGGGCTCACCAAGCAGTAGAAGCCGAGGGCGCCGCCATCAAGCCACCGGGCACTGTCGAACGCCGAGTGGAGGATGGAAGTTCAGCCGCTGAAGCGATCACCGCCGACAAAGTGAACAGGCCATAGCCAAGAAGGCCCGCGACAACGCGGCAGCGCGACGGGCGGCGTCTTCCTCATCGGTCGACCAGGCGGGGATGAATCCACCCGTCGTCAGCCACACCCAGTACGCGCCCTGGGGACAGCAAGCGCCGGATCTCCATGGGGTTCATCGTCGCCCGGCTACGCCGACGGCGACACGCACGGTGGGTTCAACCCAAACGTGACTTTCCCTCATGGTCACCCTTCGCGCTGCGCCCTCGCCCGCCTTGCCGTCGTGCGGTACCCTCCATACAACTACTCGCCGTCCGCCGCCACGCTGGCGTCCACCGACGCCCCATCTCTACCGTGGTACCGCTACCCTTCTCGCACCTCGGCGACGCCGACGACACGGGAGCGGAACATGGGCGACATCAGCGGCAGATCGCATCCGCGGCCGCCGCGTCTCCGGGTTTCGCCACCGGGGCGAGGTAGTGGACCTCAACGGCGACATGGAGGCCGAGCTCGCCACGCTTCACGGCGACGACGCTGCAGGAACCCGAGGAGGAGGAGGAGGACCAGAGGAGGAGGAGGAGGAGGAGGAGCTACCTGCTCCGGCGAAGGCGGCGCCAGAAGAAGAAGAAGCGGGCGACTAGGTCAGCGAACCGCGCATCAAGTGGACGCCCAAGGAGGAGGAATGCCTCGCCGAAGCATGGAAAGTCGTCTGCCTCGACCCGACCACCGCACGAATCCGTAGCTTGAGACGATCTGGGACCGCATCAAGGCGAGTTCGACGAGCGGAAGCTCGTCGACCCTACTTCAAAGGCGTCTACATGCGGTAGCGGCTCCAAGGCGATGGCGAACCATTGGGGCGTATCCGGTTGGCGTGCAACAAATGGCATGGAATCGTCGAGGAGGTCGTGGCTCGCCGGAGAGCGGCGCCAGCCACCGAGGATCGTACGCACGCCGTTCGCCCGCATATCTTCGTCCCTTTACGCCCGCCGCCCGCCAATCGTTTCGTCCCTTCCGCAAGAATCGCTGCGTTTGTTCGCCATGTATCGGGCGACAACCAAGACGCCGACTTCAAGCACCTCCACGTCTACAAGCGCATTGACAAGTGCGAGAAGTGGGCGGAAGTCCGGCGATGCCCTCGACAAGGCCAAGAAGACATACAAGCCGGACGCGATGACTCGAGGCGCGTCGGAGGGCTACGGACGACAACAAATTGGCAAAGAAGAAATGCGCCGACGCGGCAACCGCGCGATTGCGAGGAGTCCATCGAGCATTGCCTCGCCGACGCCTTGAGCCCGGTCGTCCTACGCGAAGAGAAGACCGAGGCGCGGTGGTCGTCGCTAATGAAGACCAACGCCATCAAGCTCGACACGCCCGGACGAACGTCGCCGCGAAGAAGAGGAACACCGACATGGCTTTTTCCGATGGGTGGGGGACATGCTCCGAGCAACGACGAGAAGCTCAAGGCGTGGTACACAGTGCAGCGGCCTCATCTGAACGAAGCCGCCGACGATAACGCCGACGACGCCCACGACGCCTACGACCACACGGACGCTTAAGCCCGAACGACGCTTACATCGCTGGCCCAAGAAGAAGCCGGTTGCCGACGCAGCCTCTAACGCCGGCAGCCCGACACCGACGAGCTCACAGACGCCGACTCGCTTAACGCTCGAGCCGACACCGCCGAGTGAATCGTTGCGACGCGAACTTGCGGCGGCGGCGCTCGTTTTTGTAACGCCAGATTACGTCCGATCGCCGGATTTGCGGCGTCTTTTAAAAGCGAACGATCGAGTTTAAATTTCCCGCATCCCGAGGCCGGCGTGGGGGCATGGCGGGAGTTAGGTCACGTGGTAGCCAATACGCCCGGCCGCTCTATTTAGGTGCCCTGGGGGCCCGAACGGCTGGAGATGCCCTTAGAGGGGTAAGGGGCGGCGCGCCCTGCACTGCGCCTGTGATCGTGTGAACTCACTCTGCGCTTTGTCGCCGGACGTGCTCCACGCAGAGACGGGCGACGTCGACTGAATCACGCGCGCGGCCCATCTCTGCCTTTGTCGACCACGGACTGGCCCGTGGCGAAGCGTTGTTTCGTGCAAATGGGGATGATGATAATGAAGAAGAAGGCAGCACTCGCGTCGCGTGTGGGACAACTGTCCGCCCACACAAGACCGGACCGGCCAGGCCGAGTGCCTCGCCGCCTCCTCGTCACTTGTTTCCCTCTCCACCATTGTAATAAAGGGGGACCTTTTTTGGTTGGTGAGAAAGCGATCGGTGCCCACGCAACGCAACGCTGCTCATCATTTAGTAGAGGAGCGCACGATGATCGATTGATCGTGGAATTGGTTGACGTTTGTCTGGCTAAGCAGTACGTAGGCAGGGAGGTCGGGTTTTTTCCTGAGCTGGGGTAGTCAATTCTGTAGGAAGGAAAAATAATTGAAGGTGCAGCTGAAGAGAATGTTTAGCAAGACCGTTAGCACAAAGCATGATCAGTTTTTTGTGCAAGTAGTAGGCGAACCGTTTCGACCTAACCTGCGCGCGTCACGTTTCTTGCACGCAAACCAAGAGTCTAGGGTCATTCCACAAACCCCGCACTCCCCGAGTGCAGGCACAAATGACACTGTCCACTGAGTCCTTGTCGAGGAAATACCAAGAAAAACACGCGGTTAGCTAGATTCGATCCAATCAATCTAGGGTTATAGACAATCCAAAACAAATTGGTGACTTATAATGAATGGAAATTAAGTTGAAACTTTGCGGCGTATAATCACTCACGCAACAATTGTCCTTTTTTTATTGCGCAGCCACTCCATTGATTATACTCTATTTTTTTCTGGACAGATAAAGAAAGATGGATCGCGTTCCGCTTTCTTAAAAAAAGAACAAAAAATGTCATATACAGAATATGTGCCAACGTCCTTGCGATATTGGAAGCTAACGAAAAACGATAAATGCTACTCCCTCCATCTCACTAGTGTCAAAAAACGTATTACATTATGGGATAAAGGAAGTTTTTTCTTTCTTGTGAAAATGCCAGTTGTCGTACATATTAAGCAACACATACTCTTGGTTTTCAAAAAAAAAAAGCAACACATACTCTTACAAAAATAAAACATGCATCCAAATCATATCCAATTGAGACTATCTTTACCATTTGTTTGTTGTTCTTATCTTACTGGGCAGGTTTGTTGAAGAATGATGAAGAACATGCTATTGTGAAGATGGGGATCGACGTAGTGCGGAAGGAGGCAACTTCTCTGTCGAACCAGCTACAAACGCGCGTCAGCCCCGATTGAAGGGTGCTTCAGGTCGCGACAGGTTGGTCTCCTCGACGTCGTGTGGTGGATCCTGTTGGTAGCTATTTGTCTTAAGTAGGTTGTTCCTTTTGCGCGTTGGTCCAGATTTGCTGGGCATCTGTGATCCTTGTTGCTGCTATGTGGGATTGTAACCTTTAACTTGTTTTATTTTGGTCTAGTTTGATGTGGTGCTATTAGGTTTTTGCCCCATAGTAGATGTTTTGTCGAGCATCTGTAACGGTTTTCCTGATAGTGTCCCAACTCGCTCCATCCTTTCTAGTCTCCTGTTTTCGGTGTGATATTTCATTATTCGTGTTTGTAACTCCATAATAGACTGAATAATGTAATCTTTCAGCTAAGTGATAATAGGGGGTTACCCGGTTGCAAAATAAAAAAAATCCTATCTGAACCCACACTATTTGGACATTTTTTTTTTGCGAGAAGAATCGCGGGACTAGATGACAAAGAAACAACGGTACAACACAACCCAGAAAGAAATAAAGTTACAAACTGATCCATGGGGAGCCGATTCACTACATTCACCATCGCGAGATGCCGGCGCGCCGCCGCCTCCTGGAGCTGGCAAAATCATTGGATACGTGTCCATGGGGAGCCGATTCACTACATTCACCATCGCGAGATGCCGGCGCGCCGCCGCCTCCTGGAGCTGGCAAAATCATTGGATACGTGCACAGATTCATGGCAGACGGGAAGTCTTCATCTTCAGCAAGAGAACAACACAACAGAGATGGGGAAAACCAGAGATGCATCACCGCCACTCGAGCCGTTGTCAAGAGACGACGCGAGTATGCTGAGACACAGCAACCAGCCATAGCAATCAGTTCTGAAATCCACGAACACCCACCGTTTCACGCAAAGCGACATGAAGACCAAGCAGACTGCTCCGCCCCGTCATGGTGAAGGAGAAACCACTGCAGTTTATTCTGATGCAGTGCCGCCACCTCCACCCAAGCGGCGCCCCAGGAAACATGAAGCCTACACTAACTACCGACCCGAGCCGAAGCGCCGAGGTCCCCATCCCCAACCGCCGCTGGAGCAGCAGATGGAGGCAGGGACCAATGACTTCGCCGACGGAGGGATTTGATGCTGCTAATTGCACACAGTTTGAACTTCCTTGCAAAAGAAATAAAACCGATCCAAACTTGAAAATAATAATAAATAATTTTAAATTACTAAAACAGCTCATTTGGATGGTATGTGGCATATTTATAAACTTGGACTTGACATTCTCCAACTTAACGCATCCATTTCACTAATTAAAATGCATAAAAAGATGAATGTTACAATATTATCGTGGACAAGTGAGTACGATTTAGTTCATCATCGGAATCGTCCAAATTTTATTTTGGCATCCATTACGACGGATTGATGATGTTATTTTTAGTTTGGATTGATAACATTATCATCATTAGCCAAACAACTATTATGATTTCACTAATTAAAACTCCATGACCCCGTCTTTAATGTGGTGGTACATAGCTCTATGCACGGGGGAGGATTTGTAGCGCGCCGGGGTGGGGGCACACAATCCCTTTTTCTTTAGCCTTTCGATTTTTAATCTCCATGTCTTTTGAACTAAAATTCCAGATTTAATTTCGTTTGCATGTTCGTGTTACCCGTGACAAGGTTTTCCAAATGAGATCAATTTAAATATATTTTGATAATTTTTTAAAATTTTGAAACTTGGTATGAGCAACCAATAAAATTGGAAGTTTCAGAGCCTGCGACCGACAAACATGATTCAACTTCTGAAACTTGGCATGAGCGACCAACAAAATCGTAGTCTAGAACCTGCGTCCAACAAACATGATTCGACTTCTAAAACTTGGTGCAAGCGATCAACAAAATCGTAAGTCTAGAACCCGCGACAGATAAAAAGAAAGGACTGTGTTAATGTCCAACTGTTCGGAACATTAGCAACAGATCCGGACGAGTTTTCCTCTATTCATCTAAAGTAGTTGCATGCATGCATGCGGCTGATTTCTTTGACAAAAATACTGAGAACACACACGCACTCTTTTCCCCAATTGTTGCATGCATGAACATAAGACGAAAATGATGATGTCAGCACAGATTCCATCTAATTGAAAAATTCAAAATGTTTTGTAGCTCTAACCGTCGCTCTGATTGAAAAACCATGTTCACATAAAAGATTTGTCGCCACGAGACCTTCGAAACTAGATCCCATGCTGATATGTTTCGACGACTTTTTTTCCGGGTCAAAAGTTACCAGCCCCATGCTAAGTAAGTTATCCCATCTATGGTATAAATTACTGAGGCATGAAAATGACTCCTCCAACATTCTCTCCACATGCAAATGCAGTAGAGCACATGAAATCTGATGTCATTGTAAATTCCTGCTATTTCGAAACTCAAAATGTTTTATAGCTCAAACTGTCGTTTTTGATTGAAAAATCGTCTTCACAAAAATAATCCATCGTGATGAGAATTTCGAAACTAGATCTCACATTGGCATGTTTTGATCACTTTTTTGGTCAAAGGTTACCGTAAAGTTATCAGTTACGTTATATGTATACTAACATGTTATTTATGCAGAAGTGACCAAAGATGTGTTTTCAACGACTTCTTTCGGTCTTTCCACTGAGTAAAAAATGCCGATATTTATACCCGAGTTATCAGCTCCGGATGCATACATTACCGTTTTGTTTGCACAGAAGTAACCGGGGGTATGTTTAAATAACATTTTATTCGGGTCTTAAGTTACCGCGTTGTTTGTACCCGCGTTATCAGGTCTATGTTGTGTGAGTTATCATGCTATTGACAAAAAAGTTACCAGAGGTATATTTCATCAACAACCCTCCCCACCCCTCACCACCGCCATCAAAAAGTTATCAAGACTGGGGCACATAAGTTATCAAGTCTCTAATGTGTGAGCTACCATATTATTCACACAAAAAGTTATCAAGGGTATATTTCATCAACCACCCTTCCCCCACCCGGTCACCAAAATTTACCAAGACTGGGGTACATTACTTATCAGGTCTACGATGTTGAGTTACCATGCTATGCACATAAAAGTTACCGGGGCATATTTCAACACCCTTCCCTCGCGAAAAGTACCATGATCGGGGTGCATAAGTTATTCGGGTATAAATTTAGTACAAAGTTGAGTCACATATTTTGGAATGGGGAAGTACAAGAAAAGGCCAACAGACAAAAAAAAAGTTTTTTATTTCATACCACGGGGTTTAAAAAGGTCACATAGATAGTTTCCATTTATAAGACAACAAGTAGTATTAGGTGAGCCGGTTATTGACATCGTACAACAATGAACAGACCTGGGTTCGAACCCTACTGTGTACACGGACGGATTTATCTGGGACGCGGGAGCGTGCGCCCCATACCCAGCAGCCAGCAGTGCCGTGAACAGCGGGTTGAATGGCAGGGCAAACAGGGAAGACAAGCAGGGCAGCGGCGAGGAGAAGGACATGACAGGGTTCACAGTTAACCAGTGTGCGCGTGTAGCGTTCCTAATTTTGACGTCACAGAATTATCTGAGTTATTACCAGCACCTACTTTGATTGCTCGGATGGTTTGCCAGCCTCGTCCACCAACAAATCCGCCAGCTATCGTCGCTCTTACGAGCGGTCCCACCGTATCTTCTGCAACCACACGACCAACGAACTGTTAGACCTTATGTCCACTGACACGCGGGCCCAGCTTTTTACCAACATGTGGCGAGATCCAAAACGCTCACCAGGAAGGAAGGAAAACGAGAGGAGCTGGCCGCAAAATCCCTTGGCATGAGGTGGCAACCGCCACCGCGTTGCGCAGCTGATCGGCAGCTCAGCTCTCGCCTCTCGGCGTTTATAAAACCCCGGTCGTGCGGCTCGCCACAAAAACAAGTCCAATCTCCTCCCCCAGCGGCACCGGACCGTGTCCGCCCTTCGTCTCCCACCTCCCTCCCTCCGTTTTCGGCATTCCGTGCTCTCGCTGGCGGGATCGAGTGGGGAGGGGAGGGAGCCCGTGAGGAGATGGGCCTCGTCGGACGCCGGCGGGGCGTCCCCGGCGGCGCCGTCGTCTTCGCTACCGCGCTGGCCCTGATACAGGTGGGGTCTCCCCCTCTCTCTCCTTCTTAGCGGGTGCTGCGCGGGGTCGTCGTTGCGGCCGCCGCCGCCTTTCCGAGGGGCCAGCCGTCTTAGGGTGGGGGTTGCTCGCTGTGCCTGGTGTTTTGAACCATTTTGGTTCGCTTTTGGTCCTGCTTCTGGGGTTAAGCACTGCGGCTTCCGGCCTATCCCTGTGTGGGCTTGCTAATTTCGTCCCGTCCATGGCGTCACTAGTGCGGAAGTTTCTACTACTAATATCACTCGTGGTTTTTTTTTGTTTCGCTAAAATTAGGGAGGTGCGATTTTCGTCCGTAATTGGACTGCGTTTTTTTTCCTCGTACACGTAATGGGTTGTGCTTGGAATTGGATATTACCCCCCTCAAATTTACTGCGTATTTTGGTTTACCTCTGCTTTGTCGTTAGCCCGAGCCTCCCCCTGCGATACTGATTTTGGGATTCGGGAGGGTTGGGACTTGGGAGCATATGGGGTTGGAAATCTGCTGCAACACTACTAGTTTCTGACATGCGAGGTGCGTTTGGATTGGAGGTCTGTAACCACGCGGCCTCGACTTATTGGTGCCTGAGTGGTTGTTTCTGCTTACGCTACTGCGTTGGAGAGAGGTCAATTTAGCCCAGTTTTATTTATCCCGAGTTGATTGTGTTCGATCTTCGATGGGGCGGTTGCTTCTCTGTTCGGGGTTTCGTTTCTCGGTTTCATAGTTTGTCTCAAAATGTGTGCTATCTCCGTGACCGTGTAGATTGGGTTGGGTTTTACAGAATTATATAAAATATGCCCGCACTTCCCCGAATTTCAGAACATTTATGTATTTTGATTTGAAATGTGCTCTTTGTATACCGTTATGATTATAATTGGGTAGGATGGCCCTCTTTGAACAAATTGCAAACGGTTTCTCTGAATTCCAACTATGTGGAGTTGCCTGTGTTTCCTCTCCAAGTTACCGGATGTTTTATGGCTCACTTTTGGTTGACAGCTGGTAGGTCAACCCAGCTGAATTTTATGGCTCACTGTTTTGCTATTTTTCCTAGCCCAGCCCAGCTGAATTTTCACAGGCATTTCAAACATGACCTTTTCCTCTCGTACCTCAGATTGTACTTATGTTGCTGCAGCTCACTCTGTTATTTTATCTGTTTTAGAGGCTTAACTGTTGAATTATCTTTCTCTGATCTAATTTGGTTTGTTAGATGTCATCTGGGTGTTGCTGTACAGGACGGATGAAAAATTCATGCTGTAATAATCCTTAGTCGCATTAACTGTTTTGGTGGTTTCACATGAAACTTTGGTTAATGTTTCGACACTTATAGTGGTTGTATAGGTGGCCAGAACATACCAGATTTGTGCCAACTTCTCAGATGTTGCTAGATTCTTGTCTTTGTAGCATCTACATCACCTGCCTAGGTGCTCAAAGGTGTTGTCTTCATTTTATATATTTGAAGCCACCGGATAAAATTGTGGTCATGTTGCTCCCTAGAGGGGCTAATAGAATAACAGGATATGTAAGAAGCCCATTCTACAAATGTAGTGTGGTGTTCATGCATGTGGATTTGGTTGCACTTTGATGTGACTCATGTATTGTATGGTTAACATGGTTTGTCCATAGTGTGATAACCTTACAACCTTGTTTTCATTCCACAATGCAGATAGTTTTTCTTGTACATCCCACAAGCGCACAGCAATCCAATGGTGCACCAAGGTAATTTATCAGGGCAACATGTTCAATTAAGATGAGCATTTGTTAGATCACTAAAGAACACAATAGGTCCTGAAATAGGCTACTATTTTTGATGTACTTAAAATACTTTGCCGCTTAATGAGGTATTTTGTACTCATGGAGCCCTTGGTGCTAATTTTGCTGTGTTTGCTTCCTTAGGGTAGTACCTGCAGAAGGGTACTGTTCCATGTATGGAATTTGTGCAAATCGAAGTGATGGAAAAGTCTTAAACTGTGTGAATGCAACAAAAGCTGTTAAGGTGACAATGGGACCCTTCTCTTCAATTTGAATATGACAGAGCAGGACAGATAGTATCCGGTTATCTTGCAGTATTGATTTTAATTCAGACAGCATAATACTCTGCCCATCTTATTTTCGCATAAGATTGCATTATTTCACCGTTGTGGTCTACTACTATATCAAGTTCTGTTATTGCTTTTCCAGCCAGATACTTTGTTTTCCACAAGGATCCAGAGTCTGTGCCCCACTATTACTGGTGATGTCTGTTGTACAGTTGATCAGTTCGACACATTACACCAACAAGTCCAACAGGTAATTGTCCTGACTGCTTTGAAAAGAATATGGACTGTTCATTTGAACTATCATACCAGTGTGGTCGCATCACATCTTTATTTTAGAGACTAACTGTTTCACACTGGGAAATTTGTTAATAAAGCTTAGCAAAATGGTTCTGCCATTGTATTCATATTAACCTGCATTGATTTGTTCAAACAATGTTTTGCTGAACTTGTGACCAGCAAGCAGTGAACCTCTGAATACTTTGAGACATGCTGCTTTTGTTTTAGGATGATTTTCGTATCTACTTAATAGATTATTTCTGCTTGTTCATCCTGGACTTTTTTGGAAAGCAGTTTTTTGTCGACTTGTATCCTCACGCAGCAAATTTCTAGTTGTTGATTATTTCTTGTCCCTGATCTTTGTTGTGTTATTCCTCCTGTACTTCCTAGTATGTTGTAACACAGTTAAGTGGCTACATGTGAGTTCTTTATTCCCTGTTGCATGCAAATTACAGATTTGTGTTCTAAAAGAAAATTTTACAGATGCACTTCCGTCATATACATAGACCATGTTCGTCGCTATTCTATTGTGGCCAATTTGGTACATATATTTTAAGGTTATTTTTCTAAGTTCACCAACTTGATTCTTTTTCGCATGTCAAATGATGTAACCTGTTCTTGGTAATCTCTATTCTAAATGTCTATGTTCAATCAAAAGAAAGTTCACTTGGTGGTAAAATGCTAACACCAACACTTCTGCAGGCTGTCCCATTTCTTGTTGGATGCCCAGCTTGCTTGAGGAATTTCTTGAATCTCTTTTGTGAAATGTCTTGTTCCCCAAACCAAAGCCTCTTCATTAACGTGACTTCAGAAAAACAGGTCTGAATTCTCTCAGCTTATCACGACAACAGTATTTTATTGTGTTTCCTCATGGTCACCCCCACACATTTTTGTTACATCAGTTTAACATGCCAAAATGAAATATTCATATATAATTCTCATGTTTAATCGAAATAACAAGCTACACTGTTCTCCACCTTTTTCAGGTTAATAACATTACAACTGTTGATGGTATAGATTACTACATAACAAGCAACTATGGTGAAGAGTTATACAACTCTTGTAAGGAAGTTAAGTTTGGCACTCTGAACACACGCGCAATGGATTTTCTTGGTGGAGGTGCTAAAACTTACAAAGGTATTAGGCTAAATCATTGTAGTGAACTTATCAATGGTGTGATGGATAAATGCCATTACAAGTTATAATTTGAGCAATGCTACTGCAATCACTGGACACTGAAAATAACGCTATAAATTTTATAAAATGCTACAGTACCCTCAATGTTTTGCCACAAGACCTAAATACCCCCAGCTTTCCTCCTCTCAATCATCAGTGACCAAAATTGTTGACTGTGAGGTGGTGGATTTGGTTGAGTTCTGAGCACCATGGTTTGGTCCCTCCTAGTGCTACTTGATGCTCCCTATGATCAGATTTATCCATGTTATATGCCATGTGTCACATTAGGCTCAACACTGACGAGTGACGACAACCAGGACGTGACGAGGAGGCACGGCATCAGAAGCATCCCTAGGATCATCGTCCTTGAAGACGGGGAAAGGAAAGAAACAATGATTTGAGCTGTCTCATTTGCCACCTTGGCCATGACTCTGGAGTGATTTATGTAGGCTGGCAGCCTAAAGCTTGCATACCAGATTTGCTAGCATCCCTCCTAGAATTAAGATTCTTGTAGGCAGGCTAAAGGGCTAAACTAGCGTTGCTTTCCTTGATTGTGAAGTTAAACTCTGATTGCCAAGTCACTTGCAATGCTTTGATAATTTAGACAAAGAAGATGACACGATTTGGTCTAAAGATTAGTAGCATGTAGAGGGTAGTATCCTTTTAGGAAGCTTTGGTGCATTTCTTTGAGAAACTCTATTTGGTGTTATTAATTATTATTCTTGGCTTCTTGCACCCTGGATGTGCTTTTGAACTAGTTTCTCCAGTTGGTAATTTTAAGGTTTGGTAGTGATAGCCTGATAATAAACTATGTATATTTGTTTCCTGCATTTGGACTTGGCACTATTAATTATTATTATTGCAATCTGGATGTGGTTTGAGTTAGTTTTTTCAGTCGATAATTTTAACTGTGGTAATGACATGCTGATAATACATGGTAATTTGCATGCATCCGTTCTTCGCAGTATATCATTATAATTATTGACGTCTACACTTGCTACTGCAGAGTGGTTTGCATTTCTTGGGCGTCAGGCAAATACTAATGAGCCTGGGTCACCTTATTTGATAACATACCGACCTGATTTGAGTGATTCATCTGGGGTGAAGCCGCTAAATACTACAGTTTATTCTTGTGGAGATCCATCTTTGGGCTGCTCATGTGGCGATTGTCCTTCTTCTTCAGTTTGCATGGGATCCTTGTTGCCTCAGTCGAAGACTGAAACTTCCTGTTCAGTCAAAATGGGTTCTCTAAAGGTAACAGCTATTTATCTACATTTATGAAAAAAAAATGCACGGCTGATACCATGCATTTCCTGTCCACTAGTTTTTATTGGACTATATTTATGAAACCCAACAAAATTTACATTGTAAAATTACTCTCCGACCAAATTATTTTCAAGTAACTAATCTAAGTATTTATAAAAATAATGTTAGTTGTAATTTCAAAAGTTTGACTTAATTTGTTCTTCTTGTGGCAATTGGCAGAGTTTGCAGTGCTACTTTCCCTAGTAAATAACCAAAGCTTTTCATGAATGATAGATTAGGACTATGACTTACCTTGTTAATTGGCTCATCACATGTCAGGTGGTCCTTCTTGTATCAAGCCAGTTGTGTAACATGCACATGTGATACTAATTCTTTAAAAAGTGATACTACTATTACAGAGAAATTGGCACATGACATGTGTTGTAGTAGTGATGATACGGGGTAGATGTGTCGGTGTGGATACCTGCACAATTTGCTTGTGGGAAGTTTTAATAACCTTCAACTCTAGCCATCAAATGATTTACTATATCTTGAAAAAAAATATAACCATCATCGTAGGTGCTAAATACCTTAGTTTGTCCATGTACCTTGTGTAGAACTTTTTGACCCTTTTCTTGTTTCTCATACTACTTAAAAGCTTACTGCAGTCTTGAACTTTAAACTAGAGTATACGAATCCAAAATTTGGCACATAAGAACATTTTAGGGCATATGTTATGAAGGTTCATCTTTTCCATGTCGAGTGTTTTCATTATTTTGTATCCTGAACTCTTATCATTTTGATTACACAGGCCGGATGCTTGGACTTCTCACTAGCGGTTGTGTACATTGTGTTTTTGTGTGCAATTTTATTGTGGGGCTTATTATACAGAGCACGAGGAAGAAAGGGCTTCCCCTCACAAACAAAACCACCAAAGGATGCTGATGATAAGTTGCATTCAAACAACAATGGCAATGTTCCTGAAAACTCTGTTCAGGTTCTTTTCTGCCAAATCATTTTTGAGAGCCAGAGCTTGCTTGCTTACTTTAGAGTACTTGTCTTTGGTTCCTTCTAGCATTTTTCTCTAGTGTTCATTTTTAAGATGACGCTGGTATGGTCTAATAATTTCTATTTATATCAGGTGCCCAAAGCTGCATCATCTTCTATTGTCCAAACTTACATGTCAACCTTCTTTAGGTTGGATTCAGTCTCCAGTTATATTCGGATAAACTATATATTATTAGTATTTAGGCATCATGTTAATCTGTTGAAAGTATTGCAGGAGGCATGGAGTTTTTGTTACTAGACACCCGCTTCTTGTGTTATGTGCATCCTTACTTGTCCCTATCCTATTATGCATTGGTCTTATCCGTTTCAAGGTGGAAACAAGACCGGAAAAGGTACTCAATTTATCATCGTATGATAGCTACAATTCTTCTACTGTTGCTGAAATTCTGATAATTGTGTATAATGGGTGAATTTGAATTGATATGAGACTGACAAATATAGTTCTGTATTTGAGAGTAATTACTTTAATATAAGTTTGACAAGGCAATAGTATTCTCTTACAACTCACAAAGTTTATTAGGTCTGAAGCATGGAAAGAAAAAGAAAATGGAAATCCATTGACAGTTTTCATTGATTACTCGGAAATGTTCATTGAAATAAAATCACAGTAAATAAAAAGGAAATACATCACTGTACATTTTATAAAATTTCATTTTTATTGTTGGCTATGCTTTTTCTTGAAACAACTTGGACTTTTATGGTGTTTTGTGTCCTTCATGCTTATGGTCATTTTCAGATAACTTTATCATCTTACCTTCCAAAAAGGACGTTAAAGTTCTTAATCCTGTGAACATAGTGGGCGAAGGTCATGAACTTGTATTTTTGAATACCTGTGAAAAATATGTGTCAGCAAAATAAAAACACGGAGATCAAATCTGTCAATAAGCGTGTTCACATCTTTAGCACCCATTGACAATGGATTACCTTTGAGTCTGTAACTACGACTTTTCTGTAACTTGTGGTCATTTATATAATTATATAAATAAATTTAGTATTTGAGATTGCTCCTTTTTTTTGTGGGGATTGCTGCCCTTTATGAGTGTTTTTTAAAAGAAGTCGGAAAAGTGACACACCATTTGGAACTCAAAGGTTTTTGGTGTGTATCTACCAGTACTGTGAATACATACATTTTAGAGATTTCTGACTTGGTTGTTTTCTTTTTGCAGCTTTGGGTTAGCCCTGGAAGTCAGACTGCCTATGAAAAGCAATATTTTGACAGTCATCTTGCACCATTTTATAGGATTGAGCAGGTCTTTTCAACTCTCATGGCTTTGTTTTTGTTCAACTAGATGAACACTTGTTACAGATTGTATACCAACTTTGTTCCTGCATATCAACATGTTTATTGTGTTGATCTTAACTTCTTGTCTATATTTTGTTAATTACTGTTTTAACTGCAGCTTGTATTAGCCACTTCCGCGTCTGGCCAGCTTGAAGCTCCTACAATAGTAAATGATAACAATTTCAAATTGCTATTTCAGATTCAGAAAAAGGTATGGAATCCAGTCATGTAAATTTTACACTGCAACTGCTTAGTGATTCTAATGTCACTTTTTAATTGCAAAGATTGATGATCTGCGTGCCAATTATTCTGGATCGACAGTATCCCTTGCTGATATCTGCCTAAAGCCACTCAGTACAGATTGTGCTACCCAAAGTGTTTTGCAGGTGATGATTTTGTAGTGTCTATACTCTATACTCTGTATATGGAACTAACTTGTTCTCTCTAGGATCTATATAATCCTTTTCTATCATTATATTTTGTTCTGTATGCGTACTTCTGAGCAATCATATTAAAATGGTGGCATCTGTTGCAGTACTTCCAGCTGGATCCTAAAAAGCATGATGATTTAGGTATAGATCATGCTAAATTTTGCTTTGAGGTAAATATCCACAGTTGAAATCTCTTCTCATATGGACATTTTCCTTTTTTTTTTGTTGCAACACAGACCTTTGTAAACTATTGATGAATTCATGCTGAACAATGAATATTGTGATACTGGCTAGGTTTGTCAGCTAGTTGTATCTAAACACTAAACAATATCTGCTGTATTGCAGCATTACAGTTCTGAAGAGACATGTTTGAGCACTTTTCAATCACCTATTGACCCTAGTACAATATTAGGTGGTTTTCCAGGTAGCAATTTTACCGAGGTAAAATGCTATACTTTTTTTTTGGCCAAAAACAATATTTTACTGATTATCCCACTTCTCTTACTAACTTCCTATTACTTCATAGGCTTCTGCATTTGTAATAACATATCCCGTGAACAACAAGGTTGAGACAACAGGACAAGAGAATGGAAAGGCTATGGCTTGGGAAAGGGCATATATTAATCTTGTTAAGGTTTGGAACTCTCACCTTCTGAGCTTATGTGCTCAACAAGCAGTTTACAGTAGAAGTTTACTGTCAATTGATTCATGCTCTATATAAGTTCATTCTCTAACATTTACTTTTAAGCAGCCCCACAACATATTTCAGTACTTCCACACAACACCTCCTTAAGGAATGAAAGAATAAATCTCGTTTGAGGATAGTAAAGTAAACTAATTCAGAGAAATTTGCTCCAATGAAGAACCCGGTAGATAAGATTGACTATGCATGGCCCTACATCCTGAGGAAATACGGCGATGGGAAGCAACTTTGATAATGCGGATTAAGAGTGTTCAGATTCATATTCCAGGAGATTTAGTAGAAGCATTATTGTTTCCATTCTTTTCTCCTGTAATATTGTGAGCCGACTCACTGGGCATGTTGAAGCCCCAGATGCCTGAATCTAGCAAAAGGTCATTTCATGTATGCTAATGCCATTTGCATGCACAGTATAGTGATTAATATTGTATGAAGCTAGCTCTTTCATGTTTGGATTAAAGCCTATAGCACTTATTTTCTAGCTAGAGTTTCTACCTACAGTGTTTTTGTAGCTTTTGGTTCAACTTCACAAGAAGGTGCATACTCTAGCGATTTATATATTTCACTTGAGCCAAGAATTACATCTGATGACTTTGAGAGTTTTTTGCAGGAAGAAATACTGCCGATGGTACTAGCACAGAACCTTACATTATCCTTTTCATCCGAGAGCTCTATCAAAGATGAATTAAACAGAGAAAGTACAGCTGACGCAATTACAATAGTGGTAAATATATGCAAAAATCTTTTCCATTTTGTAATATATCCTGTTTGCCTTCATATTGTGATATTTATTTGTGCCATTTGATTGATATCAGATAAGCTATATTGTGATGTTTGCGTACATATCATTCACACTTGGAGACCGTCCTTCTCATTTGTGGGCATTATTTGTCTCATCAAAGGTATGAATATGATAATCAATGATGGGAAAATATTTTTATTTTCCACTCTGCCTAAAAAATACTTTAATGTGAGTCAGTGGCAAGTCCATATGTTTGAAATTCAGGAGTGGTATATACAAATTTGTCCCATGATTAATTGTTTTGATCTACATGGAGTATCTTGTTCGTCATGATTACATTTTTATGAGTTATCTAAAGACCAGTTCTCGTATATTCATGTTTGCTGACCATACATTTAGTAAATATAAACAGTGCAGTGGTCGGCAGTACTGCTGTTGGGATGACAAATTTTTCTTGTGGCCGATATTGAGAAATGGGAGATGTCAAATGTGACATCTTCTATTCTGTGACGGAGCTAGTAATATTTTTGCAGTTATTTATTTTGTACATTAATATGACCCTTTCCCACTCTTAGCCAAAAGCCAGCTAAATTGTTCTGCTAGTCTTTTGGATCTATAATAGTTTGATCTCAAGTTTCCTTTTGTAGAGCTAATTTATTTACCAGATCCCGGAATATTATATACTCCCTCCGTCCCGAATTACTTGTCATAGAAATGCATAAATATGGATCTATCTAGAACTAAAATACATCTAGGTACATCCATTACTGTGGCAAGTTATTTCGGACGGAGGGAGTATTTAATTATGTCAAACATGTGTTGCATTATGTTCCATTTGACGAGATAAATTGCAGGTACTGCTTGGCTTATCTGGGGTTGTCCTAGTGATGCTTTCAGTTTTAGGATCAATGGGATTCTTTAGTGCTGTTGGAGTGAAGTCGACTCTAATCATAATGGAAGTAATTCCTTTTCTTGTGCTGGCGGTAAGTCTTCTGCCTCTAGTAGCGCAATAGTGTGACTGTTTTTCTCTTCATCAATCCAATGCACCTTTCCAGTATTTCTTTGTTTTGCTGCATTAACAGAAAGAAAAAACCATTATGCATTTGCGCTCTACACATTTGAATTGGAACATAGCTTCTTCGTGCTGATTATTGGATTATCTCTTCTGAAAATTGATTTCCATGAACCATCATCACATTAATTCCTTGTTGAAAACTTGATGTTTAGTACTCAGTGATCTAAACGCTCTTATATTTCTTTACAGAGGGAGTATTTGTGTAATTTATTTTAACCACGCTTCCTACATAGGTGAACACAGTTGATGTCTATGTTGCATAGCCTGCCATTGAGTTTGTTGTTTGTTTTTAGGAAATACTTTCTTGCTGCATTTACCATATTCTTTTAAGAGGAATTGACGATTTATTCATATT
Source organism: Aegilops bicornis (assembly GCA_021605145.1). Classification (NCBI taxonomy): domain Eukaryota; kingdom Viridiplantae; phylum Streptophyta; class Magnoliopsida; order Poales; family Poaceae; genus Aegilops; species Aegilops bicornis. Next base: position 692,594,535 of record CM038670.1, on the reverse strand, counting down.
GCTACTTCATTTGATCTGTACTTTGTTCAAAAGATACCCATTCTTATCATTCTGCACTAGATGAAACTGATGGATGTGATTGTGGCTAGGTCGGTGTGGACAACATGTGTATCCTTGTGCATGCTGTCAAGCGACAACCAGATGGGATAGTATTGGAAGAACGTATAAGTAATGCATTGGTGGAAGTTGGGCCATCCATTACGTTAGCCAGTTTGGCTGAAGTTTTAGCTTTTTCTGTCAGTGCAATCAATCCAATGCCTGCCACCAGAGCATTTTCCATGTTTGCCGGTTGGTTTCTTTACATTTCCTTGATTGTATCTATAATTGGCACTTCATTTTGGGGTTTCCAATCCACTATCTTGTGCAGCAATGGCAGTTCTTCTGGATTTCCTTCTCCAAGTGACAGCCTTCGTAGCCCTTATTGTATATGATTTTAGGAGGGCAGAAGATGGCAGGATTGATTGTGTTCCTTGTGCAAGACTTAAATTGAGCACTGTTGCTGGTGACAGTAAGTGTCCAAATAAAAATCCACGTTTGCTTTGCTAAAAGGAAGATTAGTTATAACAGTAAATGCTTGTTCATTTTGGCTCATTTGTAATTGTTTCCCTTTCTAATGTATTAAAAAATTAAGGTGGTGGCCACCAGCGGCTTCACTTTGTTGCACACTATATGAAGGTAAACACTACATATTTTACCAGAGCTAAGCTTGTTCTTATGTTAAAGTTAAGCTCATGTTTTAAACCATGTTTAAGTTTTTCACGATTTTCCTTTTATGTTCATTCATAACTTATTGTTTTTTTTTCATATAGGATATTCATGGGCCAATCCTCGGTTACCGACCAGTGAAGTTTATCGTGATTGCTGTATTTGTTGGATTAGCATTTGCAAGCATTGTAAGTGCTCACATGTTCTGGATGCACATTGCACAGCATCATGATTATATCTGTTCCTCCTATTAGCTTCACTACCAACCGCTTTATATCTGGTGAAATATGAGTGTGCTATCTACAGGCCAAGTCTATTTTTTCATTGAAATTCTCTGATGGATCATCAACTTATTATTCTGTCTGTATTTCTGATAAATCTTGCTGACCATCAATATGGAGCAATTCACTACAGTGTGGTGTTGTTTGTTCTTGTCTGGTTTCATGTTGCAAATCCAGTGGTTAACTACCACAAATTTGGGAAAAACTACTAAATGAGACAGAACCACTTACATTTTCATGACTTTGAGTATGAGCATGTGTGGTTGACAACATTGTGTTTCTTTTGTCCCAACTAGGCAATGTCAACTAGACTACAACCCGGATTGGAGCAGAAAATCGTTCTTCCACGAGATTCGTATTTACAGGTTCAAACTATCACTTGCATTTTCTGTAGCTTAAGCCTTAATTGCTTCTCTTTGTATTTATTTTAGAATCATGCTCATTATAATGTTTACAGGGTTACTTTGACGACCTTGAGAAGTATATGAAAGTTGGACCGCCACTGTATTTTGTTGTGAAGAACTTCAATTACAGGTAACTAGAAGTAAAATAGTTCTACACATTTTTTCTGCATGTTTGAAGAAGCATGATTATACAATGGAAAGAAACAAACATGGCTGAATATTCCTTGTCATATCATTGACCCGTTGTGCTTTCTTACTGTTATCCACTACTCCCTCCGTTCGGAATTACTTGTCTCGGAAATAGATGTATCTAAAACTAAAATACGTCTAGATACATCCATTTCTGCGACAAGTAATTCCGAACGGAGGGAGTACATTCTTGTCTTTAGATTGTTCTGGATATGTCAAAAATTGAAAACCAAGTCTCTCATGTTTCTACATGAGCTGTTACTGTTGCAGTGTTGCTTTTTGAAAGAGCCAATTTTGTTGAGCTCTTCTGAGTTGCATGCTTAACTCAAATAATATTCAAAAGTTGAAAACCAAGTTTCTCATGTTTCTGCATTGGCTGCTATTGTTGCGGTGTTGCCTTTAGAAAGAGGCGATTTTGTAGAGTTCTTCTGAGTTGCATGCATAACTGAAATAAACAACAATTTGATTTCTGATGTGTTGCACTGTTTCCAGCTCTGCATCGGAAAATACTAATCAGATATGTTCCATCAACCAGTGTAATTCAAACTCTCTTCTGAATGAGGTATACAATTGTTTGTCTCTTGACTAATTTTTTCCGCAGTAATACTCAGTATGAATTATGAAATGATTGATTGATTTGCTAGTTTAATTTAGTTGCACAATACATTTTAAAGGCAAGCTTTGTTACTGTAAAGCTACCGGCTCCTGATGCAACTTAACCAATGTGATTTTGATAAGCATGTATAGATGTTCATCATATGTTGATAACACTGCCCTCCATTTAACATGGTGGTTGCTACCATGCAGATAGCAAGACAATCTTTATCTCCTGAAACAAGTTACATAGCAAAACCTGCTGCCTCATGGCTTGATGACTTCCTAATATGGATGTCTCCCGAAGCATTTGGATGCTGTCGAAAATTTGTTAATGGAAATTATTGCCCTCCAGATGATCAGGTTCAGAACTTTTCCCTGAACCCCCTTTAGGGGTGCAGCACATTCGTATTAGCTGGAAAAACAAGCAATTTTCTTCTGAAGCAATGGACACATCCCTCTCTGGGTGCAGCACATTCGTACTATATTTGTATTAGCTGGAAAAACAATCAATTTTCTTCTGAAGCAATGGACACATCCCTCTCTGGGAGAAATAAAAGCACTCAATTTTAGTCCTGAGAAAATATGGACTGGTTGTATGTTAGCATATTTGCTAATGTCACTTGAATTTCTACTTTGCAGCCTCCTTGCTGTCAACTCGATCAAGATTCAGGTTCATGCAGTTCAAATGGAGCGTGCAATAATTGTACAACGGTGTACTATCTACTATCTTTCAGTTGTGATATCTAGTCCTTTTAGCGTCTTAATCAATTTCAGGGAGCTGCATTTGCACTGCTGCGCCCAATTATGTGTAGTGGGAAATATAGTATATTTCAACCACAGTTCACATATCAATAGATACATGTTAAAGTAATTTCTGATCTACTAGTTATGCTTTTGTCTCAGTGTTTCCTACATTCGGACTTACACAATGGGCGTCCATCCACAACGCAATTTAAAGAGAAACTTCCATGGTTTCTGGATGCACTACCATCAAGTGACTGTTCTAAAGGGGGAAAAGGAGCTTATTCTACAAGTTTGGACCTCAGTGGTATGTGGTGTATGCCAATTATGTACCATCCCAATATTTTATCATGCTAGAGAACATGCCAAAGAAATATCATACTCCCTCCGTCCCAAAATAAGTGTCTCAACTTTGTACTAACTTAAGTACAAAGTTGTACTAAGGTTAAGACACTTATTTTGGGACGGAGGGAGTATATTTATAAATGTGAATCATTTTAATCAGTTGAGATATATAATATTATTTTTGCATTGAACGTGCTTGCATTTTGACCGACTGAAATTATAATACTATTAATTATCCACTGACATATTTGGTAACACTGTTTGTTTGTCAGGTTATGAAAATGGCATTATACAAGCATCAGCATTCCGTACATACCATACTCCCCTTAATAAACAGGTATGGATTAGCATGCCGCCCATCATAATTATCATATTTTCCTTTCCAACATGGTAAAGTTTAAGTAATATTGATATTTTTTGTAGACTGACTATGTTAACTCATTGAGAGCTGCTCGGGACTTCAGTTCTCAAATGTCCAAAGATTTACAGGTAATTTGCCTGCATCCATTCTTTAGATGATGATGATTTTAAAGGACGTTTTAAAAATACTGACCCAAATATACTGAAGTTATTGCCATGAAAACATACACACAAAAAACGATTTGCTGTGTTTCACTCTTAATTATTACTCCCTCCGTCCCAAAATGTAAGACGTTTTTTGAATCTATGATAGTGCCAAAAAACGTCTTGCATTTTGGGACGGAGGGAGTACTACACATATTAATAGGAACCATGGAATTTCCCTGTTGGCGAAGGTTTAATACTCCCTCCGTTCCCAAATAATTGTCTTTCTAGCCATCTCAAATGGACTACAACATACGGATGTATGTAGACATACTTGTTGAAATCTCTAGAAAGACAATTATTTAGGAACAGAGGGAGTAGATTGTTACTGTTCACGTGGTTCTAGCAGTGTTCTAGGATTATTGGAAGGACTAGCCAGTACATCCTGAATTTTTGATTATTTGGGCCTTTACTGAACACATTATCCCCAGATGCTGATGTAAATATTAGCAGCCATTAGCTATTCAAAGACACACAAGTATGTGTGAATTTTGTATTTGTAGCTAAGCTTTATGGCATAGTAACTACTATATGTTTCACTCTATATTTCATACTGATTATTGTTAGATTTCACTTTGAATGCTATTGCTTGGATATATCTTGTAACAGTCTTCGATACATCTTCATGCAGATGGAAATTTTCCCATATTCAGTGTTCCATATATTTTTTGAGCAATACCTCAGTGTATGGAAGACAGCCATCATGAATATATGTGTTTGCCTTGGTTAGTTACTTATTGCATTTGCAGTTTTTCAGATTATTTACATATTCTTATGATATAGTTCTCGCAGATCTCATTTTCTCTGAATTCTTTGCTTTGGTATCAGATAGAAGTAACTTATTTCTCTCTCCTAGTATGAATGCACAGTATAGACATCCCTGCTAAACCAGCTTATTTTGATGTGTTCTCAAGAATTGCCTCACCACAGTGTTCTGAAGAACCAAAAGTTTGACGTATCACTGTCGGCTGTTGAACTGGTTTAATTAGTTGGTTCTGGTATGAGCGACCATACCATTTTGACATAAGTTAGGGATAAGAGTTTGAATTAGGAGTGATTGGATGAGTTTCAATCAGGAAATATTGGCTCGATTTGGTCCTCTTGAGTTGTAACCCCTCAATATAAGGGGATGGTTCCATTCAATGAAGGTCTAGCAAGAAGTTCTCTCTATTCCCTTTCATTGCGCATTGCTGCTCTACCGACACTAATTTCACGAAAGCTGGCTAGTAACTATGGTCTAGTGCTGGGACCACCTGCAATCATAACCACAACCATAACAAATATAATCACGCTAAACATAATTAAATATATTTTTTGTAATGTCTGTACCTTAATTTGAGATTTGACACAGTTCATTCTTATGCAAAAATTAACAGGTGCAGTATTTGTTGTTTGTTTAGTAGTCACCAGCAGGTCAGCAACTCCTTTCAGAAACTTAGCACTAACTATTTTCTGTTACTCTTCGAGTCGGTAGATTGTGATAATTTGTTACCTCTGTCCATTTCAGTTTGTGGGCTTCAGCAATCATTTTGATTGTTCTGGCCATGATAGTCTTGGATCTGATGGTATGTTTGTCTCTCTCCTGTCCAATATATAATACTACTGATTATATGTATTTTCAAATTCATAGCAACTGATGGCCTCTAATGGATATTGGATAGAACTTAGCTATGTTTTAAATACAAGTGGTTGCAGAGTAGAACCATGTGGTGACTTCATGTCAACAATTAGCTAAAATATATAGGATTTGTTCAACTGTTGGTGAAAGCAGTTGGCTTAATTAGCTATGCATTATGTATTGATACCACATTGTGGAATAGTTGTAACGAAGCATAAGAAACACCCATAAATCAAAAGACGGTTTCACATTACCTTGGTATTATTGGCATATGTGATTGAGTTTGCAAATGTAAAGCCAGTGTATCACATTAAGGAGTTACAGCACAGTTCAAGCCCGTGACAATTGTACTTGTTATCATAGCTATTCTGTATTTTCTAGTTTCTGCAGTAGTTCTAGAATTCAAGTTTCAATGCTAAATTATTTAATTGTTATACTCAAGATTTAACATCTTTCAAACTTTTGGCAGGGAGTGATGGCTGTCCTTGGAATTCAGCTCAATGCAATTTCTATTGTAAACCTTGTTATCTCGATAGGAATTGCTGTTGAATTCTGTGTTCATATCACACATGCCTTTATGGTAGGTGCATTGTACATTTGGAAATGCCAGTTCAAAATCTTCCAGTTTAGCCGAGTCCTGTGATAATTAGAATGTTGGCCATAATAAACTTGAAAAACATTTAAATTTGTTCTTCCCGTCACTTGAAACTTTTATCATCTGATATCAGTGATTTAGCAGTTTACTTTGAAATGTGAAAGTAGTTTGATTCTCTATATGGTCTGCATGACATTAGAGCAACTAAAAAACAAAGAGCAACAATAACAAACCAGTTTGCTGACACCCAAACCCATCCCAAATGAAGGATCATGGAATAAGTTCTGATGTGTTTTTACTTTTCAATGATATAATTTGTTCATGTTTATCTTGTCCCTTTTTTCCATACCATGCCTGAACCCTTCATATTCACCTTTTAATTTACAGATAGGCATCGGGGATAGAGAAAACCGTGTAAGGCAGGCTCTATCGACGATGGGTGCTTCTGTATTCAGGTTAGCCTCATTACTGTTCACATTATTGGGACAATGTTACGTTGGGTAAAGAGATAGTAATATCAATTGAATAAGTCGCTTGCAGCTTGTCCTAGATTGTCCGAGATATATGTGAGTATGCGTAGACGTGCCTTAGTGAGTGTTACATATAAACAGTTCACAATTTTATTTCAGTTCTTATTTTGCATAAGAAAGTTTTCTAGTGTTGCGGATAAATTCATGGTAGTCCAGTTGCAGTGTTGCGGATAAATTACGGCAGTCCAATTGCAGTTTTTTTGCCATATGTCCGAATCTGTTTGTGCTGTTTACAGTTTTATTATATCTTATTCTGACCCACTGTCTTTATTTTTCAGTGGAATTACCTTGACCAAACTTGTAGGAGTTATTGTCCTACGTTTTGCAAAATCTGAAGTTTTTGTGGTACATACATCTTAGCCCACACTTCTTAGTTCTGTATTCCTATTGGAGTTTAGCTTGAATCACCTTTGTTTAATCCAAATGGCTGCAGGTGTATTACTTCCAAATGTACCTGGCACTCGTCCTCATTGGCTTTCTGCATGGGCTTATCTTCCTACCGGTTAGCATTTTAATTACCTATCATCTCTTAATTGTCTCCAGGTATTTGCATAAGCAGCTTAGCTGAGCCCTATAATTGATGGATGTTTCAGGTTGTGTTGAGTCTGTGTGGCCCTCCTCAAAAAACCATGAAACCGATTGAACAAAGTCAGACTCCGCCTTCAAATGAGCAAACTTGATTAGTACATAATATTCAGGGATTTTTACAAAGCATTTCAGTGTACATATCCATCTGTTACCCCGGTGCTGGAGGAGCTGTGAGGGTGTAGATCATTTATAGAGGCAGAGTAATCTCTATAGAAAGATAGGCTGTACATTAGTTAAGTTTACCGAACTAGTACTAGTTTAGTCGATATCGTTGCGAGGAGAAGGAAGCGTGAGAGATGTTCGTAGACCAGTGTAGTAGCTTGTGTTTCTAGTGTCAGCCACTACTGCCAGTTCCATGGTTTCTGGTTTGTATTTGTTTCATGCGAGAAACCAATGTTATGTTTGGTGCCAATCAGCTACGGTTTGGTCGCTTGAGTTGCTTTATTACAGCCATGATGTGCTTGCGTGTACAAGAAGCGCGCAGAGCATAGCAATTGAGGCTCGATTGAGAAATGTTCCACCAAATGGCATGTGTGGTCAGCTATCTCAAGATGAGTTGATGAGTATTTGAAGGAGAAAGGTTCCTATTTCAAAATTAAGACTCCCAAGATTTTTTATGGCTGGGGGGATAACACTAATTTGCAGGAACAAACAAAAACTTGTTTTGTGCCCAATAAACGTAACTTTTTCTACTGTCTTACTTGATGAACAATACTGTAGCAAACCTGACCGTCAGGTTAAGAACTGACGAGAAATAATTTGTGCTGGTGATTCACGTCAGCATTTCCTTTCGCGAAATCTTCTGCCATGATATCGACCTGTGAGCCTCTGTTAATAGCGATCTGTGAGCAGATGTGTCAGATCGATGCCATATAGCTAGCAAAAGGCTCAAACATCACAGGATTTTCAAATCAACCGGTCCATGCTGGTGGCAATTAGTCAAATTAGACAGGTGCACTGCAGCAGTGTCTGCCTGCCACATTCATTCACTGGCAAAGTACTGGCACAGATCATTTTGTATTATCATCCCTATACAGACCTGCAAGTGCAACCCTAATCCAAGCCTAACGACCCCATAATCTCTACCAGGTTCCGAAAGTTTATAGCTCTGCTAGTCCATGTGAAATTCTCCAGGTTGTTTTTAGCGGTATTCTAACGATTCGGAAATAAATATCAATGGTCTTGTGGCCCAAGCTTTGTTTTACTGGTTCGAGCAAAGTGTTATATCCTCTCTTTTTTAGGTTGAGAAGTCTTATATTCCCCTTGGTTCTTCCAGCCAAAAATTAGTTCACAAGCAATATTTCACCTTAGACAGGTGCACTGCAGCAGTGTCTGCCTGCCACATTCATTCACTGGCAAAGTACTGGCACAGATCATTTTGTATTATCATCCCTATACAGACCTGCAAGTGCAACCCTAATCCAAGCCTAACGACCCCATAATCTCTACCAGGTTCCGAAAGTTTATAGCTCTGCTTTTTTTTTGAGACAACGTTTATAGCTCTGCTAGTCCATGTGAAATTCTCCAGGTTGTTTTTAGCGGTATTCTAACGATTCGGAAATAAATATCAATGGTCTTGTGGCCCAAGCTTTGTTTTACTGGTTCGAGCAAAGTGTTATATCCTCTCTTTTTTAGGTTGAGAAGTCTTATATTTCCCCTTGGTTCTTCAAGCCAAAAATTAGTTCACAAGCAATATTTCACCTTTTTTTTGTTGCGGGGGAAGTAATATTTCACTTTATCTAAGTACAAGCATGCTAAAACTTTATTACAGGTTTGCTTTGGTTGTTCATGTGCGATTTATAATCACAAAACCAAACGACTCAAATGTATGTTAATTTTTTTTCCATCTCATGCAGGAGTGCAAAAGACGAGTAGGAAAAATGATAATAATAATAAATAAAATAGTATTGCACTTTTATTGCGGGGTTACTGCAGTAATCAAAACAAAAACAAAATGTATGAAACAAATTAAATCATGTGCAACATCCAAGATATTTGTCGCGGGAGGAAATATGAGATAACGATGGTGGGTATTTCAAATGTAGTTGACTTCATTTGACTTTAGGAGCAGATTTATACAAATTTTTTTTAGAAAGGAGGCGCTTGCCTGGCTTTAGCGAACTGAAGCCCTTAAAGATTTTACATCAAGAGTAGCACAAACACAAATAAAAAGTATTTATAAAGTTTTTGCATCACATATTATTACATGTTAGTGACTGTATGATGCAAGGTGCTTACATAATGTTGGTATATGAATGGCATAAAGGAACAAATTGTACAACCTTAGTGACTAGTATGCTATCTACGGTAATAAAATTTGTGTTAGAACACGGGGTCCAATGTTTCTTTATGTTAGAACAATCAATCAATATGCTTAGCTGGAATGTCAGAGGTCTAAACTGCCCTGGCCGGAGAACGACGGTCCATGAAACATGGTTCAAAATTTGAAACCCCCGTGTTTTCAAGTTTGATAATTTATGGACCTCAATGTCGGGCTTCACCGAGATGGTTTGAAATGCGTGGACTAAACAACCCAACCATGTGGAGCCTTACCAAGTGCTTCATCATAAGCTCGAGAAGAGCGGACGCCGCCCGGCGGAATGGAGTCGTGGCCTCTTCTCCAAGGCAAAGGTTCACCTCCATGGCGCCCTCCTTATCATCCTCCACCTCGATATGGCCCAAGAAGAACGTCTCCTCTCTAGTGAAGAGAGTGATATTAGGGCAAGGCTCAAGAGAAGGGTTATTAATCTATCGATTCTTGTAAGGGCGAGAAAATGCAATGCACATGAACGTCAAACTTAAGATAGGGGGCACAAACACTAAATTATTCCATCGGCGAATCAATGCTAGGAGGAGAAACAAAATTCACATTTATAGACTCAAGCAAAATCATGGGTGGGCCACTGAGCATGACATTAAAAGGGCTTAATTCATGATCATCTTCTCTGAGGTCGACCAAGGATCTATTCTGTTATTTCCTCTGCCCCCCTCAATCTGAGTGGGGAAAGGAGCCACCTACCCAGAGGAGATGAAGGAAAAGATCAGGGAATGGAGAAGGTTTCGAAGGCTTGTGTGAATGTGATCGGAGATGGGATTGATTCTTACTGGTTGATGAGTAAAGATTTGGAAGCAAGGGTCGATGGTCTTCTTCACAAGATCGGGCTTATGATTGACACTCTCAACAACAACATTGCACAACTTGAGTTTTTGACCCAGGTTGTAGATGATCAGCATGCCGTGATCGAGGAGATGAAGAAGCGTTTCAAGAGCATCTTCGCTGCCTTCCAGGATACCCAGGAGTGAGCATATAATGCTTAGTGCCTGGATATCCCTGGCTTGATTGTAAGCTTGGGGGAGATTCATGCTACTTGTGAGCTGCGTTGGGATTTCCTCGAAAAGGAGAGAACGATGCAGTACAGTAGAGATAAGTATTTCCCTCAGTTAAGAACCAAGGTTATCAATCCAGTAGGAGAACCATGCAACACCTACACACAAAATAACAAATACTTGCACCTAACGCGAATAAGGGGTTGTCAATCCCTCGGCGGTTAATTACAAGGATCAAATCTCGTAGTGATAGATAATTAAAACAAAAAATAAAATAAACAAAGAAAAATTGCAGCAAAATATTTTTTATTTTAGTATATGATAAAAAGTAAACCCTGTTGGAATTATGCCCTAGAGGCAATAATAAAATGGTTATTATTATATTTCCTTGTTCATGATAATTGTCTATTGTTCATGCTATAATTGTATTAATCGGAAATCGTAATACATGTGTGAATACATAGACCACAACATGTCCCTAGTGAGCCTCTAGTTGACTAGCTCGTTGATCAATAGATGGTTACGGTTTTCTAACCATGGACATTGGATGTGATTGATAACGGGATCAGATCATTAGGAGAATGATGTGATGGACAAGACCCAATCCTAAGCATAGCACAAAGATCGTATAGTTAAATGCGCTAGAGCTTTTCTAATGTCAAGTATCCTTTCCTTAGACCATGAGATTGTGCAACTCCCGGATACCGTAGGCGTACTTTGGGTGTGCCAAACGTCACAACGTAACTGGGTGGCTATAAAGGTGCACTACAGGTAACCCCAAAAGTATCTGTTTGGTTGGCACGAATCGAGACTGGGATTTGTCACTCCGTATGACAGAGAGGTATCTCTGGGCCCACTCGGTAAGACATCATCGTAATGAGCTCAATGTGACTAAGGGGTTGGTCACGGGATGATGTGTTACAGAACGAGTAAAGTGACTTGCCGGTAACGAGATTGAACGAGGTACCGGGATACCGACGATCGAATCTCGGGCAAGTAACGTACCGATTGACAAAGGGAATTGTATACGGGATTGATTGAATCCTCGACATCGTGGTTCATCCGATGAGATCATCGTGGAACATGTGGGAGCCAACATGGGTATCCAGATCCCGCTTGTTGGTTATTGGCCGAGAGATGTCTCGGTCATGTTCAAGATGACTCCCGAACCCGTAGGGTCTATACACTTAAGGTTCGATGACGCTAGGGTTATAGGGAAAGTTTGTACGTGGTTACCGAATGTTGTTTGGAGTCCCGGATGAGATCCCGGACGTCACGAGGAGTTCCGGAATGGTCCGGAGACGAAGATTTATATATGGGAAGTCCTTATTCGGTCGCCGGAAGTGTTCGGGGGTCTATCGGTATTGTACCGGGACCACCGAAAGGGTTCCGGGGGTCCACCGGGAGGGTCCACCTGCCCCGGAGGGCCCTATGGGCTGAATATGGAGGGGAACCAGCCCCTAGGTGGGCTGGGCGCCAAACCCCCCTAGGGCCCATGCGCCTAGGGTTGGGGGGAAACCCTAAAGGGGGCGCCCCCCTTGGCTTGGGGGGCAAGCCTCCCCCCTTGGCCGCCGCCCCCCCTCTAGATCCATCTGGAGGGGGCCGGCCCCCCTCTCCCTTGCCCCTATAAATAGAGGGGGGTGGGAGGGCAGCCGCACCACATCCAAGGCGCAGCCCTCCCCCTCCCCAACACCTCCTCCTCCTCCCGCGAAGCTTGGCAAAGCCCTGCCGGAGTACCACGCTGCTCCAACACCACCACGCCGTCGTGCTGCTGCTGGACGGAGTCTTCCCCAACCTCTCCCTCTATTATTGCTGGATCAAGGCGTGGGAGACGTCATCGGGCTGCACGTGTGTTGAACGCGGAGGCGCCGTTGTTCGGCGCTTGGATCGGAATCAACCGCATCTGAATCGCTACGAGTACGACTCCCTCATCCGCGTTCTTGTAACGCTTCCGTGTCGCGATCTTCAAAGGTATGAAGATGCACTCCCCTCTCGTTGCTAGTAAACTCTATAGATTGATCTTGGTGATGCGTAGAAAAAATTTAATTTCTGCAACGATCCCCAACAAACCCGGGGGCCATAGTTTTCATGAGAGGCATCTCTCTTGAAAATAGCATACAATGGGTCAACAAATTACTGTTGGACAATTGATAGAAAAGCAAATGATCATGACGATATCCAAGGAAATGATCATGTATATAGGCATCATGTCTGAGACAAGTAGACCGACTCCTGCCTGCATCTACCACTACTACTTCACACATCGACCGCTATCCAGCGTGCATCTAGAGTATTAAGTTCATAAAGAACAAAGTAACACCTTAAGCAAGATGCCATGATGTAGACAAAGTAAACCCACACATGAATAAAACCCATCTTTTTATCCTTAATGGCAACGATACAAATACATGTCATGTCCCTTTATATCAGTGGGATTGAGCACTGCAAGATCAAACCCATTAAAAAGCACATATCCCATTGGAAGAAAAATCAATCTAGTTGGCCAAACCAAGTCAATAGATCGGAGAGAAACACAAAGCTATAAAAATCATGCATAACAGAGTTCAGAGAAGGCTCAAATAATATTCATGGATAATTTGATCATAAACTCACAATTCATCGGATCCCAACAAACACACCACCAAAGTCATTACATCGAATAGATCTCCAAGAACATTGAGGAGAACATTGTATTGAGGATCAAAGAGAGAGAAGAAGCCATCTAGCTACTAGCTATGGACCCGTAGGTCTGTGGTAAACTACTCACACATCATCGGAAGGGCAGCAAGATTGATGTAGAGCCCCTCCGTGGTCGATTTGTAGGGGAACGCAGTATTTCAAGGGTTTTACCTACGATCACGCAAGATCTATCTAGGTGATGCATAGCAACGAGCGGGGAGAGTGTGTCCACGTACCCTCGTAGACCAAAAGCGGAAGCGTTTAGTAACACAGTTGATGTAGTGGAACGTCTTCGCGATCCAACCGATCCAAGCACCGAACGTATGACACCTCCGCGTTCAGCACACATTCAGCTCGATGACGTCCCTCAAGCTCTTGATCCAGTTGAGGACAAAGGAGAGTTCCGTCAGCACGACGGTGTGGCGACGGTGATGATGAATTTACCGGCGCAGGGCTTCGCCTAAGCACTACGACGATATGACCGAGGTGTGTAACTGCGGAGGGGGCACCGCACATGGCTAAGAGAAACTTTTGTGTCCCTTTGGGGTGCCCTCCTCCCACGTATATAAAGGAGGGGGGAAGAGGAGGCCGGCCCTAGAGGGGGCACGCCAAGGGGGGGAGTCCTACTTGGACTCCCGGTCCAAGTAGGATTCGTCCCCCCCTTTCCTATTCCAACTAGGAGAAAGAGGGAAGGGAGAAGAGGGGAGAAGGAAAGGGGGGCCGCCCCCCAACCCTAGTCCAATTCGGTTTGGGCTTGGGGGGGGGGGTGATGAGGACACAAACCTGGGGTAGGGTAATAGGCCTGACCTATATGCCCTACCTAAGGTCCTTGTCCTAAGAACAAAGAAGCTCAAGAATCAGAAGAAGGGATCCAGCAGAGGTGTCGAGTAAATTCCACTCGACCTATCATTAACTCGGAGACCTCTCTCCATCCAGGACACTCGACCATAAAACCACTCGACATATAAGAAGACCTAAAGCCGCTCTGCGCAGCAACGGTCAGGCACTTATTCATATATTTAATGACCATTTGTAGCACTTCAATACAGGCGTTACCTGTAACGCCACCTCTTTATGTACATTGAATCCTATGTAACGGAGGGGAGTTGGGGTCCTGGCACACTCTATATAAGCCACCCCCTCCTTTGGGACAAGGGTTCACATCTTCTATAACTCATGCACATATAATCCAGTCGACCGCCTCCGGGCTCCGAGACGTAGGGCTGTTACTTCCTCCAAGAAGGGCCTGAACTCGTAAACCTTGCGTGTACAACTCTTCCATAGCTGAGATCTTGCCTCTACATTACCTACCCCCCATTCTACTGTCAGACTTAGAACCACGACAGTTGGCGCCCAGTCTTAGCGACTTGTTGGAGAAGTTGCAATTTTTCCGGTCCCCTTCATCATGATTTCAGGCGGAGGTTTGGCTGAGGGCCGCGAGATCCGTCTCGGCGTGCTCGTGTTTGTTGCCGACGACTCCGCTTGGCTTCAGGAGGCTCCGCTCGATATCCACGCACTCCCCGTCCGCGGGGCAACGCACTTTCGCGCGTGCGTCCACGGCGTCCTCTTGCGGCAGCCTTCGACCCAGTATCAGTCGGCTCCTATAGATTCCTCTCTCCCTGTCGTCTGCCGGTGCAGGCGTTCCGGTCAATCAAGGCTTTAGCGATGGGTGAGGCATGTGGTGGTTCGCCAGCCGGCCACCCCTCAAGTCGCGGCGATCGAGCCCGACGAAACCCTCTACGGCCTGTTCGACTGGCTCCGCAGAGACTGCATCCGAGTGCGACAGCAGTGATCCCGCGGCGGAAGTCTTGATGGTCGATGGTCCCTGCAGTCCTCCTGGCTTCCCTCGCGTCGACGGTGGAGATGGCGGAGGCGATCCGTCGGTGTCCATGAGGAGTACCTCCCCGAGCCCCTCTCTTCGCAGCAGAGGAAAGAACTTCGCCGCCGGAACACGTATGCCCTTCATACTCCTATCATCGGAGAAACTCCCGAGGCCCGGGCCTTGGAGGAGGCGCTACCGCCAACTTGGCCGAGCGCACTCGATCGAGAACCTCCAACACGCACTCGACGAGCGTGCTCGGCAACGGGTTCCAGCATCCAGTCGATGACAACTTTTTCCGCCTCCAACTCAGGTATATCGAACTCCAATCCAGAATCTCGCAGCCGCAGCCCAAATAGCAGAATCGATCCATCCGTCCCAGTTAGAAGCTGGCAGAGGTTTGATGCAGATCAGGGATTTACTCCGGGCAGCGGGGCAACAGAATACAGCTGTGTCTCAGTCGCGGAATAGGATCCACAGCAGATCCGTCGTAGCAGATACAATCCAGTCGGCCCACAGCCCAAGATCGCCCCCGAGGCGTGAGGGACATGGCGACCGGCGAGATTAGTACAGAAACCGCGAGCAGTATGATCGCCGACTCGATCATGATGATCGTCGTCGAGTGCCCACACCTCCCCCAAGGAGGGGGTCTTATGTGCCTCGACAGCATGATGACAGACGCCCTCACAGCGGTGGGCGAAGAATTCCAGTCGACCCCAGGGAGCCAGGCTTTGATGCGAGATCAGTTCTCGTACAAGGTTTGGTCGACAGAAACAGAGCTCACAGAGAATTCCATGACAGAGATCTACCAACCAGCAGCAGAGTGCATGTCTCAGGTCCCGAGTGCTTCAACAGAGCCATCAGGGCCGCGGTGATTCCTCCCAATTTCAGGTTGGCGACTGGAGTCAGTAAGTTCACTGGCGAGTCCAAGCCTGACACTTGGCTTGATGACTACAAAGTAGCCATTCAGATTGGCGGCGGCAATGATGAAGTGGCTATGAAGCACCTTCCTCTGATGTTGGAGGGCTCGGACAGAGCATGGTTAAACCAGTTAGCACCCGACAGTATTTACACTTGGGATGATCTTGCCCGAGTGTTTGTCAGAACATTTGAAGGAACATGCAAAGCGGCGGCGGTATGAGCTGCAATCTTGTGTCTGAAGCCCAATGAGACTTTGAGGGATTACATCCAGAGATGGATCACGTTGCATCACACGGTGGAAAATGTGTCTGATCACCAAGCGGTTTGTGCCTTCAAGGAAGGCGTCAAATATCGAGAGCTAAATCTGAAGTTCGGTTGGACCGGAGATATGTCTCTGAGTCGGATGATGTAGATTGCCACCAAGTATGCCAATGGTGAGGAGGAGGATCGGCTCCGGAGTGGCAAACGCAAAACAGTCGTCCACGAAACCGGGGGAGGGAATTCGGTCGGAAGCGAGAAGCAAAAGCCAAGCCAGCTGCTCCTGGAGAAGCCTTAGCTGTGACTCAAGGAAAGTTTAAGGGGAAACCCAAGGGGCCGTGGAACCCTAAGAAAGTAAAAGATCAAGATGGAAATGATGTGTTGGATTTACCATGCCACATCCACACGAAGAAAGATGAGGAGGGTAATCTCATTTACCAGAAGCATACCACTCGACAGTGTCGACTCCTGATCCAGCAGTTCCGAGAGAAACAACCCAAGGAGAAGGAAAAAGAGTCGGACAAGGTTGAGGACAAACAGGAAAGTGACGATGGCTACCCTCACATCAACTCCGCTCTGATGATTTTTGCTAATGTTGAGAGAAAAAGTCGACTGAAAGTCATCAACAGAGAAGTCAACATGGTCGCTCCGGTGGCGCCCAGTTATTTGAAATGGTCTCAGACTGCCATTACATTCGACCAGTCTGATCACCCGACGCATATAGCCACCCCTTGGAGGCAAGCATTGGTGGTCGACCCAGTCGTCGAAGGCACTCGGTTGACTAGAGTTCTGATGGATGGAGGCAGTGGCCTGAATATTCTGTATGCAGAAACGCTGAAAGGAATGGGCATTCCAATGTCCAGACTCAGCGAAAGCAACATGAGTTTCCATGGAGTCATCCCTGGCAAGACGGCTGAATCACTCGGCCAGATCACCCTTGATGTAGTTTTTGGTGATTACAAGAATTACCGCAAAGAAAAGTTGACATTCGAAGTTGTGGATTTCCAGAGTGCTTATCACGCTATTCTGGGGAGGCCGGCTTACGCACTTTTTATGGCTCGACCATGCTAAGTGTATCTCAAGTTGAAGATGCCTGGCCCTAAAGGTGTGATCACTATCACCGGCAATCGGAAGAAGGCAGAAGAGTGCTTCCAGAAAGGCTCGAAGATCGCCGATGCACAGATGGCAGTGGTGGAATTGCAGGAGTATCAGAAAAATGCAGATCCGAGTGATTTGTTACGAGCGAAGAAGCCTCCCACAGATTTGGCATTTCGATTAAATGCGCGAAACGAAGCCGATTCATATCCACCGATGGATCCCAATGCTGCTCGACTCACATTTCAACAACACTCGACTCCAAATAGGAAGAAGCGCTCATCCAGTTCCTCCATGAGAACTGGGACATCTTTGCATGGAAACCTTCCGACATGCGTGGTGTTCCCAGGGAGCTGGCTGAGCATCGTCTGCGAGTCGACCCAAAAGTGAAACCAGTTAAAGAACATCTTCGACGGTCCGCCGTGCAGAAGAGGGAAGCAATCGGAGAAGAAGTGGCTCGGCTCCTGGCAGCTGAGTTTATCCGAGAGATTTACCACTCCGAGTGGTTAGCTAATGTTGTCATGGTTCCTAAGAAGGACGATTCCCTTCGCATGTGCATCGACTTCAAGCATATCAATCGGGCCTGCCCGAAGGATCACTTTCCTCTCCCTCGCATCGACCAAATCGTCGACTCAACTGCGGAGTGCGAGCGTTTGTCCTTTTTGGACGCTTATTCGGGGTATCATCAGATCCGTCTGTATGGACCCGACGAGATAAAAACAGCTTTCATTACTCCATTTGGGTGTTTCTGTTATGTCACCATGCCATTCGGCTTGAAGAACGCCGGAGCCACATTCATGCGGATGATTCAGAAGTGTTTACTCACTCAAATCAGTCGGAATGTGGAAGCATACATGGATGATATTGTGGTTAAGTCACGTAAAGGTTCCGACCCTCTTGGCTGACCTTGCTGAAACCTTTGCCAAGCTAAGAAGGTATGATATCAAGCTTAATCCATCAAAGTGCACATTCGGAGTCCCAGGCGGAAAATTGCTTGGTTTTCTCGTTTTAGAACGAGGGATCGACGCTAACCCAGAGAAAGTAGGAGCCATACTCAATGAAACGCCTATGCGCGTGTACATGATGTCCGAAGCTTCTTGGTTGCTTGGCCGCCCTAAGTCGATTCATTTCGCCTCGGTGAAAAGGCGTTGCCTCTTTACCGGTCGATGAAGAAGTCGAGATAAGTTCGAGTGGACCCTGAAGCTGATGCAAGATTCGCAGAGCTAAAAGCCCTGCTTTCCACCCGGTGGTGCTGCTTGCCCCAATCAGCAAAGAATCTTTGCTACTTTACATTGCAGCCACTGGACAAGTCGTCAGTACTGTACTTACGGTCGAACGGGAAGAAGAAGGAAAAGCCTATAAAGTTCATCACCCAGTATATTATGTTTCTGAAGTTTTGACTCCATCAAAGCAAAGATATCCGCATTATCAGAAACTGGTTTATGGGATTTATATGACCACGAAGAAGGTTGCACATTACTTCTCTTATCATTTAATTATAGTCGTCAGCGACGCTCCATTGTCAGAAATTCTGCACAACAGAGATGCAACTGGTCGAGTGGCAAAATGGGCGATTGAACTCCTTCCCTTAGATATCAAGTTTGAGGCAAAGAAAGCTATCAAGTCCCAAGCAATAGCAGATTTCCTCACCGACTGGATTGAACAGCAACTGTCGACTCAAGTTCACTCGAACCGGACCATGTTTTTGATGGTTCCAAGATGCTTTGAGCAGTTACAGTCTTTGGGTGGTACTGGTATCCCCCTGAGGAGACAAGCTCAGATATGTCCTCCAGATTCACTTTGACTCCTCCAACAATGAAGCATAATATGAGGCACTCCTGTATGGATTACGTATGGCCATTTCACTCGGCGTCCGTCGCGTTATGGTCTATGGCGACTCAGATTTGGTAGTCAATCAAGTGATGAAGGAGTGGGACGTCAGAAGCCCAGTCATGACTGGTTACTGCAATGCAGTGAGGAAATTGGAAAAGAAGTTTGAGGGGTTAGAACTCCATCATATACCCCGATTGAAAAGTCAAGCTGCCGACGATTTGGCAAAGATAGGTTCCAAGAGAGAAGTCATTCCCAGCAATGTGTTTTTGGAACACATTCACACACCGTCGATTCAAGAAGATCCTTTCCTTTGAAGAAACCCCGCAGCCTAAGAGTAGCACAGATCCGACTGAAGTCGAGGTCCCAGCCGTGGTCGACCTGATCATGGAGGTTTTGGTCATTACTCCCGACTGGACAGTGCCGTACATTGCATATATTCTTAGGAAGGAACTCCCAGAAGACGAAGAAGAGGCTCGGCAGATCGTCCGTCGATTCAAAGCCTTTACTGTGATAGGAGGGCAACTGTTCAGGGAAGGAGTGACAGGAGTCAGTCAGAAATGCATAACGCCAGAAGAAGGTCGAATGATCCTCAAAGACATCCACTCGGGGACCTGTGGTCACCATGCGTCCTCTTGGACCATCGTGGCTAAAGCATACCGAGCTGGATTTTACTGGCCTCGAGCAAATGAAATGGCGAAAGAGATAGTCGACAAATGTGAGGGTTGCCAGTTTTACTCCAACATGTCGCACAAACCCGCGTCAACCCTGAAGACCATTCCACTCGTCTGGCCATTTTTCGTTTGGGGGTTGGATATGGTCGGACCACTGAGAACCGGTAGGAGCGGCTTCACCCACGTGCTTGTAGCAGTCGACAAGTTTACCAAGTGGATTGAAGCTAAGCCTATCAAGAATCTTGAAGCTAGCATTGCCGTCAGTTTCATCAGAGAATTGACATTCAGATACGGGGTTCCGCACAACATCATCACTGACAACGGGTCGAACTTCGATTCTGATGAGTTTAGAGCCTTCTGCACTTCTCAAGGCACACGAGTCGACTATGCTTCAGTCGCTCACCCCCAGTCGAATGGACAAGCAGAAAGAGAAAATGGCCTAATTCTCAAAGGACTAAAACCTCGACTGATGCGTGATCTCAAGCACGCACCAGGCGCCTGGGTTGATGAACTTCCGTCAGTTCTTTGGGGTCTAAGGACAAATCCCAATCGGTCGACTGGCCGAACTCCATTCTTCCTGGTTTACGGAGCTGAAGCCGTCCTGTCGAGTGACTTACTTCACAATGCACCAGGAGTTGAGCTCTTCTCTGAAGCTGAAGCAGAACAGGCTTGGCAAGACGTAGTCGACCTTTTAGAAGAGGAAAGAGAGATGGCCCTGATCTGATCGACTATTTATCAACAAGACTTGCGTCGATTCCACGCCAGAAACGTGAGAGGTCGAGCCTTTCAGGAGGGAGACTTGGTTCTTCGAGTGGATCAGCAGAAACCACACAAGCTCGCCCCTGCTTGGGAAGGCCCCTTCATTGTCACTAGAGTTCTCCACAATGGAGCATACCACCTTTATAATGTCGAGCATCAGAAAGACGAGCCACGGGCCTGGAACGCGGAGTTGCTCTGCCCCTTTGATACTTAAGTACTCACTCGGATGAGATGTAATAAGAAATACTTTTGTAGTTTGTTTATCAAAGACAAGAGCTTTATAATCTTTCTGAACAATCTGTTGTTGCCTCTGCTTACGTTTAAAACCCCCCAGTGGGTGACTTTGCTGCGAATCCGTTTCGCCTAAGTTAAAAAAATCCTACCGAGTGATGAGCAAGCCTCTCACTCGGGGGCTTAGCTGCGAATCCGTTTCGCCTAAGTTTAAAAAATCCTACCGAGTGATGAGCAAACCTCTCACTCGAGGGCTTAGCTGCAGTCCAAGAACTCGCCTAAGTTTAAAAAATCCTACCGAGTGATGAGAAAGCCTCTCACTCGAAGGCTTAGCTGCAGTCCAGTACTCGCCTAAGTTTAAAAAATCCTACCGAGTGATGAGCAAGCCTCTCACTCGGGGGCTTAGCTGCAGTCCAGTACTCGCCTAAGTTTAAAAAATCCTACCGAGTGATGAGCAAGCCTCTCACTCGGGGGCTTAGCTGCAGTCCAAGAACTCGCCTAAGTTTAAAAAATCCTACGGAGTGATGAGCAAGCCTCTCACTCGGAGGCTTAGCTGCAGTCCAGTACTCGCCTAAGTTTAAAAAAATGCTACCGAGTGATGAGCAAGCCTCTCACTCGGGGGCTTAGCTGCAGTCCAAGAACTCGCCTAAGTTTAAAAAATCCTACCGAGTGGAGAGCAACCCTCTCACTCGGGGGCTTAGCTGCAGTCCAAGAACTCGCCTAAGTTTAAAAAATCCTACCGAGTGGAGAGCAACCCTCCCACTCAGGGGCTTAGCTGTAGTCCAAGAACTCGCCTAAGTTTAAAAAATCCTACCGAGTGGAGAGCAACCCTCCCACTCGGGGGCTTAGCTGCAGTCCAAGAACTCGCCTAAGTTAAAAAAATCCTACCAAGTGGAGAGCAACCCTCTCACTCGGGGGCTTAGCTGCAGTCCAAGAACTCGCCTAAGTTTGAAAAATCCTACCGAGTGGAGAGCAACCCTCCCACTCGGGGGCTTAGCTGCAGTCCAAGAACTCGCCTAAGTTTGAAAAATCCTACCGAGTGGAAAGCAACCCTCCCACTCGGAGGCTTAGCTGCAGTCCAGAACTTGCCTAAGTTTGAAACACATCCCTATCTGCAAGGACGACGAGGTGCAGGTCGACTGCAACCTCCTCCTTCGGAGCTACGCCACAAGTACAATGTGCGCTCCATCCCTATCCGCAAGGACGACGAGGTGCAGGTCGACTGCAACCTTCTCCTTCGGAGCTACGCCACAAGTACAACATGCGCTTCATCCACAACCGCAAGGACGACGAGGTGCAGGTCGACTGCAACCTTCTCCTTCGGAGCTACGCCACAAGTACAACATGCGCTCCATCCCTATCCGCAAGGACGACGAGGTGCAAATCGACTGCAACCTTCTCCTTTGGAGCTATGCCACAAATACGACGAGGTGCTGGTCAACTGGAGTCACCACCTCAGAGCTGCATCTAAAACACAAAGATTATTCTGAGCGACGACAAACGCAAGCATATTCATAAATAAACCAAGTACAAGTAAATCCTAAAGTTCCGGACGATGGATCAAAAGTATTCGAGCATCAAGCCCGAAGAAGTTTAACGGTTACACAATCACTCGGCATTCCGAGGCAAATAAAGGTGAAGCATAATGTTTTTCGGTCATGCATCAGGAGAAGGACTGGCTGGGTCGCAGAAACTGTCAAGGTCAATGTTGTCTGCAATACGAGTGGCGGCATCAAGGAAGGTGTCCATGAAAGACTGAAAAGTGTGCCTCTTCGTGTTAGCAACCTTGAGTTCCGCCAGCTTGTTTTCATTGACGTCCTTGCAGTGCACTCGGACCAAGGACAACGCGACATCAGTGCCACAGCAAGCAGATGACTTCTTCCATTCTTGCACTCGCTCGGGGATTTGATTCAGTCGAGCCATCAGAGACTCAAGATCCTGAGACAATTCCGCTTGAGGCCAGAGTTCAGCATCAACCCGAGTCATTGCAGCTTTCAGGCGGGCAAGATAAGCAACCGCGCTGTCCATACAAGATTCCAACCGCAACTAGTTCATCGCGACATCATCCTTGACCGGACAGTTTATGGGATCAAGACCTGTCTCGACCCGTCCAGTTTCTGCTTCAAAGTCTTGGCAAAATTCTGCACAGTCGAGTGAATGGTGAGTTGACGGTATAATTAGACTTGACAGTCGACAGAAATAAGATAGATTATTCAGTACCTTCAAGTTTTAAGACCAACTTTGCAGCAAGCTGGCCCAGATAAGACTCCAGTTCGTTATTCTTGGCCTTGAGACTCCCAAGCTCGTCAGCCAGTTTCTCCTTGTCCTTCTTCAGTTGCTCGACCTCCCGATTGGCGTCAGAAACAACAGTCTTCATCTTGGAGTTTTCTTCTTCTAACTTGCCGACTGAAGCAAGCTTCTTGTCAGCAAGTGCTGTTTTCTCGGCGCCTCATACGTATTGCAGCAAGATCCAGATCCTTCTTCTCCAAAGCCTGCTTCATTTTCTCCAAAGAAATAACATTCTTCAGACGGGCTTGGAGTTGGCGGTTTTCACTACATACATCTGCTCGAGTGGAGTCACTCGGTTCAAAAAATGGAAAGGAAAAGTGCCAGCAGCAGGATATACAGTTGGCGATTGGTTACCTCCCATGGCAGCTACTTCATCACGAGCGGTCTTGAGATTCTTCTTGGCCAATTCCAGATCAAGGTTGAGGCTGATTTGCTGTTTGTTCATTGCAGAAAGCTGAGCCCCAAGATCACAAGATTTCTGCAGTTAAAGCCATATCAGTCGACAGAGATAAAAAGACATCACAATGGTAGCTACTCTAAGACTACCACCGAATCAAACATTCGAGGGCAGTCTCAGGGACTACACCCAGTGGGTGCACTTAGCGTGCCCCCACTGATTTGGTAAAAAAAAAAAGAGAGTTCCTGTTCTCAGACCACGATTGCGCCTGATCAACTTCTGATCTCGGGGCTACACCCAGTGGGTGCACTCTGTGTGCCCCCACTAGTGCAAAGATTCAGCTCGGATCGACTCAAAGAGACATGCATTTTCAAAACAGCCACACCCCAGTGGGCGATCAGACAAGAAATACAGCCGATCGGAAAATCAACTAACCTGGACATTGGCTTGCAGAGCAGCTCCAGCGTTGAAGGCTACCTGACTAGCCTCATGCTTTCATTTGTCCCATCATCAGATTCAACTGAAGAAGAGCTTCCTTGGCAGCAGCCGGTGGATCGTCCGGAGTTTGATATACAGTAAAAAGTGATGAAGGCAAAGCAATCGAAACAGCCGCCGGATCTGAAGCAGAGGGTTGTATCGGTGCAGCAGAAGTCTGAGCAGCTGATCCTGAGGGACAATCAGTCGACAACGGAACAGCGAAGGAGACATTGGTTCGAGCCGGATCTGTCGATCGCTCGACCATCGTCCAAGGCGTCATAGTCGACCGAGGAACCTGGACTTCAGGCGCCTTCCCGCCTAGTTCCTTGTCCTTCCTCCTCCTCCCTCTCAGCGGTACCTCTTCTTCATCGTCCGGGAGCACAACAACGTCTTGTGGAACTGCAATAAACAGAGAAAGCCATAAGGATAACTGACAAACCAACCAGTCGACCAAATAAATTCGAGTCGGGCAGACTTACTAGCTTTGGAGGTGACGGCATCATCAGCTTCCCCGTCGGCTGGAGTCTTGTCAATATCCATGTCAGTCGCAGCTGAGGTCGGGCTATACAAGTTCATCATCCACTCGGTCAGAAGAAGAAAACCGGTCGGAACAGGAAATTTGGTCGGAACAAGAAAATATGAGAAGAACGTTTACCCAGAGGCAACAGGGACGTCCATCTTGATTCTAGGCAAGGTCTTCCGAGCCTTCGAAAGATTAACTTTGGGCTACTTGGTGGCCTTCTCAGTCAATTCTGGAGTCGAGGACCGGGCACGTTTGTGAGATGGAGCACTCGACGCCATAGCTTTGCCGCGCTTGCTCGCGGGATCATGACACAACTTAGATCGATGCTCAGAACGAGGCGGTGAGTCGACCACTTCCTCATCGTCTGACTCGTCGCTCTCGTCTTCATCATCGTCAGCTAGAGACTCCCACTCGCCGCTCTCCTCGACACTGTCCTCGCCCTCTTGGTCTTGCTCCAGAGCTTGTTCACCATTGGGCATTGAATACATCTCCGTGTAGATCTGCAAAACAAGGGACCGATCATAAGTCGGTCGGATCAACAATCGATCGGAAAATACGTTCAAAAATTCAATCATGATGACCGGACCTTATGCGGCAGTTCTTGTCATTGAAAGGGTCAACTCTCCTAGTGCCCCTGGGGTTGTCCTTGTTCCCGGTGATCCCCATCAACCACTCGGCCACTATTTTGGCCTCCACCTCCTCCGGATGAACCCGAGCAACGCCGCCAGGCCCGGAGTACATCCACATGGAGTGGTCTCGAGCTTGAAGGGGTTGGATCCGCCGACTGAGGAACACCTCGAGCAGGTCCATACCGGTGACACCTTGGTTGATCAGTTGGACTACTTTCTCAACTAGCATTCCTATCTCCGCCTTCTCCGCAGCAGTCACTTGCAATGAAGATGGAGTTTGAACACGATCAAAAGAGAAAGGGGGGAGCCCGGTCGACTGGCCTGGGGTCGCGATATCCTGGCAGTAGAACCAGGTCGACTGCCAGCCCCTGACCGACTCCGGAAGAGTCATCGGTGGGAAAGAACTCCTCTTCCTCTTATGAATGCCTAGAACCCCACACATCTGGATAACGTGGGTCTTCTCATCGTTCGAGTTTGCTTTCTTCACAGTTTGGGATCGGATGGTAAAGATGTGCTTGAAAAGGCCCCAGTGCGGTCGGCACCCCAGGAAATTCTCACACATGGAGACGAATGCAACAAGATATGTGATGGTATTGGGGGTAAAATGGTGGAGTTGGGCACCAAAGAAATTAAGGAAACCTCTAAAGAAGGTATGAAGTGGAAGCGAGAAGCCGCGGTCGACATGAGTGGCCAGCAGAACACACTCACCCGGTCGCGGCTGCGGCTCCATTTCTCCCCCTGGCAGATGCGCGAACTTATGGACGATCAGCCCTAACTCGGCCATATCATCCAAGTCCTCCTGCCGAAGCGAAGATCGGATCCAGTCTCCTTGGATCCAACCCGACGACAGCCCTGAGCGCGATGAAGACCCCCGATTCATATTCTTGCTCTTCGCCGCACCCGTCACCTTTTTTCAAGACGCTCTAAGCGCCGCTGCTTTGTCCTTCCCCATGGCGGCGAGCAGCGAAGGCCGAGAGTAGATGGGATGGACGAAGTGGAGATGTGAGAAGAAGAAGAAGAGAAATGGACGCGCACAGTGCAAACGCCTCGGCCTCGCCGCTTTTAAAGGCTCACTTCCGAGTGGCTGACGCGTGGGCCCGAGCTATCCTGTCAAATCCCCCAGCAGTCGCGCATGGGATACGTGACGAAAAAGGTGGCGCGGAAATTGAAACGTCCTATTTATCTATTCCACTTACCGCGGAGCGCTCCGCCTGGCACGCTTCCACCAAATTTCGAATCCCGTGAAATCCGGGATCCTTTGCAACCGATCACGCCAAAGATTTCATGTCAGAAACATCACTCGATAGACACCGTTGTACAAACCAGTCGGCAATTCCTGAATCGATCAAGGCGACTGAAACGAAGCTAAAGTTCTAACAACTGGCCTCCACTTAGAGGTGAAGACAAGTCAAAGCAAGAGCAAAAGCAAGGTCAACTTCATCTTTCTTTTTCACTCGAACCTCGATCCATTCTGGGGCTAATGATGAGGACACAAACCTGGGGTAGGGTAATAGGCCTGACCTATATGCCCTACCTAAGGTCCTTGTCCTAAGAACAAAGAAGCTCAAGAATCAGAAGAAGGGATCCAGCAGAGGTGTCGAGTAAATTCCACTCGACCTATCATTCACTTGGAGACCTCTCTCCATCCAGGACACTCGACCATAAAACCACTCGACATATAAGAAGACCTAAAGCCGCTCTGTGCAGCAACGATCATGCACTTATTCATATATTTAATGACCATTTGTAGCACTTCAATACAGGCGTTACCTGTAACGCCACCTCTTTATGTACATTGAATCATATGTAACGGAGGGGAGCTGGGGTCCTGGCACACTCTATATAAGCCACCCCCTCCTCTGGGACAAGGGTTCGCATCTTCTGTAACTCATGCGCATATAATCCAGTCGACCGCCTCCGGGCTCCGAGACGTAGGGCTGTTACTTCCTCCGAGAAGGGCCTGAACTCGTAAACCTTGCGTGTACAACTCTTCCATAGCTGAGATCTTGCCTCTACATTACCTACCCCCTATTCTACAGTCAGACTTAGAACCACGACAGGGGGCGCCTCCTCTCTCCAATAGGGCCCTTGAAGGCCCATTAACTCCCTGGGGGGTTCCGGTAACCTCCCGGTACTCCGGAAAAATGCCCGAACATCCCGGAACCATTCTG
The DNA here is from genome assembly GCA_021605145.1 of Aegilops bicornis. NCBI lineage: Eukaryota > Viridiplantae > Streptophyta > Magnoliopsida > Poales > Poaceae > Aegilops > Aegilops bicornis. Next base: position 692,567,299 of record CM038670.1, on the reverse strand, counting down.
ATGTCCAAATGCAACCTTCCAATATATCAATCTTTATGTCTCGACCATTTCGAGACTCCTCGTCATGTCTGTGATCTCATCTAGGACTCCGAACAAACTTCGGTTCATCAAATCACATAACTCATAATACAAATCATCATCGAGCGTTAAGCGTGTGGACCCTACGGGTTCAAGAACTATGTAGATATGATTGAGACATATCTCCGGTCAATAACCAATAGCGGAACCTGGATGCTCATATTGGCTCCTACATATTCTACGAAGATCTTTTATCGGTCAAACCGCATAACAACATACGTTGTTCCCTTTGTCATCGGTATGTTACTTGTCCAAGATTCGATCGTCGGTATCATCATACCTAGTTCAATCTAGTTACCGGCAAGTCTCTTTACTCGTTCTGTAACGCATCATCCTGTAACTAGCTCATTAGTCACATTGCTTGCAACGCTTATAGTGATGTGCATTACCGAGAGGGCCCAGAGATACCTCTCCGATACACGGAGTGACAAATCCTAATCTTGATCTATGCCAACCAAACAAACACCTTCGGAGACACACAGAGAGCATCTTTATAATCACCCAGTTATGTTGTGACGTTTGATAGCACACAAGGTGTTCCTCCGGTATTCGGGAGTTGCATAATCTCATAGTCAGAGGAACATGTATAAGTCATGAAGAAGGCAATAGCAATAAAACTAAACGATCATAATGCTGAGCTAACGGATGGGTCTTGTCCATCACATCATTCTCTAATGATGTGATCTCGTTCATCAAATGACAACACATGTCTATGGCTAGGAAACTTGACCATCTTTGATTAACGAGCTAGTCAAGTAGAGGCATACTAGGGACACTCTATTTGTCTAAGTATTCACACATGTACTAAGTTTTCGGTTAATACAATTCTAGCATGAATAATAAACATTTATCATGATATAAGGAAATATAAAATAACAACTTTATTATTGCCTCTAGGGCATATTTTCTTCTGTCTCCCACTTGCACTAGAGTCAATAATCTAGTTCACATCGCCATGTGATTTAACACCAATAGTTCACATCACCATGTGATTAACACCCATAGTTCACATCGCCATGTGACCAACACCTAAAGGGTTTACTAGAGTCAGTAATCTAGTTCACATCGCCATGTGATTAACACCTAAAGAGTACTAAGGTGTGATCATGTTTTTCTTGTGAGAGAAGTTTAGTCAACGGGTCTGCCACATTCAGAGCCGTATGTATTTTGCAAATTTTCTATGTCTACAATGCTCTGCACAGAGCTACTCTAATTAATTGCTCCCACTTTCAATATGTATCCAGATTGAGACTTAGAGTCATCCGGATCAGTGTCAAAGCTTGCATCTACGTAACCCTTTACGACAATCTTTTTGTCACCTCCATAACCGAGAAACATGTCCTTATTCCACTAAGGATAATTTTGACCGCTGTCCAGTGATCCACTCCTGGATCACTATTGTACCCTCTTGCCAAACTCATGGTGAGGTACACAATAGGTCTAGTACACAACATAGCATACTTTATAGAACCTATGACTGAGGCATAGGGAATGACTTTTCTTTCTCTTTCTATTTTATGCCGTGGTCGGGTTTTGAATCTGTACTCAACTTCACACCTTACAACTCAGGCAGGAACTCCTTCTTTGACTGATCCATTTTAAAATCCTTCAAAATCTTACCAAGGTATGTACTCATCGAAAGTCTTATCAAGCATCTTGATCTACCTTTATAGATCTTGATGCCCAATATGTAAGTAGCTTCACTGAGGTCTTTCATTGAAAAATTCTTATTCAAGTATCCTTTTATGCTATCCAAAAATTCTGTACTATTTCTAATCAACAATATGTCATCCACATATAATATCAGAAATGCTACAGAGCTCCCACTCACTTTCTTGTAAATACAGGCTTCTCCAAAAGTCTTTATAAAACCATATGCTTTGATCACACTATCAAAGCGTACATTCCAACTCCGAGATGCTTGCACCAGTCCATAAATGGATCACTGGAGCTTACACACTTTGTTAGCACCTTTCGGATTGACAAAACCTTCTGGTTGCATCATATACATCTCTTCTTTAAGAATCCATTAAGGAATGCAATTTTGACATCCATTAGCCAATTTTCATAAAATGCGGCAATTGCTACTATGATTAGGACAGACTTAAGCATCGCTACGGGTGAGAAGGTCTCATCGTAGCCAACTCCTTGAACTTGTTTAAAACCTTTTGCAACAAGTCGAGCTTTGTAGACAGTAACATTACCGTCAGCGTCAGTCTTCTTCTTGAAGATCCATTTATTCTCTATGGCTTGCCGATCATCGGGCAAGTCAACCAAAGTCCACACTTCGTTCTCATACATGGATACCATCCCAGATTTCATGGCCTCAAGCCATTCCGCGGAATCTGGGCTCATCATCGCTTCCTCATAGTTCGTAGGTTCGTCATGGTCTAGTAACATGACGTCCAGAATAGGATTACCATACCACTGCAGTGCGGCCGCATTACTCTGGTTGACCCACGAGGTTCGGTAGTAACTTGATCTGAAGTTTCATGATCATCATCATTAACTTCCTCACTAATTGGTGTAGGAATCATTGGAACTGATTTACGTGATGAACTACTTTCCAATTCGGGAGAAGGTACAGTTACCTCATCAAGTTCTACTTTCCTCCCACTCACTTCTTTCGAGAGAAACTACTTCTCTAGAAAGGATCCAGTCTTAGCAACAAAGATCTTGCCTTCGGATTTGTAATAGAAGGTGTACCCAACAGTTTCTTTTGGGTATCCTATGAAGACACATTTCTCCGATTTGGGTTTGAGCTTATCAGGTTGAAGCTTTTTCACATAAGCATCGCAACCCCAAACTTTAAGAAACGACAACTTGGGTTTCTTGCCAAACCACAGTTCATATGGTGTCGTCTCAATGGATTTAGATGGTGCCCTATTTAACGTGAATGCAGTTGTCTCTAATGCATAACCCCAAAACGATAGTGGTAAATCGGTAAGAGACATCATAGATCGCACCATATCCAATAAAGTACGGTTCTGACGCTACGACACACCATTATGCGTGGTGTTCCGGTGGCGTGAGTTGAAAACTATTCGCATTGTTTCAAATGAAGACCAAACTCATAACTCAAATATTCACATCCATGATCTGATCGTAGAAACTTTATTTTCTTGTTACGATGATGTAACATCCCAAATTTTCAATTTGGAATGTTATACATAGATCATTCATGCATATCATATTTTATTGCATTTTCTTTTGCGATCCTCGAAATTCTAAGCAACTCAAGGACCCATGGAGAGAGTTGGGAATTTCACGATTTTCATATTTGAATTTTTATCAAATATTGAAACAAGGATCATTTTGGTGTTAATGATTTTTTTCTCTGAAAATATTCCAAATCAAAATATATATGAGAGGAGATAATATGACTTCTCCAAAATAAATGAAATATTGGAGGAAAAATATTAAAATCAAATAAATGATTTTATTTGGTTTTTATTGCAATTTTATTTGAATTAGGAAAAATATTCGTTTTTCAAAAGTGCACTATAGGTCCAAATAAATGTTCACCTTGTCCGGCATATTTTTAGAGGACGGGGAAAATTTATTCGGGATTTTTGGAGTCTGTTTAGTATTTCTTTTCTTCATTTTTCTGTGACACGTTTAGAAAAAAGTAACCGACCTATTGGCCGTATCCGACCCGGACTCCCCAGGCCAGGCCGCCTTTATAAGCGCCCGAGCCGCCCCCTCAGCCCACCCACCGCCAAACCCTAGCGCCGTCGCCTCGAGCCGCGCGCCAAGACACCCACCGGCCGCCACAAATTTCGCCTCATCGCGCAAGCCGCCGCCGACTTCGCCGGAGTTAGCCGCCGCCGCCGCGGTTTTTTCTTCAGTTTATTTCGGTAAACCCTAGATCTAGATCCTATTTTTTTATTTTTCCGGTTTAATTCATTAGATCGGTTTTTCCATCGGTTTATTTATTTTGCGGACATTCGTCCGTTCATTTATTTAAACGAACGCCATTCACCCGTTAGTCACAGACAGCGAACGTTCGTTCGTTAGCCTGTTCGTCAGTTTTTCTTTTTCCAGGGTTTTTCGCGATTATTTCCGATCGCGATTTTTGACACGATTTTCATTTTAGTTTATCTTTTCGCTCGTTTGTCGGAATCAGGCGATTCAAACGCCTAGATCTTCGTCTCGAAGCCCTCTTTCTGTTTAACCAACTTGAACAAGATTTTGATACTGTAAAAATTTGACTTTAGTCCAGATTAGTAATCAGATCTTGTTTCTTTCACCGTTTGAGTTTCGTTGCTCTGTTTGATTTGATTCTTTTTGCAAACCGGAGTCCTTAAGTTGAAATTTCTGGTTAGATCTTCTTATTTGAGTTTTACCCGTGCATCTTTGCTTGATTGCTTATGTATGTTATTGTTTGTTTTTGATAGAATTCCCGGAGTGCGAAGCATGCTACTACGAGTCCCTAGGTTTTGCGGATCGTCAGCAAGGCAAGTAACACATTGATCATACCCCTTTATTACCCAATTTTTATGCATTAGTTCCAATCCTCACACACTGCATGATTAGGATGTGAATTAACTTGTGGGTTTGGGAAGTAGATGATGAGGTAGAACCTATTACCTGTTTTATTCAAACCCTCGGGAGTTACTTCTACGTTATGCTATTATTGCTATGCTATGCTTGTAGACGTGGTTTGGGTGAGTGAATCCATGAAAGATGTGAGTTGTTAATTAATTGTTCAACTTAAGGTGGCAACTTTAATACATATCTGGGTGGATTGCTTGTTTGGGCACCTGGGGAATCCAATGTTGTCCTAGGAGATCCCGGGTATATACCGTGTGATCCTCCGACGGTCCGCCACCCAGGCTCAAAGGGATCGTGAGATATTTTCATGCTAGAAACTTCCGTGTGCAGCCACAAGCCATTATGGGCTCTGGCATAGTTGAGTATGTTGTGTGACCTCTTTGGGTGGTGGGCTAGCAGATGTAGAGGGAAGTAGGTGTAATCGCCCACCCAGAGAGTAAAGAGTTAATGTTTCTGAAAGACTGTGTCTCGGCCATCCGTTTCTCAAACACCATGTAGTGCGAGAAATCCAACGGAGGAGAATGAGTCTTGTGGGGAAAAGTGCGCAAACCTCTGTAGAGTGTACAAACTGATCATGGTTAGCCGTGTCCCTGGTTATGGACATCTTGAGTATCTAGTACTTGGATTATCCTATTGTATCTCATCACTCTACTTAATTAATTTGTTGGGTTGTTAATGATTACTTTTAATTGGGATTGAGATGGGGATTTACCTTTTCAATATTTTCAACAAACTTTGTAGTTAAATAAAATATATTCCTTTGCAGTAGGGAAAAATTGGCTTTTCGCAAAAACATATAACCATAGAGCCTCCACCAGCCATATATGCATGTAGTGATAGCATTATTTCTGTTCATTGCTCTACTGTGTTATATTGCCAGCATATTCCATGTGCTGACCCGTTTTCCGGCTGCAACGTATTATGTTGCAGACTTTTCAGATGACGAGTAAAGGTGCGATAGGTCGTTGTCATGCACTCAGCTATGCCGTTGGAGTTGATGGACTCACTTTATCTTCCAAGCCTTCATTTGTTATCGTGTTAGATGGCCTTAAGCCATATTTATTGTAATAAGTTCTCGTTTGAGACATTCGATGTAATAAGTGTGTGATTGCTACTTTGTTATAAATCCTTCGAGTACTGTGTGTGTCAGCATTACCGGTCCAGGGATGACACTAAAGCACAGAGACTTGACCGTCTGAGGTCGGGTCGCTACAAGATGGTATTAGAGCACACGCTGAATGTAGGACACAACCACTAAGAAAGCCATAGGTCACTCTTCTCTACTCATTTCTAACTCCTCTCCATTTTCTACTCATTAGGATGGCGGATTTGAGGAACAAGTTTGCACAACCGGATAAAGACACCCCCTTAGGACGACACTTGAAGGAAGTCACTAGATACGTGAACATTGGAATACCAAGCTTCACCGGGACCTAAAACGCCACATTACCAGAAGAGGAGCGCTGGATGATTCAAGTTCAAATTCCGGAAAGGACATTCACGCCAGTCACGGAGCCCCTAGAGTTTTCCTTTGATGCCCCAACCTGGAGTCTGGGAAAGAGCATGGCAGCCCACACCGCCATGGGACGCATTGGCGAAGTTTACCACAAGGATATCAAGGATACTATCTACCAGATATGTGGGTGCCGAGATGAGCAATGGGAGATAGTCCGCACCAGGAAGGACAGACCCATTGCAACATTCATCCAGAAGCTAAACCAGCACATTCAAAGCCAGGAGAACCAGATGTGCGCAAGCATGATATATTTGAAGAAGGTGATGACAAGGATCACCGAGCTAGAAGAGGAACTCAAGTCTACACGCGATGGGTATGAGGAGGAAATCACAATACTATTGGAGAAGAATGATGACCTGATTAAGAAGATCGGAGTATTCATGGGAGACCCCGCGCCAGGAGGAGAGGACGACGATTCCACTTGTCCGGAGAACTACATCATCATCGACGACACCGACTCCAACCCTGACGATAGTGATGATGAATATGAAGACGAAGCTGGAGCAGATATCATGCATGGAGTCTTCCACCGATCAAAATTTCTAGTAGACCACCATACGATCAGTAGTATTTCCCCCATGTAAATAGTATAGTCTCGAGTAATCAGAACGATAGTTAGATCGATTGTATGCCCTTGCTTGATTGATTGAGTGATATGATTGTGTTTGTCTCATGTGCATATGGGTAGTGTTTTCTCACTAGACCTCAATTCTATTCTCATCTCTTCCCTCTAAACCCATCAGATGCCTCCGAGACGTGACACCGGATTTGTCTTTCCACCGGAGGTCACCCAGTTGATCCAGCAGCAGAATGCCTTGATGCAGATATTAGTCCAGAACCAAGGCAACAACAACAACAACAACCCTCCTCCAGTTGACAACTTAGCCCGTTTTCTGAGGTTACAGCCACCAGTGTTTTCCAGTAGCACTGAGCCCATAGTTGTGGATGACTGGTTACACAAGATTGGAAGGGAGTTGACCACCGCAGGTTGCACAGATGCAGAGAAGGTGCGTTTTGCCGCACATCAGTTGGATGGACCAGCAGCCTCATGGTGGGAGAATTACACAGCCACTTTCCCTATAGCCAATATCACTTGGGATCAGTTTCAGCAAGCATTCCAAGACCGCCCATGTCTCAAATTGGAGCTATGAGCATGAAGGAGTGTGAGTTTCGAAACTTACGCCAGGGAAATCGTATTGTGGCTCAGTACGTAGATGAGTTTAGTAAGCTATCTCGTTATGCCCCTGATGATGTGACCACAGATGCCGCAAAGCAGAAGAAGTTTATGGAAGGGCTAAATGATGAGATGAGCATGCAGTTGACGGTGGCAACATTCAACAACTACCAGGAGTTGGTAGACAAGGCTCTTATGATTGAAGGGAAGCAGCAGCAGATTGAGAGCTGCAAGAGGAAGTATGGACAAGGAAAGTACAATTCTGGAGCTCAGCAAAAGCCTCGTTTCACCCCGAACTCGGGAGGACTTGTCCATAGTCATGGAGGCCATACCCACAATAGAGGAAGTTCCCATAACCACAATGGCCCCAAGAATGGAAACAGGAATGGAGCAGGCAGCAATCAGAACCGCTCTAACCCAGCCACACCCGCCAAGAAGGATCAAAGTCACATTACTTGTTTCAAGTGCGGGAAGACTGGGCACTATGCCAACGATTGTTCGGAATTGAAGAACGACAATGGCAATGGAAGTGCTGGGAAGAAGCCCAACCCTTTCAACAAAGGACAAGTGAACCACGTGAACATGGTGGAAGTTGAGGAGCAACTTGATGCAGTTATCAGTAAGTTTTTGGTCAAGTCTTCTACTGCAACCGTTCTTTTTTATACTGGTGCATCACATTCATACATATCAAGGGGATTTGTGGATAAGTATAAGTTGCCCACTAAGGTACTTAGGACACCTATGTTAGTAAGTTCGCCAGGAGCGGAATATATGGAAAGACAAGGATGTTTTCAGATGCCATTGACCATTGGAAGCCATGTTTTCCCCTCAGACCTGATAATTTTGGAGTCACAAGGTTTGGATGTGATACTAGGAATGGATTGGCTATCGATGTATGTAGGAAACATCGATTGTGCGAGTAAGTCAATTTTGCTCACTACCCCGGAGGGAAAAAGGATCAAGTATGTATCCAGACATGCGCCAAGGAGGACCCAAGTAAATTATCTCACGGGAGTTGTTCAGGAGGAAGTGCCGGTAGTGAAGGATTACTCGAATGTATTTCCGGAGGAGTTACCAGGCATGCCACCAGATCGAGATATCGAGTTCTTGATAGAGCTGTTGCCAGGCACCGGGCCTATATCGAAGATACCATACCGGATGCCCGTAAAACGATCTGGAGGAGATTAAGAAACAGATTAAGGAGTTATTGGAGAAAGGTTTCATTCGAAGAAGTTCATCACCATGGGGAGCCCTAGTGCTCTTGGTCGAGAAGAAGGATGGATCCCTAAGGATGGTTGTTGATTACCGTGCGTTGAATGAAGTAAAAATCAAGAATAAGTATCCACTGCCGATGATCAATGATTTGTTTGACCAGTTGCAAGGAGCTAAGGTGTTTTCGAAGATCGATCTGCGATCAGGATATCACCAGCTAAAGATTAGGGAAAAGGATATACCTAAGACATCTTTCACCACAAGGTACGGGCTATATGAGTATACGGTTATGTCATTTGGACTGACTAACGCCCCTGCCTATTTCAAGAGTATGATGAACAAGGTGTTCATGGAGTTCTTGGATAAGTTTGTTGTGGTTTTCATTTATGATATCTTGGTATACTCGAAGAATGAAGAGGAAAACAAGGAGCATTTGCATTTAGTTCTCGAGAAGCTCAGGGAACATCATTTATATGCCAAGTTCAGCATATGTGAGTTTTGGTTGAAGGAAATTGGATTTCTTGGACATGATATATCAGGAGAAGGTATAGCAGTGGATCCCACCAAGGTCCATTCAGTCACTAAGTGGTTGGCACCCACCTCAGTTGGAGAGATCCGCAGTTTTCTTGGACTCGCGGGATATTATAGGAGATTCATTGAGAATTTTTCTAAGATTGCGAAGCCTATGACTGTATTGTTGAAGAAGGACACCAAGTTCCATTGGACGGAAGAATGTGAAGCAAGTTTCTAGGAGTTGAAGAAACGTTTGACTACAGCCCCAATGCTGATTCTGCCGGATATACGCAAGGATTTCCAAGTGTATTGTGACGCCTCTCACTTAGGACTTGGAGGAGTACTTATGAAAGACGGAAGAGTTGTTTCGTATGCCCCACGACAACTTAAACCACACGAATTGAATTATGCCATGCATGATTTGGAGTTAGCAGCCGTAGTGCATGCCTTAAAGACCTGGAGAAACTTTCTCATTGGAAACCGTTGCGATGTGTACACGGATCACAAGGGTTTGAAGTACATCTTCACTCAGAAGGAGCTTAACCTCAGGAAGAGGATATGGTTGGAGCTCATAAAAGATTATGACATGAAGCTACATTATCATCCAGGAAAGGCCAATGTCGTAGCAGACGCTTTGAGCTGTAAGAGTTGTGTTAACACCCTCGTAAGCGGAGGGATGCCAAAGGAGTTAGCCGAGGATCTCAGGGAGCTTCGTTTGGAGATTGTTCCTAGAGGTTTTGTTGCAGCAATGGAAGTTCAGTCTACATTGTTAGGAAAGATTCGAGAAGCTCAAAAGGATGACAAAGAGATTGCGGAGATAAAGGAGAGAATGGGCGAAGGAAAAGCCAAAGGTTTTCGTGAGGATGAGCACGGCACCTTATGGTTCGAGGACTGTGTATATGTGCCCAATAATGCAGAGATCAGGAAGTTGATACTACAAGAAGCTCATGACTCGCCATACTCGATACACCCCAGAAACACCAAGATGTATTTGGATTTGAAGGAGCGTTTCTGGTGGACGGGTATGAAGAAGGATATCGCTGAGTATGTAGCCATATGTGATGTATGTCAGAGAGTGAAGGCAGAACATCAGAAGCCAGCATGATTACTGCAGCCTATGCCGATACCCGAATGGAAGTGGGATAAGCTTGGCATGGATTTTATCACCGGATTGCCCAGGACCCGATCGGGATATGATTCTATCTGGGTAGTAGTGGATCGCTTGACCAAAGTAGCTCACTTTATCCCAGTGAAGACCACCTATACCATTGCAAAGTTGGCGAAGATATATATGACCAGGATCATATGTCTGCACGGAGTTCCGAGGACCATCGTATCAGATAGAGGAACAGAGTTTACTTCAAAATTTTGGCACCAGCTGCACTGCACTTTTGGGAACCAGTGGAGTTCAAGATAGCTTTTCACCCGCAGATGATGGATGTATGAGAGAGAGTCAATCAGATTCTGAAGGACATGTTGAGAGCTTGTGCTCTAGATTATGGATCTAGTTGGGATGACAACTTGCCCTACACGGAGTTCTCTTACAATAACAGCTACCAGGCCAGTTTGAAGATGGCACCTTTCGAAGCCCTGTATGGAAGAAGATGCCGAACACCATTGATGTGGGATGAAGTTGGAGATCGTCAGTTGTTTGGTCCGGATTTGATTGAGGAGTCCGAAGAGAAGGTTAAACTGATTCGAGATAGACTGAAGGTAGCTCAGTCCAGACAGAAGAGTTATGCAGATTCAAAACGCAAGGAGGTAGTCTATGGAATCGGAGACCGAGCATATCTACGAGTGTCACCTCTTCGAGGAGTTAAGTGTTTTGGAGTTAAGGGAAAGTTAGCCCCGAGATTTGTGGGACCGTACCGTGTTTTGGAACGTATGGGAGAAGTTGCCTACAAGTTGGAGTTACCCGAAGGACTGTCAGGAGTTCATGATGTGTTTCATGTTTCCAAGTTGATGAAGTGTCATGCGGAGATGGCCGGTATTCCTCTGAGAGATACAGTGCTCCTGGAAGCAATACAGTTGGATAGTGACTTGACATATGAGGACAAACTTGTCAAGATTCTAGAGTTTGCCAGCCGAGTTACTCGCAACAAGGTTATCAAATTTTGCAAAGTTCAGTGGAGCCACCATACCGAGGATGAAGCCACTTGGGAACGTGAGGATGATCTGCGCAAAGACCACCCACACCTATTTTCTAGCCAACCCGAATCTTGAGGGCGAGATTCATCTTAAGGGGGGTAGGTTTGTAACATCCCAAATTTTCAATTTGGAATGTTATACATAGGTCATTCATGCATATCATATTTTATTGCATTTTCGTTTGCGATCCTCGAAATTCTAAGCAACTCAAGGACCCAAAGAGAGAGTTGGGGATTTCACGATTTTCATATTTGAATTTTTATCAAATGTTGAAACAAGGATCATTTTGGTTTTAATGATTTTCTCTCCGAAAATATTTCAAATCAAAATATATATGAGAGGAGATAATATGACTTCTCCAAAATAAATGAAATATTGGAGGAAAAATATTAAAATCAAATAAATGATTTTATTTGGTTTTTATTGCAATTTTATTTGAATTAGGAAAAATATGCGTTTTTCCAAATTGCATTATAGGCCCAAATAAATGTTTACCTTATCCGGCATATTTTTAGAGGACGGGGAAAAATTTATTTCGGGATTTTTGGAGTCCGTTTAGTATTTCTTTTCTTTGTTTTTCTGCGGCACATTTAAAAAAAAGTAACCGACCTACGGGCCGTATCCGACACGGACTCCCAAGGCTAGGCCGCCTTTATAAGCCGCCCCCGCAGCCCACCCCGCCGCCAAACCCTAGCCACCGCCGCCTCGAGCCACGCGCTGCGCTGCCGCCATGCCGCCTCGCCGCGCCGCCGCCGCGCTGCCGTCATCGTTTTTTCTTCGGTTTATTTCGGTAAACCCTAGAATCTAGATCCGGTTTTTTTTATTTTTCCGGTTTAATTCATTAGATCGGTTTTTTCCGTCGGTTTATTTATTTTGCGGACGTTCGTCCATTCGTTCGTTTAAACGAACACCATTCACCCGTTAGTCACAGACAGCGAACATTCATTCGTTAGCCTGTTCGTCAGTTTTTCTTTTTCCAGGGTTTTTCGCGATTATTTCCGATCATGATTTCTGACCCGATTTTCGTTTTAGTTTATCTTTTCGCTCGTTTGTCGGAATCATGCGATTCAAACGCCTAGATCTTCGTCTCGAAGCCCTCTTTCTGTTTAACCAACTTGAACAAGATTTTGGTACTGTAAAACTTGACTTTAGTCCAGATTAGTAATCGGATCTTGTTTCTTTCGCTGTTTGAGTTTCGTTGCTCCATTTGATTTGATTCTTTTTGCAAACCGGAGTTCTGAAGTTGAACTTTCTGGTTAGATCTTCTTATTTGAGTTTTACCCATGCATCTTTGCTTGATTGCTTATGTATGTTATTGTTTGTTTGCGATAGAATTCCCGGAGTGCGAAGCGTGCTACTCTGAGTCCCTAGGTTTTATGGATCGTCAGCAAGGCAAGTAACACATTGATCATACCCCTTTATTACCCAGCTTTTATGCATTAGTTCCAATCCTCACACACTGCATGATTAGGATGTGAATTAACTTGTGAGTTTGGGAAGTAGATGATGAGGTAGAACCTATTACCTGTTTTATTATCAAACCCTTGGGAGTTACTTCTACGTTATGCTATTATTGCTATGCTATGCTTGTAGACGTGGTTTGGGTGAGTGAATCCATGACATATGTGAGTTGTTAATTAATGGTTCAACTTAAGGTGGCAACTTTATTACATATCTGGGTGGATTGCTTGTTTGGGCACCTGGGGAATCCAGTGTTGTCCTAGGAGATCCCGGGGATATACCGTGTGATCCTCCTACGGTCCGCCACCCAGGCTCAAAGGGATCGTGAGATATTTTCATGCTAGAAACTTCCGTGTGTAGCCACAAGCCATTATGGGCTCTGGCATAGTTGAGTATGTTGTGTGACCTCTTTCAGTGGTGGGCTAGCAGATGTAGAGAGAAGTAGGTGTAACTGTCCACCCAGAGTAAAGAGTTAATGTTTCTGAAAGACTGTGTCTCGGCCATCCGTTTCTCAAACACCATGTAGTGCGAGAAATCCAACGGAGGAGACCGAGTCTTGTGGGGAAAAGTGCGCAAACCTTTGTAGAGTGTACAAACTAATCATGGTTAGCCGTGTCCCCGGTTATGGACATCTTGAGTATCTAGTACTTGGATTATCCTATTGTATCTCACCACTCTACTTAATTAATTTGTTGGGCTGTTAATGATTACTTTTAATTGGAATTGAGATGGGGATTTACCTTCTCAATATTTTCAACAAACTTTGTAGTTAAATAAAATATATTCTTTTGCAGTAGGGAAAAGTTGGCTTTTCGCAAAAACATATAACCATAGAGCCTCCACCAGCCATATATGCATGTAGTGATAGCATTATTTCTGTTCATTGCTCTACTGTGTTATATTGCCAGCATATTCCATGTGCTGAGCCGTTTTCGAGCTGCAACGTATTATGTTGTAGACTTTTCAGATGACGAGTAAAGGTGCGATAGGTTGTTGTCATGCACTCAGCTATGCCGTTGGAGTTGATGGACTCACTTTATCTTCCAAGCCTTCCGCTGTTATCGTGTTAGATGGCCTTAAGCCATATTTATTGTAATAAGTTCTCTTTTGAGACATTCGATATAATAAGTGTGTGATTGCTACTCTGTTATAAATCCTTTGAGTACTGTGTGTGTCAGCATTACCGACCCAGGGATGACACTGAAGCACAGAGACTTGACCGCCTGAGGTCGGGTCGCTACAGATGATTTTCCACTTCACTCTGAAATTCTTTGAACTTTTCAAATGTTTCAGACTTATGTTTCATCAAGTAGATATACCCATATTGTTGGGGAACATAGTAATTTCAAAAAAATTCCTACGCACACGCAAGATCATGGTGATGCATAGCAACGAGAGGCGAGAATGTGTCCACGTATGCTCGTAGACCGAAAGCGGAAGTGTTAGAACAACGCAGTTGATGTAGTCGTACGTCTTCACGATCTGACCGATCCAAGTACCGGACGCACGGCACCTCCGAGTTCAGCACACGTTCAGCTCGATGACGTCCCACGAACTCCGATCCAGCAGAGCTTCGAGGGAGAGTTTTGTCAGCATGAGGGTGTGATGACGGTAATGATGATGCTACCAGCGCAGGGCTTTGCCTAAGCACCACCACGATATGACCGAGGTGGATTATGGTGGAGGGGGGCACCACACACGGCTAAAAGATCAATGATCAATTGTTGTGTCTCCAAGGGGTGCCCCTCCCCCGTATATAAAGGAGTAAAGGAGGGGGAGGCGGCCGGCCAGGAGGAGGGCGCGCCAAGGGGAGTCCTACTCCCACCGGGAGTAGGATTCCCCCCTTCCAAGTTGGAGTAGGAGAGGGAAAGGAAGGGAAGGAGGGAGGAAGGAAAGGGGGGGCCGACCCCCTTCCCAATTCGGATTGGGCTTGGGGGGGGGGGGGCGCCCCCTCCTTTGCTCCTCTTCTCTCTTTTCCACTAAGGCCTATATACCTCCCGGGGGGTTCTGGTAACCTCCCGGTGCTCCGGTATATTCCCGATCTCACTTGGAACCATTCCGATGTCCAAATATAGTCGTCCAATATATCAATCTTTATGTCTCGACCATTTTGATACTCCTCGTCATGTACGTGATCATATCCAGAACTCTGAACTACCTTCGGTACATCAAAACACATAAACTCATAATACCGATCGTCACAGAACTTTAAGCGTGCGGACCCTACGGGTTCGAGAACTATGTAGACATGACCGAGACACATTTCCGGTCAATAACCAATAGAGGAACCTGGATTCTCGTATTGGTTCCTACATATTCTACGAAGATCTTTATCGATCAAACCACATAACAACATACGTTGTTCCCTTTGTCATCGGTATGTTACTTGCCCAAGATTCGATCGTCGGTATCTCAATACCTAGCTCAATCTCGTTACTGGTAAGTCTCTTTACTCGTTCCGTAATGCATCATCCCGCAACTAACGTATTAGTCACATTGCTTGCAAGGCTTATAGTGATGTGCATTACCGAGAGGGCCCAGAGATACCTCTCTGACAAACGGGGTGACAAATCCTAATCTTGATCTATGCCAACTCAACAAGTACCATTAGAGACACCTGTAGAGCACCTTTATAATCACCCAGTTACGTTGTGACGTTTGGTAGCACACAAAGTGTTCCTCCGGTATTCGGGAGTTGCATAATCTCATAGTCATAGGAACATGTATAAGTCATGAAGAAAGCAATAGCAATAAACTAAACAATCAAGTGCTAAGCTAACAGAATGGGTAAAGTCAATCACATCATTCTACTAATGATGTTATCCCGTTAATCAAATGACAACTCATGTCTATGGCTAGGAAACTCAACCATCTTTGATTAATGAGCTAGTCAAGTAGAGGCTTACTAGTGACACTATGTTTGTCTATGTATTCACACATGTATTATGTTTCTGGTTAATACAATTCTAGCATGAATAATAAACATTTATCATGATATGAGAAAATAAATAATAACTTTATTATTGCCTCTAGGGCATATTTCCTTGATCTCCCACTTGCACTAGAGTCAATAATCTAGATTACACAAGAATGATTATAACACCCATGGAGTCTTGGTGCTGATCATGTTTTGCTCGTGGAAGAGGCTTAGTCAACGGATCTGCAACATTCAGATCCGTATGTATCTTGCAAATCTCTATGTCTCCCACCTGGACTTGATCCCGGATGGAATTGAAGTGTCTCTTGATGTGCTTGGTTCTCTTGTGAAATCTGGATTCCTTTGCCAAGGCAATTGCACTAGTATTGTCACAAAAGTTTTTCATTGGACCCGATGCACTAGGTATGACACCTAGATCGGATATGAACTCCTTCATCCAGACTCCTCCATTTGCTGCTTCTGAAGCAGCTATGTACTCTGCTTCACACGTAGATCCCTCCACGACGCTTTGTTTAGAACTGCACCAACTGACAACTCCACCGTTCAATATAAACACGTATCCGGTTTGCGATTTAGAATCGTCCGGATCAGTGTCAAAGCTTGCATCGACGTAACCATTTACGACGAGATCTTTGTCACCTCCATAAACAAGAAACATTTCCTTAGTCCTTTTCAGGTATTTTAGGATGTTCTTGACCACTGTCCAATGATCCACTCCTGGATTACTTTGGTACCTCCCTGCTAAACTAATAGCAAGGCACACATCAGGTCTGGTACACAGCATTGCATACATGATAGAGCCTATGGCTGAAGCATAGGGAACATCTTTAATTTTCTCTCTATCTTCTGCAGTGGTCGAGCATTGAGTCTGACTCAACTTCACACCTTGTAACACAGGCAAGAACCCTTTCTTTGCTTGATCCATTCTAAACTTTTTCAAAACTTTATCAAGGTATGTGCTTTGTGAAAGTCCAATTAAGTGTCTTGATCTATCTCTATAGATCTTGATGCACAATATATAAGCAGCTTCACCGAGGTCTTTCATGGAAAAACTCTTATTCAAGTATCCTTTTATGCTATCCAGAAATTCTATATCATTTCCAATCAACAATATGTCATCCACATATAATATTAGAAATGCTACAGAGCTCCCACTCACTTTCTTGTAAATACAGGCTTCTCCAAAAGTCTGTATAAAACCATAAGCTTTGATCACACTATCAAAACGGTTATTCCAACTCCGAGAGGCTTGCACCAGTCCATAAATGGATCGCTGGAGCTTGCACACTTTGTTAGCTCCCTTTGGATCGACAAAACCTTCTGGTTGCATCATATACAACTCTTCTTCCAGAAATCCATTCAGGAATGTAGTTTTGACATCCATTTGCCAAATTTCATAATCATAAAATGCGGCAATTGCTAACATGATTCGGACAGACTTAAGCATCGCTACGGGTGAGAAAGTCTCATCGTAGTCAACCCCTTGAACTTGTCGAAAACCTTTTGCAACAAGTCGTGCTTTGTAGACAGTAACATTACCGTCAGTGTCAGTCTTCTTCTTGAAGATCCATTTATTCTCTATGGCTTCCCGATCATCGGGCAAGTCAACCAAAGTCCACACTTTGTTTCATACATGGATCCCATCTCAGATTTCATGGCCTCAAGCCATTTTGCGGAATCTGGGCTCACCATCGCTTCTTCATAGTTCGTAGGTTCGCCTTGGTCAAGTAACATGACCTCCGTAATAGGATTACCGTACCACTGCAGTGCGGATCTTACTCTGGTTGACCTCACGAGGTTCGGTAACTTGATCTGAAGTTTCATGATCAATATCATTAGCTCCTCACCGATTGGTGTAGGTGTCACAGAACCGGTTTACGTGATGAACTACTTTCAATAAGGGAGCAGGTACAATTACCTCATCAAGTTCTACTTTCCTCCCACTCACTTCTTTTCGAGAGAAACTCCTTCTCTAGAAAGGATCCATTCTTAGCAACAAATGTCTTGCCTTCGGATCTGTGATAGAAGGTGTACCCAATAGTTTCCTTTGGGTATCCTATGAAGACACATTTCTCCGATTTGGGTTCGAGCTTATCAGGTTGATGCTTTTTCACATAAGCATTGCAGCCCCAAACTTTAAGAAACGACAACTTTGGTTTCTTGCCAAACCACAGTTCATAAGGCGTCGTCTCAACGGATTTCGATGGTGTCCTATTTAACGTGAATGCAGCCGTCTCTAAAGCATAACCCCAAAAACGATAGCGGTAAATCAGTAAGAGACATCATAGATTGCACCATATCTAGTAAAGTACGATTACGATGTTCGGACACACCATTACGCTGTGGTGTTCCGGGTGGCGTGAGCTGTGAAACTATTCCACATTGTTTCAAATGTAGACCAAACTCGTAACTCAAATATTCTCCTCCACGATCAGATCGTAGAAACTTTATTTTCTTGTTACAATGATTTTCCTCTTCACTCTGAAATTCTTTGAACTTTTCAAATGTTTCAGACTTATGTTTCATTAAGTAGATATACCCATATCTGCTCAAATCATCTGTGAAGGTGAGAAAATAACGATACCCGCCGCGAGCCTCAATATTCATCGGGCCACATACATCAGTATGTATGATTTCCAACAAATCTGTTGCTTGCTCCATTGTTCCGGAGAATGGCGTTTTAGTCATCTTGCCCATGAGGCATGGTTCGCAAGTACCAAGTGATTCATAATCAAGTGATTCCAGAAGTCCATCAGTATGGAGTTTCTTCATGCACTTTACACCAATATGACCTAAACGACAGTGCCACAAATAAGTTGCACTATCATTATCAACTCTGCATCTTTTGGCTTCAATATTATGAATATGTGTATCACTGCTATCGAGATTTAATGAAAATAGACCACTCTTCAAGGGTGCATGACCATAAAAGATATTACTCATATAAATAGAACAACCATTATTCTCTGATTTAAATGAATAACCGTCTCGTATCAAACAAGATCCAGATATAATGTTCATGCTTAACGCTGGCACCAAATAACAATTATTCAGGTCTAAAACTAATCCCGAAGGTAGATGTAGAGGCAGCGTGCCGACCACGATCACATCGACTTTGAAACCATTTCCCACGCGCATCGTCACCTCGTCCTTAGCCAATCTCCTCTTAATCCGTAGTCCCTGTTTTGAGTTGCAAATATTAGCAACAGAACCAGTATCAAATACCCAGTGCTCATGCGAGCATTAGTAAGGTACACATCAATAACATGTATATCACATATACCTTTGTTCATCATGCCATCCTTCTTATCCGCCAAATACTTGGGGTAGTTCCGCTTCCAAAGGTCAAATGTTTGCGTTAGAAGGACTCGATCCTCGGGCTTAGGTCCAGGCTTGGCTTTCTTCTCCTGAGCAGCAACTTGTTTGTTGTTCTTCTTGAAGTTCCCCTTGTTCTTCCCTTTACCCTTTTTCTTGAAACTCGTGGTCTTGTTGACCATCAACACTTGATGCGCCTTCTTGATTTCTACTTGCACAGCCTTTAGCATTGCGAAGAGCTCGGGAATTGTCTTATCCATCCCTTCCATATTATAGTTCATCACAAAGATATTGTAGCTTGGTGGCAGTGATTGAAGAATTCTGTCAATGACACTATCATCCGGAAGATTAACTCCCAGTTGAATCAAGTGATTATTATACCCAGACATTTTGAGTATATGTTCACTGACAAAACTATTCTCCTCCATCTTGCAGCTATAGAACTTATTGGAGACTTCATATCTCTCAATCCTAGCATTTGCTTGAAACATTAACTTCAACTCCTGGAACATCTCATATGCTCCATGACGTTCAAAACATCGTTAAAGTCCCGGCTCTAGGCCGTAAAGCATGGCAGACTAAACTATCGAGTAGTCATCAGCTTTGCTCTGCCAGACGTTCTTAACGTCGTCAGTTGCATCTGCAGTAGGCCTGGTACCCAGCAGTGCTTCCAGAACGTAATTCTTCTGTGCAGCAATGAGGATAATCCTCAAGTTACGGACCCAGTCCGTGTAATTGCTACCATCATCTTCCAACTTTGCTTTCTCAAGGAACGCATTAAAATTCAACGGAACAACAGCACGGGCCATCTATCTACAACAACATAGACAAGAAAAATACTACCAGGTACTAAGTTCATGATAAATTAAAGTTCAATTAATCATATTACTTAAGAACTCCCACTTAGATAGACATCCCTCTAATCATCTAAGTGATCACGTGATCCATCTCAACTAAACCATGTCCGATCATCACGTGAGATGGAGTAGTTTTCAATGGTGAACATCACTATGTTGATCATATCTACTATATGATTCACGCTCGACCTTTCGGTCTCAGTGTTTCGAGGCCATATCTGCATATGCTAGGCTCGTCAAGTTTAACCCGAGTATTCTGCGTGTGCAAAACTAGATTACACCCGTTGTATTTGAACATAGAGCTTATCACACCCGATCATCACGTGGTGTCTCGGCACGACGAACTTTCGCAACGGTGCATACTCAGGGAGAACACTTATGCCTTGAAATTTAGTGAGAGATCATCTTATAATGCTACCGTTAATCAAAGCAGAATAAGATGCATAAAGGATAAACAACACATGCAATCAATATAAGTGATATTATATGGCCATCATCATCTTGTGGCTTTGATCTCCATCTCCAAAGCACCGTCATGATCACCATCGTCACCGGTGCGACACCTTGATCTCCATCGTAGCATCGTTGTCATCTCGCCAACTATTGCTTCTACGACTATCGCTACCGCTTAGTGATAAAGTAAAGCAATTACATGGCGATTGCATTTCATACAATAAAGCGACAACCATATGGCTCTCGCCCGATTGCCGATAACTTCGTTACAAAACATGATCATCTCATACAATAAAATATAGCATCATGCCTTGACCATATCACATCACAACATGCCCTACAAAAACAAGTTAGACGTCCTCTACTTTGTTGTTGCAAGTTTTACGTGGCTGCTACGGGCTGAGCAAGAACCGTTCTTATCTACGCATCAAAACCACAACCATATTTCGTCAAGTTAGTGTTGTTTTAACCTTCACAAGGACCGGGTGTAGTCACACTCGCTTCAACTAAAGTTGGAGAAACTGACACCCGCCAGCCCCCTGTGTGCAAAGCACGTCGGTAGAACCCGTCTCGCTTAAGCGTACGCGTAATGTCGGTCCGGGCCGCTTCATCCAACAATACCGCCAAATCAAAGTATGACATGCTGGTAAGCAGTATGAATTGTATCGCCCACAACTCACTTGTGTTCTACTCGTGCATATAAAATCTATGCATAAACCTGGCTCGGATGCCACTATTAGGGAACGTAGTAATTTCAAAAAAATTCCCACGCACACGCAAGATCATGGTGATGCATAGCAACGAGAGGGGAGAGTGTGTCCACGTACCCTCGTAGACCGAAAGCGGAAGCGTTAGAACAACGCGGTAGATGTAGTCGTACGTCTTCATGATCTGACCGATCCAAGTACCGAACGCACGACACCTCCGAGTTCAGCACACGTTCAGCTCGATGACGTCCCACGAACTCCGATCCAGCAGAGCTTCGAGGGAGAGTTTCGTCAGCACGACGGCGTGATGATGGTGATGATGATGCTACTGACGCAGGGCTTCGCCTAAGCACCGCTACGATATGACCGAGGTGGATTATGGTGGAGGGGGGCACCGCACACGGCTAAAAGATCAATGATCAATTGTTGTGTCTCCAAGGGGTGCCCCTCCCCCGTATATAAAGGAGTAGAGGAGGGGGAGGCGACCGGCTAGGAGGAGGGCACGCCAAGGGGAGTCCTACTCCCACCGGGAGTAGGATTCCCCATTCCAAGTTGGAGTAGGAGAGGGAAAGGAAGGGAAGGAGGGAGGAAGGAAAGGGGGGGGGGCCCTTCCCAATTCGGATTGGGCTTGGGAGGGGGGGGGGGGGCGCCCCCTCCTTTGCTCCTCTCCTCTCTTTTCCACTAAGACCCAATAAGGCCCATATACCTCCCGGGGGGTTCCGGTAACCTCCCGATGCTCCGGTATATTCCTGATCTCACTCGGAACCATTCCGATGTCCAAATATAGTCGTCCAATATATCGATCTTTATGTCTCGAATATTTCGAGACTCCTCGTCATGTCCGTGATCATATCTGGGACTCCGAACTACTTTCGGTACATCAAAACACATAAACTCATAATATCGATCATCACAGAACTTTAAGCGTGCGGACCCTACGGGTTCGAGAACTATGTAGACATGACCGAGACACGTTTCCGGTCAATAACCAATAGCGGAACCTGGATGCTCATATTGGTTCCTACATATTCTACGAAGATCTTTATCATTCAAACCGCATAACAACATACGTTATTCCCTTCGTCATCGGTATGTTTCGCCTCGAGATTCGATCGTCGGTATCTCAATACCTTGCTCAATCTAGATTACCGGTAAGTCTCTTTACTTGTTCCGTAATGCATCATCCCGCAGCTAACTCATTAGTCACATTGCTAGCAAGGCATATAGTGATGTGCCTTACCGAGAGGTCCCAGAGATACCTCTCCGACAATCGGAGTGACAAATCCTAGTCTTGATCTATGCCAACTCAACAAGTACCATCGGAGACACCTGTAGAGCACCTTTATAATCACCCAGTTACGTTGTGACATTTTGTAGCACACAAAGTGTTCCTCCGGTATTCGGGAGTTGCATAATCTCATAGTCATAGGAACATGTATAAGTCATGAAGAAAGCAATAGCAATAAACTAAACGATCAAGTGCTAAGCTAACATAATGTGTTAAGTCAATCACATCATTCTCCTAATGATGTGATCCCGTTAATCAAATGACAACTCATGTCTATGACTAGGAAACTCAACCATCTTTGATTAACGAGCTAGTCAAGTAGAGGCTTACTAGTGACACTATGTTTGTCTATGTATTCACACATGTATTATGTTTCCGGTTAATACAATTCTAGCATGAATAATAAACATTTATCATGATATGAGGAAATAAATAATAATTTTATTATTGCCTCTAGGGCATATTTCCTTCACATATCTGCTCAAATCATCTGTGAAGGTCAGAAAATAACAATACCCGCCGCGAGCCTCAACACTCATCGGACCACATACATGCTCGCTTCATTGTTCCGGAGAACGGAGTCTTAGTCATCTTGCCCATGAGGCATGGTTCACAAGCATCAAGTGATTCATAATCAAGTGATTCCAAAAGCCCATCATCATGGAGTTTCTTCATGCGCTTTACACCAATATGACCTAAATGGCAGTGCCACAAATAAGTTGCACTACCATTATTAACTTTGCATCTTTTGGTTTCAATATTATGAATATGTGTATCACTACAGTCAAGATTCAACAGAAATAGACCACTCATCAAGGGTGCATGACCATAAAAGATATTACTAATATAAATAGAACAACCATTATTCTTTGATTTAAATGAATAATCGTCTCGCATCAAACAAGATCCAGATATAATGTTCATGCTCAACACTGGCACCAAATAAAAATTATTCAGGTCGAATACTAACCCCGATGGTAGATGTAGAGGTAGCGTGCCGAACGCGATCACATCGACTTTGGAACCATTTCCCACGTGCATCGTCACCTCGTCCTTAGCCAATCTTCGTTTAATCTGTAGCCCCTGTTTCGAGTTGCAAATATGAGCAATAGAACCAGTATAAAATACCCAGGCGCTACTACGAGCATTAGTAAGGTACACATCAATAACATGTATATCAAATATACCTTTCACTTTGCCATCCTTCTTATCCGCCAAATACTTGGGGCAGTTCCACTTCCAGTGACCAGTCCCTTTGTAGTAGAAGCACTCAGTCTCAGGCTTAGGTCCAGACTTGGACTTCTTCACTTGAGTAGCAACTTGCTTGCGGTTCTGCTTGAAGTTCTCCTTCTTCCCTTTACCCTTTTTCTTGAAACTAGTGGTCTTGGTAACCATCAACACTTGATGCTCCTTCTTGATTTCTACCTCCACAGCCTTTAGCATTGTGAAGATCTCGGGAATTGTCTTATCCATCCCTTGCATATTATAGTTCATCACGAAGCTATTGTAGCTTGGTGGCAGGATTGAAGAACTCTGTCAATGACACTATCATTAGGAAGATTAACTCCCAGTTGAGTCAAGTGGTTGTGGTACCCAGACATTCTGAGTATATGTTCACTGACAGAACTATTCTCCTCCATCTTGCAGCTGTAGAACTTATTGGAGACTTCATATCTCTCAATTCGGGCATTTGCTTGAAATATTAACTTCAACTCCTGGAACATCTCATATGATCCATGACGTTCAAAATGTCGTTGAAGTCCCGATTCCAAGCCGTAAAGCATGGCACACTGAACTATCGAGTAGTCATCAGCTTTGCTCTGCCAGACGTTCATAACGTCCGGAGTTGCTCCTGTAGCTGGTCTTGCACCTAGCGGTGCTTCCAGGACGTAATTCTTCTGTGCAGCAATGAGGATAATCCTTAGATCATGGACCCAGTCCGCATCATTGCTACTATCATCTTTCAACTTATTTTTCTCTAGGAACATATCAAAAATAAAATAGGGGAGCTATACGCGAGCTATTGATCTAAAACATAGATATGCAAAAACTATCAGGACTGAATTCATGATAAATTTAAGTTCAATTAATCATATTACTTAAGAACTCCCACTTAGATAGACATCCCTCTAGTCATCTAAATGACCACGTGATCCAAATCAACTAAACCATGTCCGATCATCACGTGAGATGGAGTAGTTTTCAATGGTGAACATCACTATGTTGATCATATGTACTATATGATTCACGCTCGACCTTTCGGTCTCAGTGTTCCAAGGCCATATCTGCATATGCTAGGCTCGTCAAGTTTAACCCGAGTATTCTACGTGTGCAAAACTGGCTTGCACCCGTTGTATGTGAACGTAGAGCTTATCACACCCGATCATCACGTGGTGTCTCGGCACGACAAACTATAGCAATGGTGCATACTCAGGGAGAACACTTATACCTTGAAATTTAATGAGGGATCATCTTATAATGCTACCGCTGAACTAAGCAAAATAAGATGCATAAAGGATAAACATCACATGCAATAAAAATAAGTGATATGGTATGGCCATCATCATCTTGTGCCTTTGACCTCCATCTCCAAACCACCGTCATGATCACCATCGTCACTGGCTTGACACCTTGATCTCCATCGTAGCATCATTGTCGTCTCGCCAACTATTGCTTCTACGACTATCACTACCGCTTAGTGATAAAGTAAAGCAATTACATGGCGATTGCATTTCATACAATAAAGCGACAACCATAAGGCTCCTCGCCATTGCGATAACTTTTACAAAACATGATCATCTCATACAATAATTTATATCTCATCACATCTTGACCATATCACATCACAACATGCCCTGCAAAAACAAGTTAGACGTCCTCTACTTTGTTGTTGCAAGTTTTACATGGCTGCTACGGGCTTCTAGCAAGAACCGTTCTTACCTACGCATCAAAACCACAACGATTTTTTGTCAAGTGTGTTGTTTTAACCTTCAACAAGGACCGGCCGTAGTCAAACTCGATTCAACTAAAGTTGGAGAAACAGACACCCTCCAGCCACCTGTGTGCGAAGCACGTCGGTAGAACCAGTCTCATGAACACGGTCATGTAATGTCGGTCCAGGCCACTTCATCCAACAATACCGCCGAATCAAAGTAAGACGTTGGTGGTAAGTAGTATGAGTATTATCGCCCACAACTCTTTGTGTTCTACTCGTGCATATAACATCTACGCATAGACCTGGCTCGGATGCCACTGTAGGGGAACACATTGTTTCAAGGGTTTTACCTACGATCACGCATGATCTATCTAGGTGATGCATAGAAACGAGCAGGGAGAGTGTGTCCACGTACCCTCGTAGACCGAAAGCGGAAGCGTTTAGTAACGCGGTTGATGTAGTCGAACGTCTTCATGATCCAACCGATCCAAGCACCGAACGTACGACACCTCCGCGTTCAGCACATGTTCAGCTCAATGACGTCCCTCTAACTCTTGATCTATTTGAGGACGAGGGAGAGTTCCGTCAGCACGACGGTGTGGCGACGGTGATGATGAAGTTACCGGCGCAGGGCTTCGCCTAAGCACTATGACGATATGACCGAAGTGTGTAACTATGGAGGGGGGCAACGCACACGGCTAAGAGAAACTTTTATGTCTCTTTGGGGTGCCCCCTCCCACGTATATAAAGGAGGGGGGAAGAGGAGGCCGGCCCTAGAGGGGGCACGCCAAGGGGGGGAGTCCTACTTGGACTCCCGGTCCAAGTAGGATTCGGCCCCCCTTTCCTATTCCAACTAGGAGAAGGAGGGAAGGGAGAAGAAGGGAGAAGGAAAGGGGGCCGCCCCCCAACCCTAGTCCAATTCAGTTTGGGCTTGGGGGGCGCGCGCCTTCACCTGGCCGCCGCCTCCTCTCTCCACTAGGGCCCATGAAGGCCCATTAACTCCCCGGCGGGTTTCGGTAACCTCCCGGTACTCTGGAAAAATGTCCGAACATCCCGGAACCATTCCGATGTCCAAATGCAACCTTCCAATATCAATCTTTATGTCTCGACCATTTCGAGATTCCTCGCCATGTCGGTGATCTCTTCTGGGACTCCGAACAAATCGGTTCATCAAATCACATAACTCATAATACAAATCGTCATCGAACATTAAGCGTGTGGACCCTACGGGTTCGAGAACTATGTAGACATGACTGAGACATATCTCCGGTCAATAACCAATAGCGGAACCTGGATGCTCATATTGGCTCCTACATATTCTACGAAGATCTTTTATCGGTCAAACCGCATAACAACATACGTTGTACCCTTTGTCACCGGTATGTTACTTGCCCGAGATTCGATCGTCGGTATCATCATACCTAGTTCAATCTCGTTATCGGTAAGTCACTTTACTCGTTCTGTAAATGCATCATCCCGTAACTCGCTCATTAGTCACATTGCTTGCAAGGCTTATAGTGATGTGCATTACCGAGAGGGCCCAGAGATACCTCTCCGATACACGGAGTGACAAATCCTTATCTTGATCTATGCCAACCCAACAAACACCTTCGGAGACACCTGTAGAGCATCTTTATAATCACCCATTTACGTTGTGACGTTTGATAGCACACAAGGTGTTCCTCCGGTATTCGGGAGTTGCATAATCTCATAGTCAGAGGAACATGTATAAGTCATGAAGAAAGAAATAGCAATAAAACTAAACGATCATAATGCTAAGCTAACGGATGGGTCTTGTCCATCAAATCATTCTATAATGATGTGATCATGTTCATCAAATGACAACACATGTCTATGGCTAGGAAATTTAACCATCTTTGATTAACGAGCTAGTCAAGTAGAGGCATACTAGGGACACTCTGTTTGTCTATGTATTTACACATGTACTAAGTTTCCGGTTAATAAATTTCAAGCATGAATAATAAAAATTTATCATGATATAAGGAAATATAAAATAACAACTTTATTATTGCCTCTAGGGCATATTTCCTTCACGATTCCCCATCAGATAGAGTACCGAATAAGGCCTCTAGATAGGATCTCGCGAGAACAAAAACTTGCGGCGGCGGAAAAAGTATTTCGTGTGGCTCTCTGATGTCAAGGGAATATTTGAGAATTTATCGAGGCGGAATTAAGTCAAGAGGTGCCATGAGGGGCCCACGCGTGCCTCCTGAGCTTGTCACTCCCTCGTGGCTCGTTAGGTCTTCTCCCGAACCTTCTAGGGTCTCTTCTGGTCCAAAAAGATAATCCAAGTTTTTTTTCTTTGTTTGGGCTCTGTTTGATATTGATTTCCTGAAAAGCCAAAAATAAGCAAAAGAAAACAACTGGCACTGGGCACTAAGTTAATAGATTAGTCCAAAAAATGATATATAATTGCATATAAAACATCCAAGATTGATACTATAATAGCATGAAACAATAAAAAATTATAGATACGTTGGAGACATATCAAGCATCCCCAAGCTTAATTCCTTCTCGTCCTCGAGTAGGTAAATGATAGAAACCGAATTTTTGATGTGAAATGCTACCTATCATGTTCATCATGTAATTTCTCTTTGTGGCATGAATATTAAGATCCGAATGATTCAAAGCTATAGTCTATAGTTTGACATAAAAACAATGATAATAAGGCATACTAACAAACAATCACGTCTTTTAAAATATGAACGCTAAAGAAAGTTATCCCTACAAAATCATATAGTCTTGTCATGCTCCATCTTCTTAACACAAAGTATTTATCATGCACAACCCCGATGACAAGCGGAGCAATTGGTTCATACTTTTGAACGCGCTTCAGCTTTTTCAACTCTCACGCAATACATGAGCACAAGCCATGGATATAGCACTACGGGTGGAATAGAGTATGATGTTGGAGGTTGTATGGAGAAGACAAAAAAGGAGAAAGTCTCACATTGACGAGGCTAATCAATGGGCTATGGAGATGCCCATCAATTTATGTCAATGCAAGGAGTAGGGATTGCCATGCAATAGATGCACTAAGAGCTATAAGTGTATGAAAGCTCAAAAATAAAACTAAGTGGGTGTGCATCCAACCTGCTTGCTCATGAAGACCTCGGGCATTTTAGGAAGCCCATCATTGGAATATACAAGCCAAGTTCTATAATAAAAAATTCCCACTAGTTATATGAAAATAAAGCATAGGAGACTCTATATGAGAAACATGGTGCTACTTTGAAGCACAAGTGTGGAAAGGATAGTAACATTGCCCCTTTCTTTTTCTCTCATTTTCTTTTTTTCTCTTCTTTTGTTGGGCTATTTTTGGCCTCTCTTTGGCCTCTTTTTTTATTTCCTCACTTGGTACAGTGCTCTAATAATGAATATGCTAATCATCACACTTCTATTTACTTACAACTCGAAAGAAAATTACAACTCGATACTAGAACAAAATATGACTCTATATGAATGCCTCCGGCGGTGTATCGGGATATGCAATGATCTAGAGTAACGTGTATAAAAAATGATGAACGGTGGCTGAGCCACAAATACTATGTCAACTATATGATCATGCAAGGCAATATGACAATGATGACGTGTGTCATAATAAAACGGAACGGTGGAAGTTGCATGGCAATATATCTCGGAATGGCTATGGAAATGCCATAATAGGTAGGTATGGTGGCTGTTTTGAGGAAGATATAAGGAGGCGTATGTGTGACAGAGCATATCATATCACGGGGTTTGGATGTACCGTCGAAGTTTGCACCACATCTCAAGGTGAGAAAGGGCAATGCATGGTACCGAAGAGGCTAGCAAATTGCAAAAAGGTGAGAGTGCATATAATCCATGGACTCACATTAGTCATAAAGAACTCACATACTTATTACAAAAGTTTATTTGCCCTCAAAGGAAAGTACTACTACGCATGCCCCTAGGGGGATAGATTGGTAGGAAAAGACCATCGCTCGTCCCCAACCGCCACTCATAAGCAAGATAATCAATAATGAATCATGCTCCAACTTCTTAGCATAACGGGAGACCACACGTGCATGCTACGGGAATCACAAACCTTAACACCAATATTCTTACTGAACCACAATTACTCACTAGCACAACCCGCATATTACCACTTTATGTCGGAAAACTATTGCGAGGAACCAAACTTATCATATTCCGTGATCTACATGAAAGTTTTTATTGTATCCCTCTTGAATACCTATCATATTAGGACCAAATGCATAACCCATACTAATTACCATTACTATTATCAACTCTCAAAAATATATAAGTGAAGCATGAGAGTGCAACTATTTCTTTAAAATATCACCACCGTCGTGCTCTAAAAGATATAAGTGAAGCACTAGAGCAACTGCCTAGCTCAAAAGATATAAGTGAAGCACATAGAGTATTCTAAAAAATCATGAATAATGTGTGTTCCCTCTCAAAAAGGTGTGTCAAGCAAAGATGATGTGACAAACTAAAAAGCAAACAAAGCAAAGACTCATATAATACATGACACTCCAAGCAAAACTCATATCATGTGATGAATAAAAATATAGCTCCAAGTAAAATTACCTATAGTTGGTAGAAGAAAGAGGGGATGCCTTCCGGGGCATCCCCAAGCTTAGATGCTTCGGAGTCCTTGAATATTACCTTGGGGTGCCTCGGGAATCCCCAAGCTTAGACTCTTGCCACTCCTTATTCCTTCATCCATTGTGATCTCACCCAAAACTTGAAAACTTCAGCACACAAAACTCAACAAAAAGCTTTGAGAGATCCGTTAGTATAACAAAGCAAAATCACTACTTTAGATACTATTGTAGACCCATTCATATTTTATTATTGCCTTATACCTATTGTATTCTAACTTCACCATGGCTTATACCCCCCCGATACAATCCATAGATTCATCAAAACAAGCAAACAACGCAACGGAAACAGAATATGTCAAAAATAGAACAGTCAATAATTCGAACAATGACCATACTTCTGTAACTCCAAAAATTCTAAAAAATTGGGAAAACGTGAGAAATTTTTATATCAATCATGTGTAAAAACTTCGGAGTTTTATCACGCTCCAGCGAATCTCAACAATTTTGCTACTGATGCAAAAGTTTCTATTTTTTGCACAGAATTAAAGCAACTATCAACCAAATCATCCCAAAGGCTTTACTTGGAACAAATGCTAATTTAAAACAGAAAAACACAGCCATAATAGTAGCATAATTGTGTGTGCACAAAAAACCAAAAAAAGAAACAAGAAAATTAAGATAACTATTGGGTTGCCTCCCAACTAGCGCTATCATTTTACGCCCCTAGCTAGGCATAATTCATAGTTCACGTGTTGTCATGTTTGAGATTAATCCCATAGGTATCCCTCATAATGGATTCATATGGTGGCCTAATTTTATTTCTCGGGAAGTGTTCCATACCCTTCTTTAACGATAACTGAAATTTTATACTCCCTTCTTTCATATCAATAACGACACCTATGGTTCGTAGGAAAGGCCTACCAAGTATTATGGGACAAGATGGACTACAATCAATATCACAATGAAATAAACGGGCACATAATTCCTATTTGCAAGAATAAAAACATCATCTATTCTACCCAAAGGTTTCTTAATAGTGGAATCCGCTAAGTGCAAATTAAGAGAACATTCATCCATATTGGTAAAACCTAACACATCACATAGAGATTTTGGTATTGTGGAAACGCTAGCACCCAAATCACATAAAGCATTGCACTCATAACTTTTAGTTTTAACTTTAATGGTAGGTTCCCACTCATCATATAATTTCCTAGGTATTGAAACCTCCCATTCTAGCTTTTCTTCTAAAGCTTTCATCATCGCTTCTACGATATGTTTAGTAAAGGCCTTATTTTTCTCATAAGCATTTGGTGAGTTTAGCATGGACTGCAACAAAGAAATACACTCAATCAAAGAACAACTATCATAATTAAAATATTTGTGATCCAAAAGAGTGGGCACATTGCTATTTAAAGTTTTTACCTCTCCAAACCCACTTTTATCATTTTTTTCACTAAGATTGTCACCCTCCGAATTATGGGGACGCCTTCTAGCTAAAGTTGAATCTTCTTCAGTCCCCTTTTCATCAAGTTTAATATTACTAAAAATACCAATCATTTTAATATCTTTGTCATTACTACGAAAAACCGGGCGGGATCACTTTTTTCTAAGAATTCTCGCTTAACCCTCAACCTAACGGTTCTTTCTTTACTTTAATCCATGGATACATAAAGAGATTTAATTGATTCATTAATATTAAACTTAGGTAGCAAAATTTTAGATTTAGGATTTTCCACATCATGAATGATTCTATCCATACTCCTAGACATATCATCCAGTTTACTCACTTTTTCTTCTATCATAGTGTTGAAAACCTTTTGAGCATTAATAAATTATTTGATATTACTTTAAAGATCAGAGGGCATACTATTATTATTATTATTATTATTATTATTATTATTATTATTATTATTATTATTATTATTATTATTATTGTTATTATTATTATTATAAGAATTACCATAGGAATTGCCATAACTATTAGAGGAATTTCCAGGAAACGACCTAGCATTAAAATTACCCCTATAAGCATTACTATTGAAATTGTTTCGCGAGACAAAATTCACATATACGGGATCGTTGTTTTTCTCAATCAAAGTAGACAATGGCACATCATTAGGATCGATATGATCATTTTTACTAGCAACCATTTTTCATAAGTGCATCTATTGTATCACTCAAAGTACTTATTTCTTCAACATGATTCACTTTTTACTAGTAGGTGATCTTTCAGTATGCCATATTGAATAATTTTCCATAATATTATCAAGAAATTTGGTAGTTTTTCCTAATGTAATTTCCATAAAAGTACCTCCCATGGTGGAATCTAAAAGATTTCTAGAAACAAAGTTCAATCCCGCATAATTTTTTTGTATGTTCATCCACAAACTTAAATCGTGACTAGGGTAATTCCTTATCATTAATTTCATCCTCTCCCAAGATTGGGCAACATGTTCATGATCAAGTTGCTTAAAATTTATAATTTTATTTCTAAGAGAAATAATTTTCGCGGGAGGAAAATACTTGGCAATAAAAACATCCTTACACTTATCCCAAGAATCAATATTATTTTGTGGCAAAGATGAAAACCAAGTTTTAGCGCGATATCATTATCCACATATTTTTCCTTTGCATGTCACACAATTCAACGGAAGTGTTAAGATGGAATGTGACATCTTCATTAGGACTACTAGAAAATTGTTCTTTAACAAGATTTAGCAAAGCGGCATTAATATCACAAGACTCCGCACTAGTGGCGGGAGGAGCAATCGGAGTACTACTAAAATAATTAATATTAGTATTGGAAAAATCACACATTTTGTATTTTCTTGAGGCATCGTGACTACGCAAACAAGATAACAAGTAAACAAAAAGGCAAACACGAAAAAGGCAAACAAAAAATAATGTAAAATATTTTTGTATTTCTGTGAAAACATTTTAGAAGTGGGGAGATAAAAACGAGAGGCTAATGGAAAATAATGTAAATGCAAGGAGATGAAAGTTTATGTGATGATACTTGATAGATGTTGATGATGTCTCCCCGGCAACGGCGCCAGTAATTCTTCCTGCTACTTGTGAGCTGCGTCGGGATTTCCTCTAAGAGGAGAGGATGATGCAGTATAGTAGAGATAAGTATTTCCCTTAGTTAAGAACCAAGGTTATCAATCTAGTAGGAGAACCACGCAACACCTTGTTAGCAGTACCTACATAAAAAATAACAAATACTTGCACCCAACGGGAACAAGGGGTTGTCAATCCCTTGGCTGTTAGTTACCAGGATCAAATCTCGTATTGACAGATAGATAATTAAAAACAAAATAAAATAAACAAAGAAAAATTGCAG
Source organism: Aegilops bicornis (assembly GCA_021605145.1). NCBI lineage: Eukaryota > Viridiplantae > Streptophyta > Magnoliopsida > Poales > Poaceae > Aegilops > Aegilops bicornis. The sequence goes on along the minus strand of CM038670.1, from coordinate 692,534,197 downwards.
CAAGATATTTTTGATTTTAATATAGGATAAAAGTAAACCACAGGGCCCATAGTTTTCACTAAAGGCTTCTTTCTTGAAAATAGCATATGGTGGGTAAACAAATTACTGTTGGGCAATTGATAGAAAATCAAATAATCATGACGATATCCAAGGCAATGATCATGTATATAGGCATCACATCTGAGACAAGTAGAGCGACTCCTGCCTGCATCTACTACTATTACTCCACACATCGACCGCTATCTAGCATGAATCTAGAGTATTAAGTTCATAAAGAATGGAGTAGCCTTAAGCAAGATGACACGATGTAGACAAAGTAAACCCACGCATGAATAAACCCCATCTTTTTATCCTTAATGGCAATGATACAAGTACATGTCATGTCCCTTTATGTCACTGGGATTGAGGACCGCAAGATCGAACCCATCACAAAGCACCTCTCCCATTGCAAAAAGTCTCAACCTAGTTGGCCAAACCAAATCAATATATCGGAGAGAAATACAAAGCTATAACAATCATGCATAAAAGAGTTCAGAGAAGACTCAAATAATATTCATGGATAATCTGATCATAAACTCACTATTCATCAGATCCCAACAAACACACTGCAAAAACTCATTACATCGAATAGATCTCCAAGAACATCGAGGAGAACATTGTATTGAAGATCAAATAGAGAGAAGAAGCCATCTAGCTACTAGCTATGGACCCGTAGGTCTGTGGTAAACTACTCACACATCATCGAAAGGGCAGCAAGGTTGATGTAGAGCCCTTCGTGGTCGATTCCCCCTCCGGAAGAGTACCAAAGAAGGCCTCCAGATGGGATCTCACGAGAACAAAAACTTGAGGCGGCGGAAAAAGTATTTCGGGTGGCTCTCTGATGTTAGGGGAATATTTGAGAATTCATAGAGGCGGAATTAGGTCAAGAGGTGCCACGAGGGGCCCACAATCCTGGGGGGGGGCCCTAGGGCGTGCCTCCCGAGCTTGTCGCTCCCTTGTGGCTTGTCAGGTCTTCTCCCGAACCTTCTAGGGTATCTTTTGGTCCAGAAAAAAATAGTCCAAATTTTTTTCCACCATTTGGACTCTATTTGATATTGATTTCCTGAAAAACCAAAAACAAGCAAAAAAACAACTGGCACATGCACTTTGCAATGTTTACCTTTATGCATTTCCTTTCTGCAAGTCGAGATTAGGCTTTATTTTCAATAAGGTTAAACTATCAATTTTCCTTATGAATAAGGGATGATCCTTTTTGATGAGTATATGGATATCATGATGTGTGAGGTCATTACTACTTATTGGGGAACGTACCTGATGATTGTTGTGATCTAAATAGTAGCACATAATTACTTGCATGACGATTATAAGTACTCCACATTGCTGTTGTTAAATTTTTGAAAGGAGATGAAATAACTATATATGCTAGCTCATTGAAGGTTGAACTTACAAAAGGGCAAGCAGAGAAATTAATCCTCTAAAAGATTAAAAAGTGCTCTTATAAAATATGTTTTTCTGCTACCTCTTGAGCACTGCGTTGGTTTTCCCTTGAAGAGGAAAGGCTGATGCAGTAAAGTAGCGTAAGTATTTCCCTCCGTTTTTGAGAACCAAGGTATCAATCCAAAGAGGGAGACCACGCCGAGTCTCTCGCACCTACACAAACAAATAAGAACCTCGCAACCAACACGATAAAGGGGTTGTCAATCCCTTCACGGTCACTTACGAGAGTGAGATCTGATAGGTATGATACGATAATATTTTTGGTATTTTTATGATAAAGAGAAATAAAGATGCAAAGTAAAATAAACAGCGCCATAAATAGCTTGTTGTTGGGAGATTAATATGACGGAAAATAGACCCGGGGGCCATAGGTTTCACTAGTGGCTTCTCTCAAGATAGCATAAGTATTACGGTGGGTAAACGAATTACTGTCGAGCAATTGATAGAGTTGAGCATAGTTATGAGAATATCTAGGTATGATCATGTATATAGGCATCACGTCTGTGACAAGTAGACCAAACGATTACGCATCTACTACTATTACTCCACACATCGACCGCTATCCAAAGCATGCATCTAGAGTATTAAGTTCATAAGAACGAGTAATGCTTTAAGTAAGATGACATGATGTAGAGGGATACTCATGCAATATGATATAAACCCCATCTTTTATCCTCGACGACAATACAATACGTGCCTTGCTGCCCTACACATCCTTTGGGAAAGGACACCGCAAGATTGAACCCAAAGCTAAGCACTTCTCCCATTGCAAGAAAGATCAATCTAGTAGGCCAAACCAAACTGATAATTTGAAGGGACTTGCAAAGATAACTAATCATACATAAAAGAATTCAGAGGATATTCAAATATTGTTCATAGATAAACTTGATCATAAACCCACAATTCACCGGATCTCGACAAACACACCGCAAAAGAAAATTACATCAAATAGATCTCCAATAAGATCGAGGAGAACTTTGTATTGAGATCCAAAGAGAGAGAGAGAGAGAGAAGAATCCATCTAGCTAATAACTATGGACCCGAAGGTCTGAGGTAAACTACTCACACATCATCGGAGAGGCTATGGTGTTGATGTAGAAGCCCTTCGTGATCAATGCCCCCTTTGGTGGAGCGCCGGAAAAGGCCCCAAGATGGGATCTCACGGGTACAAAAGGTTGCGGCGGTGGAAATAGGGTTTTGGCTCCGTATATGATGTTTCCGGGTATATGGGTATATATAGGAGGAAGAAGTATGTCGGTGGAGCAACAAGGGGCCCACGAGGGTGGAGGGCGCGCCCAGGGGGGTAGGCGCACCCCCTACCTCGTGGCTTCCTCGTCTGTTGCTTGACGTCCACTCCAAGTCCTCTGGATCATGTTTGTTCCAAAAATCACGTTCCTGAAGGTTTCATTCCGTTTGGACTCCGTTTGATATTCTTTTCCTGCGTAACACTGAAATAGGCAAAAACAACAATTTGGGCTGGGCCTCCAGTTAATAGGTTAGTCCCAAAAATAATATAAAAGTGCATAAATAAGCCCATTAAACATCCAAAATAGAATATATAATAGCATGGAACAATAAAAAATTATAGATACGTTGGAGACGTATCAAGCATCCCCAAGCTTAATTCCTGCACGTCCTCGAGTAGGTAAATGATAAGAACAGAATTTTGATGTGGAATGCTACTTAGCATAATTTCCAACGTAACCCTCTTAATTGTGGTGTCAACATTTAGATCCGAAAGATTCAAGATAAAAGTTTAATATTGACATAAATGTAATAATACTTCAAGCATACTAACTGAGCAATTATGTCTTCTCAAAATATCATGGCCAAAGAAAGTTCATCCCTACAAAATCATATAGTTTGGTCATGCTCCATTTTCGTCACACTACAATGCTCTCATCATGCACAACCCCGATGACAAGCCAAGCAATTGTTTCATACTTTAGTAATCTCAAACTTTTTTCAACTTTCACGCAATACATGAGCGTGAGCCATGGATATAGCACTATGGGTGGAATAGAATATAATGATGGGGGTTATGTGGTGTAGCGACCAGAACTCAAACAGTCTGATCTCTGTGCATCAGTGTCATCCCTGGATCAGTAATGCTGACACGCACAATACTCGAAGGATTTATAACAGAGTAGCAATCACACACTTATTACATCGAATGTCTCAAAAGAGAACTTATTACAATAAATATGGCTTAAGGCCATCTAATAACGATAACAGTGGAAGGCTTAGAAGATACGCGAGTCCATCAACTCCAACGGCATCACCGAGTATAGAACCACGACCTAAAGGCACCTTACTCGTCGTAAATGCGAAAAGTCTGCAACATGAGCGTTGCAGCCGAAAAGGGTCAAAGACATGGAATATCTTTGGCAAAGTAAAACATATAGAGTAATGAACAGAAATAGGCTATACTACATGCATATATGGCTGGTGGAAAGCTCCATGGTTACAGTTTTGCGTAAAGCCAATTTTTCCCTACTGCAAAGGAATAAATTTTATTTAACTAACATGGTGGTTGTTAAACATTGAGAGTGTAGACACCCTCTCAATCCCAATTAAGCATCATCATTAAAACTCAACAAAATTAATTAAAGTAACATGGTGAGATTCACATGATAATCCAAGTACTAGATACTCAAGATGTCCATAACCGGGGACACGGCTAACCATGATTAGTTTGTACACTCTGCAGAGGTTTGCGCACTTTTCCCCACAAGACTCGATCTCCTCCATTGGGATTCTCGCACTACATGGTGTTTGAGAAACGGATGACCGAGACATAGTCTTTCAGAAGCGCTAGCACCTTACGATCGGGTAGACAGTTACACCTACTTTCCCTACATCCGCTAGTCTACCACTTGTAAGAGTTCATGACGACTTAATCAACTATGCTAGAGCCCATAGTAGCTTTTGGCTGCACATGAAAGTTTCTAGCATGAATAATCTCATGATCCCTTTGAGCCTGGGTGGCGGTCCATAAAAAAAAATAGGCAATCGCTGGAATACCCAGGTGCCTCAATCCACCCAGATGTGTGTTCAAGTTGCCACCTTAAATAAACCATTAAATTACAATCTCACATCTGTCATGGATACACTCACCCAATCCACGTCTACCGACATAGCATGGCATAATAAGCAAACGTAGAGGTAACTCCCAAGGGTTTGATAATAAAATAGGCAATAGGTACTACCTCATCTACTTTCCAAAACCCACATATTAATCAGATCCTAATCATGCAATTGTTTGAGGATTTGATCTAATGCAATAAAACTGGGTAGTAAAGAGGTATGATCAAAGTGTTACTTGCCTTGGTGATGATCCGTGAAACCTAGAGATTCGAAGTAGCAAGCGGCGCCACTCCGGGTACTATATCACAAACAAACAAGCATACAATAAGCACTCATCTAATGCACAGGTAAAACTCAAATAAGAGATCTAACCTGAAAGTTCAACTTAAGAACTCCGGTTTGCAAAAAGAATCAAATCAAACGAAGCAACGGAAGTCAAACGGCGAAAGAAACAAGCTTCGTTTACTAATATGGATCTAAGTCAAATTTTATAGTAGCAAAAACTTGTTTGAGTTGGTTAAACGGAAAGAGGGTTTCGAGACGAAACTCTAGGCGCTTGAATCTCCTGATTCCGATAAACGAGCGAAAAGTTATACTAAAACGAAAATCAGATCAGAAATCACGATCAGAAATAATCGCGGAAAATCCGAGAAAAAAAAATGACGAACAGGCTAACGAACGATCGTTCGCTGTCTGCGGCTAAACAACGAAAATCATTCGTTAAAATGAACGTACAGACGAATGTCAGCTAAGTAGACTAAACCGTAAAATAAACCGAACCGGATCTAAAAAACGGATCTAGGTTTTCGGAAAAAACGATCGGTTTTCTTCACGAAAACTGAGGCAACGACGGCTACCTCAGCGGCTCCGGCAGTGACGGCGGCGGCGGGTGGCGGCGAGGCGAGGGCGGCGGCGGCGGACTTCATGGCGGCGACGGCGGGCGGGCCAAGTGGATCGAGGGCGGCAGCTGCTAGGGTTTCGCGGGACTGGGCGGCTGCGGCACGGGCCCTCGCGACTTTAAAGGCTGGCCGGGCCAAGTGTCCTAGTCGGACACGGCCCGGTTAGGTCGGTTCGAGTTTTTTTTCTAAATAATTACGCGTATATAAACAAATAAAAGAAATACTAAATGGACTCCAAAAATCTCGAAATAAATTTTCTCCGACTTCTAAAATCAAGCCAGACAAGATGAACATTTATTTGGGGCCTAAATGCAATTTTGAAAAACGTGCATTTTTTCCTAAATTCAAATAAAATAGCAATAAACTCCAAAATAAAATCTTATTTGATTTTATTATTAAATCCTCAATATTTCTTTATTTTAGGAAAGTCATTTTATTCCCTCTCTCATATTTTTATAATAGAAATAATTGAAGATAAAATAATTAAAGTCAAATGATCCTATTTTCAAATTTTGAGAAAACTCAATTATGAAAATAGCAAAATCCCCAACTCTCTCCGTGGGTCCTTGAGTTGCGTAGGATTTCTAGTATCAAGCCAAAATGCAATAAAATATGATATGCGATGATGATCTATGTATAACATTCCAAATTGAAAATTTGGGATGTTACATGTGGAGAAGAGAAAAAAGGAGAAAGTCTCACATCAACGCGGCTAATCAACGGCCTATGGAGATGCCCATCAATTGATGTTAATGTGAGGAGTAGGGATTGCCATGCAACGGATGCACTAGAGCTATAAATGTATGAATTCTCAACAAAGGAAACTAAGTGGGTGTGCATCCAACTTGCTTGCTCACAAAGACCTAGGGCATTTGAGGAAGCCCATTGTTGGAATATACAAGCCAAGTTCTATAACGAAAAATTCCCACTAGTATATGGAAGTGAAAAAACAAGAAAATATCTATCATAAGGATCATGGTGCTACTTTGAAGCACAAGTATCGAAAAAGATAGTAGCATTGCCCCTTTTATTTTCTTTTCCTTTTTTGGGCCTTTTTTTGGGACAATGCTCTATGAATGATGATGATCACACTTCTATTTATTTACAACTCAATGATCACAGCTCGTTACTAGAACAAAGTATGACTCTATATGAATGCCTCCGGCGGTGTACTGGGAAGGGCAATGAATCAAGAGTGACATGTATGAAATAATATGCATGGTGGCTTTGCCACAAATACGATGTCAACTACATGATCATGCAAGGCAATATGACAATGATGAAACGTGTCATGATAAACGAAATGGTGGAAAGTTGCATGGCAATATATCTCGGAATGGCTATGGAGATGCCATAATAGGTAGGTATGGTGGCTGTTTTGAGGAAGATATAGGGAGGCTTATGTGTGACAGAGCGTATCGTATCACGGGGTTTGGATGCACCGGCGAAGTTTGCACCAACTCTCAAGGTGAGAAAGGGCAATGCACAGTAACGAAGAGGCTAGCAATGATGGAAGGGTAAGAGTGCGTATAATCCATGACTCAACATTAGTCATAAAGAACTCCCATACTTATTGCAAAAATTTACAAGTCATCAAAAACCAAGCACTACGCGCATGCTCCTAGGGGGATAGATTGGTAGGAAAAGACCATCGCTCGTCCCCGACCGCCACTCATAAGGAGGACAATCAAAGAACACATCGTGTTTCAAATTTGTTACACAATGTTTACCATACGTGCATGCTACGGGATTGCAAACTTCAACACAAGTATTTATCAAATTCACAACTTCTCAACTAGCACAACTTTAATATCACTACCTTCATATCTCAAAACAATCATCAAGCATCAAACTTCTCTTAGTATTCAACACACTCATAAGAAAGTTTTACTAATCTCGAATACCTAGCATATTAGGACTAATTTCACAATTAAAGCAAATTACCATGCTGTTTTGTAGGGCTCTCAAAATAATATAAGTGAAGCACGAGAGAACAATAATTTCTATAAAACAAAACCACCGCCGTGCTCTAAAAGATATAAATGAAGCACTAGAGCAAAAACTATATAGCTCAAAAGATATAAGTGAAGCACATAGAGTATTCTAATAAATTCCGAATCATGTGTGTCTCTCTCAAAAGGTGTGTACAGCAAGGACGATTGTGGTAAACTAAAAAGCAAAGACTCAAATCATACAAGACGCTCCAAGCAAAACACTTATCATGTGGTGAATAAAAATATAGCTCCAAGTAAAGTTACCGATGGACGAAGACGAAAGAGGGGATGCCTTCCAGGGCATCCCCGAGCTTTGGCTTTTTGGTGTCCTTGGATTTACCTTGGGGTGCCATGGGCATCCCCAAGCTTAGTCTCTTGCCACTCCTTGTTCCATAATCCATCAAATCTTTACCCAGAACTTGAAAACTTCACAACACAAAACTCAACAGAAAATCTCGTGAGCTCCGTTAGCGAAAGAAAACAAAACACCACTTCAAGGTACTGTATTGAACTCATTCTTTATTTTTATTGGTGTTAAACCTAATGTATTACAACTTCTCTATGTTTTATAAACTATTTTACTAGCCATAGAGTCATCAAAATAAGCAAACAACACACGAAAAACAGAATCTGTCAAAAACAGAACAGTCTGTAGTAATCAGTAACTAACGCAAACTTATGGAACTCAGAAAAATCCACCAAAATAGGACGACCTAGATAATTTTTTTGTTGATCTACTGCAACTGGAATCAGTATTTTATCACGTTCTGGTGATTTTTAACAATTGTTTCGTGAACAGAAAGTTTCTGGAATTTTCAGCAAGATCAGATAACTATCATCCAAGAAGATCCTATAGGTTTAACTTGGCACAAACACTAACTAAAACATAAAAACAAATCTAACCAGGGGCTAGATCAAAGATTTATTCCTAAACAGAAGCAAAAGGAAAAAAACTAAAATAAAATTGTGTTGCCTCCCAACAAGCGCTATCGTTTAACGCCCCTAGCTAGGCATAAAAACAAGGATAGATCTAGGTATTATCATCTTGGGTAGGCAATTTGTCGTGGAGTTAACACGTCAGATGTCCTTAGTGTGAGGACTTAGTCATGAGGCCAACACATCTATGTGGCAGCTTGAGAGGGGTTGAGCGGAATCGAGAGACGCAACACGCAAGACAAAGATTTAGACAGCTTCGGGTCCTGGGAAACATCATCCGGTAATAACCCTACATGCTGTTTGTGGCTAGGTCTCATTACGGTCATGAGGGAGTCGCCGTAAACCGGCTCTCCTCTAGTTGTGTCTAGCCCTAGAGATTGTTTCTTCTTGCTTGTCCCTCTTTGGGGAGCCCTGCCCCTCCTTATATATGTTGAAGGGGCAGGTTACATGTGGAGTCCAACTCGGACTTAAGACTTAACTATTCTGACTTCTCTTAATGGGCTTCATGACGTCTCGGGCTTCATAACCCTTGGCAACCCAGTTATCACTGTTTGCCGGTTTAAGATGGTCTGCCAGTTTAAGATGGTCTGCCGGTTTATGAACTGCCTTAACACCTGCCGTGTTACCATCTGATTTGACTCCCGCCGGTTTACCACCAGCCGGTTTACCGTCTGTCTTAGCCATCTGTCTTAACTGTCTGTCTTAACTGCCCGTCGGTTTACCATCCACCGGTTTACCAAGTCCTAGCCGGGTTATGACTCCGGCCGGGTCATACCGCGGGGTATATCCCCGACATTAGCCCCTAGTTTAATTTGGATTTATCCATGTTAAACTGATCCTGATCATCCTTAAGTCCTTGTCACTTCCTTCTTCTAGAAAATCCGGTTTAATAGGCCAGCTTCATAATCAACTTGTTGTCATTGATTTCTCATAGAAAATATATTGTCAAGAATAACTCCTTTGATTCAGCTCCCAATGAAAAATTATTGGTCCTTGAAATACTCATCTGATCTTCAGCCGGTTTTAAGAATGTAGAACTTGCCGGTTTACAAATATTGATGGCACCGGATCATAACTGTTTGTTAACATCAGCTTTTGAAAATATACCTCTTATATGCCTATCACTTGTAGCCCTCAAATCTTAAGAAGGTAACGTAGTAACAACTGAAGTTTTGCTTCAATATGAATGTCATAAGCTTGAAGAAATCCAGTTTGTTCATCTCAATCACTAGTCAGAACTGAGTATTCCACATATGTAGCCCCCAAGTGCCGGGTTGTCATGCTTGCAGCAACCTAGGACTTGTAATTTCCTGATGCTCATAAAAACTTCAACCGGAGTAGCCCCCAAGGGCCGGGTCGTTATGTAAATAATGAGCAGGGAATTTGAAAATATGATCATGTAGACTTTAACAGCAACGTGTAGCCCCCAAGGGCCGGCTCAGTAAGATAATATTGAGCTGGGACTTTGATATATACTTCAATGAAAATAACATCATATGATGTATCCCCCATCATGGGGCTTGAATCCACGTCCACAAGGTTAAAAGCCTTGTGCTTTACCGACTAAGCAGTGGACCCTTCAATATAATGGATAAAAAGCTAGTACCTTGAATAGTTGACAGGAGCAATTGGTAGCCCCCAAGGGCCGACTCATTACGATGTGATGAGTCGGGTCTTCAATAAGGTGAGCAAACAATGACTTTGCATTAGCCCCCAAGTGTCATGGTGCATGCTTGCAGTGACATGAGACTTGTGTAAATGATGTAATCTCAACTGAAATAATGTAGCCCCCAAGTGCCAGGTCGTAAGCCTGCAGCGAGTCGGGACTATTCCTTCAATTGTAGAATAAATCATATCCAGTGATAATATGATAGCCATTGCGCTAAAGCGACTTTGAAAACCTTAATCATAATACTGGTTATTGATAACCATAATAAAAATCCAGCCATGTTGGCTATTTGAAGATTTGAACAATATAATCCAATGATTTATGAGCGCATGATTCCAATGGTGCAATCCAAATATATACTGGCGACTTATAGTCCAAAGCCAGTCCGGGTTAATAAACACCGGATTATAAATGATTATAGTACTGACAACTTGTAGTTGAAAGTCGAGCCGGGTTAATGAACACCGGGTTAATTTGATGACTGATAGTCATGCCGGGTCAATAGACGCCGGTTCAACATAAATTTTATCAAAAGAGAAAAATCTTGACAAAGGCAAATAAAACCGTGTAGTCGAGGCTTTTCAAGGGGTGCCAGGCCCAAATTCGAGGCTTTTCATGGGCTGCCAGGCCGCTGAGTTAAACCATTTTTGCAAAGCCTTTTAAGATGGGCCTCCAACTAACCAATCATCGTTTTAACTTTGACAAGTTCAGGGTCTGTATAAGAGTAACTTGTCAAACATTTGGCGGGTCATGCCAGGATTACCTGGATAGGAGAGGCTTACTTGATGAATGCAGGTTAACCAATGGTTTTAGGTGAATACACCACGCTTCCAATACATGGGTCGAAACCCAATTAAAAGGGACCTTTAAAACTCTTTGTTACATAACACAAAGAGCCCCCAAGTAACTTTGTGAGCTGTGCTCAATGGGTGCCTATGTTTGAGTTGTGCTTTTAGCAACAATACTCTCTTTGGCCCCTTGGGTGTGAAGCTCCCAAGCTGTATTGTGGCTTTATAAGCCGGTTTAATGGATAATCGGAACTCCGCTTTATAATAAAAAGCCCCCACGTGATATGCTTCCGAGCTGTGCTCGTCGGGTGCCTATGTTTGAGTTGTGTTGTGCAACAAACTCTCTTTGGCCCCTTATGAGAATATTGGCTTGATAGCTGCATCAAGAGGGTAGTAACGCTATGTTCTCTTTGGTGAATACACCTATGTTTGAACAGGAAGCCCCCAAGTGATCATATGAAGATGAGCCCCCAAGGCAGGATATCCATGTTTGAACCGCGCGCCAGGGCAGCAGGTCCTCTTTGACAACCTTTTACTTTTTGCAAGAGATAAACTCTTCTTGAACCGGAAATTCTTAAACCGGATACTGAGAGCTTCAAAGCTTTGTGGGAGATAACTTTCCCTTAAGCCGGATATTAAACCGGAATCCTTCTTTTTAAGCCGGAAATTTTTTAACGGCCTTTAAATTTGCACCAATATGGCGGTTTAGGGTCCTGCATTAGACAACTTTGCAAGCCGGAGTAATTGCTCTTTTAAAGAAGGCAATATGTAATATAAAATATATTGGATGGATTTCACCTAATATGTCAGGCCAGAAAATATCCACCACGGAGTTGATCATCACCACGGTGAAGCTGAAATCAATCACGGTCGAATCGGCCGCGGGAGCAGACAGATGAGTCAGCCACGGCGTTGTAAGCCGGTGCGGACTAGTAAGTTGTTCTCCTCGTTGCAAGCCGGTGCGGACGCGTGAACCAGCTGTCCATTCATTGGGTAGTATGACACGGAGGAAGACGCTATTGTAGAACGTTGCCAGTGTGTGCTCTATACCCGCAGTATGATAATAACTTTACCTGTATATAAAAACACCAATAGGGCGATATAATGGTGCTCAGAGGAATTAAAATGTACTGATAAAATATATAGGAAGAATAACACCTGATTTTGTTTTTGTTGGATGAACGCACATGCTGGTGCTAGATATTGTTGGATGTAACCCGAGCGGACCAGCAGATGAGGACTCATTGCGATGATGACTCATTGCTCTGTTCCCGTAGTAGTACTGTGCAGTACCAATTGATTTTGCTTTCATGCATGTGTATGGAAGTCAAACATATATCCAGTTTGATCCTCCTCTCCTTTTAGCGTGAGCTTCCTGTAGTAAACCGCCTACAGCGCCCCCCCGGTCGTGGGCGATGATGATTCAGACGTGCGGGCGCTCGAAGCGGTGTGGCGCTGATGCGGCCGGCGCAGTTCAGCTCCCGCGGTAACTTTTTTTAGCTAAGCTCCCGCAGTAACTTGATGAGGTGAAAAACAGCCGCATCGTCAGGGTTAACCCGTCGATAGCGGAAGTGCGTCATGTAGAGTAATTCGGGGCGGTTCAGAACTGTGACTGCGGCAGCAGCCTGGCTTCAGCATGGGTACGACTCAGGGCAGTTGAAACGGCTCGCCGAGGTGAAAGTAGTACAGGTCCCCATGATGGTTTGAGGACAAGGCGCATCGCAGCGATGATGGAGAGTCGCCTGCGAATAGTATGAAACAAAAGCGACCCACATCCACCCGGCCAGTGGAAATGGCCGGGTTACACAGAAGCGACCGGCAGTGGCGACTTGGTCCGGGCGTGCAGCAAACTGAGGCGGCAGCTCGAGGATGACGCAATTGCTACCGAGGAGGCCCGCGGCCGAGCGGATCATGGCGGCGACTCGGCGAAGGCGAATCCGGGTTGTAGCAGGGGCTTGACTTGGCGGCGGTTTGGCTTTGGGTAAAGAATTTGCTGTAGCTCGGCGACGACGCCGGGTTATCGGTGCGGCAACTCGATGGCGATTCAAAGCCAGAGGCCGATGAGGCGGTTTGTAGCGGGCTTGGCCGGGGCCGGTCAAAGTGGAGCGGCGCGGGGTGCGCACTTGGGCGTGGAGAACCCATCATGGGCGAGGAGGAGCCGGGCGACTTGGTGGAGCCGGCGTGCACGCGGCCGCCGAAGCTGAAGAGGCGCGCGGCCTGCAGCGAGCATAGAGGAGGGCGAGGCCGAGCCGGCGGGCGCGGCCACAGAGGGGCGCTAGGAGGAGAGGCTCGGGCGCGGCCCGGCGGAGAACAAAGTAAGCGCCGCGGGAGGGGTCGCGACCAGGCACCTGCGCGAGGGGAGGCGAGGCTCCCGCTCAGGTTGGTGACGGGGATGCGACGCCGGCATGGGAGGCCAGCACGGGGGCGGGGAAGAACGGGTGCAGCCGGTGGAGATCGGCGACTCGAGGCGGCGCAGTCCGGCGCGTTGGCGGCGGCGGAGGAGGAGGCTTCAACAGCGACCGGCACAGCAGTGGCGGGTCACAACGGCGAAGACAGGGAGCGCTCGGGGCGTGATACGGGACGCCTCGGAAAAGATCTTTCATGGTGCCAAAGAACTCACAAGGAGCAGCAACAAACTCACTCGAAATTTGTTTCAACAAACTTTGTTTCTCTCAAGTGGCAAGAACAAGAGGAAACACTCTCAGATAAATTGCAGCGGGTAACTAGCTTGGTTTACAAGGATGTAAGCCAAACCATGAAGCTTGTGAACCTAGGAAGAATCACAAGAGGGAACCACAAGGATCCTATATGAATTGAGGACAGGCCCTCCAATCCACACACACGAGCTAACACTCAACGATACTAGGGCTCATAGCACAACACAACCTCACCGGCTGTCTACAAACATAAACTCAGAAATCTCATCCCCCCTTCACATGGAATAGCTGGGGAGTATTTATACTAGAAGCACCCACTAGTTGGGTATGAAAACAACTCAAAATGAAGGGTAAATACGTGAGCCCCAAGCTGTAGCAGGAGCAAACTTGTTGAGCCTCACGTTGTAATAAATTCCTGGACAGCTTGCATGGAAACTTGCACAACTTTTGACTCAAGACCTCAAATGATTCACCATTTTTTTGAATGAAAGCTGACTTCAAAGACCATCTTTACCATCCTCTATAAAGTGCTAGAGACTTCCAGAATTAATTAGGTTTAGGTGGGAAGTTGCAGCTGGAAATCTGATGTGTCATTTCTTCCAAAATAGGCACCGGAAGCTTCCCAACTAAGATAATGGTTTTGCCCTTGTCTTCCTTTGGATGCTCTAATGGTTCAACATTTGTGCTAGCATTAACCTCACTCTTGGATGCCTTGGTCATGATCTGGTCCACATCATCCTCCCTTCCTTCAAACAAAACCGTCCTCGGTTTTGAGGTATTCTTTGGGCTTCTTCACTTGTGGGAATTGCTCAACCTTGAGTACTTGATCCACCATAGGTTCCAAGACATGGTTCACTCCTTGATGCATGAAAGAATACTTGTTAGACCTTCCATGGTGAGTAGCATCATGATCAAACTGCCACGGTCTTCCCAAAAGAAGATGACAAGCTTGCATTTGCACCACATCACATACCACTTTGTCCACATAACTTCCCATTGAAAATTGCACCCTAGCACGATGCGTAATCTTCAGCTTACCAACACCATTCAGCCACTTCACATAATATGGCTGGGGCTGCCTCCATGTTGATATCCCAAGAGCATGCACAAAATCACTACTTATGATGTTGTTGTAGCTGCCTCCATCGATGACCACCTTGCAGTTTTTGTCCTTGATCTTGCAAATGGATTGGAACACATTTTGTCACTGCCCTTCTCAACAATAGGAGCATCATCATGAGCCACTTTCTGAACCATAATATTAACACCATCTCCTCCATCTGAACTCAGAGGTGCTCCGGTCTCAAAAGTACAATAATTTGCATCTTTCTTCTCAGATTCAGATTTGTCACTTGAGTCATCGGTGACATATCCATCATTTGTGAGTAAAACCTTCTTCAGATTAGGACAATCCTTCTTGAAGTGACCTCTACCATTGCTTGTATGGCACTGAATATTACTAATGCGAGTGGCAAGAGTATTGGAAGATTCAACCTTTGATGCATTAGCTTCTTTTGTAGTCATCTTGTTGTGTGAGCGAAAATCTGCAGCAACACTTCCGTCTACTTCTCGCTGACCTAAACCTCTCCAAGTGCTTGATGTATAGGTTTGGCTGCGATTTTGGCGACGCTCAGCTGCTGCTCTACACGAATAGCTTGATGCACAAGTTCTTGCAAATCTTGATATGTAACCATCTCTATCCTTTCTTGCACATCTTCATTCAGTCCATGAAAGAATCTGGACATTGTGGCCTCCTCTGGCTCATTCACCGCTCTCCTAATCATCAAAAATCTCCATCTCTTTATAGTACTCATCGACACTAGAATTACCTTGGCACAACCGTTGGAGTCGATTGTACAAGGTTCTTGTGAAATATTCAGGAACAAACCGTCTTCGCAATAGATTTTTCATTTGCACCCATGTCTGCGGACGACCTCCAGCACGACACAATTGGTTCCACCAAATCAAAGCATATCTAGTAAACTCAATGGATGCATATCGTACCTTCTTCTCCTCCGTATAGCGGTGGCTGTCAAAAATCTGATCCACACGCATCTCCCACTCCAAATAATCATCGGGCTCGGTTTTCCCATTGAACAATGGTATGGTAAGTTTGAATTTACCAATCCCATCATCTTCATGGTCACGATGAGAACGCCCATCACCTCTTCCTCCCATGGAAAAGCCTTCTTGGCCTTCTCCGCGACGATCATGATGAACACGTCGTGGTCGAGGCTCGTAGTAGTTTCGAGCATCATCGGAGTGGTCGCTCCAATGCTCTCCATGGTGGTCCTACTGTTTAGTGAGTTGTCTATGTCGACCCCGTGCAGCAAGCCCATCTCGTGGTGGTAACGGTGGTGACGGTGGTGCCCAAGTAGCACCTCGCTGGTCGTAGCGAGCACGCCGAGGTGGTGCACCGTAGTAGCTATGAGCATCACCCGAGTAGACGTGGTCGTGCTCTCCATGCCCCTCCTCAAGGTGGCGTTGGCCCTGCTGTTCGGGGATTTGTCGATGTCGACCCCGTGCAGCAAGCCTATCTCGACGTAGTTCCTCGGTGCGGGAGTCGATTCTCCGGCCAAGGTTGGTCTCCACGGCCGATATGCACCTCTCCACCTTGTTCAACACATACTCTCGTGTATCCTCCAATGCCAACACACATGCGGGCTGCAAGCTTGGATCGTACACAGGAAGTGGCTGCTCCTCCTCCACGAGGCGCCTACCTCCATGCACACCATCAACACCATTGGATCTCCTCGAACCCATGGAAGCTTCTCAAGAACAAAATCAGCAAGAGAGAAAATAGCACCGCGAACAACCTAAAGCTTTGATGCCAAGATGATACGGGACGCCTCGGAAACGATCTTTCATAGTGCCAAAGAACTCACAAGGAGCAGCAACAAACTCACTCGAAACTTGTATCAACAAACTTTGTTTCTCTCAAGTGGCAAGAACAAGAGGAAACACTCTCAGATAAATTGCAGCGGGTAACTAGCTTGGTATACAAGGATGCAACCCAAACCATGAAGCTTGTGAACCTAGGAAGAATCACAAGAGGGAACCACAAGGATCCTATATGAATTGAGGACAGGCCCTCCAATCCACACACACGAGCTAACACTCAACGATACTAGTGCTCATAGCACAACACAACCTCACCGGCTGTCTACAAACATAAACTCAGAAATCTCATCCCCCCTTCACATGGAACAGCTAGGGAGTATTTATACTAGAAGCACCCACTAGTTGGGTGTGAAAACAACTCAAAATGAAGGGTAAATTCGTGAGCCCCAAGCTGTAGCAGGAGCAAACTTGTTGAGCCTCGCGCTGTAATAAATTCCTGCAGCTTGCATGGAAACTTGCACAACTTTTGACTCAAGACCTCAAATGATGCACCATTTTTTTGAATGAAAGCTGACTTCAAAGACCGTCTTTACCAGCCTATATAAAGTGCTAGAGACTTCCAGAATTAATTAGGTTTAGGTGGGAAGTTGCAACTGGAAATCTGATGTGTCATTTCTCCCAAAATAGGCACCGGAAGCTTCCCAGCTAAGATAATGGTTTTGCCCTTGTCTTCCTTTGGATGCTCTAATGGTTCAACATTTGTGCTAGCATTAACCTCACTCTTGGATGCCTTGGTCATGATCTGGTCCACATCAGGGCAAGGCCGCAGACGTCAAGGTCTCGAGGAGACCCCCGGTTGAAGAGAAGCACCGCGGCCACTGCTGGCCTGGCGCAGCCGGCTTGAGGTGCGGAGACGGCCGGCCGGAGCAGACACTGGTGCGAACGGGTTGTGCACTACCGACGAGCGGCAGAGTCGACTCAACTGCAGGAGGAAGGCCGGTTTGCAGGTGCTTGGAGGCGGGTCAATCGGTGACTTAACGGCCCAAGGTGAGGTCCGACCGCATGAGCAACCAAGCGAGGGGAGGCCGAGGTGGAGCCATTCAGCGCGGCAGGAACGAGACGGGCGACAGCTGCAGATGTCGAGTCCGTGACCTCCTCCCCCTCGTTGGCTCCTCGACAGCGGGTTGACGAAGCGATGGCCGGTCAGCCTGACGCGACGAGGCTGGTGAGAAGGCCCGTGACGGGGCAGGTCACGGCAGGGACTTGGACTGCTGCCAGTGCGACGGACAGAAACCCGGATGCAGAGTTGAAGACAGAGTCCTAATCTGGGTTGTGTCGTCGTCTAACTTTGACCGTAAGCTTGTGCACGTGACACAGCAACAAAATTTCCATCCGACGTGCTTTTCCCTTGGGATTTATTCCAAAACGGATGTGGTAATGATACTTCCGACTAGACGACAAATCCGTGTACTCTTTGGATACAAAACTCTGTTGTCCTCGGTGAACTAGAATAGCATTGCAGCTGTTGCTCATCAATTAGCTTCTCTATCTCCGTTGGGCTTGCTTTTGCTTGAACGCCGTTGATAAAATTTTCTAGCTTAGATCGATGAACTCGGTGTCGATGTGAATCCTAAACCGGTTCTCCTTTATCCGGAAAATTGCGAACTTCTCGAGACCTAGATGAGATCCCTTCAAGAACTCAACACCACCATGCGCAGCCCCACGATGGGCACCAACTGTCGTGGAATTAACACGTCAGGTGTCCTTAGTGTGAGGACTTAGTCGTGAGGCCAACGCATCTATGTGGCAGCTTGAGAGGGGTTGAGCGGAATCGAGAGACGCAACACGCAAGACAAAGATTTAGACAGCTTCGGGCCCCGTGAAACATCATCCGGTAATAACCCTACATGCTGTTTGTGGCTAGGTCTCATTACGATCATGAGGGAGTCGCTGTAAACCGGCTCTCCTCTAGTTGTGTCTAGCCCTAGAGATTGTTTCTTCTTGCTTGTCCCTCTTTGGGGAGCCCTGCCCCTTCTTATATATGTTGAAGGGGCGGGTTACATGTGGAGTCCAACTCGGACTTAAGACTTAACTATTCTGACTTCTCTTAATGGGCTTCATGACGTCTCGGGATTCATAACCCTTGGCAACCTAGTTATCACTATTTGCCGGTTTAAGATGGTCTACCGGTTTAAGATGGTCTGTTGTTTTACGAACTGTCTTAACACATGCCGGGTTATCATCTGATTTGACTCCTGCCGGTTTACCACAAGCCGGTTTACCGTCTGTCTTAGCCATCTGTCTTAACTGTCCGTCTTAACTGTCCACCGGTTTACCATCCACCGGTTTACCAAGTCCTAGCCGGGTTATGAATCCGGCCGGGTCATACCGCGGGGTATACCCCCGACACAATTCTTCAATAAGACACCTATAACCCCTAGGAGTTTCTTTCTTTTTATTAATTATCAAACTCCTAGGCACAAAATCAAGAAAATCATTTGTAGCAAACGGTTCCTTAATGATAGCAAAAAGATTGGGATGAACACTTATTGATTTTAAATCCGCAGTTTCCTTACTAGAGGATTCACCCTTATTTTTAGGAACATAAACAAGCTTGGCAATTTTGGTAGGAGAATTTGGAGTATTTTTAACCGAAGAAAAAGCGGACCCCAAGTTGGTGATAATTCCCTCAAGTTTATCGATTCTAGTAGAATCTTGATCTATTCTTTCATTAACTATGGGTTCTTTTTCCTTAAAACTTTTCAGAGTAACTCCCACCTTAGATCCATATTGGGTAATTTGGTTGTGGATATTTTTATCAAAATTCTCAATCAACTCTACAGTAGTAACTTTATTTTCAATAATTTCAAGCCTTTGCATCACATGTTCCAAAGTTAACATAGTTCCATTAACCAAAAGAGGTGGTGAGCAAACAAATCTATCATAGCATTATAAGAATCAAAAGTATGGCTACCCAAGAAATTCCCGCCGGAAATGATATCAAGAATATATCTGTACCAAGGAGTAGCGCCTACATAAAAATTGCGAAGAAGAACGGAAGTAGATTGCTTCCTGGTAGATCTATTTTGAGCATTGCAAATTCTATACCAAGCGTCTTTTAGATTTTCTCCCTCCCTTTGCTTAAAATTAAGAACTTCATTCTCGGGAGACAACAAAGAAGATAAGGGACTAGCCATAACGACAAGGCAAGCAACAAAGCGGTGAACGGAAAAGAGAGGGCGAATAAAACGTCAACGGTGAAGTGGGGGAGAGGAAAACGAGAGGCAAATGGCAAATAATGTAATGCGAGGGATAAGAGTTTGTGATGGGTACTTGCTATGTCTTGACTTGTGCGTAAACTCCCTGGCAGCGGCACCAGAAATCCTTCTTGCTACCTCTTGAGCACTGCGTTGGTTTTCCCTTGAAGAGGAAAGGGTGATGCAGTAAAATAGCGTAAGTATTTCCCTTAGTTTTTGAGAACCAAGGTATCAATCCAGTAGGAGACCACGCTCGAGTCCCACGCACCTACACAAACAAATAAGAACCTCGCAACCAACACGATAAAGGGGTTGTCAATCCCTTCACGGTCACTTATGAGAGTGAGATCTGATAGATATGATAAGATAATATTTTTGGTATTTTTATGATAAAGAGAAATAAAGATGCAAAGTAAAATAAACGGTGCCAGAAATAGCTTGTAGTTGGGAGATTAATATGATGGAAAATAGACCCGGGGGCCATAGGTTTCACTAGTGGCTTCTCTCAAGATAGCATAAGTATTATGGTGGGTAAACGAATTACTGTCGAGCAATTGATAGAATTGAGCATAGTTATGAGAATATCTAGGTATGATCATGTATATAGGCATCACGTCCGTGACAAGTATACCGAAACGATTCTGCATCTATCCAACATGCATCTAGAGTATTAAGTTCATAAGAACAGAGTAATGCTTTAAGTAAGATGACATGAGTAGAGGGATAAACTCATGCAATATGATATAAACCCCATCTTTTTATCCTCGATGGCAACAATACAATACGTGCCTTGCTTCCCCTACTGTCACTGGGAAAGAACACCGCAAGATTGAACCCAAAGCTAAGCACTTCTCCCATTGCAAGAGAGATCAATCTAGTAGGCCAAACCAAACTGATAATTCAAAGAGACTTGCAAAGATAACCAATCATACATAAAATAATTCAGAGGAGATTCAAATATTGTTCATAGATAAACTTGATCATAAACCCACAATTCATCGGATCTCGACAAACACACCCCAAAAGAAGATTACATCGAATAGATCTCCAAGAAGATTGACGAGAACTTTGTATTGAGATCCAAAGAGAGAGAAGAAGCCATCTAGCTAACTATGGACCCGAAGGTCTGAGGTAAACTACTCACACATCATCAGAGAGGCTATGGTGTTGATGTAGAAGCCCTCCGTGATCAATGCCCCCTCTGGTGGAGCGCTGGAAAAGGCCCCAAGATGGGATCTCACGGGTACAGAAGGTTGCGGCGGTGGAAATAGGGTTTTGGCTCTGTATATGATGTTTCCAGGGTATATGGGTATATATAGGAGGAAGAAGTACGTCGGTGGAGCAATGAGGGCCCACGAGGGTAGAGGGCGCACCTAGGGGGGGTAGGTGTCG
The DNA here is from genome assembly GCA_021605145.1 of Aegilops bicornis. Taxonomy (NCBI): domain Eukaryota; kingdom Viridiplantae; phylum Streptophyta; class Magnoliopsida; order Poales; family Poaceae; genus Aegilops; species Aegilops bicornis. The sequence continues at coordinate 692,513,180 of CM038670.1, read as the reverse complement.
GTTCAATATCCGACGTATCTCGTAGTAGGGGTCCTAAGCTAGGCGTCTGGGAGCGATGGTAACATGGACACGGGGTTTTACCCAGCTTCGGGATCTCTTGATGAGATAATACCCTACATGCTGCTTTTGATTGTATTCGTATGGGTGTAGTACAGAGTATATGTATTTACCATGAGATTGTAGTAATGAATATGAGATTTTCCATTGACTAGCTTGGCCTCGGTTTATATATGCATCATAGGCCTAGGGTTTAGAGGAGTCCTTATCTTGGGCGCCAAGTCTTGTAGAATCCTCCTTGTATGCGGCATGGGCTGTCCGAACTGGCCCATGAGTATACGGCCATGGGGTCCTTGGCCCAATCTAACTGATCAGGAGACGACGTGGTGAGTACCCCTAGTCCAGGACACCGTCAGTAGCCCCCTGAACCGGTCTTCAAGTTGGGGATGCTCCTCGATTCTTCCAAACTGTTCTTCATCTTTGGTCATCGGTCTTGAAAACTGGTTCAACAAATCTTCTTATCTTCGATCTTGAGGACCGCTGAAGTAAATCCGAAGGGTTTATATGTCGGGTATCTGAGGAGCCCTTTTAAGTTGTCGGCTTTTATCAATGCCCTGTTATTTTTACGCCACACCACGGGTTTGAAGTTGTTCCCGGGCGGCAGTGTCCTCTTGCATCCGAGCTCCAACGCTGGACTGCATTCGAGGTATCTTTTGTAGCCGAGCACCAACGCCGCACTGTATCCGAGCTCCAACGCCGGACTGTATACGAGGTGTCATAGATCATCTTGGCTTGAAGAAGTTTAAAGGAAGTTAGCCGAGCTTAATGTCAGAAATGCCCTCTATAGAGCCAGCCACTTGCATCCGAGCTTTATGCCGGACTGCCTTCGAGGTGATGCACCACCTCGGGCTTGGGCTGATTGTTTACGGATTTTAATTCCGATGCGGTGTAAATTTATTTGCTGTCAACATGTATTGCCGGTAGCCCTCAAGGTGTCAGTTGGCCTAAAATTCGAGATGCACCTGAAGGAAAATATAAAACCGCTGATCCTAGTAGCTTCTGAGACTCAGGTCGTGAAATCGGCCTGAGGATCAACTCCTAGCTCGGCAGCATACATAGGAATAGAAATGCAGTGTAATATATTAGAGGTAATAGTGATCGGTGGACGGGCCCTTGAGAGAGGGTCGTGAGAAGTCACCGTGATATATCAGCTTGATGCCAGATAATTCCCATATGGTACTTATTGTCATCCGAAGACGTACTTGTCATAGTTCGGGTATGCCGAACACTGAGCACTTCGAATTTTCTGCATTGAATAGGCAATGCAGTAGCCCCCGAGACACTGGTCGGGTGGCAACACCAGATTAGGGGTTCGATGTGCCCCTTCAATATTTGTAAATAATGAGCGCAAAGCCCAGTAGCCCCCGAGCCTTAATGTGGGCACGGGTGGCCGAATTAAGGATCGATATCCGTTTGACAGAAAATTTTGTTGTGTTTAACACAAACTTGTCAGAAAGAGAATAAAGATCTCTTAAAAGAGTTTAGAGTTGGTCGAAATCTGAGCTCGCCAAGGTAGGCCCCAAGGGGTTTAAAAGATGGATTGCAGTAAATGGATTTTACTCACAATTTTTATGTGTAATGATTCTATGTATCCAAGTACTTTTCATCATTAATGCTCAAATCCGCATTGTTCAGAACTTTGTTGACCAACCATCGGCTTCAACCTCCTCGGCCAGTAGCTGGGGAGTGTTTGTCCTACTTTATAAAGCCGTTATTAGGGCAAAGATTTATGGAAACAAGGCAATCCGGCCATATGGTTTTATAAACAAAGGTACACGGAGAGATATGTTATATTACGTTTTAACTAAGAAAACATCTTCCAAAGAAAATAGTCCCGCTATAGGTTCCTTTCTTTGGGTCGTCATGCTTATCACGATCATGAAAACTCACCTCCGATCAATGTGGGAGGAAAATATTGAGGATTTAGTTCGGCGAAAGTTCCCGAACTCTATGGTATTAATGAACCAAAAATTTTACTTCCGTCGTTGCCGACCAATGTGATCCTTTAAGATTGCTAGCTTTCGGCTTCACCCAGTCTGAGGTACTAACTCGGATGACCCGGTAGTAACAATCACAGAGGTGCTCCCTTTACTTCCTAGCCGAACAATCGGGAACGTAGGGGTAAGCACAGGAGCCAGGCAACCCAGCTTGGCCAAAATCTTAAGTCAAATTGATGCATATGTATGGCTTTATACCGATGATTACGGAAGGCAGCCTTTGTATATTAAATACAAACACCGATGATATTTTTATTTTAACTCCGTTGCGACCGTTTATCAGTTGAAAGTGGCCCATCGTCGGCTTCCGCCCCATTGTAGATGCCATGCATGGTGTTTTCGCAATAACAAAAAAACCCTTAGTCGGCGTCTCGATGCCCGAAGGCGGCTGTGTTAGCGGAAACGAGGCAATCAGATATGCGGGTTTTATAACTTTCACTTAGTCATAAGAGCTTTAAACTGGGGAAGCTAGCTACGATTCCCCGGTTAGTGTTCGGCGACAGGCGAGGTCAAGCCGTAAACACTTCGGCCAATGTTATGAATGGCCCGTCATTTAACATAGTCATCGGATCGCTGACCAGTTTATGCTTATTGTGACAGTCAGTTTTCGGCTTTCTCCACTGAGGTGCTTAACCATGCGAGCTGGAAGCACAATCGCAGTGGTTCTCCCTTTGCACACCTAGCCGAACAAAGCGGAACATAGGAGGCAAGCACAGGAGCCGGGCAACCCAACTATTGACCGAAGACACAATTCGAAACCGATGCATATAGAGCAATATCCGAGAATGTTTTTGCCGAATCTCTTAAGGTGTCCGGTGTTGCACTGCGAGACTTATGCGGGAAACACACAAATAGTTTAAAAGTGCCATGGGCTTGGAAAACCCAACAATTTAGTAAAAACTTGATGTCCGAATTAGATCAAGTGTTCGGTGCCAATCCGAAAATTGGTCAAAAAGGGGTGCTTCTGTCGTGCATTAATATGACACATCCGGTCTCAAGACCTCAAGCGGGTCAGCCCACGGCTGTAACTCCTATCCCGAAGGCGGAGTACTGCTCGTTAGGCCAGTTTAGCAAACTAAACTTGAACGGCTTTGAGAGAGAGACTAGACTCCTCGGCTATTGACCACACACTCGCGTCGAAAAATGGAGTGATAGAAAAAGATTTTGCAATGACCAAGAAGAAAACATTTATTATAAAACGACTCATACTAATTTAAGATCCCCCGAGTGACTTGGGCAAAAGAATTTTATGTATAATGATTGTATGTACGGAAGTACTTATATCATATCTATGTTCACCCAACTTTAAACGCGTCTTAACTGACCGTCCGCTTCTCCCTCTTCGGTCAAGGACCGAAAAGTGTTATGTACTCCACCTGTCGAGAATATCGATGGTGTTTCCGATAACCAGGCAATCATGCCATAAGGCTGTAATGCATAAAGCGGCGCTCAGGGAACTTATGATATATTACTGACGAAGTGTAAGAAGCATCTTCGAAGAAAATAGTACCTCCACCGATACCTTTCTTCGGTTGCTCATTGTTACTATGAGACTTGTGCAATAGATTTTTTGTACTCATGACTTCCGTTGTGTGCTGACCATAATTGAAAACAATAAGAGCGCTAGCTTTCGGCTTCACCCAGTCTGAGGTCCGAGCTCGGATGACCCGATCGTGACAATCGCAGAGGTGCTCCCTTTACTCCCTAGCCGAACAATCGGGAACGAGGGGTAAACACAGAGCAAGGCAACCCAGCTTGCGGAACACTTAAGTCAACATGGTGCATATTGTGGTGTAATACACGAACAAGGAACGAAGCCATACAAGTATAATCATATGCAAGAGGAAAGGCTTCATAAAGGAAGCCCCCAAGCAAACGGGGTATTTGAATTTGTGTGTCACAAACAAAGTTTTGACAAGGAAGTTTTCACAAACAGCTTTTTTGCCAAAAAAGGTATAATGCTTGGTCGAACCGAACAAAATTTAAAATTGAAAATTCTGAGCATAAAAGCGACTTAGCAGGTTAATATGCTCGGTGTCGATGCACGACTCGAGCATATGGTGGGACAAGGTCCCAGCCCCCAAGCCGGTCCCGAGGTGGCGGAGCGAAGAGCTCGACACTCCGAAGTGGCAACATAGCACGGCCAATGCAGGCCCCAGTGTGACGCCAAAGTCCCCGGCGTGGGTTAATGAAGTGATGACGAAGCCCTCGGTCCAGCCGAGGTACGTGGTATGTTGGTACGCAGAGGTGACATCGCTGCCCGATCCGGATCCTTTATCTGTGCACAGAAAATAGTGCAAGCCGGAGATAATAGGAATAATAATAAATTTAAAAAAATGTTGCATAATTAATAATGTATGCAAAGTGAGTAATAAAAGACATATGGCCTGTGTGCCGAACACTCGATGAGGTAGAGCTCGCTCAACGATGCCGAAGTCCCCGAGGCAACCGAACATGTCGGTATGGCAACACGACCAACAAGGTGATCACGCGAGCCGATTTACGCCGATTGGGACGATGGCGTCGGCTTGCCGAAGAGACCACGTGACGTAGTCGAAGTCCATTACCGAACCACCATGTGACCGCTGGCACGCGGCCACCATTCGATAGACTCATGCATGATGATGGAACAAACCAGAGTAATAATTCCTTGGGAAAAATAAACCCAAACAAGCAAAAATTACTAGGATAAATAGCACCTAGTTTATTTGTTGTAGCAGTCCGAAGAAAGGTGACTCCGAAAATTAGGACTCAATCCGCACACCCATTGCCTGATGGGCGATAAAGCGACAGCATGGCGATGCTGGCAAAGGTTGGCTTGCCGAGACAAAGCCCTCGGTCCAGCTAACATGACGAAGCTGGTCGGCTGGTGACGCCGAAGTCACTGGAGTATGTTGATGAAGAAATAGCCAAGTCCCCGGTCCAGCCGAGGTGACGGAGCAGGTCGGTGAGGAGATGTTGCAGCTGCCATGTCAGCCGAGGTGTTGAAGCAGGTCGGCATGATGGACATCGGCTTGAAGAAGCAATAGTGCAGCCATGCTGACGCAGATCGTGACTTGTGACGCGGTCAATGCCGGCTTGATGAAGTGACCATGCGGCGATGCCGGTGTGCCCGCTCTGTGTAACCCGTGGGGCAGCGATGTTGGTGTTGATTTATCCTTCACGATGTCGAACTCTTGTTCGGCTTGCCGAGATGATGATCGAAGGAGTTGAGCTCGGCTCAACAAAGCGGCGACGTGTCTAGCACAGGTCGGCAGCCGTGGAGCAATATTGCCGGACTGGTTTGACACCAGCGTGATGGTGAAGATTACCTCGGAGGTGGCTTAAAATTTTATGGCTACGTGTTTAAAAACAACGCACAATACCCTAGAAAAAAATTCCTTCAAAAGGGTTGTCCAATATTCCGTTCATGAAGAAACATGAACTCGGGCCGGATTCGTATTCGCGCAGAAAACAGATCCGAAAATTGGTCCACTCATCAGAAGGTTCCCGGAGTTTGAACCGTCGGATCGAGCTGAAATTTGGAGGGGTGGTAGATATGGGGATTCCGCAGCAGATGAACGGTTTGATCTTCCAAAGGACCTCCGAGATGGGCTCTGGAGACCACGCCCTAAACTCGTCCAGATTCCCATCTAGATTTGACAGGGCTCCGGTATATCGTAGATTGCCAGAGATTCCTCCATCGGAACTCGACGAAATTTGGCATGGTTTTTGTACACTTAATTCCGCACAATTCCATCGAACGAATCGTCAAAGAGATGCTCGAGGAGGTGGGGGCAGCAGATACAAGTTTGATGTTCAGAAAAAATACCACGGTCGCCCGAGGGCAATGTTGACGTTGAGCCCCCGAGCTGCATGGATGATTCTTCCATGATCATGATAGATCGGAGTTGATGTTGACAAAGGCCCTCGTCCGAACATGATGATCGAAGGTAGGGCATAGTCCTTGGTTAAGCCAAGGTGGCCAGTTGAGCCGGCGACAAAAGATGCCGACATCGACCATAAAGCTCGGCTCCGATGCGTAGATCGCGCCGGAGACGATCCGTATTCCCATCGCCCCGTGGTGACCGCCTGCAGGCTCTCAATGAAAGCACCAATGTCGGTTCAATATTCGGCGTATCTCGTAGTAGGGGTCCTAAGCTAGGCGTCTGGGAGCGATGGTAACATGGACATGGGGTTTTATCCAGCTTCGGGCTCGCTTGATGAGATAATACCCTACATGCTGCTTTTGATTGTATTCATATGGGTGTAGTACAGAGTGTATGTATTTACCACGAGATTGTAGTAATGAATATGAGATTGTCCATTGACTAGACTGGGCCTTGGTTTATATATGCACCGTAGGCCTAGGGTTTAGAGGAGTCATTGTCTTGGGCGCCAAGTCTTGTAGAATCCTCCTTGTATGCGGCATGGGCTGTCCGAACTGGCCCATGAGTATATGGCCATGGGGGTCCTCAGCCCAATCTAACTGATCGGGAGACGACGTGGTGAGTACCCCTAGTCCAGGACACCGTCAGTAGGTGCGCCCCCTACCTCGTGGCTTCCTCGTCTATTGCTTGACGTCCACTCCAAGTCCTCTGGATCACGTTTGTTCCAAAAATCACGTTCCCGAAGGTTTCATTCCGTTTGGACTCCGTTTGATATTCTTTTTCTGCGAATCACTGAAATAGGCAAAAAAACAGCAATTTGGGCTGGGCCTCCAGTTAATAGGTTAGTCCCAAAAATAATATAAAAGTGCATAAATAAGCCCATTAAACATTCAAAACAAAGTATATAATAGCATGGAACAATAAAAAATTATAGATACGTTGGAGACGTATCACTTTCCGAGATTCATGTTTGTCTTCCATGTCATACAAAAAGTGAAATGAGCCTTCAACATGTCTCAATGAGAGGAGACTAAAATACTTAAAGAATTCGGGTCTCTAAAAGAAAAGAGGAAAGAATAACTGCTTGCCCGGTTTAAACAACGATGAATTAGGGTATGGAGTTGTTACCTGTCCACAACAAAACTGAAGTAACAAAGTGTTGATGCATGCATGATCATTATTATAGTAAAGATGAGCTACATTGGTCATGAACCCTTTTATCACTAATTGTTCCCTTAAACAGTGATGGACTCATGTCTCTTTTATATCCGTATATCATAAACACAAGGCTGGCCTTGCTTTTACAAGCTATGGTGCTTGCTCGGGGGCGAGCAAGACTTAAGCTTGGGGGAGTTGATGAGTCCAATTTATGTGATGGTTTTATTAAGTATTTTGTGCCTACATAGTAGGCTTTGTGGAATTTTACCACGTCCGCGCACTTCTTTTTGTTGATAATCCCTCATGTAAAGTCTTCTCGACCAATTATTATATAATGGAAGAAATCCTCAAAAATGGTAGTGGAATCACATATTTAAGGTGATAACCCCCTACCATAAAAGAACCAAGCAAGAATGCCAAAGAAACGACCATCGCCATGCTTCCAGGACAAAAGACGGTGTTACTTACGACCACGTGTGCCCGTATGAGCGGTCATATGGAGTGAAGTCGCCACCGCCAGATCAATTATTTCCACCCCGTCGAACTGAATCATGGGCCAGACGCCCAAGGACACCAGAAACTCATCCAGAAGGCAGAACCTTAGCCTCCGGAGTTCATCCAGAGGAGGGATTGGCAAGGAGAAGAAGGGGATCCTTCCCACCACCACTAGTAGAAAAAGGGTCAAATGTGAAGCACATTAGTGCCGGTTTGATTTTGAGCCGGCACTAATGTGTCCATTAGTGCCGGACCAATGGCTAGTCGGCCGCTCTCATTAGTACCGGTTCGTGGCGAGCCTTTAGCACCGGTTTGTGACACGAACCGGTACTAAAGTGAGTGGTGGCAGGATGTTGTCAGTCTGTGGCCCCTCCAGCACCTTTAGTACCGGTTTGTGTCACGAACCGGTACTAAAGGTTGTCCTAAATAAACCCTTCATCCACCCGAGATCGCTCTGTTCTTCCCCTTTCCCCTCTCCTCTCTGTTCTTCCCCTCTTCCTCTCAAGCTCATCACACATTTTGCCCAAAATTTGTCACGATTTGAAGGCCCCCATCCATTCAAATGATCACAAAGGTTAGCAACTTTGTCCTTTCATCTCTCATTGCTAGATTAGCTCTTGCAATGCTTTGTATAGTGATTAATTTGTGAGTTTAGTAATTTGGGAGGAATAATATGTGCTAATATTTGATTTATATGCAATATGAGGTCAAAAATAACACTTAGTGTGCATATGTAGGTGTGGTTTACTTAGTGCCTTCTAAATCTCCGTCGTAACCACCGTCGATCGCCCGCACCATCCTGTCGCCGGCACCACCTAGCTAGTGGTGAGCCTCTTGTTCATGAATGTTTTACATTACCAAATTGATGTTTGTGTGATTTGGATATATAGTTACTCGTATAATTATCTTACTCGTATGTTGTTTGTTATACATAGTGCCATGGTTTTGATATCCGTCCCCGTCGGCCCTCGTCCTTGTTATGATTCGGATGTGGTATACTCTCTTTTAAAACTAGTTGTTGCATTTCGTGTTTATGACAAATTATGCCCATCAAGTTGACATAGATATTTTTATCTAGGAGGTATGTGAACCGGAAATTCCAACCGACCCTATTGTCGAGAGATTAAATTTAGTTGAAAGAGAAAATGAGTATTTGAAAGAAAAATTGAAAAGAATTGAGGGGGAGAAGATGGAATTGGAGTTGCATGTTGCCGATGTCGTCAATGATCACAAGATCAAGATGGAGAAAATGCGCTTGAAGATTTGAAAGATTAGAAAATATGCCATTGATAGTGAGGCTTGGTATCATTATGTTGTTGGATCAATTGTTACCTTAGTTGCGATCTTGATCGCATTTGTTGTTGCATTTAAAGGCTTTAGCTAGAGAGTTATTTGTTTGTTGCATTTAAGTGTTGTATGAACTATATATATGTATGAACTTTATGTATGAACTTGTATTAATTTGGTCTTTTCGGTGTTGTGTAATGAAGATGAGCCGACAATGGATGTATGATGACTGATGCTCTCCCGAGTTCATTAATGGCGTGCATACTTTTCTGCTTGCGGCTGAGGCAAACAAGCGGACGAATGGTTCTATGCCTTGTCCATGTGTTGTTTGTAAGAATGATCACAATTACTCTACGTCAAGAACCATTCACATCCACCTGTTTAAGTCTGGTTTCATGCCCCACTATAATGTTTGGACCAAGCACGGTGAAAGAGGGGTTATGATGGAAGACAATGAAGAAGAAGAGGACGGCGACAGCTATCCTGGCCATGGGTTCCCTGAATACGATGATACAACAATGGGGGAAGAAGCTGAGCCGGCAATGTGGGAAGAAGCTGAAGAAGAGGCATCAGATGAGCCCGCTGATGATCTAGGTCGGGCCATTGCCGATGCAAAGAGAAACTGCGCAAGTGATTTGGAGAAGAAGAAGTTGCAGCACATGTTAGAGGATCACAAGAAATTGTTGTACTCGAATTGCGAAGCTGACAAGAAAAAGTTAGGCACCACACTAGAATTGCTGCAATGGAAGGTAGAGAATGGTGTATCTGACAAGGGATTTGGAAAGTTGCTGGTAATGATAAAGAATATGCTTCCAAAGGACAACGAATTGCCCGAGAGTACATGTGAAGCAAAGAAGGCTGTCTGCCCTCTAGGGTTAGATGTGCAGAAGATACATGCATGATCTAATGACTGCATCCTCTACTGTGGTGAGTACGAGGATTTGAACGCTTGCCCGGTATGCGGTGCATTGCGCTATAAGATCAGCCGCGATGACCCTGGTGATGTCGAGGCGGCGCCCAGAAGAAGATTCCTGCCAAGGTGATGTGGTATGATCCTATAATACCATGGTTGAAACATTTGTTCCAAAACAAAGAGCATGCCAAGGCGATGCGATGGCATAGAGAAGACTGTAAGAAAGACGGAAAGTTGAGAGTACCCGCTGACGGGTCGCAGTGGAGAAAAATCGAGAGAAAGTACGGGAAGGAGTTTGCAGATGACGCAAGGAACGTATGGTTTGGTCTAAGCACGATGGCATTAATCCTTTTGGGGAAGCAGAGCAGCAACCATAGCACCGGCATGTGACTCTATGTTTGTATAACCTTCCTCCTTGGTTGTGCATGAAGCGGAAGTTCATTATGATGCGGTGCTCATCCAAGGCCCTAAGCAACCCGGCAACAGCGACATTGATGTGTACCTAAGGCCATTAGTTGAAGAACTCTTACAATGTGGAATGGAACAGGTGTACGTGCGTGGGATGAGCACATGGGGGAAGAATTTGACCTAAATGCGTTGATGTTCGTGACCATCAATGATTGGCCTGCTCTCAGTAACCTTTCAGGACAGACAAACAAGGGATACCGCGCATGCACACACTGTTTGGACGATACCGACAGTATATATTTGAAAAATTGTAGGAAGAATGTGTACGTGGGACATCATGGATTTCTTCCAAGCATGCATGCCGTAAGAAAGAAAGGAAAGCATTTCAAAGGTGAGGAGGATCACCGGACGAAGCCTCGCCACCGTACTGGTGCTGATGTACATGATATGGTCAAGGATTTTAAGGTAGTCTTTGGAAAGGGTCCTGGCGGACAACCTGTTCCGAATGATGCTGACGGACGCGCACCCATGTGGAAGAAGAAATCTATATTTTGGGACCTGCCCTATTGGAAAGACCTAGAGGTCCGCTCCGCAATCAACGTGATGCACGTGACGAAGAATCTTCCTGTGACCCTGCTTGGCTTCTTGGGCATGTATGGGAAGACAAAAGATACACCTGAGGCACGGGAGGACCAGCAACGTATGCACGGAAAAGAAGGCATACATCAGGGTCATGCCAGCTACGCTCTTACCAAAGAAGAGAAGGAAATCTTCTTTGAATGCCTGCTCAGTATTAAGGTACCGTCTGGCTTCTCATCGAATATAAAGGGAATAATAAACATGGCAGAGAAAAAGTTCCAGAACCTAAAGTCTCATGACTGGCACGTGATTATGACGCAACTGCTTCCAGTTGCATTGAGGGGGCTTCTACCGGATAACGTTCGATTAGCCATTGTGAAGGTATGTGCATTCCTCAATGCAATCTCTCAGAAGGTAATTGTCGGTGTCAAAACCGGTGGATCTCGGGTAGGGGGTCCCGAACTGTGCGTCTAGGCGGGTGGTAACAGGAGACAAGGGACACGATGTTTTTACCCAGGTTTGGGCCCTCTCGATGGAGGTAAAACCCTACTCCTGCTTGATTAATATTGATGATATGGGTAGTACAAGAGTGGATCTACCATGAGATCAAAGAGGCTAAACCCTAGAAGCTAGCCTATGGTATGATTGTTGTTCGTCCTACGGACTAAAACCCTCCGGTTTATATAGACGCCGGATAGGGTTAGGGTTACACAGAGTCGGTTACAACGGTAGGAGATCTACATATCCGTATCACCAAGCTTGCCTTCCACGCTAAGGAAAGTCCCATCCGGACACGGGACGAAGTCTTCAATCTTGTATCTTCATAATCCAGAGTCCGCCAATGGTGATAGTTCGCTATCCAGACACCCCTAATCCAGGACTTCCTCAAGAGCCCTCGAACCAGGCTTCAATGACGACGAGTCCAGCAAGCATATTGTCTTCGGCATTGCAAGGCGGGTTCCTCCTCGAATACTTCATAGAAGATTTTGAACACAAGGATTGTGTCCGGCTCTGCAAAACAAGTTCCACATACCACCGTAGAGAGAATAACCTTTGCACAGATCTGCTGACGTATTCCACGGCGTGACATCACACCACGGCCAGGCCTTTATACGAATCGTTTTTACTGTTCCACCTCAGCGCGTTTAGCGAGGCGGTTTCCTTGGCACGTCTTATCAGGGCGGAGATCGTGCCCCCTTATTCCGGGATTCTCATCAATACGGACGTGGGTAACCCAACCGCGCCATTGATTACGGAGCTTGGGAGATAAGCGAGTTTTACCAGGCTGGCGGGGGACGCATAGCTTCGTCCGTCCATATAAGGGGATAAGGATCCACCTTTTAACCTACGCCTTCTTCCTGCTTTGCTCATCCATTTCCACGCACTCGAGCTCCAGCGCCCAAGTCCGCACATCCCTCCTCAACCTTCTCCAGCCATGTCCGGAGCGGGAGGCAAGTGGATGGTCTCCTCCATCACGGAGGGACAAGTAAAAAAGCTGCGGAAGGCCGGATAGTTGTCCAGTGACATCGCGCACCGGCTCCCCGACGAGGGGCAGCTCATTCCCACCCCCAGGCCCCATGAGAGGGTGGTGTTCCTCACCCACTTCCTCCGTGGACTAGGTTTTCCAATTCACCCATTTGTCCGGGGGCTCATGTTCTACTACGGCCTGGATTTCCACGATCTGGCCCCGAATTTCATCCTCAACATCTCGGCGTTCATCGTGGGTATGCGAAACCTTTCTCTACATCCAGCCCCACTTCGGCTTATGGCTAAAGACCTTCAATGTCAAGACGAAGGTAGTGGGCGGCCGCCAAGTGTAGTGCGGAGGTGCCATGGTTGGCAAGATGGCCAAAGTCCTATGGCTCGAGGGCTCCTTTGTGGAGACCGTGAAGGGGTGGCAATCGGGGTGGTTCTACATCACCGAGCCGCGCGACCCTAAATGGGCATCAGCCCCCGAATTCAGATCTGGTTTCCCTACGCGGCTCACCTATTGGAAAGAGACGGGCCTGACGTGGGGTAATCCGGAAGAGCTGCCGGACTCCAAACCTGCACGCAAACCCTGGTGGACAAGAATCTCAGGCTTGTCAATGTAGTCCAGGTTATGCTAACAACGGGCCTTCAAATTGTGGGAGTTCGATCCGGCACAGCACCAAACTCTGAAAAGGCTCTTCGACACTACGTTCAAAGATGCCTGGAAGGTGCTGTTCAAGGGCGCCGAGGCTCCCACATCCGCTACCGAAGATCGTGGATTCAGCTCGCAGCGCCAAGCTACCGATGTAAGCTATTTTACCCTTTACAGGACTCTTGTTTTTCATAGTTTGACTCTATGTGGGATCTAAACTCCCTTACCTTTGACAGTTCTAGCGTAACACGTCTGGGCAGGTTAACTATCCGGCTCCCTTGCCATAAGACCCAGCGGACGCCCGCTTGACGGGGCTGCTGGCTCTGGCACCTCACGTGGTGTCGGAGAAGAAGGCCAAGAAGAAGGCCATGGGGACTCGAAGGAGCGCCCGACGCCAGGTGTTGTCGGACTCATCATCCGACGACTCTGAGGCGGAATCCTCCCCTGAAGATGAGGAGGAGGAAAAAGAAGCCTCTCCCCAGTGGGGGGAGAGAAGAAAAGGAAGGCCGCCCCGACTAGGGAGGCCGGAGGGTCCAAGAAAGGAAGGACCCTTCCTCCGGACTTCTCCACCAACGCCGACAATGACAAGGAGGAGTGGCCACCAAGGGCCAAGCCCCTGGTGAGATCGTAAGTGTCCGGACTCCGGAATAGCTCATGACTTTTTATTTGTCGCATAGTGTCTTCTAACACCGAATATAACCAAGTAGCCCGCCCAAGGGCGAGCTCGCTTCGTCGAGCGGCTCCTGGATTCGTCGGATGTGAATAGCACTTCACTTCCGACCGCCTCCTCTCCTCGTGGACGCAGCATTTACACCGCGGTGGAGTCCCAAAAGGCCCAGCCAGAGGAGGTGGTCTCGAGGCGCCGCAAGGCGACCTCCCGGACTCGGGCGCAAAGGCGAGACCCGGAGGGCTCTAAGTCCGGCCCTGTGCCGGACTCCGTACCAGAACCTTCAGTGGTTCCGAAGTCCGGCAAGCGGCCCCTTCGTAAGAAGGGCAAGACTGCGACGCCGGTGACCTCCGTCCATCCATAGGCACCGGATAGCTTGCTGGAGGCGCTTAATGGCGCCTCCATCGACGAGGAGCACCGCACTGTTATGAGTGTGGTGATCCAGAAAGTTCAGTCCACCAAGAGCGGGCTGACTGAAGCCTGTACCAGCCTTCTAACAGGCTTTGAGGTAAGTTTAGAATATGTAAAAATAATACTGCATAGACAGTAGCCCCTGATGCTTAGGTCGGTGTTCGGAAAGAAAAGCCGGACTGAGGATCTAAAAAGATATACGCAGGAGTCTAACATAAGTATGTCAATATGGGAATGCAGGCTGCGCCGGCCGACCGCCAGACCGACTGCAGAGGTCAATGCATCGAAGCAGAGCCTCGAGTGGTTCGAGAACGAGCTCGGCCTTGCCAAGAAGCAACTCGAGGACAAGGAAGGTAAGTAATACCTTACTAAAGTAATACCTTATAGAAAGGATTTGGTTGCAAAAATGACAGGACTAACATGGGTATTGTAGGGGCCACGAACGAGGTGGCGACCCTGAAGGAAGCGGTGTCCACGGCCGAAAGCAAAGCGGCCGCGGAGCGCACCGAGCGAGAGAAGCAGGAGGTGTGGGTGGCGGAGGTGCGGCAAGAGCTCCAGGCTCTCGTGGAAAAGCCGCTAAGGCCGAAGCCCAAAAAGCCCTCCAGGAAATTGAATCATTAAAGAAGATAGCGGCGGGTAAGGCATTCTTTTATGCAGAGCAAGCATGTGAAAGTGAATTATCTATTACTTACCCAAATCCGGAGCTCTCCAGGAGCATTCGCAGATCTGCCCGTGAGTGTGTCCGATGCTTTGCCGTGTTCTACCGCGCCGAGGAGGGGAGCTCGATGGAAAAGGTGTTACGGTCTCGATATCTTTGAGGCGGACATCCGTGCCCTGAGCGACCAGTGAAGCGGCTGGTCGAGCTCCACAAGGTCGCCGAACAGGCCATGAAGGGCCACATAGTTCGGCTGTGGCCTCTGAAGCCATGCACAGGAGCTACTTGCCGGGCTAGTGCGGCGGCTGGTGGGCCTTTGTCCATGGATTGAAGTCATCAAGCGCTCCGTCTGCATTGAAGGTGCCCGTCGGGCCTTGCCCGTGCTAAAGTGCCTTTGGGGCAAGATGGATCTTGAGAAGCTTGTGACGGATGGGCCACCGCCGGGCAAGGAGCATCGCAAGCCCGAAATGTACTATGAGGGCGTCCTGAAGGGTGCCCGCCTTATAACGGGTGAATGCTCCAAAGATGTAATTTTTGAACAGACTCGCATTTTTTATCCTGTACGCTGAAAACTTGTTCATATGCGCTAAGCAACACTTGTGAATTTAAAATATTACCTTCTGTGCGGCCGTTTATCAAATTTGAGAGATGGCAAGTCGTTGGCTTTAGCCCCCATGCCACGAGTGCTGGGGTGTTCGTGATAAACTTGAGCGCTCTTGTTCCCATTCTTGGGTCCTTCGAGGGAGGCGCTCAACGCAACGAACAAGGCAACCAGACTATAGTGCTTGAACACTCTCACTTAGTCATAGAATTCTATAATTTTAAATTTCGGTGAAGCCCCTAGTATTCGGAAGACCGAGTTCGGGGCGCTATCCACGCCTTGGCCGGACAATGCCGACTCCTCGCTCTAAGCGGCATAAGTCTTTAGGGACCCAAAAAAACCTCTCGAACAGCGATCGGCTCTCGCCCTATCATGACGGTCAGTTTTAGCTTTCTCCACTGAGGTGCTCAACCCAGCTCAAACAGGGCACAATCGCAGTGGTTCTCCCAGCGCTACCTTAGCCGATATAACGGAACATAAGGTACCAAAACATGGGAGCCAGCAAACCCAACTATTGACCCAAGACATGATTCGAGCCGATGCATATAATGCTATAAGTTCGGGTGCCGCACTTGTGAAAGTGTTCGGACTTATCACACCATATTTTTGGGGTACTTAAGCCCTCGGTGTATTGGCCGTACCAAAGTGTACTGGTGTAACATGTCATGCATGAACATATATATAGATAAAGAAAGGAGTGCAATAATAGGCAAAAGCTATGTATTGTTTATTCAAAAGGTACTGCAATGAAAGCGAGCGATACAAATAGTGCGATAAGCAAGGGATGGGACTATTTAACATGTCCCCCTCCAGGGGTAAGCTGCGGGATGGTATGTAAAACAGGTATAATGCTCGTAGTAGAGATCACCTGGACACTCGACATAGCTTTCTGCTTCCCTGGTTGTTGCATCGTAAGTTCGGCAATTCTAGTGCCGACAGGGCTTCTGGAAAATGGAGTCCTGAAAGTAAGAGAAGAGAAGAAAGAAAAAGAATGACACAATCGGGAGCCCCTGGTGCGGTTGAGCCGCATTCTGGGCGTGTCGTGGTCGTGCCCCTCCCCTTATGCCCACGGTTTCTCCAGAGCGTAGTTATGTACGCGTAGTACTGGCTTCGCCATTTCGCGAGGGCTGGGGTTGGGGCCGGATTGCTACGCGTGCTCGGATCGTGCCAGGTGGTCTTGTTGTAGGTTACTCCGGGCCGCAGCGGTGTCCGGACGTTTAGTAGCCGGACTCGAGAATTGCCGTGAGAGGCTGGTACGCACCTCCGCCGCGAGGACGCCGTATGCTCCTCCGCTCGAGAGAGCGTTCGGTGTTTCCATTGACCGTGATTACTCCTCGAGGGCCTGGCATCTTGAGCTTGAGGTATGCGTAGTGCGGCACCGCATTGAACTTTGCAAATGCGGTTCGTCCAAGCGATCGCGTGATAGCCGCCGCGAACGGGACTATGTCAAGATTAACTCTTCGCCGGAAGTTATCCGTTGATCCTAAGACGACTTCGAGTGTGGTGAGCACATACAATTGGCCTCTACACCTGGTATGGCGCCTTTAAAGGTCGTCTTTGTGGGTTTAATCCTTGAGGGTCTATGCCCATTTTGCACACTGTATCCTCGATAGAGCAGGTTCAGTTGCTACCGCCGTCCATCGGGACTCTAGTGAGGTGAAATCCGTCGATGATTGGGTCAAGAACCAATGCGGCGAATCCGCCGTGGCGGATGCTAGTGGGGTGGTCCCTTCGATCAAAGGTGATCGGGCAGGAGGACCATGGGTTGAACTTTTGGGCGACTGGCTCCATCGCATATACGTCCCTTAGCGCACGCTTCCGCTCCCTTTTGGGTATGTGGGTTGCGTATATCATGTTCACCGTCCGCACTTGTGGGGGGAAGCCCCGCACTTGCGTATATCATGTTCCTCGTCATCGCTATGCAGCCCCTTGTCATTGAGTTCGGCATTTAACTTGCCTGCCTGTTTGAAGACCCAACAATCCCTGTTGGTGTGGTTGGCTGGTTTTTCGGGGGTGCCATGTATTTGGCAAAAGCGATCGAGTATTCGGTCCAGATTGGATGGGCCCTGAGTATTTCTTTTGAACAGATTTTTCCGCTGACCGGGTTTAGAGCCTCTGAATCCGGCATTGACTGCCGTATCTTCAGCATTATCGCCGTTAATGCAGCGCTTGTGCTTGTTGCGACGCGACCTACCATTGTTGTACTTGGTATCCGAACTACCAGGGTTTTTGGTCAAATTGTTGCTACAAGCTAGCCAGCTGTCCTCTCCCGCGCAAAAGCCGGTCATGAGTGTTGTGAGGGCTGCCATGGATTTTGGCTTTTCCTGTCCTAGGTGCCGGGCAAGCCACTCGTCGCGGATGTTATGTTTGAAGGCTGCAAGGGCCTCTGCATCCGGACATTCAACGATTTGGTTTTTCTTGGTTAGGAACCGTGTCCAGAATTGTCTGGCCGATTCTTCTGGCTGCTGAATTATGTGGCTGAGGTCATCGGCGTCTGGTGGTCGCACATATGTGCCCTGGAAGTTATCAAGAAATGCGGCTTCCAGGTCCTCCCAACAACCAATTGATTCTGCTGGCAAGCTGTTAAGCCAATGCCGAGCTGGTCCTTTAAGCTTGAGTGGGAGGTATTTGATGGCGTGTAGATCATCATGGCGGGCCATGTGGATATGGAGGAGGTAGTCCTCGATCCAAACCGCAGGATCTGTTGTGCCATCGTATGATTCGATGTTTACGGGTTTGAAACCCTCGGGGATTTGATGATCCATCACTTCGTCTGTGAAGCATAGTGGGTGTGCGGCGCCTCTGTATTGAGCTATATCACGACGCAGCTCAAATGAGCTTTGTCTACTGTGTTCGGCCCGGTTGGAATTGTTGTATCCGGTGTGACGGTTATCACCACGTGTCGTGGGGCGCCCACGCGATCCGTAGATCGATCTTGTTTGCCTTGCCTTGTCCTCCAATATGTCTCGCAGGTCTGGCGCGTTTCCCCGTGCCTTGGTACTTTTCGAGCGACGCCGGGGTGCGGCTTGAATGGAGGGCCTAGAGGCCTCTCTGTCACGGCCACGGGGTGGCCGGTCGGCCGCATCATGCGCTGGTGATGTAGGTTTGGGTGCTTCCTCCTCTAATTGGGGTAGCAGCCTGCGTTTTGGGTATCTCTTGGAGGGGCGTTCGAGTTCGTACTCTTTGGCTGCAAGGACTTCAGTCCATCTGTCAGCTAGCAAGTCTTGGTCAGCTCTAAGTTGCTGCTGCTTTTTCTTGAGGCTGCTTGCCGTGGCCATAAGCCTGCGTTTGAAACACTCCTGTTCGGCGGGATCCTCAGGCACGACAAATTCGTCATCGTCGAGGCTTGCCTCATCTTCGGAGGGAGGCATATAATTATCGTCCTCCACCTCCCTGTCCGCCGCTCTATCATGAGGGTTGGCTTCTCCCTCCTCCTGTGCTGAATCCTGCTGGAGGGGGTTGTCTTTGGCACTGTCCGGGGTGTTATTATCTCCCGTGCCAGAGTCACCGTTTTTGCTGTCTCGGGATTTAAATGGCGCCCGTTGATGCCGGCGTTTGGGCTGTTTTCTTGGAGGGTCATCCTCCACTGTTCCATCACCGTTCCCATCTTTTGGGATGTCCACCATGTATATGTCGTATGACGAGGTGGCCTTCAGTGCCCTCAGGCGCTGGTTCTTGGTCGTCTCCAAAGATCGCGTCGTCCATACCGTCGATGTCTTCGGAGTCGAAGTCGAGCATGTCGGTTAAATCATCGACAGTGCCTACAAAGTGGGTGGTGGGTGGGCGTTGAATTTCTTCATCGTCTGCATCCCAACCTTCCTGACCGTAGTCTGGCCAGGGCTCTCCTGATAAAGAGAGAGATTTTAGTGAATTCAGGATGTCGCCAAAGGGCGAGTTCTGAAAGATGTCATGATAGTGAACTCCATGACCGGGCGCCCAATCGGATTCGATTGGGGGCGCTGGAGGTTCGGAGTCCGGAGAGGAGTCCGGCACCATGGAGTCATGGGATTCGCAAAGGACAGGGATGTTGTTCGGCTCAATCGCCATAGAGATCGTAGCCCCCGAGGCGGTGTCCAGCCACTCGTCCTCGATCGGCGGAGTCGGCTCCGAGCTAAGGGTCGGAGTGGACGCTGGTGCGGCCTCTAGGGTACTGTTCCGCGGCAGAGCTAGATCATGCACATCGAGACAGTGCGGCGCACTTGGCTGTGGCTCGAATCCGTCGAAGATCAAGTCTCCGCGGATGTCGGTCGTGTAGTTCAAACTCCCAAACCTGACCTAATGGCCAGGGGCGTAGCTTTCGATCTGCTCCAGATGGCCAAGTGAATTGGCCCGCAGTGCAAAGCCGCCGAATGCGAAGATCTGTCTGAGGAGAAAAGTCTCGCCCTGGACCGCGTCGTTGTTGATGATCGAAGGATCCATCGGGCCTAAGGATGACGACACAGAGGAACTCTCAATGAAAGCACCAATGTCGGTGTCAAAACCGGCGGATCTCAGGTAGGGGGTCCCGAACTGTGCGTCTAGGCAGATGGTAACAGGAGACAAGGGACACGATGTTTTTACCTGTGTTCGGGCCCTCTCGATGGAGGTAAAACCCTACTCCTTCTTGATTAATATTGATGATATGGGTAGTACAAGAGTGGATCTACCACGAGATCATAGAGGCTAAACCCTAGAAGCTAGCCTATGGTATGATTGTTGTTCGTCCTACGGACTAAAACCCTCCGGTTTATATAGACACCGGATAGGGTTAGGGTTACACAGAGTCTGTTACAACGGTAGGAGATCTACATATCCGTATCGCCAAGCTTGCCTTCCATGCCAAGGAAAGTCCCATCCGGACACGGGACGAAGTCTTCAATCTTGTATCTTCATAGTCCAGGAGTCCGGCCAACGGTGATAGTTCGGCTATCCGGGCACCCCCTAATCCAGGACTCCCTCAGTAATCGATCCAGAAATCATACCAAGGTTAGAGAATGATTTGGTGCAATGTCTTGTCAGTTTTGAGTTGGTGTTCCCACCATCCTTCTTCAACATCATGACGCACGTCCTAGTTCACCTATGCGAAGAGATTAACGTTTTGGGTCCTGTATTTCTACACAATATGTTCCCCTTTGAGAGGTTCATGGGAGTCTTAAGGAAATATGTTCATAACCATGCTTGGCCAGAAGGAAGCATCTCCAAGGGCCATGAAAATGAAGAGGTCATTGATTTTTGTATTGACTTTATTCCTGACCTTAAGCCGATTGGTGTTCTGAATCATGCATAAGGGCGCATCGATGGAAAAGGCACACTAGGAGGGAATCAAATAATATGTATGGACGGACATTCTCTCACTGAAGCGCACTACACAGTTCTACAGAATTCCGCCTTGGTGGCTCCGTATATGGACAAACACAAGAATTTTCTAAGCTCCAAACACCCGGAGCGGTTTGATGACTGGATTGCATGTGAACAAACCAGGAGTTTCGCCGGCTGTGGTTGCGGACACGTACCATGCATGACGCCTCTATTGAAGATGACCTGTACTCGCTGTCCCAGTTACCATCTTTGAATATAATGACTTTAAAAGGGTACGAGATAAATGGTAATGCATTTTACACGATCGCCCAAGATAATAAGAGCACCAACCAAAATAGTGGTGTCCGCTTTGATACAACAACCAAGACGGGAAAGGAAACATATTATGGTTACATAGAGGACATGTGGGAACTTGACTATGGACGTGGTTTGAAGGTCCCTTTATTTCGGTGCAAATGGGTCAATATGACACGAGGCGGGGTAACGGAAGACCCGCAGTACGGAATGACAACAGTGGATCTCAACAATCTTGCGTATGCAGACGAACCATTCGTCCTAGCCAATGATGTGTCACAGGTTTTCTATGTGAAGTACATGTCTACCAAGCCAAGAAAAAGAAAAGATAAGGAAGCGAATGCATCATACGATGAGCCAAAGCGCCACATAGTTCTTTCTAGGAAGAGAAACATCGTGGGAGTGGATGACAAGACAGACATGTCAGAAGATTATGAAAAGTTTGATGAAATTTCTCCATTCAAAGTGAATATTGACCCGAGCATCCAGTTAAATGATGAAGATTTTCCATGGCTACGGCGCAAAGGGACACACGCGAAGAAAAAGTTTCACACCCAAAGATCTGGGATGTGATCGGCTTCACTATCATCACTTTCTTCTGTGTTTCACACCCAGGAGGGAATCTTTGTAATAGCTAGGGTAGTTATGTGTTTTGGCATTTGAAACGCGAAGAAATTTTATGTGCAAACAAATTTTTTCATGCATTTACTGATTTTTTCAGCTAAATGACCCTGAAATTGAAAAGCATTTCAAATGAACTCAGAAAAGGTTGAAAGTTGGCATGGTATCATAATTTCACCCACATAGCATGTGCAGAAAAGTAGAGAGGGTTACCGCAAAAACTTGATGCACTTCGTGTACAAAATGGACAATATCTTTTGAAGTATCAGGGTTTCGGACGAAAACTCATCTCTTACAAAGGCATTTCATTTTTTAAATAACCTAAGCATTACCAAATTGAATATAATGATAAAACACACTAATATTAAACATAAGAAAAAATAATCATTGAAAAATCTATTTTCAAAGTTAAGTTATTCACAAACTAGTGATTCACATAAATTTCAAATAATTCAAAATTTAAACTATTCAAATTTGAGAACTACCGGCACTAACAGAAAGTTTGTAATTTTTTGTACCTAAAGCAAAAATGTTCACAAAGAAACTCTAAATACAGCAAAAAAACAACTCAAAAATAAATAAAGCAAAAAAAGAAAGAAAATAAAAAAGCCCACCTACAGGGCCAGAGCGGCCTGCAAACGACTAGAAACTCAACCTGTAGTTGGGCCAGGATGCAGGCCCGCAAGCCCAGTAGGCCCACAGGCAGAGTAGGAGAGGTAGGCCCAGAAGGCCTGCTTTTGAGAGGAGCTCAATGTAGTGCCCGCGCCGGGGCTTATAAACTGGTCTTGGCGCTCCTCAACTAGCGAGGTGGGACTAAACTTCTGCGCCCCTAGCCTGGCAGCGCACACCCTTTAGTACCGGTTGGTGCCACCACCCAGTACTAAAGGGTGGGTATTTAGTACCGGGTGGTGCCACCACCCGGTACTAAAGGGGGGGGGCGCTTCCCGCCGCTTGGCCTGGCCAAAACAGACCTTTAGTACCAGTTGGTGGCTCCAACCGGTACTAAAGGGGTGTTCTATATAAGAAAGCACTTGAAAAAAAATTCAGTTTCTCATCTCTCGCTGCGTCTTTCTCCTCTCGCCCCATCGCCGCTGCCCTCCCTTGCTGCGCCCCACCCCGTCGTCCGCTGCCCCGCCTCGACCCGTCCCGTCGTTGCCGCCTGCCCCATCCCGTTGTCACCGCCTGCCTCCGCCCCGTCGCTGCCGCCTGCCGCGCCTCGCCGGTGTGAGCTCCTGCCTACCGCCACGCCCACACACACACACACATTAGTTTTTTAGTTATAAATTTTAGTTATAGAATTTTTTCTGTTTTTTAGTTATAGAAATATTAGAAATGTTATAGAAATGTTATAAATTTTTTCTGTTTTTTAGTTATAGAAATTTTAGGAATTTTTCTATTTTTTAGTTATAGAAATTTTAGAAATTTTAGAATCAGTTTTAGTTAGATGAATTAGATTAATGTCAAATTGTTAGAATTTGCATATAGAATTTTAGTTATCACCATCCAATCATTTAAAAAATGTTACTTTTTGCGGGCATATAGTATTTGTTCTCGATGATGCCGGCCCGCATCCTCGCCGTCGACCCGTTCGCGACGACGTCCGGCTGACCCATGTCCGGGAATGGGCTCTGATACGTCTCCAACGTATCTATAATTTATGAAGTATTCATGCTGTTATATTATCTATCTTGGATGTTTAATGGGCTTTTATATGTTGTTTACATGATTTTTGGGACTAACCTATTAACCTAGAGCCCAGTGTCAGTTTCTGTTTTCTCCTTGTTTTTAAGTTTTGCAGAAAAGGAATACCAAACGGATTCCAATTGACGTGCCAACTTTTTATGCTTTTTTATGGACGAAAAGAAGACCACGGAACATCGGAGTTGGTCCAGAAGAGTCCCGGGCTGCCCACGAGGGTGGGGGGCGCGCCCACCCCCCTAGGCGCGTGGGCCTGCCTCATGTACAGCTCAGGCACCTCCTTGACGTGAGACCGACGCCAAAAATTCCTATAAATACAGAAACCTCGGAAAATTAACCTAGATCGGAAGTTCCGCCGCCGCAAGCCTCTGTAGCCACGAGAAATCAATCTAGGCCCTCTCCGGCACCCTGCCGGAGGGGGCCATCATCACCGGTGGCCATGGAGGAGGATCCCGGAGGGGCCATCATCACCATGAAGGCCAAGGACCAGAGGGGGAGGCCATGGAGGAGGAAGCACAAGGGGGAGAACCTCTCCTCCTATCTCTTGGTGGCACCGAAGTGCCATCTAGAGGGGAATCATCGTCGCGGTGATCGTCTTCATCAACATCACCATCCTCATCTCTTTTACGCGGTCCACTCTCCCGCACCCCGCTGTAATCCCTACTTGAACATGGTGCTTTATGCCACATATTATGATCCAATGATGTGTTGCCATCCTATGATGTTTTGAGTAGATATATTTTGTCCTTGGGTTGATTGTTGATCTAGATTGGTACGAGTTGCATGTTTTATCTTGGTGCTATCCTATGGTGTCCTCCGTGTCGCCCAAGCGCGAGGGATTCCCGCTTTAGGGTGTTGCAATACGTTCATGATTCGCTTATAGTGGGTTGCTTGAGCGATAGAAGCATAAACCCGAGTAAGGGGGTTGTTGCGTATGGGATAAAGGGGACTTGATGCTTTAATGCTATGGTTGGGTTTTACCTTAATGATCTTTAGTAGTTGTGGATGCTTGCTAGAGTTCCAATCATAAGTGCATATGATCCAAGTAGAGAAAGTATGTTAGCTTATGCCTCTCCCTCATATGAAATTGCAATGACGACTATCGGTCTTGTCAACGGTTGCCTAGGACAATTCCGCACACCGATCCACCATTATTCCACACTCGCTATTTATAATATTTAGTAATATATTATAAATTTATGATAACAGCACCTACTTTCATATTTTAGCTCTTCGATATCATACAAAGTTATCCACTTCATACCCACAACGTAGTTTTATTTCTCGTTGCTAGTTGGAAGCAAACGTTCGGTGTACGTAGAGTCGTATCATAGGCAGATAGGGCTTGAGAGAATATTGATCTTACCTTTAGCTCCCTGTCGGTTCGACACTCCATACTTATCACTTCCACCTTTGGAAATTTCTACGATGATTCCTTGCACTTGGGGATTATCAAGCTCTTTTCTAGCGCCGTTGTCGGGGAGCAATAGCGTGGGGTTGATATTCTCGTGTGTGCTTGTTTGCTTTCTTCACTAAGTAGATTTTGCTTTTCCTTTTTGTTTATGTTTAGTTATGGGTGAAACATACAAAAAAAATTAAAAGAATGAAAATACAAAAAATTATTACTTGCCTCTCATGCCTAAAAAGCTTTTCAAAAAGAGAAGTGATTGGAAAGTTATGCATTGAAGAAGTGAGTCTCGACCTTGAGCACTTGTGTTCATGCTCACGGAAACAATGTAGAATTTTTCATGGAAGTTTCTCTGTAAATAATTATCCCCTTGTATATATCCATTGTATTTTAAAAATAATGTGCCAAGCTTTGGTTTTAGGATGATTAGATTGCTTGTTTACTATGTGCAGAACAAAAACAGAAACATTAGCTGTAGTGCATTAATTTACATTTTTTACTGGAGAGTCAAATGGGTCTGAAACTTTTTGCACATTACTATTGTACAAATTTTTCAATGTTTCAAATTTATTTCATAATTTTAGGAGTTACAGAAGTTTACCAAACTTCCAGATTACTACAGACTGTTCTGTTTTTAACAGATTCTGTTTTGCGTGTGTTGTTTGCTTATTTCGATGAATCTATGGCTAGTATCGGGGGGTATGAACCATAGAGAAGTTTGAATACATTAGGTTTAACACCAATATAAATAAAGAATGAGTTCATTATAGTACCTAAAGGTAGTGATTTGCTTTATTACACTAACGGATCTCACAAGTTTTTGTTAAAGTTTTGTGTGGATGAAGTATCCGAAGGTCGAGGAGCTATCAATATGAGAAGAATAAAGAGAGGCAAGAGTTCAAGCTTGGGGATGCCCAGGTTGGCATCCCATCTTTCTTCTTCAACAAATATCGGTATACCTCGGTTTTTGTTTTTCTGCAGGATTTGTGTCCTTTGTGTTTTTCCTTTTCTTCAAGAACCATGCTAGTGTGAGATGTCCCTTCATCAATTTATATAATACTTCATGTGCTTCACTTAAATACTTTAAGTATGATATTATAGAATTGCTCTTTGTGCTTCACTTAAATCCTTTGAGTATGGTTTTATAGAATGCTTCATGTGCTTCACTTATACATTTTGAGCTTGGATATTAGTTAGTCTATATTAATGGTAGAATGCTCCATGAACTTCACTTATATCTCTTGGAGTATGAATAATACTATCATTTACAGTGGGTTTGTAAGAGTGTCAACTTTAGGAATTAATGATCCCACTATTTTGGAGGGTGTTGAATCTTAGTGTGATATTTATGAAAGTGGATTTGGAAGAGTGTCAACTTTAGCTAGTAATGATTCCACTATTTCGGAAGAGGTTCCAGTTGAGTATGAGAACAAAGTTGCTATCCATGATGCTATTAAAAATTATTATGAGGGAGGAATACATGCTTGTAGGAATTGCAATAATATCAAGTTTCCTTTCTATGTGCTTAAAGTTTTGAATTTATACTTGTTTTGCCGTCCTATGCTAGTTGATTCTTGTTCCCATAAGTTGTGTGCTCACAAAATCCCTAGGCATAGGAAGTGGGTTAGATTTAAATGTGCTAGTCATATTCTTCAAGATGCTCTCGTTGTGTTTCAATTCTTGTCTATTATGTGAGCATCATTGAAATCATCATGCCTGGCTAAAAGGCATTAAAGAAAAGCGCTTGTTGGGAGACAGCCCAATATTTACCTGTAGGACCTTGAGAAGAGGTGTCTAGAGGGGGGGTTTGATTAGACACTAAGTACCAAAGTTGCAGTTTTTAACTTCTTTTAGATTTAAGTGAAGTTTAGGCACAAGTTTAACATTCACGACACATAACAAGCAAGCATGCAAAGAGTATGTGAGCAGCGGAAAGTAAAGCATGCAACTTGCAAGAATTTAAAGGGAAGGGTTTGGATAATTCAAACGCAATTGGAGACACGGATGTTTTTGTCATGGTTCCGATAGGTGGTGCTATCATACATCCACGTTGATGGAGACTTCAACCCAAGAAGGGTAACAGTTGCGCGAGTCCACGGAGGGCTCCACCCACGAAGGGTCCACGAAGAAGCAACCTTGTCTATCCCACCATGGTCGTCGCCCACGAAGGACTTGCCTCACTAGCGGTAGATCTTCACGAAGTAGGCGATCTCCTTGCCCTTACAAACTCCTTGGTTTAACTCCACAATCTTGTCGGTGGCTCCCAAGTGACACCTAGCCAATCTAGGAGACACCACTCTCCAAGAAGTAACAAATGGTGTGTTGATGATGAACTCCTTGCTCCTGTGCTTCAAATGATAGTCTCCCCAACACTCAACTCTCTCTCATAGGATTTGGATCTGGTGGAAAGAAGATTTGAGTGGAAAGCAACTTGGGGAAGGCTAGAGATCAAGATTCATATGGTTGGAATGGAATATCTTGGCCTCAACACATGAGTAGGTAGTTCTCTCTCGTAAATAGGATCCGGAAGTGTAGGCTTGTTCGATGGTTCTCTCTATGAATGAAGAGGAGGTGGAGGGTATATATAGCCTCCACACAAAATCTAACCGTTACACATAATTTACCAAACTCGGTGGGACCCAATCATAAAACTCGGTGGGACCGATTTAGTAAACCTAGTGACCGTTAGGGTTTTCGGTGGGACCAAAATGCAACTCGGTAGGACCGATATGGTTAGGGTTAGGGCATAACCTAATCTCGGTGAGACCGACATACAAACTTCGGTGAGACCGATTTTGGTAATTAGCTAACCAGAGAGTTGGTCAGGCAAACTCGGTGAGACCGATTACTCAAACTCGGTGGGACCGATTTTGGTAATAAGTTAACCAGAGAGTTTGCATTGCAATCTCAGTAGTACCGATTACATAAACTCGGTGAGACCGATTTTGGTAATGGACATACACAGAGGGATTACAATCCCATCTCGATGAGACCGAGATCCCTATCGGTGAAACTCGGTGGCGCCGTATAGAAAGAATCGGTAGGGCCGAGTTTGACTTTAGGTTTAGGTCATATGTGGATGTGAGAAAGTAGTGGAGGGTTTTGGAGCATATCACTAAGCACATGAAGCAAGAGGCTCATTAAGCAACACCTCATCCCTCCTTGATAGTATTGGCTTTTCCTATAGACTCAATGTGATCTTGGATCACTAAAATGTAAAATGTAGAGTCTTGAGCTTGAAGCTTGAGCCAATCCTTTGTCCTTAGCACTTTGAAGGAGTTCCCACATCCTTTAGTCCATGCCACTCCATTGTTGAACTTGTCTGAAACATACTAGATAAAAGTGTTAGTCCAACAAGAGATATGTTGACATTAATTACCAAAACCACCTAGGGAGAACTTGTGCTTTCAATCTCCCCCTTTTTGGTAATTGATGGCAACATACATCAAAGCTTTAGATAAAGATATAAAGAATAGCAAGTAAAGCTTTGGAAAGACATGTAACAAGCATAGGCTCCCCCTACATGTATGCAGTCATGTGAATATGGAATATAGAAGCATGTGAGAGCAAAACCATGATAGAGTAGGAAATGTGTTACATGTATCTTGGCCATATGCATCAGAGCAAAGAACATTTAAGAAAATACCTTCATGCTCATGAGTCCTTCTTGCAAACAGTATGTACATCAGCAAGAATTCCTCATACACATGAGTGTGATGCATATACTTACCTTGTAGTCTTGAGTTGGCTTAGGGTGGAATGAACCTGCACAAACAAGGTTAGATAACACAGGTACATCTACTAGCCAGAGCAAACAAAAGAAACCACAAGAATACCAACACTGGGATGACATGTAGAGAGTGAGAACTAAGTACCACATTGGATTAGACATGTCCCCAAGAGTAAAGATATGCAATGAATTTAAATGATTCCTTTCCCTTAGATGTCTTGCTCCCCCTGAATCTAGAATGGGATACTGTGAGAAGATATGTAACAGAAAATCAGAAATGAAAGATATAAAAGAACAGAGCTTAATGCAAATAAGCACATATGAACATGTCTTTCCCCCAAAAAGACATGTGGCATCTCTCCTCTTGAACACCAAGCATCTGGGATCCTTGAGAAACACTTTCTACTTGAGTATTCTCTCCCCTGGAGATCTCTTTCTCCCCTTAATACTCTCTCCCTTTTGGAAGTGATAAGCTTTGATGTGATCTCTCTCTCCCCCTTTGACATCAATTTCCAAGAAGGATCTTCTGGAATTTGTTGTGAATGGTTTGGTCCTTGAGTCACAACACAAAGCACTTGATAAAATTGTGATGCTTGTAGAGGACAAGATTCATTGAGTGGAGCTGGATCAGAAGAAACACAGAGTAAGTGGCAAACTGTTTTCCTGTTGTGAAATCGGTGGCACCGAGTGGTATGCTTCGGTTGTACCGAAAGGATTCGGTTGGACCGAAAACAACAAATCGGTGAAACCGAGTTCATCGCAGATAAAACACTTGTCACCTCAGCTCACTAGACTATTGAGATCTCACAAAGATTTGCAAGGAATTAACTAAATGATATGCAGTGAATTGGATGCAGGAAATGCAGAGCAACTGAAAAGAAAAGAAAAGAAAGAAATCTAGATGAAGTTTTTTTTGAAAGGGGAAACAAATATGCATGAGACAAATGCAAAAACTCAGAGAAGAACACGAGAGAACTTCATCTAGAGATGGTCGGTGACAAAGTCACCTATGTTAGAGTATATTGACTTAGGAGTCAAGTGAGATCACTTGATCATAGGTCAAACTCATCGTTTAAGCTCAAAATGGGGTTACCATTTTTCGTTTAAGCATTTTGATGTATTCACATCTTGTCGAGTTGCTTTAGCTCATGACTCGGAGTAAAGCTTCTCTAAGATGGAATAACATACCTTGGTTGGTGGTGTTCACCATGTAGTTGAACTTGTGTGGATTGCTCAAGGTTGATGCAGCTTATCAAGAGTTGGGAGCACCACTTGGAATTTGAGTCCATCTACCTACATGGATTAGTTCTTGCAAGGAGTAGCATTTGTGTATAAAAAATGATAATCATGAAGCTCAACATAGAGTTTGTCAAAGGATATGTTTGAATGATTCTGTGCTTCCTTGTATTCAACCACCATAGTGTAGAGACTTGGTGATTGTCACGCCCAATATGCGACCCTATCCAAAAGGAACTCGACGGTCCCACCAAGGATAGACCCGCATATTGAAACGCTTTTGCAAGGTGGATATCATTACATCAACATTACATAGTAGTAGGGATACATTCATAAGGCACAAATGCCACAAGAAAACATCAACATCATATACAAGAGATCAACATCCGACTACGGATGGAACATAAACAGAAGCTCAAACGACATCCACCCTGCTAGCCCAGGCTGCCGACCTGGAACCTATTCCCTGATCGAAGAAGAAGCAGAAGAAGAACTCCAATACAAGCAAACATCGCTCTCACATCATGATCATCGCATAACCTGTACACGCAATCGGTGGTGTAGTAATCTGTGAGCCACGAGGACTCGGCAATCCCATTACCATGGGTATCAAGACTAGCAAAGCTTAATGGGAAAGGAAGGGGTAAAGTGGTGAGGTTGCGGCAGCGACTAAGCATATATGGTGTCTAACCAACGCAAATGAGAGCGAGAAGAGAAACAAAGGAACGGTCGTCAACTAGTAATGATCAAGAAGTGATCTGAACTCCTACTTACGCCGGACATAACCCGAAACCGTGTTCTCCTCTCGATCAACCCGAAAAGAGACACTCACGATTACGCACACGGTTGGTGTATTTTAGAAGAGTTTGCTACAAGTTTACTACAACCGGATATTAACAAATTCCCATCTCGCCACATAACCGCGGCACGGCTCTCGAAAGTTTATACCTGCAGGGTGTCCCAACTTAGCCCATGATAAGCTCTCGATCAACGAAGGATATTCCTTCTCCCCGGAAGACCCGATCAGTCTCGGAATCCGGCTACAAGACATTTCGACAACAATAAAACAAGACCAGCAAAGCCGCCCGATCGCCGACAATCCCGATAGGAGCTGCACATATCTCGTTCTCAGGGCAACACGGATGAGACATCCTACGAGTAAAACCAAACCCCGAAGTTTCCCGAGGGGCCCCTTGATCTACTCGGTTCGAACCAGCACTTAGAGAAGCACTGGCCCGGGGGGGCTAAATAAAGATTACCCTTGGGTTAATTACTCCCAAGGGAAATATAGGTGGTGGTGAGGCAAATGGTAAAACCAAGGTTGGGCCTTGCTGGAGGAGACTTATTCAAAGCGAACTGTCAAGGGGGTCCCATAAATCACCCGACCGCGTTAGGGACGCAAAATCCGGGAACATAATACCGATATGATAGAAACTAGGGCGGCAAGAGTGGAACAAAACACCAGGCATAAGGCCGAGCCTTCCACCCTTTACCAAGTATATAGATGCATTAATAATATAAGGAATATTGTGATATCCCAACAAGTAAACATGTTCCGGCAAGGAACAACATCTCCATGTTCCAACAAGGAACAAACTTCATCTTCACCTGCAACTAACAACGCTATAAGAGGGCTGAGCAAAGCGGTAACATAGCCAAACAACGGTTTGCTAGGAAGGGTGCAAAAGGTTAGAGGTCGACATGGCAATTTGGGATGGCTTGATAAATGGTAATAGGTAGCGCAAGAAAGCGATAGAACGAAGCAACTAGCATAGCAATGATAGTAGTGAGATCCAGGGTAGCGGTCATCTTGCCTGAAATCCCGCAAGGAAGAAGAACGAATCCATGAAGAAGACGAACGAATGAAGCCGAACCAAGCGTAGACGAACGAATCCTCACGATCACAACGAAACAGGAACTAACAAGAAGAAGCATACAACATAGTAAACACACCACACATGAACAAGACATGATGCACAACAAGCATGATGCATGACAAAGCTACATGAAGCTACTCATGGCAAGAGATGATGCAAACAAGAGCAACACACCAAGGCAAGTTTAAGCGAGGCCGGACACAACATATAACAATTCCTAGAAGTCCTCATATGCAAATTTCGAAATTGGTCCAGATCTGAATAAACCTTATGTTGAAGTTGTTAAACAGCAAGTTAAGATGCACCACGATGATCTACACGAGATTCTAGTCAAGTTACATATAAAGTTCATTAGATTCGGAGCTACGGCCTAGAAGATATGAGCAAAACAAGTTGAACATGGCATTGATGCTAAATGAATACAAACATCAATCAAACACCTCAAAACATGGATGCAACATGATAATATGAAGCTACATGCAAAATCAAGCAAGTTTTATATAGAGCACACTCAAAACGGAGCAACGGTTCAACACATACACACAATACAAGTTATAGCAACAATCTGTCAAAAACAGCAACTAGGCATATCACAAACACCAAAACAACATGCTACAGCATCTCAACGTAATAACAAAAGGCATGGGCATGATGTACAGGTAAAGCATGACAAAGCATGAACACTGAGCTATCTTCAGAAATCACTAGAACATGCTCAAAATGACATGGCAGGATTGCAAATAATAACAGTTTCAGACTTTGCAGAAAATAACATCAGGTTGCAATGTTTAGACCTAACAAACAACATGCTACAGGAACTTATCATGGCAAACAAATGCATGGCATGATACTACTAAATGCATAGAATAAAAGTCCTTTACTGACCATAAGCCAAAAAGGACCATAAAAATGATGGCACCCATGTAAACATGGCAAGTTATATTACCGATTCATACGTGGTAGGAACAACAATAAGTAGGCATGTTGGTGAGCTTGAACCACTCACCAGAAAGCAAAACATGGCATGGCAAGGCAACTCACAGTAAGAAGACATGGCATAGAAGCTATACATGGCAAGAACAACATCATGGCATACACGGATCAACTACAACAACCTTGGCAAAATTGAATAACATGTAAACAATCTGCCAGGAAACGTTTTATAGCAAAAGTAGAGCTCGATTGACTCAAGCTATGGCACTCCATAATTGCAAACAAGGGCATGGATGGATAGAGCATAACCATATATTCAAAACAGCCTTACTGAAGTATCTTAAAATAAGCATGGAACTCTCTGTAGCATCAAGTTTACATGGCATAAAAATATCAGCAGAACAGGGGCTGAAATCAGCAACATCATGAAGCCTAGTTTGCATGCTTGTGCTAGTCACCACAGAGATCACAAAAATACATGGTATACACCCCTGTAAAGATGGCATGGCATATTACAAAACACATGTAGGACTCAGCCCATAGGGTGCACACATCAATCATGGCAAAAATGACAAAAGTGCATGTTCTGATAAGAATCTGAAACTAACATCACATAGCCCTCTTCTAACAGCATTTCGGGCATCAAGATGAGTTCAAATGAAAATGATGCAATGAGATGAAATGATCTACTCTTCGAGACGAACAATTTGACATATTACACGCATGAAACGGAGCTACGGATGCAGAGAGATATGGCATGATGAATATGGCATGAAAATTAATGCAGATACGGGGACTTGCCAAAATCTCCGGGAGGGGAAAGTCAACCTCGTGCACGGATATCGAGGCGCGGCGGATCTGGCCGGAGATACGCCGGAGATGACAGGGACGGCGGCCGGAGGACGCGGGAGGCGTGGATCGGGGCCGGGGAGGCCGGATCCGGCGGAGGAGCGGCCGGACCGGGCGCCCAATGGAGGAGGAGGCGGAGGCGGCGGGCTCCTCCGGTGGCGCTGGTCGGCCATGCCTCGGCGAGGCCGCCAGCGCGGAGCTCGACGGGGAGGAGCGGACCACGCGCGCTGGGCGGCGACAGATGGCGGCGACGGCGAAGCAAGCGGCACGCCGGGCGGGCGAAGCGGCGAGGCGCGGGAGTGGCGGGCGGCGGGCGGGCCGGGCTGAGGGAGGAAGGGCGGGCGGCTGTGGCCCGCAGGTCAGCGCGGTGGAGGCGCTGGGCAGGCGACGTGGCGCCATGATTGGCCGAGGGCGGCGGCGGCGATTGCCCGGCGGCGTGACGTGTCCGATGTGAGGGAAAAGATCTAGGGTTAGACCGAGAATTTCGGGGGAGAAGACATTTTTATAGATAGAGGGAGCTAGGAGAGTCCAAATGAGGTGCGGTTTTCGGCCACGCGATCGTGATCGAACGACCGAGAGCATGGAGGGGAGTTTGTTGGGTTTTGGGCCACTTGGAAGGGGTGTTGGGCTGCAAAGAGAAGGAGGCTATTACGGTTACCCGGTTAACCGTTGGAGTATCAAACGACCTCCAAATGACCCGAAACTTGACAGGCGGTCTACTAGTGCTATACCAAGGCCGCTTGACAAACCTCGGTCCATTCCGAGATCGTTTAACACCCGCACACGAAAAGAGGCAAAAGGGGGCGCCGGGAGACATAGGAGTGCCGGATTGCAAAACGGACAACGGGGAAAATGCTCGGATGCATGAGACGAACACGTATGCAAAATGAAATGCACATGATGACATGATATGAAATGTAGATGATGACATGGCAAAGTGCAACACGCAAGCAAATGACATGGCAAAGACGGCGAATAACTGACGGACACCTGGCGCATCGAATCCGGGGCGTTACAACACTCCTCCACTAACAAGAGATCTCGTCCTGAGATCTTAGGACCGAGACGGAAGGGAAAAGGGATGAGGTGAAACAAGAACTCAAGAGAAGAAGCAAAGAATCGAGAGCACTCAAGAAGAAGAGAGGAACGACGAGAATGACGAGAATCGAAAGCTCACGGAATCAGATAGACTATGAAACCACTCGTTCTAACCGGAGTGTTTAGAATGAGAAAAGAAACGGATAATACTGAAAGGATTTAGGCAGCACACCGGTTGAACAAGGAAAGAATAGAACATGAGCTTCAGAAGATGGAATGACACTTGACGAGATAAACAACGCAATGCCTCCGGAATAATTGAAAGAATTTGAATGAAAAGAACTTAGAAGGAAGGATTGAGTGGAGGTGTTGAAAAAACTCAACAACGAGAGAATAAGCTTGTTGTGGACTTATGGATAACCTCTCAAAATTATGAGGTGATAACCAACCGCAAACGGAAATGATTGGATAGCTTAGAAGAACGAAGAAATGCAAAACATGAGCTCTGATACCAACTTGTCACGCCCAATATGCAACCCTATCCAAAAGGAACTCGACGGTCCCACCAAGGATAGACCCGCATATTGAAACGCTTTTGCAAGGTGGATATCATTACATCAACATTACATAGTAGTGGGGATACATTGATAAGGCACAAATGCCACAAGAAAACATCAACATCATATACAAGAGATCAACATCCGACTACGGATGGAACATAAACAGAAGCTCAAACGACATCCACCACGCTAGCCCACTGCCGACACGGAACCTATCCCCGATCGAAGAAGAAGCGTAAGAAGAACTCCAATACAAGCAAACATCGCTCTCACGTCATGATCATCGCATAACCTGTACTCGCAATCGGTGGTGTAGTAATCTGTGAGCCACGAGGACTCAGCAATCCCATTACCATGGGTATCAAGACTAGCAAAGCTTAATGGGAAAGGAAGGGGTAAAGTGGTGAGGTTGCAGCAGCGACTAAGCATATATGGTGTCTAACCAACGCAAATGAGAGCGAGAAGAGAAACAAAGGAACGGTCGTCAACTAGTAATGATCAAGAAGTGATCCTGAACTCCTACTTACGCCGACATAACCCGAAACCGTGTTCTCCTCTCGATCAACCCGAAAAGAGACACTCACGCAGTTACGCATACGGTTGGTGTATTTTAGAAGAGTTTGCTACAAGTTTACTACAACCGGATATTAACAAATTCCCATCTGCCACATAACCGCTGGCACGGCTCTCGAAAGTTTATACCTGCAGGGTGTCCCAACTTAGCCCATGATAAGCTCTCGCGATCAACGAAGGATATTCCTTCTCAAATGTAAGACCCGATCAGTCTCGGAAAACCAGCTACAAGACATTTCGACAGCAATAAAACAAGACCAGCAAAGCCGCCCGATGCGCCGACAATCCCGATAGGAGCTGCACATATCTCGTTCTCAGGGCAACACCGGATGAGACGTCCTACGAGTAAAACAAACCCCGAGTTTCCCCGAGGGGGCCCCGCAGTCTACTCGGTTCGAACCAGCACTTAGAGAAGCACTGGCCCGGGGGGGCTAAATAAAGATTACCCTTGGGTTAATTACTCCCAAGGGAAATATAGGTGGTGGTGAGGCAAATGGTAAAACCAAGGTTGGGCCTTCTTTGGAGGAGACTTATTCAAAGCGAACTGTCAAGGGGGTCCCATAAATCACCCGACCGCGTTAGGGACGCAAAATCCGGGAACATAATACCGATATGACGGAAACTTGGGCGGCAAGAGTGGAACAAAACACCAGGCATAAGGCCGAGCCTTCCACCCTTTACCAAGTATATAGATGCATTAATAATATAAGGAATATTGTGATATCCCAACAAGTAAACATGTTCCGGCAAGGAACAACATCTCCATGTTCCAACAAGGAACAAACTTCATCTTCACCTGCAACTAACAACGCTATAAGAGGGGCTGAGCAAAGCGGTAACATAGCCAAACAACGGTTTGCTAGGAAGGGTGCAAAAGGTTAGAGGTCGACATGGCAATTTGGGATGGCTTGATAAGGTGTAATAGGTAGCGCAGCAAAGCGATAGAACAAAGCAACTAGCATAGCAATGATAGTAGTGAGATCCAGGGTAGCGGTCATCTTGCCTGAAATCCCGCAAGGAAGAAGAACGAATCCATGAAGAAGACGAACGAATGAAGCCGAACCAAGCGTAGACGAGCGAATCCTCTCACGATCGCATAGCAACAGGAACTAACAAGAAGAAGCACACAACATAGTAAACACACCACACATGAACAAGACATGATGCACAACAAGCATGATGCATGACAAAGCTACATGAAGCTACTCATGGCAAGAGATGATGCAAACAAGAGCAACACACCAAGGCAAGTTTAATCGAGGCGGACACAACATATAACAATTGGTAAGTCCTCATATGCAAATTTCGAAATTGGTCCAGATCTGAATAAACCTTATGTTGAAGTTGTTAAACATCAAGTTAAGATGCACCACGATGATCTACACGAAATTCTAGTCAAGTTACATATAAAGTTCATTAGATTCGGAGCTACGGCCTAGAAGATATGAGCAAAACAAGTTGAACATGGCATTGATGCTAAATGAATACAAACATCAATCAAACACCTCAAAACATGGATGCAACATGATAATATGAAGCTACATGCAAAATCAAGCAAGTTTTATATAGAGCACACTCAAAACGGAGCAACGGTTCAACACATACACACAATACAAGTTATAGCAACAATCTGTCCAAAACAGCAACTAGGCATATCACAAACACCAAAACAACATGCTACAGCATCTCACCGTAATAACAAAAGGCATGGGCATGATGTACAGGTAAAGCATGACAAAACATGAACACTGAGCTATCTCCAGGAATCATTATAACATGCTCAAAATGACATGGCAAAATTGCAAATAATAACAGTTTCAGACTTTGCAGAAAATAACATCAGGTTGCTATGTTTAGAGCTAACAAACAACATGCTACAAGAACTTATCATGGCACAAAAATGCATGGCATGATACTACTAAATTCATAGAATAAAAGTCCTTTACTGACCATAAGACAAAAAGGACCATAAAATATGACGGCACCCATGTAAACATGGCAAGTTATATTACCGATTCATACGTGGTAGGAACAACAATAAGTAGGCATGTTGGTGAGCTTGAACCACTCACCAGAGAGCAAAACATGGCATGGCAAGGCAACTCACAGTAAGAGGACATGGCATAGAAGCTATACATGGCAAGAACAACATCATATCGTACACGGATCAACTACAACAACCTTGGCAAAATTGAATAACATGTAAACAATCTGCCAGGAAACGTTTTATAGCAAAAGTAGAGCTCGATTGACTCAAGCTATGGCACTCCATAATTGCAAACAAGGGCATGGATGGATAGAGTATAACCATATGTTCAAAACGTTCTTACTGAAGTATCTCAAAATAAGCATGGAACTCTCTGTAGCATCAAGTTTACATGGCATAAAAATATCGGCAGAACAGGGGCTGAAATCAGCAACATCATGAAGCCTAGTTTGCATGCTTGTGCTAGTCACCATAGAGATCACAAAAATACATGGCATACACCCCTGTAAACATGGCATGGCATATTACAAAACACATGTAGGACTCAAGTCCGTAGGGTGCACACATCAATCATGGCAAAAATGACAAAAGTGCATGTTCTGATAAGAATCTGAAACTAACATCACATAGCCCTCTTCTAACAGCATTTCGGGCATCAAGATGAGCTCAAATGAAAATGATGCAATGAGTGAAATGATCTACTCTTCGATACGAACAATTTGACATATTACACGCACGAAACGGAGCTACGGATGCAGAGAGTTATGGCATGAAAATTAATGCAGATACGGGGACTTAGCCAAAATCTCGGGGAGGGGAAAGTCAACCTCGTGCACGGATATCGAGGCGCGGCGGATCTGGCCGGAGATACGCCGGAGACGACAGGGATGGCGGCCGGAGGACGCGGGCGGCGCGGATCGGGGCCGGGGTGGCCGGATCCGGCGGAGGAGCCGGGCCGGACCGGGCGCCCGGCGGAGAGGAGGAGGCGCTGGGCGACTCCTCCGGTGGCGCTGGTCGGCCGCGACCTCGGGCGGGCCCGCGACGGAGCTCGACGGCGGGAGGAGCGGACCACGCGGGCGCTGGGCGGCGACAGATGGCGGCGACGGCAGCGGCACGCCGGGCGAGGGCGCGGGAGCGGCGGGCGGCGGGCGGGTGGCCTGCCGGGCCGGGCGTGAGGCGGCGGGCGGTGAAGCGGGCTGGCGGGGCCGGGCTATGGGCCCGCAGGGCAGGGCGGTGGAGGCGCTGGGCAGGCGACGTGGCGCCGCGGTTGGCCGAGGGCTGGCGCGATTTCGTCGGCGGGCGGGACGTGTCCGATGGCGAGGGGAAAAGATCTAGGGTTAGGCAAGAATTTCGGGGGAGAAGACATATTTATAGATAGAGGGAGCTAGGAGAGTCCAAATGAGGTGCGGTTTTCGGCCACGCGATCGTGATCGAAAGACCGAGAGCATGGAGGGGAGTTTGTTGGGTTTTGGGCCACTTGGAAGGGGTGTTGGGCTGCAAAGAGAAGGAGGCTATTACGGTTACCCGGTTAACCGTTGGAGTATCAAACGACCTCCAAATGACCCGAAACTTGACAGGCGGTCTACCGGTGCTATACCAAGGCCGCTTGACAAACCTCGGTCCATTTCGAGACCATTTAACACCCGCACACGAAAAGAGGCAAAAGGGGGCGCCGGGAGACATAGGAGTGCCGGATTGCAAAATGGACAACGAGGAAAATGCTCGGATGCATGGGACGAACACGTATGCAAAATGAAATGCACATGATGACATGATATGAAATGTAGATGATGACATGGCAAAGTGCAACACGCAAGCACATGACATGGCAAAGACGGCGAATAACTGACGGACACCTGGCGCATCGAATCCGGGGCGTTACAGTGATGTAGAGATTGCTCAAGATGTGAGTAGGTTACAATCTCATGTAGTTTGTTTCAACCAAGTACCTACATGGGTTAGATAACATGCAAGATGCAAATATATCCAAGATATAATATTTTCATCATAAGAGAGATATCATGGATTAGTCATAAGCTCATGTCTTGCATGTATCCAATGGACTTTCTACTCCAAGTTTGAAGCATCAATGATGTTCAATTCTCCTCTCAACCTGCAAAACACTTTCTCATCAAGGGGTTTAGTAAATATATCCGCTAATTGCTTTACCGTGTGAACATGCTTAAGTTTAATGTCACCCTTAGCAACATGATCTCGAATGAAGTGATGACGAACTTCTATATGCTTAGTTCGAGAATGTTGTACGGGATTATGACCAATTTTGATAGCACTTTCATTGTCACAAAGAAATGGAACATGTTTCACATATATCCCATAATCTTTAAGAGTTTGGGTCATCCAAAGTAATTGAGCACAACATGAACCAACAGCAATGTACTCCGCTTCGGCTGTAGATAAGGATACCGAGTTTTGTTTCTTGGAGGACCAAGACACAAGAGATCTACCAAGAAATTGACAAGTACCCGAAGTGGACTTTCTATCAACCTTGTCGTCGGCATAGTCCGAGTCGGAGTAGCCAACAAGATCGAAAGAGGCCCTCTTAGGATACCAAATGCCAAAATTTGGTGTATGAATTAAGTATCTCACTATCCTTTTCACGGCCTTAAGATGACATTCTTTAGGAGCAGCTTGATATCTTGCACACATGCACACACTTAGCATAATATCGGGACGTGAAGCACATAGGTATAACAATGATCCAATCATAGAGCGATAAACCTTTTGATAAACCGATTTACCATTTTGGTCAAATCAAGATGTCCACTAGTAGGCATGGGTGTAGACATACCTTTGCACTCTTGCATATTAAACTTCTTGAATAAGTCCTTAGTGTACTTCGTTTGAGAGACGAAAGTACCTTCCTTAGTTTTCTTGATTTGCAGCCCAAGAAAGAATTTGAGTTCACTCATCATTGACATCTCAAACTTCTCCGACATTAGCTTTCCAAACTTTTCACTAAAATGAGGGTTAGTTGATCCAAATATGATATCATCAACATAAATTTGGCATACAAATAATTCTCCATTAACCCTTTTAGTAAAAAGTGTGGAATCAATTTTCCCAATTTCAAATCCCTTTTCAAGAAGAAACATGGTCAAGCATTTATACCAAGCTCTAGGAGCTTGTTTAAGACCATAAAGGGCTTTGTGAAGTTTGTAAACATGATTTGGTTTCTTAGGATTGACAAAGCCGGGAGGTTGTTTAACATAAACTTCCACCTCTATTTCACCATTTAGAAAAGCACTTTTAATGTCCATTTGGTACAAGGTGATATTATGGTGATTAGCATAGGCAAGTAAGATGCTTGAATGGACTCAAGTCTAGCAACGGGAGCATAAGTCTCACCATAGTCCATACCTTCGACTTGTGTGTAGCCTTGGGACATTTAGACGCGTACTTTGTTGCGAACTACTTGTCCATCTTCATCTTCCTTGTTGCGAAACACCCATTTGGTACCGATGATGTTGTGGTTGTTGTCGGGCATCTCAACCAATGTCCAAACTTGGTTTCTCTCAAAGTTCTGTAGCTCTTCATGCATAGCATTTATCCAATCCGGATCTTCCAATGATTCTTCGACCTTCATAGGTTCAATGCTAGAGATGAAAGAATAGTTTTCACAAAAGTTAGCTAAACGAGTTTTAGAGCGAGTGATTCTCCCGGTTTGAATATCATTGTAGATTTGCTCGACGGGATGGTCTTTAGCAATTCTTGCTCGAACTCGTGAAAGCTTTTGCTTGGGTCTCGGTTGAACATCTTCTTCATCTTGTTCTTCTTCTTCTTGATCTTCTTCATTGTTGGCGTTGTCGTTCTCTTGTCGTGGTGGAGAAGGAGGTTGTTAACGTTCATGATGTTCTTCCTCGTTTTCTTCATCTTGGTGTGTTCCACTTGTGGATGCTTCCGTATCAACTCTTGGTTCACCTTGTCGTGAAGTAGAAGCTTCCACTTGGACAGACGAGGTACTCTCCTTCACCTCCGTTGGACGGACCTTGCCAATAGACAAGTCTTGGATTGCTTCCGAAGGATCTTTGTCTCCTACATCAATTGGCAATTGCTCTACTTGCGAGCCGTTAGATTCATCAAACTTCACATCTACCGTCTCTTCAACCTTTCGGGTGAAATTGTTGTAGACACGGTAAGTGTGGGAGTTTGAGCCATAACCTAGTAGGAAACCTTCATGAGACTTAGGAGCAAATTTTGAACGACGGTGCTTATCAAGAATGTAGCACTTTGAGCCGAATACTCGAAAGTATCCAACTTGGGGTTTGTTACCGGTGAGGAGCTCGTATGCCATCTTGCCGAGTAGCCTGTAAAGATACAAGTGATTTGTTGCATGACAAGCTGTCTCAACCGCTTACGCCTAAAAGTGCTTCACGTCTTGTACTCATCAAGCATCGTTCTCGCCATTTCGATGAGCGTCGGTTCTTCCTCTCAACAACTCCATTTTGTTGAGGTGTGTACGTAGCCGAGAACTCGTGTGATATCCCTTCTTCGTCAAGAAAGGTGTCCACATTTGCGTTCTTGAACTCCGTTCCGTTGTCGCTGCGAACCTTCTTGATCTTCACTTCAAATTGATTTTGGGCCTTCCTAGCAAAGTTTTTGAAGATCTTTTGGACCTGTGATTTATCATCGAGAAAGAATACCCACGTAAATCTTGAAAAGTCATCAACTATAACTAGACCAAAAGAATTTCCACCGAGACTTTTGTAAGCGTTGGGACCAAAGAGATCCCTATGAAGTAGCTCGAGTGGCCTCCTTGTGGTCATGATGTTCTTCACGGGATGCCTTCCTCCAACCTGTTTACCTGCCCGACAAGAGCTGCAAAGTCTATCCTTATCAAATATGACATCGTTTACTCCAAGGATATGATTTCCTTTAATAAGCTTGTCAAGGTTTCACATGCCAACGTGACCTAGTCGTCTATGCCATAACCAACCTTTTGAGGATTTAGCTATGAAGCAAGTTTTAGGTTGTGCCTTTTAGAGAAATCAACAATGTAAAGATCACCTCTACGATACCGGTAAAGACCATTTTATGATTGTCTTGACGAAACACTTGGCAATCTACTTCAAAGAATAGGACATTGAAACCGAAATCAGCAAGTCTAGATACTGAAAGTAAGTTGTAGCCAAGAGATTCAACAAGCATGACATTCTGAATGGAGCTATCATGTGAGATGGCCACCTTACCGAGGCCAACCACCTTACCCTTTGAGTTGTCACCGAAAGTGACATACTTTCGAGGACTATCATTTTCATCAAGCTCATGAAACATGTCTTTATCTCCGGTCATGTGATCGGTTCATCCACTGTCAAGAACCCATTCCTTTCCTCCTGACACATATCCCCGAAGATTTGCCATAAGACTAAAATGTCTCATTGCATCATCAAGATCGAAGTCACTATCATCATCCTCATCATAGTATCCATGTTCAACATCATCATATGGTGGATCAAGTCCTAGAGAGGGTAATTCGTTAGAGTGTGTTTGACAATGATCTTGCTTATGAATTATTATAGCTTCGGAAGTAATATCACCAATAATTCCAACATCTCCTTTGGCACGCATAAGGTCGGTAAGTTCAAATAGACGATCACCAAACATAGGATCACTAGTATTGATCTTACTCAAGGCAATAGACTTATGGAGAATTTCATCTAGATTTTTCAAGGAATAATTTGGAAAGCGTTCCTCAAGAAATTTCCATATAGTGTAGGCACACTCAAGAGTAGGCAAGATTCTAATTAAGTTTCTAGGCAAGCCTCTAGTGATGAGATTAACAGTTCTAAGGTTCCTAATCATTTCAATGGATTCATCAAGGGTAGGATGCATAGGATCAACATGAGGTGCACAAGGGCTAGCAATGTACTTGTTCAAATGATATTGATTGAAAATTACAAGCATCTCATTTTTCTACTCATGAAAATACTCTCCATCAAGAATAGGCACTCTATGTCTAAGACTCCCCAAAGTAGACTCATCCATCTTCCTCCAATGGTGATTAAACCAAGGCAATGGAGACCAATGCTCTGATACCACTTGCAGGACCTTGAGAAGACGTGTCTAGAGGGGGGTGATTAGACATTAAGTACCAAAGTTGTAGTTTTTAACTTCTTTTAGATTTAAGTGAAGTTTAGGCACTAGTTTAACATTCACGACACATAACAAGCAAGCATGCAAAGAGTATGTGAGCAGCGGAAAGTAAAGCATGCAACTTGCAAGAATGTAAAGGGAAGGGTTTGGAGAATTCAAACACAATTGGAGAGATGGATGTTTTTGTCGTGGTTCCGATAGGTGGTGCTATCGTACATCCACGTTGATGGAGACTTCAACCCACGAAGGGTAATCGCTATGCGCCATCCACGGAGGGCTCCACCCATGAAGGGTCCACGAAGAAGCAACCTTGTCTATCCCACCATGGTCGCCGCCCACGAAGGACTTGCCTCACTAGCGGTAGATCTTCACGAAGTAGGCGATCTCCTTGCCCTTACAAACTCCTTGGTTCAACTCCACAATCTTGCTCTGAGGCTCCCAAGTGACACCTAGCCAATCTAGGAGACACCACTCTCCAAGAAGTAACAAATGGTGTGTTGATGATGAACTCCTTGCTCTTGTGCTTCAAATGATAGTCTCCCCAACACTCAACTCTCTCTCATAGGATTTGGATCTGGTGGAAAGAAGATTTGAGTGGAAAGCAACTTGGGGAAGGCTAGAGATCAAGATTCATATGGTTGGAATGGAATATCTTGGCCTCAACACATGAGTAGGTAGTTCTCTCTCAGAAATAGGATGCAGGAAGTGTAGGCTTGTTCTGATGGCTCTCTCTATGAATGAAGAGGAGGTGGAGGGGTATATATAGCCTCCACACAAAATCTAACCGTTACACATAATTTACCAAACTCGGTGGGACCCAATCATAAAACTCGGTGGGACCGATTTTGTAAACCTAGTGACCGTTAGGGTTTTCGGTGGGACCAAAATGCAACTCGGTAGGACCGATATGGTTAGGGTTAGGGCATAACATAATCTCGGTGAGACCGATTACACAAAGTCGGTGAGACCGATTTTGGTAGTTAGCTAACCAGAGAGTTGGTCAGGCAAACTCGGTGAGACCGATTACTCAAACTCGGTGGGACCGATTTTGGTAATAAGTTAACCAGAGAGTTTGCATTTTAATCTCGGTAGTACCGATTACATAAACTCAGTGAGACCGATTTTGGTAATGGACATACACAGAGAGATTACAATCCCATCTCG
Source organism: Aegilops bicornis (assembly GCA_021605145.1). Classification (NCBI taxonomy): domain Eukaryota; kingdom Viridiplantae; phylum Streptophyta; class Magnoliopsida; order Poales; family Poaceae; genus Aegilops; species Aegilops bicornis. Next base: position 692,468,584 of record CM038670.1, on the reverse strand, counting down.
CTGAGACCGAGATCCCTATCGGTGAAACCGATTTACCTAGGGTTTGTGGCAGTGGCTATGGCATCAAAACTCGGTGGCGTCGGATAGAAAGAATCGGTAGGGCCGATTTTGACTTTAGGTTTAGGTCATATGTGGATGTGAGAAAGTAGTGGAGGGTTTTGGAGCATATCACTAAGCACATGAAGCAAGAGGCTCATTAAGCAACACCTCATCCCTCCTTGATAGTATTGGCTTTTCCTATAGACTCAATGTGATCTTGGATCACTAAAATGTAAAATGTAGAGTCTTGAGCTTGAAGCTTGAGCCAATCCTTTGTCCTTAGCACCTTGAAGGAGTTCCCACATCCTTTAGTCCATGTCACTCCATTGTTGAACTTGTCTGAAACATACTAGATAAAATGTTAGTCCAACAAGAGATATGTTGACATTAATTACCAAAACCACCTAGGGAGCACTTGTGATTTCATTACCCTTACTGTTTTTGTGTGTTTATATGATTAAGCTACTGTATTAATCATGTTTTATAGCTTTTTTTCAATAAAGTGCCAAGTAAGACCTTTGGGAAGACTTGGGAGAAAGTCAATGTGATCTTGCTGTAAAAAACAGAAACTTTGCACTCACGAGATTAGCTCTCATTTTGTACAGAAGAGTGCTTTTGAGTTGATTATTTTTGAAGAAGATTAATAGACAAATTCCTCACGTCCACCAATTTATTTCATAATTTTTGGAGTAGCAGAAGTATGGTTTATGTTCAGATCATTACAGACTGTTCTGTTTTTGACAGATTCTGTTTTCATTGCATAGTTTGCTTGTTTTCTAATTTCTATGACTTATATTCCTTAATATAAATTGTAGAAATGATATGGTACAGTAGACATTGTGTGGGAACAATTATTAACCTTTTCTTAGACAGTACCAAAGTGGATGGTTTACTCTTTATCATACAAACCTATCTCACGAAGTCTTGTTAAGTTTTGTGTGATTGAAGTTTTCAAGCTTTGGGTGAGATATCGATATGAGGAGAATAAGGAGTGGAAAGACCCTAAGATTGGGGATGCCCAAGGCACCCCAAGGTAATATTCAAGGAAGACTCAAGTACCTAAGCTTGGGGATGCCCCGGAAGGCATCCCCTCTTTCGTCTTCAAAACTATCGGTATACCTTACTCGGAGCTATATTTTTATTCGTCACATGATATGTGTTTTGCTTGGAGCGTATTTTCAAGTTTATTTGCTGTTTGAATAACATCATTGGACCTGAAATATTGAATGAAAAAGAATCCCCCCATGGCTAGTTAGTGATTTGACTACTCAGTGTTCTTCACTCATATCTTTTGGAGTAGTTCGTCATTTACTCATGTGCTTCACGTATATCCTATGAGTAAATGGTTGAATAAATTGAATGTCATAAACCTAAATTTATATATGTTTCATATGCTTATAACATGGGTAGTAATGACTTCACACATAATAAGTATAGGTAGTAAACTTATTGAAAGTTAGCAAATGTAGAATTGGTCACTTGAACAATTCATGAAAGAATATTGAAGGAAGAGGGATTTCACATATAAATATACTATCTTGGACATCTTTTGCAATTGTGAGCACTGATTAAAATATGACATGCTAAAAGGTTGATGTTGGACAAGGAAGACAACGTAATGGCTTATGTTTTCTTATATCTGAAATAAAGTATATTGTCATGGATCGCCCAACACGTTGAGCTTGCCTTTCCCCCTCATGCTAGCCAAATTATTTGCCCTAAGTAGAGATACTACTTGTGCTTCCAAATACCCTTAAACCCGGTTTTTCTATGAGAGTCCACCATACCTACCTATGGATTGAGTAAGATCCTTCAAGTAAGTTGTCGTCGGTGCAAGCAATACAAATTGCTCTCTAAATATGTATGATTGATTAGTGTGGATGAAATAAGCTTTATACGATCTTGTGATGTGGAAGAAATAAAAGCGACAGACTGCATAATAAAGGTCCATATCACAAGTGGCAATACAAAGTGACGTTCTTTCGCATTAAGATTTTGTGCATCCAACCCTAAAAGCGCATGGCAACCTCTGCTGCCCTCTGCGAAGGGCCTATCTTTTACTTTTATCTCTTACCCTTATGCAAGAGTCATGGTGATTTTTCACCTTTTCTTTTTACATTTTATCCTTTGGCAAGCACATTGTGTTGGAAAGATTTGGATATATATATATCCAATTGGATGTAAGGCATCATGAACTATTATTGTTGACATTACCCTTGAGATAAAAGGTTGGGAGGTGAATCTATAAGCCCCTATCTTTCTCTGTGTCTGATTAAAACTTTGAACCCATAAATATCGCGTGAGTGTTAGGAATTGTGAAAGACTAAATGATAGTTGAGTATGTGGAGTCTGCTAAATCAAAGCTCTGACATAGACTCTTCCCGTAAAATAAGATGAATTGTAATTGTTTGATGACTGATAACACGGTTTGTTAGTTTTCAAGAAAGTTTATGATCTATACTTTAACATGTGAATAGCTTGTTACTTGATCATGAAAAGTTTATGAGATGAGCTACTGTTATGACATATAATGATGATAGAAAAAGTGATTGGAATTATCATTGATCAAACTTAAGCACTTGCTAGCATTCACACTTCATAAATTATTTCTTTTATCATTTACCTACTCGAGGACGAGCAGGAATTAAGCTTGGGGATGCTGATACGTCTCCAACGTATCTATAATTTATGAAGTATTCATGATGTTATATTATCTATCTTGGATGTTTAATGGGCTTTTATATGTTGTTTTACATGATTTTTGGGACTAACCTATTAACCTAGAGCCCAGTGCCAGTTTCTGTTTTCTCCTTGTTTTTGAGTTTTGCAGAAAAGGAATGCCAAACGGAGTCCAATTGACATGCCAATTTTTGATGATTTTTTATGGACCAAAAGAAGACCACGGGAGCATCGGAGTTGGGCCAGAAGAGTCTCGGGCTGCCCACGAGGGTGGGGGGCGCGCCCACCCCCCTGGGCGCGTGGGCCTGCCTCGTGGACAGCTCGGGCACCTCCTTGACGTGAGACCAACGCCAAAAATTCCTATAAATACAGAAACCTCGAAAAATTAACCTAGATCGGAAGTTCGCCGCCGCATGCCTCTGTAGCCACGAGAAATCAATCTAGGCCCTCTCCGGCACCTTGCCGGAGGGGGCCATCATCACCGGTGGCCATGGAGGAGGATCCCGGAGGGGCCATCATCACCATGAAGGCCAAGGACCAGAGGGGGAGGCCAAGGAGGAGGAAGCACAAGGGGGAGAACCTCTCCTCCTCTCTCTTGGTGGCACCGAAGTGCCATCGAGAGGGGAATCATCACCGCGGTGATCGTCTTCATCAACATCACCATCATCATCACCATCCTCATCTCTTTTACGCGGTCCACTCTCCCGCACCCTGCTGTAATCCCTACTTGAACATTGTGCTTGATGCCACATATTATGATCCAATGATGTGTTGCCATCCTATGATGTTTTGAGTAGATATCTTTTGTCCTTGGGTTGATTGTTGATCTAGATTGGTACGAGTTGCATGTTTTATCTTGGTGCTGTCCTATGGTGCCCTCCGTGTCGCGCAAGCGTGAGGGATTCCTGCTGTAGGGTGTTGCAATACGTTCATGATTCGCTTATAGTGGATTGCTTGAGTGACAGAAGCATAAAGCATAAACCCGAGTAAGGGGGTTGTTGTGTATGGGATAAAGGGGACTTGATGCTTTAATGCTATGGTTGGGTTTTACCTTAATGATCTTTAGTAGTTGCAGATGCTTGCTAGAGTTCCAATCATAAGTGCATATGATCCAAGTAGAGAAAGTATGTTAGCTTATGCCTCTCCCTCATATGAAATTGCAATGACGACTATCGGTCTTGTCAATAGTTGCCTAGGACAATTCCGCACACCAATCCACCATTATTCCACACTCGCTATTTATAATATTTAGTAATATATTCTAACTTTATGATAACAACACCTACTTTCATATTTTAGCTCTTCGATATCATACGAAGTTATCCACTTCATACCCACAACGTAGTTTTATTTCTCGTTGCTAGTTGGAAGCAAACGTTCGGTGTACGTAGAGTCGTATCAGTGGCAGATAGGGCTTGAGAGAATATTGATCTTACCTTTAGCTCCTTGTGGGTTCGACACTCCATACTTATCACTTCCACTTTTGGAAATTGCTACGGTGATTCCTTGCACTTGGGGATTATCAGGCTCCGCCGGGCTGGCACTGGGAGGTGCTACCTGGAGGGGCACGCCGCTTGGTGAGGAACCCGGCCTCGGGTCCCATCGTCGACCCTGATCTCCTTTGGTGACGTTCGCGTGGGCTACATTCACTGCAGAGGGAGCCGGCCCCGCCGGAGGTGGTGTGTCGCCGTGTCAGGGAGGAGGACGAGCGGGTCCATCGCTATATGGCTGCTATGGACGTCAGGTTCTCCAATACCTGGCACGTTCTTTGGGTAGATGACCGGAGATATAATCCTGTGATGGTTCCTTCTCTTTAGGTGTCCACCGCCCGCGTCCCAGGAACCGCGAGTGGTCTAGATTCTTCTGTAGTATTCGATCTTTATTAGGTACCTAGCCAGTGGTTTATTAGATATATAATATTCGAGACGATGTATTCGATATTATACATATTATTCGAGACGATGTATTCAAGATTATATATTATTCGAGACGATGCATATTATGTACTATATGATTCAGTTTTTCCTTATTGATTGCATCCATGCATTGTAATTTGAATACTAAATTGTATTATATTTATTCTATATTAGTTAAGTAAAAGCTATGGCGGACAATACGGGCAGAGAGAGAGAAGAGGAATTGTTCGAGATCATACGCAGCCCTCGCTGGCTAGATGATCTGAATGAAGCAGATGATGGCCCCCAATATCTGAACAATACCGGGGAGGCTGATGATAAGATATTCGATCTCGACGACCGAGCTGATGAAGTCATGAACTATGATTATGATTATGATGACGCAGACAATGTTTATGATGACACAGACAATGTTGATCTTGAAATAACAAAGACTACCGGTGAGGTATATTTATATAAGGTGCATCTGGTGATCATCACATGTTTCTTTTTGATTTTAAGATATATTAACGAATCGATCTTTCTTCTTTCAGCCCTCCGGATCGATCAAATCTTCTTCTACAGACAGCAGGACAAAGCGAGGCCCGGGCAAAAAGTTGAAGGAGGGTGTAAAGTACAACATCGACTCCATCAAAGCTAATGGCGAACCCCTCACGCCTAAGAACATTGCGAACAAGTGGACTCGTCGGTCGCGGAGTTCTTGTGAAGGACCAACTCCCGATCTCCATTCAAGAATGGAAAGAGCCAAAACTAAACGCGTCAGATGTTACTTTGGTCGCATTTACAGAGCAAAACAAAAGCTTTGGGAATCTCCGATGGAACATTTCACCCTACCATATTATTTCACTGATGCAGATGTGCACAAAGTCAAGGACGCTGCTCTTAATAAGATGGCAATTGCATTCAACACCCACAAGAAAACTGTATGGGCCAACTACCTCGCTGCAGAAAGGAAGACTCCAGAATTCAAGGGAACACTGGAGAAGCAAAGAGAACACTGGCCCGCTTTCATGAAATTCAAGGAATCAGAATTATCTAAGGAACGGTCGAGAAAAAACAAGGCCAATGCCGCAAAAAACGTAGCGATTCCATAGGTTGGGGCCGGTGGCTCTGTGGTGGCAATGCCTAAGTGGGATAAGTCCGAGAAAGAGATGGAGGATGGGGTCACTCACGGTTACTAGGAGCTTGCCCCCCAGGTGCAGAACTTGGTTCTATGCGCATGGGGGGCGTTGGACCCGAAGACAGGCCTGGTTTCAAAGAAGGCAAGTCTAAAAGGAGCCGAACAAAAGTTACTTTACGCAATAGAAGATGCTCGAAAGGGGGTGTTCACGCCCAACAAAGAGAACGATGAGCTTGCGCACGCCCTGGGAAATCCTGAACACCCGGGAAGAACACGAGGCAAGGGCGTTACTCCCTGGTATGAGGGCTTTTCGGAATGGAACGACGACTACAGGACCCGTGCAAGAAAGAAGATGGAGGAGGAGAAGAATAGGAAGCTGGATGAGGAGGAGAGGAAGCAGGACGCAGGACGCCTTAAAGTCCTAGAAGCAAGGCATGCGGACTTGGCACTCAAATTCCAGCAGCAGCAGCAGCAGCAGATCAACTCACTTAGCCAGGAAAGGGGTCTCAAAGAGCGGCAAGAAGCAAGCGGATGATCGTCCAGCATTGGATAGCACCGTCCAATCCATGCCGAGAAGTAGCGTTGGTTCCGCCCCGGGCGACGCACTACTGGATACATACCCTGTGGATGACATCATAGAGAACACTAACTATGAGCTACACTTCAAAATGAAGAACATATCCATGAAGGTGGCGGACGCCGTTGCTTTTACAATTACCCCCGAAGAAACCTTCCATTGCACCCCGATTCTAGCGGGCTATGCTCGTGTCTTGGTTGATGAGGTGGTGGACCCATATTCGGGGCTACAGCTTGACATTCCTGGAGGTGATGACGAGCACACACTGGGAGAGGCCATACATCATATCATCCTATGGAGAAAGGATTGCATCATCTTTCGAAGTCCACCGACACCGCGTCTGCCGACTCCTCCTCGAAGTCCGCCACCGAGTCAGCAGACTCCCGCTCCTCCAAGTCCATGAACGCGTGAGCCGACTCCTCCTCGAAGTCGGCCACCGTGTCAGCAGACTCCCGCTCCTCCAAGTCCACGAACGCATGAGCACACTCCTGCTTCAAGTCCGGCACGGCGTCAGGCCACTCCTCCTGTTTCAAGTCCAACACCGTGTCAGGCCACACCTCCTTCAAGTCTGGCACAGCGTCAGGCCACTCCTCCTGCTCCAACTCAGCCACGTTAGCCGTTTCCGCCGCCTCAGCAATCGCAGAAGAGACACGCCGCAGCTATGGTGTGTAGCGGTACGAGTCGAGGTAGTACAGAAAGTACATGCAGAGACAAGTGATATAAATATGGTCCAAGCCTCGCTCCTCTTCCTCAGAGGCCTTACGACATGACCGAGGAGCAAAACACAACCATAGTGCAGGCCCAAGTGGATGCCCATTTTGGACCGAAACCGGCACCGCCACCAAGGGAGAAAGTGGCTGAGAAAGTTATGGACCACTTTATTCATATGGCAAGAAAATCAGCTCCCAAGCCTGTTGACTCAGACTATGAGCGTCAACTCAGGAAGCTACATCAAGCACGACTAAAGAAGGAAGCGAGCTCGAGCTCGAGCCAACAAGGTGTGTCAAAAATGTGGGAAAACCGTTCCTCAAATTGGGAGAACAAAGGCGCTAATCAATCCCCCGCTTGTTGTGCCAACAACACATGAGAGCACGTGCGCCCAATATTATTGTGGGCAAACCATTAACATTCCCCAGCTGGGCGATGTGGTAATAACCGAGGAGCATATAATGCAGCCTGAAATGCTCAAGACCACTGTTGGACAACTCCTCGATATCGATCCCATGTCTCCGCTTAGAGAGGAGGAAATAAAACGGAAATATGCCCGGGGCCAACCTTTGGTCAAGCTAGACGAGGTCAACAACCTCCCAACGAGAATGTATGGATTGCATCAATGGTACATGAACATTACCAAGATTTCCATCGAGATTCCCTCATGGTGAAAGTCGAGGAAGATCATTACTTCCATAAGCTAGTTGTGTCCGTTGAGTATTCAGAACTATTTCAGTTATTCAATCAAGATGCACTCGACAAATCTCTCATCAGTTGCTATTGTCTGTAAGTGATTTCTTTCTGTAATTTAAGTCTCAAGCTAGTTTTAGTGCTCATTGATCGATCATTACACGTAATTATCCTCACTATATTGTTTTCTACGGTATTATGCGTGATGAAGATCTATGAAATGAAAAAAGCTGGATGCTATGGCATTGGGTTCATTGACCCAAATACCGTTAATGAATACACATGGAAATTGGAATGGTATAGACAAGATGTAGAGAATAAAATGCTAGAGTTCTTGAAGCGCCTCAATTCCAATGAAGATATACTACTTCCTTACAGCTTGGAGTGAGTCACACTGTCTTGTACTACAAATTCTGTTTTTGCTTACTAGCTAGATGTTAATAAGTGTATATGGTTTAGGGTTAGTTGATTAGTGTTATGCACATGCCCGCTTAATTTATACATGCAAATGTATGCGCATGCAGGTACCACTGGATCTTGTTAGACATTAAAGTTGAAGAAGGAAAAGTTGAAGTACTGGACTCACTACTTAAAAAAGAAAGTGACTACATCATCGTGAAGGGGATAGTCAACAGGTAATTTCAATCATTATTAACTATATCTCGGCCTATTTAGTTCGTCATTTCCTGATATGAACTATTTAATAACCCCTTTATTAATTTTCTTTGCCGACGGGCAGGGCTTGGGCAAAGTTCATCAAGGTGACTCCAGCCAAATGGCGAGAAAAGCTATTTTGGTATCGACCCAAGGTAAGTAATTAAGTAGTACTAGCTAGCTAGCTACCATCTCTTTAATTCTTGTTTCAATACCATTAATTAATTATCATGCTTGATTAATTATTACCTGATTAAATTCAATTCTCGTAAAGGCCCTGAAGCAGGCTGTCGGTGTCAAAATCGGCGGGTCTCGGGTAGGGGGTCCCGATCTGTGCGTCTAGGCTGATGGTAACAGGAAGCAAGGGACACAGATGTTTACCCAGGTTCGGGCCCTCTCGATGGAGGTAAAACCCTACTTCCTGCTTGATTAATATTGAAGATATGGGTAGTACAAGAGTAGATCTACCACGAGATCGTAAAGGCTAAACCCTAGAAGCCAGCCTATGATGGTATGATTGTAATTCTAATCGGCCTTCTAAGGACCAACCTCTCCGGTTTATATAGGCACCGAGAGGGCGAGGGTTTACATGGAGTCGGTTACAAGGAAGGAAATATAATATCCGGATCGCCAAGCTTGCCTTCCACGCCAAGGAGAGTTCCATCCGGACACGGGACGAAGTCTTGAGTCTGGTATCTTCACGCTTCAATAGTCCGGACGTTGTATATAGTCCGGCTGTCCGGATACCCCCTAATCCAGGACTCCCTCACAGGCGCTGGGACTGATTTGTGTGCATTCTACGTTTGCGAGAACATTCGCATGATGGCATCCGAAAGGAGAAGATCTCAAAGACAGGACTGGGTACGTTTGCCAGAACACTATTCACAAATTTTTACACCATTATCGATATCTAGTCACACAACTAATACACATGCATATTGATCTCCTTCTTAACAGTTCAGAGAGGTGCGGGAGCAGCTCCTACCAATGGAGCGCATACTAGCACTTCAAGAGGAAATAGCGGGATTTTTGCTTGACCAGGTCATAGATCCCAAAGGAGAATACTATTACCCGCGACCGCCCCCATGAACCACTTGTCATCGTGCTCCGAAGGCACCAAGGCAACATGTAGGAGAAATTGTATATATATACATGTGTATGTGTAAATAATCAATGGTGGTTTGTGAGACGTATATATATATATATATATATATATATATATATATATATATATATATATATATATAGGGATTGACTATTCATCACCCTGGGTGAGAAATAGTTATTCTTCACCCCCTCTATTTTATCACCAATGCACTGTAATTTTACATTCCGTAAGTTTGTTTTATTTCTGACGTAAAAAGAGACCGTAAGAAAATATATCATCGACGTAAAAAATAGTTTATGTTATGTAAAATTACAAACGTAAAAACATAGTATAAAATATACATAAACTCTAAATTTTCTTGTCTTATGACCTATACTTTTATTTTTTTATATCAAATTTTACGTAGTGAATCAATAGGAATGTAACTATTTGAATTCTAAATGTAATTTAATTATGAAGTGATCGTAAGATTACCTCAGGTGAAGAATAACTTATTCTGCACCCTTGGTATATATATATATATATATATATATATATATACATCTGGGCTATTCTGTTACGCGTAACAGAATATTATTCTGTTACCCTTTTTGAACAGACGGATTCAGGTGGTTGTACTGATGTTTTCGAAGCGGTTGAACTGATGCTTTCAGTTGTGTTTAACAGATCGTCTTCTTTAGTTCAAAAACTTTTTGTAATTTTTTTGTCGGAACGGGGCGTGTGATATATCGTTGGAAAGCTCTTGACAACCATATTTCAAGTATATTGAACGTTTTTACAAAATCATTATGGTTTAAGAGCAGTTTTGAAAAAAACCGTTTTTTTTCAAAACCGAAAACGTGAATTGTATTTTGGACTTAATTTTCAAACGGTTCATCGGAATTGAGCAAATAAGATAGCGTTGGAAAGCTGGTGAAAATTCGCATCTTCCATATATGTATTGTTTTTTCTAATTCTATATGATTTAAAAGTAATTTGAAAAATGGTGAAATTTTGGGCAGAACGTATTTTCGCTATTTTTTGCAAACGGTTTGTCGGATTGACTCAAGTGATACGGCATTGGAAAGCTATGGAAAATGCGCAACTTTTGCATATATAAAGTTTTTTCTAATTCCTAACGGTTTAAATACAAATTCAAATACGGTTAAAATTGGTTTCGAACGCGGTTTTTTAAAAAGTTTGTCGAAATGGGACAAATAATATACCGTTGGATAGCTATCGAAAATGCGAAACTTAGTCATGTTGGACGTTTTCTTTACTTCGCAACCGTTTAAGAGTAATTTCGAATACGCCTGCTGTTTTCTCGTCTGAAAAACAGAATAGTCGTACTGATATACGTGTATGTTTGTACTGAGCTATTTTTTGTACAGTAGTTTTGAATGGTTCCAAAAAAGTATACTTGTACTGAAATTTGCATGGGTTTGTACTAAGCGTGTTTTCACTACCTAGATTTTGCTCTATTTTTTGGGTAATTTTTTTCTCGTAAGTTTTGAACAGTGTACTGTATCTCAGCCCCGAACTTGCATGGTTTTTATTGTTGAACTGAATGTTATATTTTTGCCCAAAAAAAATTGCGTGTTTCTTTTTTTTAAGTCAATTTTTTTGCAACTAATGTTCTAGATTTCTCTTGTTTTCCAACTTGAACTTTTTACCATTTTAAACTTTTACCAACTTGAATTATCATGTGTGGATGAGCACTTGAACTTGTAGAATTTAAAATTTTCTGTTTTAGTTCTTCTTTGTTTTCTTGTCTGAACTTATGGTACCATTATCACTGAACCTGCGTGGTTTCTGTAGCTGAACTAAAATCCATGTTGTCTGTGAAAACCAGGAAAATTGCATCTACTCAATGGGCCATGATGCAAGCATCGCCGCCGGCAATACTTGGCGCACTGCAGAACCCGCACTGCTGGATTTGTCGAGAGAGAACTGAGGGCAGCACATCCCATGCCTTTTTTCTGTAGTAGCTACACTTGGTTTACCAACTCACACACACACAAAATTGATAACAAGTTGGCACACAACCTGATAACAAGAGCACACATGAACTGATAAACAAGAGCACACCGGTGATTAACATAATATAAATCCATTGTCGTTTTTTCCATTTATTAAGTTGCTTTTTTCCTTCGAACCTTTACTGCTATGATTTTTTGCAAATTTGTCTCCTTGAGTCAGAACTTAGGCAATTCTTAATTTTTAATTTATGGTACTTATGGTACTAGAGAGTTTGTACTTCTTAAAAAATAATCACTCGATGTTATTTTAGTTTTAGTTTTTAATTTTCTTTCTCATCCTTATCCTTCTTGTCAATGTCATCACCATCGCATTTTTATGGTTTATATAGCTGAACGGACTTACATTTTTACCATTCCTTCTTTTAGAAAAGAAGATTTTTGGATCGAGTCGGATGAACCGGCTACACATGCTCGGTGGACTGACTCCGTCACGAGGTGGAGCTGATGGAAGCAGGGATGCGGTCGGCCGGCGTGCATGGGAGGGAGCGGCCGGAGCGTCGGGAGGAAGGCGGCCAGAGCGCGGGGAGGAAGGTGGACGGAGCGCCACGAGGAAGGCAACGGGAGAGTGCGGGGGAGAAAGGTGGCTGGCGAGCAGCCTAGCTCCGGCGAGCAAGACTCATAGGTCCTCCTCAGCCTTGGATCTCGGCGTCCGGCCATGGCGGTGTAGGGGTGGTGGTGCACTGGTGCGCAGATCGTCGGGTGAGGCGGCGCACGGGAGATAGACAGGGAGGGATGCGCGCCGCGGACGGCGAGGGAAGCACGCCAGCGGATGGAGGCGGGTCGTCGGCAGGAGGCAAGTTGGGGGCGGGGGTCGGCGACGGGAGGCACGCTGGGAGGAGGGGGATTGGCGGAGGCACTCTGGGAGGAGGGATAGAGCCGATGGCGTGCAGGTGGCGGTCGATCCAGCAGCGGCGCTGGTGGAGGTGGGATCGGGCGGCGCTGGGCGGAGGTGGGTTGAGGCGGCTGCAGGAGGAAGAAAGCGGACACGCCTCTATATAGGGCGAGGGTAGCAGAATAATATTACATTACGGTAATAAAATAATATTACATTGCAGTAATAATAATATTCTGCTAATAATGTAATAGTCCAGCCCTATATATATATATATATATATATATATATATATATATATATATATATATATATATATATATATATATATATATATATATATATATATGATCGGTTCTATGAGAAAATTTATTTATATATATGCATAACGTGTACAATATGTAGTATCATAAAATACCAGCAAACAAAAAAATTAAATGGAAAAATAAAAATTAAAACCAACCGCCCCCCAAACATTTAGTACCGGTTGGTGCTACCAACCGGTACTAATGGTCTACCAGCACCCGGGCCTGGCTCGTGCCACGTGGTGGCACTTTAGCGCCGGTTCGTGCCGAACCGGTAGTAAAGGGGGGGCCTTTAGTCTCCACTCTTTAGTGCCGGTTGTAGAACCGGCACTAAAGGCCCTTACGAACCGGCGCTAAAGCCCTGTTCTGTACTAGTGCATGCACGGGAAGGGGGGCAACATCATCATCACTGTCATCATCATCATCATCCACTCCATCATCACCATCATCATCCACATCCTTATCATCTGCAACATCAAGAACCCTATTGGATGCTTTGGTGTATCATTTAAATCATTCATCCATGTATTCCTTTACCATTGCTATGATGTTTGTTGTTCCCATGTGTGAGTAGATCCCCTAGTTCTTGGGGATATGGATGAACCTTGGTATGTTTAGGATCTGAAAAATTACTATGGATATGAGATCTTATGTTGAATGCTTAGTTTAATAAATTCGTGAATGTTGTGAAGGGGCCCCATTCAACATTTGTGCCTTATGGCCACGAAGTATATCACTATCATTGTAAAGGGCTAGGTTGTGGAGGTCATTCGAGGTGACAGTAAAAGCCTACTGCTCCTAACCTTTGCAATTGACTGGGGAATTACGGAGAACCCTTAGAGAGACCATGTCCACGGGGTAACCCTTAATTATCATGAGTTGTAACCCTCTGAGGGAGATTATGATGGTGGTGTGTGTGGCACGAAGTCTACCATGAGTAGAAAGTGTACTATACCCGGCTCCGACCGGCATAATCGTCAACAATGTCTCAAGTATCCATTCCATACTATGCTTATGCATAAGTGCGCTAGAAACATACCAATGGGGATTCCATACTCCATGATAACGCCTTTCAATTCGGTTGTTTCATTAGTCACTATAATCATTGCTATTTATTTGCTTCTACGTTATTTTGTTACAAAGTCACTCCACTACTCAATATCAATTTATATACTCCCTCACTTTGCTTTAAGTCCATAATTATCTGCAGCGACAAAATACATAATTCACTACAAGAGGCAAAAGTCTGATTCCTGTGCTCCCTGTGGGATCGATACTCTTACTTCAGAAAAGCTACAACTAAACACTGTGCACTTGAAGGCCATCACCAGACAACCCACTGTCTCAACCCAGCATTTCCATCCATGCTCAGATATGTTGAATAGCTTATCAGAAGTATGAATACCCTTCTTGGATTAACTGGGATATCGGGTAAAGAAACTTACCACCTCAACAGGTTTAAAATAAGAAAAACCATCAAACATCTACTGCTTGGGTGAACTCCGCCATTATAGATGGCCTCCATTGCGGCTACAAGCGCCTGATGGTCCTCAAAGCCCTCCTTAATGGCTCGAGTAGCATCGCCGGTCCTGTTATAGTTCCAAAACGGATGGGTGCTCTATTGGAGTGCTTGGACTCCTCGGCCTATAGCCACAACCATCACGTAAATGACACAAGATTGTGGTGGATGGGGTAAGCAACTTGAGCGGCCAGCCGAGTGACTTCGTGAAAGATCAAGAAGAGAGGTCTATAGGGGGTGATTAGACCCTTCAAGCACATGTTAATGGGAACACAATACATTTTACACAAGCATGTCATGAGTATAGGCAGCGGAAAGAGTAAAGCATGCAGGTGCAAGAATGTAAAGGGGATGGGAGTTGGAATAAGCAAATGCAATGGAGACACAAAAAAATTTGGCGTGGTTTCGATAGGTGGTTCTATCGTACATCCACGTTGATGGATACTTCAACCCATGAAGGGTAACAGTTGCGCGAGTCCACGGAGGGCTCCACCCATGAAGGGTCCACGAAGAAGCAACCTTGTCTATTCAACCATGCCTTCCGTCCACAAAGGACTAGCCTCACTTGGGTAGATCTTCACGAAGTAGGCGATCTCCTTGCCCTTACAAACTTCTTGGTTCAACTCCACATCATGTTAGAGGCTCCCGAGCGACACCTAACCAATCTAGGAGACACCACTCTCCAAAAGATAATAGATGGTCTGTAGAGGATGAACTCCTTGCTCTTGTGCTTCAAATGATAGTCTCTCCAACACTCAACTCTCTCTCTCTCTCTCTCGCATAGATTTGTCTATGGTGGAAGAAGTATTTGAGAGGAAAGCAACTTGGAGAAGGCTAGAAATCAATATTCAAATGGTAGGATTGGAATTTCTTGATCTCAACACATGAGTAGGTGGTTCTCTCTCAGAAAATGAATGGTGGAAGTGTAGTCATGTTCTGATGGCTCTCTTACTAAGTAAGAGGGGGTGGGGAGGTATACATAGCATCCACACAAAATCCAACCGTTACACACATTTGACCCAACTCGGCGGCACCGATCAGAATTCTCGGTGGCACCGACCTGTGTAAAAGATGTGAACGTTGGAGGTCTCGATGGGACCGAATGGAAACATCTCGGAGCGATCGATGTGCAATGTTAGGGCAAACCTCGCTTTGGTGGCACCGATTGCATCATCTTGGTAAGACCGATTTGAAGCAATAAGGAAACAAAAGGTTGGCAAGCCATCTCGATGGCACCGATTGCAAAACTCGGTAAGACCGAAATAATTGCAACAGATGACAAAGAGTTGGCAAGGCCATCTTAGTGAGACCGAGATCCATATTTGTGGATCCGATTTGTTAGGGTTTGGCTGTGGCAGTGTCCAGATGAACTCGGTCGGTCCGGATAGATAGGATTCGGTGGGACCGAGTTGGCTTGTAGGGTTTAGGACATATTTGGATAGAGAAAGTGGCTGAGGGTTTTGGAGCAATATCACTAAGCACTTTGTTTAACAAGATCATCATCAAAACCTCATCCCTTTTTAATAGTATTGGCTTTCATATGGACTCAATGTGATCTGGATCACTTAACCAAAAATGTAGAGTCTTGAGCTTTTGCCAATCCATGTCCTTAGCATTTTGAAGGGGTTCCACATCCTCTTGTCCTTGCCATGCCACCATTGGACTTATCTGAAATATTCTAGGTAGAACTATTAGTCCAACAATATATATGTTGACATTGATTACCAGAACACCCAAGGGAGCAAATGTGCTTTCAATATCCCCCTTTTTGGTAATTGATGACAACATACATCAAAGCTTCAAGCAAGAATATAGTAGGTAGTACATTAAAGCTTTGAAGAAACATGTAACATGCATCAACTCCCCCTACAAGTGTGCAGTCATGCTTATGATGAAAGATAAAGAGATGTGGATACACAATAGGAGGGAATGATTAATGAGTTACATGTATCTTGGCTATATGCATCAGAGCAACATGATGAGAGAAACAACCTTCATGTCCATGATTCTTTCTTGAAAACCATATGTGCAACAAGCGGGAGATCATCATGCACATTAGTTTGATGCATATACTTACCTTGTGGTCCTTGAACTGGTTCTTGGAGAAATAGACTTGAGAAAACAGGGTTAGATAACACAAGAAAATTTCAACCACGAAGGAAACTACAAGTTCCACAAGAATACTAAGACTAGGATGACATGTATTTGATGAGTGTCACTAGGTGGGCACTCCTTTAGGTGCAGACATGTCCCCAAAGGATTTTAATAGGATCTGCAATGATATTTTAAGGATTTTGCTCCCCTAAACTTGAACTTACTCTCCCCCTGAATCTAGCACTGGATGGGAGTAGGTAGGGTGAGACAAAATCAGAGCAAAGTGATAAATTAACAACTAACAGTTGAGTTTTTCAACAACATATCTCTCCCCTCATAGAGACATGTAAATTCTCTCCTCTTTATGATAGTGCATCTCTCTCTTCCTTTCTTAGGAGAGATTTGAGGAATAAGCTTTGATGTACATTTCTCTCCCCCTTATTTGACATCAGTTTCCAAGAAGGGTAAGCTTCAAGGTTGTGAGTCAAGTGAGTGTAGTCCTGGAGAGGCACGACTAGGCATAGTGTAATCTTGGATGCAGACAGAGGGAAAAGAATCATTGAGTGGAGCTGGAAAGAAAGCATAAGTAGGTTTGACAAAACATTCTTTCAACAGTGAAATTGGTGACTCCGATGGATTTCTATTGGTGACCCCGAGATGTAGAGATAACAGATATATCACATCAGTTGATCCCAATTAGTCCATTTCGGTGGAACCGATGAACTGTGTGCATGGTTATTTGCACTTCAATGTGGCCGATGAGTTCAGATCGGAGAGACCGAGTTCAACACAGAAGGAAAATTTTGTCAACTCAGCTCATTTGCAATAGAGTTCTCACAAAGATTTTCAAGGAATTTGAACAGGATTTGCAATGAATTCAACTAGGAGCAAACTGAAAGACATACAGAAAAGAGAACAAGATCTAGATTGAAATGGAAACATTCTAGCAAAAGAAATGCAAGAGAGGAAGAGCACAAGAGAACTTCATCTAGAGAGGTCGTGACAAAGTCACCTATGTTAGAGTATATTGACTTAGGAGTCAAGTGAGATCACTTGATCATAGGTCATACTCATTGTTAAGCTCAAAATGTGGTTGCTATTTTTCATTTAAGCATTTCAATGTATTCACATCTTGTTGAGTTGCTTTGACTCGTGACTTGGAGCAAAGCTTCTCTAAGATGTGAGGACATACCTTGGGCTTGTTGTCAAACTTGATCATGTAGTTGAACTTGTGGTGGATACTCATATGAATTGAGTTGGGAGCATCTCTTATCTATTTGAAGCTCATCTTCTTACATGGTTTAGCCTTGCAAGGAACAACATTCATTTATCCATGTTGACAAGAGTGAGATTCATCATAAAGAAATTGTCAAAGGATATATTGAGTGTGTTCTTGTTCCTTGAACACAACAACCAAGGAATAGATACTTGATTATGAAAAAATTGCTCATAATATGAGTGATTTGCAATATTATGAAATAAGGCTCATCCAAGTACCTACAAGGGGTTAGATGCAACACAAGGGTGCAAATGTATCCAAGACATATGATCATCATCATAGGAGAAATATCAAGGATTAGTCATATAAGCTCATACCTTACATGCATACAAAGGAGTTTCTACTCCAAATTTGAGGCATCAATGATACTCAACTCACTCCTCAATCGACAAAATATCTTCTCATCAAGAGGTTTGGTGAAGATATCCGCCAATTTCTTGTCGGTAGGAACATGCTTAAGATTTATGTCACCTTTAGCAACATGATCACAAATGAAATGGTGACAAACTTCGATATGTTTAGTTCGAGAATGTTGCACGGGATTGTGTGAAATCTTAATATCACTCTCATTGTCACAAAGCAATGGAACATGTCTCACATGTATCCCATAATCTTTGAGAGTTTCAGTCATACAAAGTAATTGAGCACAACTTGATCCCGTGGCAATGTATTCTGCTTCGGCGGTGGATAATGATATCAAGTTTTGTTTCTTGGAGGACCTAGACACAAGGGACCTAGCAAGAAATTTACATGTACCCGAAGTAGATTTTCTATCAACCTTGTCGCCGGCATAGTCCGAGTTGGAATAGCCAACAAGATCAGAAGATGACCTCTTAGAGTACCAAATGCCAAAATTTGGTGTATGAATCAAATATCTCACTGTCCTTCTCATGACCTTAAGATGACATTCTTTTGGGGCTGCTTGATACTGCGCACACATGCACACACTTAGCATAATGCCGGGACAGGAGGCACAAAGATATAATAGAGAACCAATCATAGATCGGTAAACCTTTTGATCAACCGGATTGCCATCCTTAGTCAAGTCAAGATGTCCACTAGTAGGCATGGGTGTTTTCATACCTTTGCTTTCTTGCATGTTGAACTTCTTGAATAGATTCTTGGTATACTTTGTTTGTGAGACAAAGGTACCTTCCCTAGTTTGCTTGATTTGCAAAAAAAGGAAAAAATTGAGTTCACTCATAATAGACATCCCAAACTTTTCCGACATCAACCTTCCAAATTTCTCACTAAAATGGGGGTTAGTAGAACCAAATATGATATCATCAACATAGATTTGGCACACAACTATTAACCCTTTTAGTGATAAGAGTTGAATCAATTTTCCCAATTTCTAAACCTTTTTCAATTATAAACTTAGTTAAGCATTTATACCGAGCTCTAGCGGCTTGTTTAAGACCATAAAGAGCTTTGTGAAGTTTGTAAACATGATTAGGTTTCTTGGGATTAACAAAGCTGGGAGGTTGTTTAACATAAACTTCCTCCTCAATTTCACCATTTAAAAAGGCACTATTAATATCCATTTGGTATAGAGTGATATCATGGTGATTGGCATAACCAAGTAAATGTGAATGGACTCAAGTCTAGCAACGGGGGCATATGTCTCACCATAGTCCATACCTTCGACTTGTGTGTAGCATTAAGCAACGAGACGAGCCTTGTTGTGCACCACTTGTCCATCCGCATCTTGCTTATTTCGAAACATCCATTTTGGTCCAATTATGTTTTGATCATCCTTGGGCTTCTCAAGCAATGTCCACACTTGGTTTCTCTCGAAGTTGTATAGCTCTTCGTGCATAGAATTTATCAAATCCGGATCTTCAAGGGCTTATTCCACCTACATAGGTTCAATGCTAGAGATGAATGAGTAATGTTCACAGAAGTTAGCCAAACAAGTTTTAGAGCCAGTGATTCTCCCGGAGTTGATGTCATCGAGGATTTTCTCAACGGGATGATTCCTTGTGACTCTTGCTCTAACTCGTGAGAGCTTTTGCTTTGGTTGTGGTGGAACATCCTCATCATAATCTTCTTCTTCTTCATTGTTGTTGTCGTCGTTGTTAGCTTGTGGAGGTGGAGAAGGAGGTCGAGGTGGGTCATTTATTGTACTTCCTCGTCTTGGCGAGTTCCACTTGTGGATGCCTCCATGTCAACTTGTTGTTGATACGTATCCAACGTATCTATAATTTATGAAGTATTCATGCCATGTTTACAACAATTCTATATGGTTTTGGTATGATTTGAATGGAACTAACCTGGACTGATGATGTTTTCAGCATAACAGCCGTGGTGTTGTTTTTTGTGCAGAAATGAAAGTTCTCCAAATGAGCTGAAACATTTTGACGATTTTTTTTGAACAAAAGAGGAACTAGAAGCTTTGTTGGGGGGAGAAGGTGAAGGAGGTGGCCACCACCCACCAGGGGGCTCCACGGGGCCTGCCCGTGTGCTGGTCGATGGTGGGCCCCTCGATGCCAATCTTCGCGTGAAACCGACGCCAAAAAATACTATAAATACAGAAACCCCCAGAAATAACCCTAGATGAGAAGTTCCACCACCGCAAGCCTGTGTAGCCATGAAAAACCAATCTAGACCCCGTTCTAGCAACCTGCCGGAGGGGGAAATCATCACCGGTGGCCATCTTCATCATCCCGGCGGGCACCATGATGAGGAGGGAGTAGTCCACCCTCGGGGTTGAGGGTTTGTACCAGTAGCTATATGTTTAATATCTCTCTCTCATGTTCTTGATTTGGCACGATCTTGATGTATCGCGAGCTTTGTTAATATAGTTGGATCATATGGTGTTTCTCCCACTCTATCTTCTTGTGATAGATTGAGTTTTCCCTTTGACATTTTGTTATTATCAGATTGAAACTTTTATGGATTTGAGAGCACTTGATGTATGTCTTGCTATGAATACCCGTGGTGATAATGGGGTATCATATTGATTCACTTGATATATGTTTTGGCACTCAACTCGCGAATTCCCGAGGTGACATTGGGGTAATCTATGCATAGGGGTTTATGCACGTTTTCCTCCTTGTTTCTCGGGTAGAAATCTTGGGGCACTCTTTGAGGTTCTTTGTTTTGGATTGAGTATTATGAATCTGAAACTGTTTGATGCATATCGTATAATCAACTCACGGATACTCGCGGTGACATTGGAGTATCTAGGTGACATTAGAGTTGGTTGATGTATATTATATGGTGTTATCTTAGTATGAACTCTTGAATAGATCGATCGGAAAGGGTAACTTGGTGTTATTTTAGCACAAACTCTTGGATAGATAGATCAGAAAGGATAACTTTGAGGTGGTTTCGTACCCTAGAAACAATTTCTTCTTATGTTCTCCGCGAGATAGGAACTTTGGAGTGATTCTTCATCTCACGTTGAGGGATGGTTATATGATCCAATTATATTAGCATTGTTGAGAGATTGCACTAGTGAAAGTACGGGCCCTATGCCTCATTTTCAAGCATCGCAATACCGTTTGTGCTCACTTTTGTTACTTGCTACCTTGCTGTTTTTTATTGTTACTATTACAAAAATCAATATCTACTATCCATATTACACTTGTATCACCATCTCTTCGCCGAACTAGTGCACCTATACAATTTACCATTGTATTTGGTCTTTTGGAGACAAAAGTGACTCTTTGTTACTTGGTTGCAGGGTTGTTTGAGAGAGACAATCTTCATCCTACGCTTCCCATGGATTGATAAACCTTAGGTCATCCACTTGAGGGAAATTAGCTACTGTCCTACAAAACTCTGCGCCTGGAGGCCCAACACAAGTCTACAAGAACAAGTTGTGTAGTAGACATCAAGCTCTTTTTTGGCACCGTTGCCGGGGGAGGTGAGTTCTTGAAGGTATATATTTAGATCTTGCAATCGAATCTTTTTAGTTTCTTGTTTTATCACTAGTTTGGTTTATAAAAAGAAAATTACAAAAAAATTGGAATTGACGTGGTCTCATATTGTTTATCTTTATAATGTCTTTCTTGAAATGATGGATCGGAAAATTGTGCTCAGTTGGTAGAAGAAGAATTCAATAAAATGTTTGACATAAAATTCATGAATGATGAGCATGATTGCAATGTTGTTAGTATGAATTCTTTGAATATCCATGATGGTAATGTTATGCAAAGCCATAATCTTGGGGATGTTATGTTTGATGAAGATCATATTTTTAGTCCCCCAACATTTGATGTGCAAATTTGTTATAATGATTGCATGCCTCCTATTTATGATGATTATAATGACGGAAGTGGGTTTGGAGAGGTCATGACTTTGTTTAATGACGAATCCACTACTTTGGAAGAGGTTTCAATTGACTATGACAAAAAGGTTGCTATCTATGATTATTATTGTGATGATATGTATGCTATAAAGAGTAATGATATCCATGAAACTTGCAATCATGATTTTAATGCTCAATTTGATTATCCCAATCAAGTATCACATGATAGTTATTTTGTTGAGTTTGCTCCCACTACTATTCATGAGAATAAATTTGCTTATGTGGAGAGTAATAAAATTTCTATGCTTGTGGATCATGAAAAGAATGCTTTATGTGATAGCTATATTGTTGAATTCATTCGTGATGCTACTGAAAATTACTATGAGAGAGGAACATATGCTTGTAGGTGTTGCAATAATATCAAGTTTCCTCTCTATGTGTTGAAAGTTTTGAAGGTATGCATGTTTTGCCTTCCTATGCTAGTTGATTCTTCTTCCCGTCAATTGTTTGCTCACAAAATCCCTATGCACAGGAAGTGGGACAGGCTTAAATGTGCTAGCTATATGCTTCATGATGCTCTCGTTATGTTTCAATTCTTTACTTTTATGTGAGCATCATTGAAATCAGCATGCCTAGCTAAAAATGCATTAATAAAAAGCGCTTGTTGGGAGACAACCCAAAACTTTTACCTACTGTTTTTGTGTGCTCACGTGATTAAGCTACTGTAGTAATCATGTTTTATAGCTTTTGTTTCAATAAAGTGACAAGTAAAGCCTTTTGGATAGTGTGGATGATAGTTGACTTGATTCTATGCAAAAACAGAAACTTTTTCCTCGAGTAACAGAATTATTTAAATTCACTGGAACATGATGAAATTTTATTTTTTTATAGATGATTTATATAGAAATTGCCTACGTTGTCCTAAATTTTTAAAATTTCTGGAGTAACATAAGTATGGTCATTGTTCAGATCATTACAGATTGTACTGTTTTTGACAGATTCTATTTTCAATGCATAGTTTGCTTGTTTCCCAATTTCTATGGCTTATATTGCTCAATATAAATTATGGAAATTTCTACTTCTTGATCTTGCGTTGGTTTTTCCCATGAAGAGGCAAGGGTGACGCAGCAAAGTAGAGATAAGTATTTCCCTCGGTTAAGAACCAAGGTATCAATCCAGTAGGAGATACAAGCAAGTCTCCAATCTATGCACGTGCACAAACAATCGAACTCTTGCACCCAACGCGATAAAGGGGTTGTCAATCCCTTCACGGTCACTTTAAAAGGTGAGATCTGATAGAGATAGATATAAAAGATTACTAAAATGTAAAAAAATAAAAGTAAATAAATTGCAGCAAGGTATTTTTGGGTTTTTTTCTTTATAGATCTGAAAATATATGATGGAAAATAAACCCGGGGCCATAGGTTTCACTAGAGGCTTCTCTCTTGAAAGAAAATAATACGATGGGTGAACAAATTACTGTCGAGCAATTGATAGAAAAGCGCAAAGTTATGAAGATATCCAAGGCAATGATTATGAATATAGGCATCACGTCCGTGTCAAGTAGACCGACTCACCTTTTGCATATACTACTATTACTCCACACATCGACCGCTATCCAGCATGCATCTAGAGTATTAAGTTCAAAAGAAAGGAGTAATGCCTTAAGCAAGATGACATGATGTAGAGGGATAAACTCAAGCAATATGATGAAAACCCCATCTTTCTACCCTTGATGGCAACAATACAAATACGTGCCTCGCTACCCCTACTTTGTCACTGGATGAGGACACGCAAGATTTAACCCAAAACTAAGCACCTCTCCCATTGCAAGAAAATCCAATCTAGTTGGCCGGACCAACCCAATAATTCAAAGAGAAATACAAAGATATCAAATCATGCATATAAGAATTCAGAGAAGATTCAAATATTATTCACAGATAAGCTAATCATAAATCCACAATTCATCGGATCTCGACAAACACACTGCAAAAGAAGATTACATTGGATAGATCTCCAAGAACATCGAGGAGAACATTGTATTGAAGATCAAAGAGAGAGAAGAATCCATCTAGCTACTAGCTATGGACACGTAGGTTTGTGGTAAACTACTCACGCTTCATCGGAAGGGCAATAAAGTTGATGTAGATGCCCTCCGTGATCGAATCACCCTCCGGAAGGATGCCGGAAAAGGCCCCAAGATGGGATCTCACGGGAACGGAAGGTTACGGCGGCAGAAAACTATTTTGGTGGACGCTTATGTCGGTTCGGGAATATTTCTAAATTTATTGGCCAAAGAATAGGGTTGGAAAACTCCCGTGGGGCCCACAAGCCAGGGGCGCCCCCCCTACGGCGCGCCCCGAGGGCTTGTGGAGCCTCAGGACTCTTTTGACTTCCTCTCCAAGTCCTACGTGTGTCTTCTGGTCCAAGAAAAATTATCGTAAAGTTTTATTCCGTTTGGACTCCGTTTGATATTCCTTTTCTGTGAAATTCAAAAACAAGGAAAAAAACAGAAACTGGCACTCGGCTCTGGATTAATAAGTTAGTCCCAAAAATAATATAAAATAGCATATTAATGCATACAAAACATCCAAAAACAGATAATATAATAGCATGGAACAATAAAAAATTATAGATACGTTGGAGACGTATCAAGCATCCCCAAGCTTAATTCCTACTCGTCCTCGAGTAGGTAAATGATAAACACAATTTTTCTGATGTGGAATGCTACCTAACATATTTATCCATATAATTTTATTTATTGTGGCATGAATATTCAGATCCATAAGATTCAAAACAAAAGTATAATATTGACATAAAAACAATGATACTTCAAGCATACTAATATAACAATCGTGTCTTCTCAAAATAACATGGCCAAAGAAAGTTAACCCTGCCAAAACATATAGTTCGGATATGCTCCATCTTCATCACACAAAGTATTAAATCATGCACAACAGCTATGACAAACCAAGCAATTGTTTCAGACTTTTGATGTTCTCAAACTTTTTCAACTTTCACGCAATACATGAGCGTGAGCCATGGATATATCACTATAGGTGGAATAGAATATGGTGGTTGTGGAGAAGACAAAAAGAAGGAGATAATCTCACATCAACTAGGCGTATTAACGGGCTATGGAGATGCCCATCAATAGATATCAATGTGAGTGAGTAGGGATTTCCATGCAACGGATGCACTTAGAGCTATAAGTTTATGAAAGCTCATAAAGAAACTAAGTGGGTGTGCATCCAACTCGCTTGCTCACGAAGACCTAGGGCAATTTGAGGAAGTCCATCATTGGAATATACAAGCCAAGTTCTATAATGAAAAATTCTCACTAGTATATGAAAGTGACAAAATAGGAGCTCTCTATCATGAAGATCATGGTACTACTTTGAAGCACAAGTGTGGAAAGAGGATAGTAACATTGCCCCTTCTCTCTTTTCTCTCATTTTTTGTTTGGGCTTCTAAGCCTCTTTTATTTTTTTGTGGGCTTCTTTGGCCTCTTTTATTTTTTATAAAGTCTGGAGACTCATCCCAACTTGTGAGGGAATCATAGCTTCCATCATCCTTTGCTCGCATGGGACAATGCTCTAATAATGATGATCATCACACTTTTATTTAATTATAACTCAAGAATTACAACTCGATACTTAGAACAAACATATGACGGAACAGTGGAAGTTGCATGGCAATATATCTCGGAATGGCTATGGAAATGCCATAATAGGTAGGTATGGTGGCTGTTTTGAGGAAGGGTATATGGTGGGTTTAATGCACCGGCGAAAGTTGTGCGTTACTAGAGAGGCTAGCAATGGTGGAAGGGTGAGAGTGTGTATAATCCATGGACTCAACATTAGTCATAAAGAACTCACATACTTATTGCAAAAATCTATTAGTTATCGAAACAAAGCACCACACGCATGCTTCTAGGGGGATAGATTCGTAGGAAAAGACCATCGCTCGTCCCCGACCGCCACTCATAAGGAAGACAATCAATAAATAAATCATGCTCCGACTTCATCACATAACGATTCAGCATACGTGCATGCTACAGGAATCACAAACTTGAACACAAGTATTTCTACCAATACAGAATTACTCACTAGCATGATTCTAATATCACCATCTTTATATCTCAAAACAATCATACGGAATCAAACTTCTCATAGTATTCAACGCTCTTTATATGAAAGTTTTTATTATATCCCTCTTGGGTGCCCATCATATTAGGACAAAATTCATAACCAAAGCAAATTACGATGTTGTTTAAAGAGACTCTCAAAATAATATAAGTGAAGCATGAGAGTTCAATAATTCCTATAAAATAAAGCCACCGCCGTGCTCTAAAAAGATATAAGTGAAGCACTGGAGCAAATTGCCTAGCTCAAAAGATATAAGTGAAGCACATAGAGTATTCTAATAAATCACGATTCATGTGTGTCCCTCTCAAAAGGTGTGTACAGAAAGGATGATTGTGGCAAACTAAAAAGCAAAGACTCATATCATACAAGATGCTCCAAGCAAAACACATATCATGTGGTGAAAAAAATATAGCCTCAAGTAAATTTACCGATAGACAAGACGAAAGAGGGGATGCCATCCGGGGCATCCCCAAGCTTAGATGCTTGGTTGTCCTTGAATATTACCTTGGGGTTCCTTGGGCATCCCCAAGCTTAGGCTCTTTCGACTCCTTATTCCATAGTCCATCAGATATTTACCCAAAACTTGAAAACTTCACAACACAAAACTCAACAGAAAACTCATGAGATCCGTTAGTATAAGAAAATAAATCACCACTTTTTGGTACTGTTGTGAACTCATTATTTATTTATATTGGTGTAGTATCTACTGTATTCCAACTTCTCCATGGTTCATACCTCCCGATACTACCCATAGATTCATCAAAACAAGCAAACAACACATAGAAAACAGAATCTGTCAAAAAACAAAATAGTCTGTAGCAATCTGGAAACTTCGAATAATTCTGTACCTCCAAAAATTCTAAAAACTTATGACAACCTGGGAATTTTGTATATCAATCTTGTGTAAAAAATTAAGATCAAAAGCACAGTTGTGTGAATTTTGAAAATTATTTTACTGTTGTGCAAAAGTTTTAGTTTTTCAGCAAGATCAAATCAACTATCACCGTAAGCCATCCCAAAGGTCTTACTTGGCCCAAACACTAATTAGAATACCAAAACACAATTACTACAGAGGCTATAATGTGTATTTATTGAAAAACAGAACCAAAACCAAAGACATAAAAGTAAAATTGGGTTGCCTCCCAACAAGCGCTATTGTTTAACATGCCTAGCTAGGCATAAAACATAGATCTAGGTATTGTCATCTTTGGTATGCAATCCATAAGTAGCTCTCATAATAGATTCATATGGCAACTTAATTTTGTTTCTAGGGAAGTGTTCCATGCCCTTCCTTAATGGAAATTGAAATCTAATGTTTCCTCCTTTCATATCAATAATTGCACCAATCGTTCTAAGGAAAGGTCTACCAAGAATAATAGGACATGTAGGATTGCAATCTATATCAAGCACAATAAAATCTACGGGCACATAATTTCTATTTGCAACAATAATAATATCATTGATCCTTCCCATAGGTTTTTTAATAGTGGAATCCGCAAGATGCGAATTTAAAGAACAATCATCAAATTCACGGAAACCTAGCACATCACATAAAGTTTTTGGAATCATACAAATGCTAGCTCCCAAATCACATAAAGCATGTCACTCATAATCCTTGATTTTAATCTTAATATTAGGTTCCCACTCATCATAAAGTTTTCTAGGGATAGAAACTTCCAACTCAAGTTTTTCTTCAAAAGATTTCATCATAGCATCAACGATATGTTTAGTAAAAGATTTATTTTGATTATAAGCATGAGGAGAATTCAACATGGATTGCAACAAGTAGATAGAATCTATAAAAGAACAATTATAATAATTAAAATACTTGAAATCCAAAAGAGTGGGTTCATCGCTACTTAAAGTTTTGACCTCTCCAATCCCACTTTTATCAATTTTTGCATCAAGATCTATAAACTCTGAATCATTGGGACGCCTTTTAACTAAAGTTGACTCATCCCCAGTCCTATCTTTATCAAGATTTATACTAGAAAACAAAGATTCAATAGGAGTCACATCAATCACTTTAATATCTTCATCATTATTTTCACAAAAACTAGAAGAACACGCTTTTACAAACCAATCTCGCTTAGCACACATCCTAGCGGTTCTTTCTTTGCACTCATCAATAGAAATTTAATACTTTCAGAGATTCATTAATATCATGCTTGGGTGGAATAGATCTAATTTTCAAAGAATCAATCTCAAGAGAAATTCTATCCACGTTCCTAGCCAAATCATCAATCTTAAGCAATTTTTCTTCAACCATAGCATTGAAATTCTTTTGAGATCTAATGAAATCTTTAATATTGTTCTCAAGATCAGAGGGCATATTATTATAATTTCCGTATGAATTGTTGTAGGAATTACCATGATTATTAGAGGAATTACTAGGAAACGGCCTAGGATTGAAATTACCTCTATACACGTTATTACCAAAATTGTTCCTACCAACAAAATTCACATCCATATATTCATTATTATTCTCAATCAAAGTAGACAAAGTCATATCATTGGGATCAATAGGAGAACTCTTACTAGCAAACAATTTCATAAGTTCATCCATATTTCCACTCAAAACATTAATTTCTTCAATCACATGCACTTGTTTACTAGTAGAGGATCTTTCGGTATGCCATTGAGAGTAATTAGCCATGATATTATCTAGGAGTTTAGTAGCTTCTCCTAATGTGATTTTCATAAAATTACCTACCGCGGCCGAATCTAAAAGATTTCTAGATGCAAAATTCAATCCGGCATAAAAAATTTGTATGATCATCCATAAACTTAAACCATGAGTAGGGCAATTTCGTGTCATCAATTTCATCCTCTCCCAAGATTGTGCAACATGTTCATGATCAAGTTGCTTAAAATTCATTATATTGTTGCTAAGGGAGATGATCTTAGCGGGAGGAAAATACTTGGAAATAAAAGCATATTTACACATATTCCATGAATCGATACTATTTTTTGGCAAAGATGAAAACCAAGTTTTAGCACGATCTCGTAGTGAAAACAAAAATAGGTTCAATTTAAAAATATCATTATCCACGTCTTTCTTATTTTGCATATCACACAAGTCAACGAAAGTATTTAGATGGGATGCGGCATCTTCACTAGGAAGGCCGGAGAATTGATCTTTCATAACAAGATTCAGCAAAGCGGCATTAATTTCATAACATTCCGCACTAGTGGTGGGAGCAATCGGAGTACTAATAAAATCATTATTATTAGTATTGGAAAAATCACACAACTTTGTATTCTCTTGAGTCATCGTGACAAAGCAAGCAATCTAGCACATGAGCAACCAAAAAGCAAAAGAAAAGACGAACGGAAGAGTTGCGAATGAAAAGGATTTTTTTGTATTTTTCTAAAAACATTTTTGAAGTGGGGGGGGGGGGAGCGAGAGGCAAATGGCAAATAATGTAATGCAAGAGATGAGAGTTTATGATAGGTACTTGGTAGGCTTGATGTAGATCTCCCCGGCAACGACGCCAAAAATTCTTCCTGCTACTTCTTGAGCTTGCGTTAATTTTTCCCTTGAAGAGGAAAGGGTGATCCAACAAAGTAGGGATAAGTATTTACCTTAGTTAAGAACTAAGGTATCAATCCAGTAGGGGATACAAGCAAGTCTGAAATCTATGCACCTACACAAACAATCGAACTCTTGCACCCAATGCGATAAAGGGGTTGTCAATCCCTCACGGTCACTTGCAAAGGTGAGATCTGATAGAGATAGATATAAAAGATTACTAAAATGTAAAACAAAATAAAAGTAAATGAATTGAGGCAAGGTATTTCTGGGTTTTTTGGTTTACAGATCTAAAAATATATGATGGAAAATAGACCCGCCATAGGTTTCACTAGAGGTTTCTCTCTTCAAGGAAAATAATACGGTGGGTGAACAAAGTACTATCGAGCAATTGATAGAAAAGCGCAAACTTAGAAGATAACCAAGGAAATGATTATGAATATAGGCATCACGTCCGTGTCAAGTAGACCGACTCCTGCCCGCATCTACTACTATTACTCCACACATCGACCGCTATCCAACATGCATCTAGAGTATTAAGTTCAAAAGAACGGAGAAACACCTTAAGCAAGATGACATGATGTAGAGGGATAAACTCAAGCAATATGATGAAAACCCCATCTTTTTACCCTTGATGGCAACAATACAAATACGTGCCTTGCTATCCCTACTTTGTCACTGGGTGAGGACACCGCAAGATTAAACCCAAAACTAAGCACCTCTCCCATTGCAAGAAAAGCCAATCTAGTTGACCAGACCAACCCAATAATTCAAAGAGAAATACAAAGATATCAAATCATGCATATGATAATTAAGAGAAGATTCAAATAATATTCATAGATAAGCTGATCATAAATCCACAATTCATCGGATCTCGATAAACACACCGCAAAAGAAGATTAAATTGGATAGATCTCCAAGAACATTAAGGAGAACATTGTATTGGAGATCAAAGAGAGAGAAGAAGCCATCTAGCTACTAGCTATGGACACGTAGGTCTGTGGTAAACTACTCATGCTTCATCGAAAGGGCAATAAAGTTGATGTAGATGCCCTCCGTGATCGAATCCCCCTCCGGCAGGATGCCGGAAAAGGCCCCAAGATGGGATCTCACGGGAACAGAAGGTTACGGCGGCGGAAAAGTATTTTGGTGGACGCTTCTGTCGGTTTGGGAATATTTCTGAATTTATAGGCCAAAGAATAGGGTTGGAAAACTCCCATGGGGCCCACAAGCCAGGGGGCGCGCCCTGAGGGCTTGTGGAGCCCTTAGGACTCTTCTAACTTCCTGTCCAAGTCCTACATGTGTCTTATGGTCTAAGAAAAATTATCGTAAAGTTTTATTCTGTTTGGACTATGTTTGATATTCCTTTTCTGTAATGGGCTCTAGGTTAATAAGTTAGTCTAAAAAATAATATAAAATAGCATATAAAACATCCAAAACAGATAATATAATAGCATGGAACAATAAAAAATTTATAGATACGTTGGAGACGTATCAGAAATGATAAGGTACGGTAGTCATTGTGTGAGAACAATTATGAATCTTGTCTTTGAGAGTACCAAAGTGAATGATTTGTGTTATCATACTAACCTGTCTCACGAAGTTTCGTTAAGTTTGTGTGATTGAAGTTTTCAAGTTTCGGGTGAGATGTCCATATGAGGAGAATAAGGAGTGAAAAAACCCTAAGCTTGGGGATGCCCTAGGCACCCCAAGATAACATTCAAGGAAGATCCAAGAAACTAAGCTTGGGGATGCCCCGGAAGGCATCCCCTCTTTCGTCTCCAACATTATCGGTAACCTCACTTGGAGCTATATTTTCATTCGTCACATGATATCTGTTTTGCTTGGAGCATCAATTTTTTTGTTAGGATTTTCTTTATGTTATTTAGAATAATGTTTTGCATCTCCTACTTCAATAAAAGTGTCAAGTATGGCCTTTACCATCACTACAAAATATACACTTCCGTGATGATACGTGTTTGTCACGGTAGGTCACGTTTTCTGTCATGCATGTACATCCATGACGATTTTTTGACAGAATCCAGATAGTCATACATGTTCTGTCGTAGAAGTGTTCCATGACATTACCAAAATTATCATCATGGAAGTGTCCACTTCCATGACGATAAATCGTGCGTCATAGAAGTGCTTTTGTCAAGGGTAACCGACACGTGGCATCTATCGTAGCGGGTCGCCGTTAAGCTATCGGGTTCCGGTTTGGATCTGATAACCCGTTAACAGCTGGGACCAATGAGGATTTTCCACATGTAAAATTATCATTGGCTATAGCAACCACGTGTTAGCACCACGAAAGGATAGATGTCAACCGCCCAATGGACAGGAGGCGCCTATGATACGTCAACACGTGGCAAGGCCCAACAGCAGCCCATTTAGGTTAAAAAGGCTCACCCAGTCAAAATTAGCGGGCCGACCCATTAACGGCCTGCTTGCAGACGACCCATTCACAGTTAAGGCCCGTACGGCTAGTGTCAAATCAGCCCGTCAACGGCCCGTCCTAAACTTGTCATCATCGTGGCCCGTTAATAGTCCGCTAAGTATTTGGGCCGAATTACAGCCCGGTGTGTTTCCGGCCTGTTAATGGTCATGCTTCATTTGGGCCCATTTATAGGCCATTGAAACTTTCGGACCATAAACGACCGTGAAGGATTTGGGTCACATTCGGCCATGTCTGACATTCGTCCTATTAGAGGCCCACTGTAGATTTGGGCCACTTTCAGCCTGTTGTGATTTTCGGCCTGTTAACGTCCAGGTTTTCCTAGCTGTCATCCTCTAACCACCCGCCTTTCAGGTATTCCTACATTGGTAGTAACTAGGTAGAATGACCAACGCAATATAAAAGAAGTTGATTTGTACGTTTTACTTCCTGATTGCAGTGTAGGGACGAGCAAAAACAACTGCATCCTAGTCCAGAATGCACTTTCTACCAGTTCATCCATGGACCGAGGACTAGCTGGCACGGTTTCACGGAGGTTTTTGGGACAGGTGCGCGGACAAGAGGCATTGTGGTATGCTTATTTCTGCAAATAGTGGTGCTTAAATTTAGTGGAATGCACAAGAATTTCAGATGGTAGTACACTACATGGTCCAGTTCAGCATTCCAGCTGGGAACATAATTATAATTGGTTATTCTGGAATGAGAGAACCTAACCCTGGATGGTGGCAACAAGAAAAACCAGAGTGAACTCCAGGAAGTTAAACCCTGCCTAGGGAGGCCCTTTGCTCAGAGAAGCCTTGCTTGATTTTTCCTAATTTGTAAACCTTCTCACAACTTTGTCTTTTGCTATGAACTAGTATATGTTTGTTATGTTCTATGAATCATTGAGATGTATAAAATTGCTTAACTTATGTTTTTCAAGTATTTTATGAAGCCGAGTTTAATGTGAATGTTCCACATGAATGCTGGCTAGCGTGTGAACGTTTGGAATTTACATTGTGGCCTCAGTTAACTGCATGAACCACTATAAAAAGATACGTAGTTGCTTATATGTTAGATAGTAGATTATTGATTGTTAGCTGGTCGATAGCCAACTTTTCTAGTGTTGAAGCGAGCTGAGCCAATGTGTCGTGTTTTGCACAACTGCTTACAAGTGGGGTAGCACCAACAGTGTTTACAAGTACTTAACCAGCCTTACGTACCCTATGTATACGAGGGCGCACCGTTCTCGAACGAGTACTCTATTTCATCAAACACACACTGCTCGTATGATAGACCGTGACAACTTATGTCTTACCATGCCATATTCATGAAAAAACTAGTGAGGGCGCATCTGTTTCGGCAACAATTAGGATGGTTCTCACATGATTCACGGGCACACAAAAGTAGCACCAGTTCCCATAGAAGGATTCAAACAGAGTACTATCCCAGAGGCCTCGATAATAGGCAAGGTTCGGATAATTAGACACAATCCAAAATACTATTAAACACTAGCTGGGGCAACTATTTCATGCCTCGATCTAATTTGGGATGGACACAAGACGAACCTTGCCATGAACATCACCGAGGACGTCCAGTAGCAGCTCAATCATGTGAACCTTCCTGAAGATAACCTTGTAGCCTTGCCACTCATAAACTTGTTTGTGGAGGCATGCCATGTCATCTTCCTGCATAAGCTTGACAAGGAGTAGCTTTGAACTTCTTGTGCTTCAGTACACCCTGGACAACACGCTTGACAACAGTGAGGC
Organism: Aegilops bicornis; assembly: GCA_021605145.1. Lineage (NCBI taxonomy): Eukaryota > Viridiplantae > Streptophyta > Magnoliopsida > Poales > Poaceae > Aegilops > Aegilops bicornis. Next base: position 692,434,905 of record CM038670.1, on the reverse strand, counting down.
TGGAATACATCTCGACATTGGTATAAGTGCAAATGGATTCCAGGATCCAACATCTTAAGTACTCTGTTTTCCCAGTACGTATATTTAGGTCATCCGCCTCATAGGAAGTGACATGTACAACCAGACAATCCTTGTCTGCATCAGGGCTCTATATGAAACATAAACAAATTCTGAATTACTTTCCAATATAAGAAACACAAGTTATTTAAACCACTATGTAAAGTCAAAAGTATGCATGACAGGGAAGGTGGCATGGCATCGAAGCTAATAAAATTTTGCATTATTTATCACCACGTACTTAGATGAAAAACCACAATAGAGATCGACAAAGAAGAAAATCACCTTGGGCAGCTCAGCGGGGGGGCGGGGGGAACACATCCTCGAAGGGGGAAAACTGCTCCTACAGGGCCACGGGGGCTGTAACCTCAAATGGGGCGTTGACCATCTCAGTAGTGGTCGTGAGCGTATCTGGGGTCGGCTCGGTGGCTGCCTCCATCTTCTTGGAGCTCTCCGTCTCATGGGGATCAGCCTCCCGCGTCTGCTCCAACATCAGCAGATCTTTGCCTGGTTCTCCTTGGTCCATCATGAAACCAGCGAATACTAGGAGACCACTGAAAGGAAAACACAATTGCAATGACAATGAAACAAAAAAGAGAGTGAGGATCGGTTATTGCTTTGCAAAAGTTTTTTTTCTGAACGAAAATATACCAACAACACGGATCCGCTTACCTTCCCTTCATTGGGAGAGAAGAACAGTGGCAGATGCGAGTGTTGGCTTTCTTGAAGACGGTGAGGGAGAAGGGGGTTTAGTGAAGAGTGAAATGATGATTGCTTTGTGCGTCAAACTTAGACTGCGGGGAGGTGGGGTTTTGTGATACGACGACTCGTTACTGCCGCGCTACGATCAGGGTGACTCTCCGCCTGCACACTTCCTTCTAATTTGGTGGATGGCATTTGGGCCCACGCGCTACATGGCCCACATGTCGGTGAACAATAGTAAAACGGCACTCAGTAGAGGGAGATGTTTCGATGACCTCGGAGGAGCGGAAGCTGATAGTGTATCCATTGTACTAGTAGTTGTTGTTTTTCTGGGTAGTTGTAGAGTGTCTCCACTGTACTAGTAGTAATTGTTTCTCTGGGCTCAAGAGAAAACAACCCATCCACCCTAGTAAATAATAAAATCAATTCAAAAGCCCATATATTTACTTAATGAGAGGCGCTACCCATACCAGTGACACTCCAAAAATATTCTTTTTGGTTTTCTTCAAAAATTTGTTGGATTTGAAGAAGGTCTTCTAAACCCTTCCAAAAAAATCTCTCTCAAAAGCTTTTTCCCTTTAGCAAATATTTTATTTTTGCATCTCCTTCAACTCTGGTGTTTGGTTTTTAAATTTTTCTTCTGATTGCCCTCTTCTCAAAATTTCAAGAAAAATCTTTGGAGTTTCTATTTCTTTCAAAAAAGGAAAACCCTAGGAGTTTTTCATCTTCTCCCAAACTTGAAACCATTCATGATTTTACCATGCACCACATGGTAAAACCTTCCCAAAAATCTCTCCTTCCACTTTGGGCAATCCAAACATTCTGTCTCATCAAGTTCAACCCTTTTCTGAATTTTATTTCATTTAATTCTCCTCCCAAATCTTTTCTGTCCATTATTTTGAGCCTAGGTGATTTGCAAAGCAAGTACCTAAATGCATTTGAGTTTTTACCTCAAACCAACTTCCCTAGATAGTCCTTGGTACCCACAACCTAGAACAATCAAGATCCACTCCTCTTCTGTTCAAAGATTTCAAATTTCAGTCTCTGCAAGTTTGGACCAGATTTGTCAAATTTGGTGAAATTCATATCTTCTCTGCTCCAAAAATTCCACAAAAATTCAGGCAGCCTCTAGATGCAATGAGAGGCCCCTCCACCAAAAACAGCTCAAGGAAAAATCCCTACATGCCTAGATCATTCTGTCGAACACCTTGCATGCACTAGTACTGTTCACCTTTAGTTAAATTCAGATTTCAGTGTCGTTCTCCGTCAGAGTTTCAGTCACATGCCCACAGTGCACTTGGCACGTTGCTCACAGCCTAGCCTGCTTGTTCGGAGCTTCACACGCAGCGTGCTTGGCGCGTTCTGGCGTCGGTGGCACCCTGGCCCGCTGCGTCGGCGTGTCTTCTTGGCGGAGAACCACCGTAGCGGCGACAGGAGCAAAGCTGCGGCATAACGCCGTTGGCGCCGCCAAACCTCCTGGTAGCTCAGCGTGGCCATTTCCTTGCCAAGACGCATGCAAAGACCGTCGCCGTGTACGGCAAGCACTGTAGTGTGCTCTCGCCGCCGACGGGCGCGCCGCCCGTTCCGTCGAGCTCCCCTAAGCAACCAAACCCGGCGTGTTTAGCACCTAAACGGAACCGAGGAACCCCACGACGACGCTCAACCTCCGAACCTCCCGATCAACGCCCTACGCCGCCAGAACTTCACGGAGAACCCCGTTCTCGGCAACCGACTCGGGCCGGCTATAAATAGCACCCCCCGAGCTTGCTCTCGCCCCCGCACACCTCCACCACCTCACTAGTCCTCGCCAAGCCCCTGGGAGGGCCTCGAGGAGCTCTTCTTCCCCGACTCCGGCCGCTCTGTTCCGCCTCGGCCTCCACCTCGATTCACTCCGGTGAGGTCGACCCCGGCGCCCAAATCCCGTCAGCTACCCTCTCATGCTACCAAGAGTCTAACCCCCACTCCAATTTGATCTTCACAGCTCTCTCCGACGAGGTCCACGACCACCCGAATCGCCGTCCGCCGGAGCAAGCGTCGCCGTCGACGTGGTACTCGCCGGCGACCACCACCACCACCCACAGACGCGGAATGGCGCCCTGAACACGGAGGTACCCTCCGATCTCCCTGCCTCGCCGTGGATCGCCGCCGGCGACCACCACGGCTCTCGGGCGCCGCAGGCCCGTCGCTCTCGTTTGAAATTTCAAACTGACGGGTGGGACCCGCCCGTCAGCCTCTCTCTTGTTTTTTGAATCGTTTTCTGAAAGCGCATTTTGGCAAATACGCTTCCAATCTGAACTGCTTTTTACGGACTTTTCTGCAAAGCCCCCTGGAAGTTTTCTGTTTCATTACAGATGGGTCCTTGGACCAAAACCCTTATAACTTTTTAACAGAAGGGAATTTTTGAGTGATTCTTTTTCTGTCCTCTTCAAAATTTTATCTAGTTTTTTATCATATTTATTTGAAAAATATCTGGATCAACTTTCTGTACCCCACGGTATTTACGTTAGCGCGTGTATTTTGTGTACCGTAGATACCAGAGGAGGTGACGGAACCGCGAACTTCACCGAGCTAGACCCCGACTACTCCGAACCAGGCAAGCAATGTTTGAACTTCTGATATGATGAGTGTTTGGGCATGTTTGCATTATTTCTTTTTATCATGGCACGTTCATGAGCATTTTGATGATAGTTTATCTCATAAGAGTTGAGGCTAATGAGCTCGTTAAATCCATGAGTTGTTGGAAACTTGTTGCATGGCCATGAGTTGGCATGAGTATGGGTAAGATGGCAGTGTTGTAGCATGCCAGGGTTATGCCAGATCGTTGACCCGTGTCAACACAAATCGATCGAATTCGGTCCGGCTTCCCTTTTCAGATTACCACTGCTTTCCCGCAAGGGATACAATAGTAAGTTGCAAACCACTTCTGGTACACACCAAATCGAGAGGCGGGATGAAGGTTCCATGGCCCTGGATTAAAGCCTTTCATCCGGTCGGGGCATGGGTGTTTCGGTTGGGACCGAGAGGGGCACCCTTAGAGCGCGCGTAAATAAATTTGATCCCATGCTATTCGAGATTGTGATCTCCCCGTCTCAAATTTTTTCTTAAACGCTGTATAGGGTGATTCCTGGCAACGTGAGGTATGATGGGTGTGTGCTAGCTAGTTGTGTTTCCTCTGAAATACCGTAAACGGAACTAGTCCTTCGTGACTACGGAAATCCGTTGGCTGTGGACAATTTTGGTACAAACTCTGCAGAGTCAAAATTCTTGAATTCATCTTATTCATGTCCGAAAGTACCGTGTTCACCTTATCTTGTCGAATATCGGTCTTGGTGACAGAGACTCGATAACTACTTGAGTGTTAAATGTTTATTTCTGTGAATGGACTAACCCGCTTATTGTCTTGTGATGAATATTTTCCGTGAGCACTATATCTTGTCGATTATGAATAATGAATTATAAACCCTTTCTGCGATGTCGCTCGACGTCCATTGCAACATTGTTGTTATTTATTTTCATTATAAGCCCTTTCTGCGATGTCGCTCGAGACGTCCGATCATGCATTGTTGTTATTTATTTTCATTATAAGCCCTTTCTGCGATGTCGCTCGACGTCCGATCGTGGCATTGTTGTTATTTAAATTCATTATAAGCCCTTTCTGCGATGTCGCTCAGACGTCCATTGCGGCGATATTATTATTTACTTTTATTATAAGCCCTTTACGTGATGTCGCTCCGACGTCCGAATGCAACGCATGTATTTTTATTTCAATATAAGCCCTTTATGAGGTGTCGCTTAGACGCCTCGATCGCGGGCATGTTTTACTTAATTGTTCACCCTTCGAGGCGTCGCTTCAGACACCCGATCGGTTTTGAGTTTTATCTTCTTTGGGTTTTTCGAGCGGACTACCGCCGGTTCCCTTCTTATTTACTTTGCTATATGGATTAAATCGAACATTGTTAAAAATTAATCATGTCGCATTCATGCATTCATTTGTTATATCTTTTGTCCGAACTGTCTTGCGAGTACTTTCAAAGTACTCACCTGGCTTGTTGATTTGGCGGAATCTTGTGAAGGCGATCTCATGGATGAAGAGTTCGATAGCGAGTCCGGCGCCTAGAGGAATCCCAGTCGGTCTCGTGCGACCCTGGATTAGTCATTGTGATATATCCGCTTCCGCTACCCAAATAAATTCATCGAGCCTCACCTCGGCCTTTCGATGAGCCGCCCGATCTTGATAGTCTTATTAACCACCCCATTGTGTTATTCCACCAACCACTCATATCTCGAGTCAGTAGTATTTCCAACCCACACCAATGTGTCATATCCGCCATCATGTATAATTACCGACGTATTTGTAATAATTGGTTGGGCATCTTCAGTCCGACCCTGTAATATTGTAATGCTACTGGCTTATTGTGTCAAAGTTTTGTCTACCGGTATGGAGGATTTTCCTCATATTGGACTTCATAGGTCGGTTGTTCAATAAATATTTTTATTGAAAAACCGGTCGTGACAACACCCAGCACAACGCCCCCCAAAAAAATCGGGTGCTCTTCTTCCTCCTCACTCCCACCCACCTCAAGTCAGCTTGCTCCACTCGTACCCCCAAATTCCTCACCTCACTCCTACAGAAAACCCCAGCTCCCCTTCTTCCTCACTACTATAGAAAAACCCCAGCTCCCCTTCTTATTCATTCACACTACAACTAGGCTCGTCATTCGTTACTCTACTCAAATCCGTGAGATCGACACGGCACCCTTGAGGAAAATGTAGTCGGCTAACCCGAGCGCCAAGAAGATGAGGCTCCCGCCAGCGGTGACGCCTGTTGTAGATCCCACACCCGGCAGCGCGGGGAGAAGCGGCGAGCCTGCCCCCACCGGATCCCAGGAACCCATAGAATCTCGGGTGGATCGCATCAGCGATCTCCCGGACGCCATCCTTGGGGAGATCATCTCGCTTCTCCCCACTAAGGATTGCTGCCGCACCCAAGTCCTCTCAATTCGGTGGCGCCCTCTATGGCGTGCCGTGCCCCTTAATCTCGGCTGTCGTCAGCTATCTCTCTTTAATGATTTTGAACTCCCGAGAGCCATCATCTCCTCCCACCAGGGCTCCGTTCAAAGCCTCTGCATCCCGTCATGCTACCTGAGAAAGCATACCATGCCCTACACGGTGGACGCCTGGCTAAAATCCCCTGAATTCACAGAACTACACCTGCTTGAGTTCTACTATTCCCCAGGAAATCACCTACCAGATATTGAATGCCATGTACTTGTGCCCTCAGCACCGATGTCCATCTCGCGGTTTTCCTCCTCTCTCCACACCGCCACCTTTGTGCTGTGCTACCTACCAGACAATCTAGTACTAAACCTTCAACTCCCATTTCTCAATAAACTTTCACTTGTGCGGGCTCGTATATCGGAGGCCTCATTGCACAATATCATCCACTCCAGTTGCCCTTCCCTGGAGTGCTTGGTGCTTGTTTTCACAGTTAGAATTGGTTGTCTCCAAATAAAGTCGCCTAGCCTTGTAAGAATTGGAATTTCTTTTGATGGAAGGCAGCTCATCATCTAAGATGCCCCTTCACTTCAAACGTTGATCCTTGATTCTAGTTATTCACCGTCGCAACTATCCGTCCTCTTTGCGCCTAAACTGGAGACCTTGGGTGTAATACATGATCTCTTTGCTCATTTCAAGATGGTGTTTGGCTCCACAGTTCTTCAGGTACTGTATATTATCATCTACACTTGTAACTGTAAGCTGCATTTTAAATTTCTATGCATAAGTTATATATCATCTTGGAGTACACATTTTGTACTAATATTATGTTCTATGCTCGATGAAGAGTTTCTCCATGGATAGCTATCAATGGTGCTGGATTCTGTCAAGATCTTATATATCCAAATGAATAGTTTTGATCTGAACAAGATTATTGGCTTGCTGCAATGCTTTCCATGTTTGGAGAAGTTGTATACAAGGTGATAATTTCACACACATTGGAAGCCCGCATATAGTGTACTAGAATTAACCGTTCAGCTGTTGCTCTTTCGACACTCTTTTTTAGACCTTAACTGTTTTCAGTCTTCATGTCTATTTAGGCAACAGGATGGGGGAAGAAAGTTATAACCAATCGGTGGATTCGTAAGCACCAGGATTTTCTCACTTCTCATGACATTCGATTGAAGACAATAACGCTAGAACGATATGTAGCCAACCATGCAAACACTAGATTTGTCACATTCTTCCTACTGAATGCGAGGTTACTATTGTCCATTAGGCTTAAGTTTATCAGCAGGATGGTTTTGACGGATGGGTATACCGAAGAGCAAAAAAAGGAGTTTCAGGTGGACAAAAGAGCTTTTGAACGTGACGGGCTTCTATTTACAACATATTGTGGTCATAATCCAGTAAATTTTACGACCCAGGATGTTCATTCTATGGACCTGACCGATCCATTTAAATGTGACTGCCGAAAACAGTGTTAGAGTTAGATGTTGTTGCCCTTCTCAATCTGGGTTTTGTCTAAACCTGATGAACAATTAACCCTCGGGCTTTTGTACAGTTTGTAAGCTGGAGTTAGATGTTGTTGCCCTTTTCAACTCGGTTGTGACTGTCATATTTTTCTTTGAAGCAAGGCAAATGGCTTGCCATTCGTTTAATTTAGAGTGAAATATTGTAACAAATCCCAACCAAGGGAAATAACATCACTCTACTTGGCCGCTTGAGCTCCTTTGTGCATTCTGAGAATCCAAGTGATTAGACCCCACCTACACCCACAAACTTATTTTGAACTAGCACACCAAATGGGTTGTAAGTTTTCATAAGAAAGGCTGCATGACCGTGACAGATTTGGATTCTGACATTTGGGACCCATGAGGACAAAGCCTATCCAAGGTGGTGTCAACTTACTAGCTAGTCAACAAATGATTATGCCTACCAGCCGTTGGATTGACATCCAACATCTGTCGTGTATCTTCTATCTCTTGTCTTCTTCCTCCAGTCGCCCAAACCAAACCACCCCGTCGGTTCCGCCTGCTCCCGCCTCCCACGGCTGGCTGCGCCTCCGCCGCCCTACTGTACCCTCCAACGTTGGCCAGTCCCTCCCTCTATTCCCTCACACGTCATGTTATTCTCCGGCGACATCAGCCCCAACACGCACCCGCACCCAAACTAGTTAACCCTCATACTCCCCTCCGCCTGCGACTGGACCTACGCATCTTCCACAGCTCCTGTTTGTTCCGTCCGAGGCCTCACTATCGTCCTCCACCTTGGTTCGCTTGCTGTGCGTGGTGCACCGCCCTATTGCATTGTCAACGTCGTCAACAACCGAGATGAACAAGGAGATGACTGTACGTGGAGAGGATGACAGTAGGGACCCACCAGCGTCATGGCAGTACGCAAGCAAGTGCCTCGTTATTACAAGCCCATAAAAATGGTTCCTCCTAATGGTTGGACATCTGGGGCTCACGCCATTTTCAACGTAGTCAATAAACGAGAGAATTACACAACGGCGGCCGACACTGGGGACCCAAAGCAGTCGCTAGCTTGTTATTTTTTTTTAGGAACAAGCAATTGTTATTGATACTAGTTTTAGCGACGGACCAGGGTAACAACGGGGCTATGCGGGGGTTGTGGCCCGTCTAGCCAGGGTTTTATTTATGTTTACCACATCATGAGCCCAGTTGTGTTTTTTTCTTGCTGAAAATGGCTAGCCCAGTTCTATTTTTTAAAGTAAATACCCAAACAAGGCCTACTTGCTTTGTCAGCCCTGCTGGGCTGCAAATCTTTCAAGACGAGGAGAGTTTCATTCAGCTTGCCCAGAAAATGGGCTATTAGTAATGAGAAATGGGATGTACATTTTTAAAACACATCAAACCGGGAATTAGTTTCAATTTATTCCATTACAAGATTTTAAATTCCATTAGTTTTTATGCGTCGACAATTATTTGGATTTTATATTTACATAAATTATTTTAGTTTGAACGTGACTCAAAATTTTGGGATTAAAAATAGTTAACCGCACCGAAATATGCGAAATTTCGTATAACTTTTAACCATGGCCACAATATGGGTTGTAATGCTAACAAAAAGAAGATGGGCTCCAAAAAAATCCTTAAGAATTAGCAAATGGGCTATAAATTATTAGAAATAATGGCAGATGGGCTGTATGTTGTTTTCCAGTAAACCCTCATACTCCCCTCCGCGTGGGAAACAACTGCCGAGTCTTCCGTGGCTCCGTGTCGTTCCCTTCCTAGGCCTCGCTCTTGTCCACCGCCCTGGAGCTCTCGGCACGGCGTGGTCAACGTGGTTAACGAACGACATCCATCGGAAGTGGACTGTACGTGAAGAGGCTGACAGCTGGTTCCACGGCCACACACAAGGAAATACCTCCTTATTACGCGTAAAATAATAATTCCTCCACCTGATAGCTGGGACCCACCGGAAGGGCCTGTGTATTTCGCAAAAAAAATGTTCCCCCCGTTGACAGCTCGGACCTACCGGCTATATCTTCGCAAGCAAGGAAGTGCCTCCTTATTACGCACAAAAAAATGAATACTCCCCTGCTAGCTGGGACCCACTGTAGTTGGAGGCTGAATTGTGAGCCTACTAACACGGACGGAGGGCTTTGTCAACTTAGTCAAGATGAAAGATTCTAGCTTCAGTGACCGTACGATGTCCATCCAACGGTCGTAATGCTTCTTCAACCTCTGGTCTTCTTGCTCTAGTCGCCCAAACCAGCGCCGGTTGTGCCGCCTACTCCTGCCTCATGTGGCCGGCTGTGCTGCCGCGGAGGCCTCGCCGCCCCTACTACTCCCATCGTGTTGGCCAGGCCATCCCTCTACTCACCCACACCCCTGTTATTCTGCAGCGATGGCAGCCTCACACCGCAGCTGAACAAGTCAACCCTCGTACTCCTCTCCGTGCGGGCATCCACTACCGCGTCTTCCCCGGCTCTGCGTCGTCCCCTTCCTAGGCCTCGCCGTCATCCACCGCCTTGGTGCCCTCGGCGCGGCATGGTCAATGTGGCCAAGGAACAAACTTCCATCGGAAGAGTACTGTACGTGGAGAGGCTGACAGCTGGGTCCACGGCCGCAACAAGGAAGTGCCTCCTTATTACGCGCAAAATAATGATTCCTCCACCTGACAGTAGGGACCCACCGGACGGGCCACCGTATTTCACGAAAAAAATGTTTCCCCCTGACTGCTGGGACCCACTAGCTACATATTCACACGCAAGGAAGTGCCTCCTTATCCTCCCCTACAGTCAGGACCCACCTGGTCGAAGCGTACGTAGCGTTGTCATTCTGGTCGCGAACGTGTACGTACATACAGGTCGATTGGTCTGCCTGCAGGCTGTAGTGATGAACCGTGGCCCATTAAGGAAGGGCACGTGTCATAGTAAAGGCGTGGACGTAGCATGTACACGTACGTACAGTCAGGGTGCAAGAAACTAAATACGGCCACGTACGTACATACGGGCGGGATCTCGAATGCCTACTCGCGCATACGTACGGCCAGGGCTCGTGTACATGGAGAGGCAGCGACGGCGTCCTGTTCATCGGCAGCCAACCGGCTAGGTCGGAATGGAGAAACTGCGTCGTCGTGTTCATCGAGAGGCAACTGAGTGTGTCATGTTCATCGCGAGCCAACCGGCTTGGACGGAACAGCCGAAACGAGGCCTGGCGTACCGCAGAATGGAGGAAACGGCCTTGTGTTCGACCGCCTATGGTCGAAATGGGATCCTGTTCACCGGGAGCGGTCTGGCGTACCGCAAAACGGAGGAAATGGACTTCTCTTCGACCTCCTACGGTCGAAACAGGGTCCTGTTGATCGAGAGGGGTGTGGCGTACCGCACAGCGGAGGAAACGGACTTGTGATGGAGCGCTACGATCGCAACGGGGGTCCTATTCATCGGGAGGGGTGTGGTGTACCGCAAAACGGGACTCCATGGGCTGCTGTTCATCCACCTTCTACTGCCTCGCTCCAGCCTCCATGGGCTACTGTTCATCCACCATCAACCTCCTCCAGCCTCCACCTGCGACTGTTCATCCACGGCATCTCCCTCCTACCTCCACCAGCTACTGTTCATCCACGGGCTCCTGTTCATCCAGCCTCCATCGGCTACTTTTCAACCATCCCTCTCCACAGGGTCCTGTTCAACCAGCCCTCCACGGGCTACTGTTCATCCAGCCCTTCACCGGCTACTGTTCAACCAGCCCTCCACCGGCTACTATTCATCTAGCCCTCCACGGGGTCTTGCTCATCCACCCCCAACCGGCTCGATCGGGGTACTGTTCATCTAGCGGCAACGGCTTGTACTACCACGGGAACTGTTCATTCAACCCCCAACAACACTCACTGTTCATCAAGAGGCAGTAGGTTCGATCGGCTTCAGTTAGCAGCAGTAGCGAAGGAATCGCTCGATAGTTAACAACCAAATCGATCGATCGCTCGGGTTTAGTAATGGATAGCCTGCAGTGCAATCGCTCGGGTTCAGTAGCCGAACGCCTCGCTCGGGTTCAGTTAGAGCCCAAGGCCTCGCACCCACGCGCGTACATGTATGAGAGAAACGCGCATCGCTCGGCCTCGACCACCCACCGTAACCGGGAACTTCCCAATATTTTCCTCGCCCTCGCTTCTAGTACGGTTTTTCCGTCATGGACGGCCCAAAGAATGTCATGCAGCTGCGTCTCCGGCCCGCCCAGGATGAAAAGCCCATTTTCCGTCATGATTTTTTGTCATAGAAGTAGGAGCCCACTGCATCTATGACGATGCCGGGTTTTGACACAATTATTGTCATAGAAGTATCATAAGCATGACAGAAAAAAATTGTTCAGCCTAAAATATCACAGATGTGTCTTTTTTTGTAGTGCATGCTTATTTTGCAAGTCCATATGTTGCTGTATTGAAAATAGAAGGTTTTCTATCATTGTCTGAATTGTTAAAAATGTCAGAAAGTGATAAAATCTTGAAATTTTTACACAGTAAGCTATGATAAATTTTATACGGTGTGGTAAATTTTCAGAATTTTTGTAGTTAAAGAAGTATGGATCTTCTTGCATCCTTTACAGACTGTCCTGTTTAGACAGACTATCGTTATGTTTGCATTGTTTGCATATTTTGCTTGAATTGATTCTATTTGAGGATAGGACCATTAAATATGCAGATGCATTTAGCATGCAATGCTAAGTAATAATTTTAGTGATTTGCTACAGTAGATAATGATAAGGTTATTGCATTGATTTATACTAACTTATCTCGTGAGTTCTTGTTGAGTTTTGTGTGGATGAAGTTTTTAAGATTTAGAGAAACCGTGGTATAAAAGGAATTAAGGAGACACAAAAGCTCAAGCTTGGGGACGCTCAAGGCATCCCAAGATAATATTTCAAGAAGTCTCAAGCCTCTAAGCTTGGGGATGCCCCGGTAGGCATCCCACCTTTCTTCATGAACAATTATCGGTTAGCCTCGGTTGAGCCTAGGTTTTTTACTTCCTCACATGATGCGTGCTATTCTCGGAATGTCATTTTATTTTGTTTTACTTGTTGTTTTAATAAAATATTTAGATCTGAAATTTTTAAATGGGAGAGAGTCCTCACATAGCTACCCATTTACTTAACTACTCGCTTGATCTTCACTTATATCTTTTTGGAATAGTTTGTCGAACACTCACATTCTTCACTTATATTATTTTGAGAGTTGATACTGGTGATGACAATTTGCACAAGCTATGAAATTGGTCCTAATATGATGGATATTCAAGAAGGATATAATAAAAACTTTCGTATAGATCATTGGATATGGTAAGTTTGATTCCTTGCAATAGTTTTGCGATATGGAGATATGTAAGTGCATCTAGTGCCCCTTAGTGATTTTGGTGTATTGAAGACTTATAGGTTAAGGGACTAATGTGTTTATGAGTGTACACAGGTCTATAAGTCTATGAGGAGTTTGATATTTACAGAGAAAGTCGACCCCTAAAAATGAAGTTCTTCGACTGAAGACTTTGATATTCTGAAGACTTTCTGAAGACTTTGAAAGTGAAGAAATTGGTGTGACCTTGAAGACTTGGTATTCCGCCCTGTCCTCTAAGATATGAGATCCACCCACACCCAAACCTGGAAAAGCGGCAGGCTCTAGTTGAACTCCATACCAGAAGAGAAGAGAACCCTTTCCGTTGGAAGAAAGACACACCGCCCGTCACACCCTGGGAATTGGTTTCGCCTGAAGCATCGGACCAATG